>JAEHOE010000021.1:604023-1208046 GCA_016858145.1 Edaphochlamys debaryana | reverse complement strand
GCCCTTGCCTTGCCCTTGCCCTTGCCTTGCCCTTGCCCTTGCCTTGCCCTTGCTGCCTTGCCCTTGCCTTGCCCTTGCCCTTGCCCTTGCCTTGCCCTTGCCCGTCTTGGCCCTTGCCCTTGCCCTTGCCCTTGCCCTGCCTTTGCCCTTGCCCTTGCCCTTGCCTTGCCCTTGCCCTTGCCCTTGCCCTTGCCCTTGCCCTTGCCCTTGCCCTTGCCCTTGCCTTGCCCTTGCCCTTGCCCTTTGCCCTTCTTGCCCTGCCCTTGCCCTTGCCCTTGCCCTTGCCCTTGCCCTTGCCCTTGCCCTTGCCCCTTGCCCTTGCCCTGCCTTGCCCTGCCCTTGCCCTGCCCTTGCCCTTGCCTTGCCCTTGCCCTTGCCCTTGCCTTGCCCTTGCCCTTGCCCTTGCCCTTGCCCTTGCCCTGCCTTGCCTTGCCCTTGCCCTTGCCCTTGCCCTTGCCTTGCCTTGCCCTTGCCCTTGCCCTTGCCCTTGCCCTTGCCCTTGCCCTTGCCCTTGCCTTGCCCCTTGCCCTTGCCCTTGCCCTTGCCCTTGCCCTTGCCCTTGCCCTTGCCCTTGCCTTGCCCTTGCCCTTGCCCTTGCCCTTGCCCTTGCCCTTGCCCTTGCCCTTGCCCTTGCCTTGCCCTTGCCCTTGCCCTTGCCCTTGCCCTTGCCCTTGCCCTTGCCCTTGCCCTTGCCCTTGCCCTTGCCCTTGCCCTTGCCCTTGCCCTTGCCCTTGCCCTTGCTGCCCTTGCCCTTGCCCTTGCCTTGCCCTTGCCCTTGCCCTTGCCCTTGCCCTTGCCCTTGCCCTTGCCTTGCCCTTGCCCTTGCCCTTGCCCTTGCCCTTGCCTTGCCCTGCCCTTGCCTGCCTTGGCCCTTGCCCTTGCCCTTGCCCTTGCCCTGCCCTTGCCTTGCCCTTGCCCTTGCCCTTGCCCTTGCCCTTGCCCTTGCCCTTGCCCTTGCCCTTGCCCTTGCCCTTGCCCTTGCCCTTGCCCTTGCCCTTGCCCTTGCCCTTGCCCTTGCCCTTGCCTTGCCCTTGCCCTTGCCCTTGCCCTTGCCCTTGCCCTTGCCCTTGCCCTTGCCCTTGCCCTTTGCCCTTGCCTTGCCCTTGCCCTTGCCCTTGCCCTTGCCTTGCCCCTTGCCCTTGCCCTTGCCCTTGCCCTTGCCTTGCCCTTGCCCTTGCCTTGCCCTTGCCCTTGCCCTTGCCCTTGCCCTTGCCCTTGCCCTTGCCTTGCCCTTGCCCTTGCCCTTGCCCTTGCCCTTGCCCTTGCCCTTTGCCCTTGCCCTGCCCTTGCCCTTGCCCTTGCCCTTGCCCTTGCCCTTGCCCTTGCCCTTGCCCTTGCCCCTTGCCCTGCCCTTGCCCTTGCCCTTGCCCTTGCCCTTGCCCTTGCCCTTGCCCTTGCCCTTGCCCTTGCCCTTGCCCTTGCCCTTGCCCTTGCCCTTGCCCTTGCCCTTGCCCTTGCCCTTGCCCTTGCCCTTGCCCTGCCCTTGCCCTTGCCCTTGCCTTGCCCTTGCCCTTGCCCTTGCCCTTGCCCTTGCCCTTGCCCTTGCCCTTGCCCTTGCCCTTGCCCTTGCCCTTGCCCTTGCCCTTGCCCTTGCCCTTGCCCTTGCCTTGCCCTTGCCCTTGCCCTTGCCCTTGCCCTTGCCCTTGCCCTTGCCCTTGCCCTTGCCCTTGCCCTTGCCCTTGCCCTTGCCCTTGCCCTTGCCCTTGCCCTTGCCCTTGCCCTTGCCCTTGCCCTTGCCCTTGCCCTTCTTGCCCTTGCCCTTGCCCTTGCCCTTGCCTTGCCCTTGCCCTTGCCCTTGCCCTTGCCCTTGCCCTTGCCCTTGCCCTTGCCCTTGCCCTTGCCCTTGCCCTTGCCCTTGCCCTTGCCCTTGCCCTTGCCCTTGCCCTTGCCCTTGCCCTTGCCCTTGCCCTTGCCCTTGCCCTTGCCCTTGCCCTTGCCCTTGCCCTTGCCCTTGCCTTGCCCTTGCCCTTGCCCTTGCCCTTGCCCTTGCCCTTGCCCTTGCCCTTGCCCTTGCCCTTGCCCTTGCCCTTGCCCTTGCCCTTGCCCTTGCCCTTGCCCTTGCCCTTGCCCTTGCCCTTGCCCTTGCCCTTGCCCTTGCCCTTGCCCTTGCCCTTGCCCTTGCCCTTGCCCTTGCCCTTGCCCTTGCCCTTGCCCTTGCCCTTGCCCTTGCCCTTGCCCTTGCCCTTGCCCTTGCCCTTGCCCTTGCCCTTGCCTTGCCTTGCCCTTGCCCTTGCCCTTGCCCTTGCCCTTGCCCTTGCCCTTGCCCTTGCCCTTGCCCTTGCCCTTGCCCTTGCCCTTGCCCTTGCCCTTGCCCTTGCCCTTGCCCTTGCCCTTGCCCTTGCCCTTGCCCTTGCCCTTGCCCTTGCCCTTGCCCTTGCCCTGCCTTGCCCTTGCCCTTGCCCTTGCCCTTGCCCTTGCCCTTGCCCTTGCCCTTGCCCTTGCCCTTGCCCTTGCCCTTGCCCTTGCCCTTGCCCTTGCCCTTGCCCTTGCCCTTGCCCTTGCCCTTGCCCTTGCCCTTGCCCTTGCCCTTGCCCTTGCCCCCTTGCCCTTGCCCTTGCCCTTGCCCTTGCCCTGCCCTTGCCCTTGCCCTTGCCCTTGCCCTTGCCCTTGCCCTTGCCCTTGCCCTTGCCTTGCCCTTGCCCTTGCCCTTGCCCTTGCCCTTGCCCTTGCCCTTGCCCTTGCCCTTGCCCTTGCCCTTGCCCTTGCCCTTGCCCTTGCCCTTGCCCTTGCCCTTGCCCTTGCCCTTGCCCTTGCCCTTGCCCTTGCCCTTGCCCTTGCCCTTGCCCTTGCCCTTGCCCTTGCCCTTGCCCTTGCCCTTGCCCTTGCCCTTGCCCTTGCCCTTGCCCTTGCCCTTGCCCTTGCCCTTGCCCTTGCCCTTGCCCTTGCCCTTGCCCTTGCCCTTGCCCTTGCCCTTGCCCTTGCCCTTGCCCTTGCCCTTGCCCTTGCCCTTGCCCTTGCCCTTTGCCCTTGCCCTTGCCCTTGCCCTTGCCCTTGCCCTTGCCCTTGCCCTTGCCCTTGCCCTTGCCCTTGCCCTTGCCCTTGCCCTTGCCCTTGCCCTTGCCCTTGCCCTTGCCCTTGCCCTTGCCCTTGCCCTTGCCCTTGCCCTTGCCCTTGCCCTTGCCCTTGCCCTTGCCCTTGCCCTTGCCCTTGCCCTTGCCCTTGCCCTTGCCCTTGCCCTTGCCCTTGCCCTTGCCCTTGCCCTTGCCCTTGCCCTTGCCCTTGCCCTTGCCCTTGCCCTTGCCCTTGCCCTTGCCCTTGCCCTTGCCCTTGCCCTTGCCCTTGCCCTTGCCCTTGCCCTTGCCCTTGCCCTTGCCCTTGCCCTTGCCCTTGCCCTTGCCCTTGCCCTTGCCCTTGCCCTTGCCCTTGCCCTTGCCCTTGCCCTTGCCCTTGCCCTTGCCCTTGCCCTTGCCCTTGCCCTTGCCCTTGCCCTTGCCCTTGCCCTTGCCCTTGCCCTTGCCCTTGCCCTTGCCCTTGCCCTTGCCCTTGCCCTTGCCCTTGCCCTTGCCCTTGCCCTTGCCCTTGCCCTTGCCCTTGCCCTTGCCCTTGCCCTTGCCCTTGCCCTTGCCCTTGCCCTTGCCCTTGCCCTTGCCCTTGCCCTTGCCCTTGCCCTTGCCCTTGCCCTTGCCCTTGCCCTTGCCCTTGCCCTTGCCCTTGCCCTTGCCCTTGCCCTTGCCCTTGCCCTTGCCCTTGCCCTTGCCCTTGCCCTTGCCCTTGCCCTTGCCTTGCCCTTGCCCTTGCCCTTGCCCTTGCCCTTGCCCTTGCCCTTGCCCTTGCCCTTGCCCTTGCCCTTGCCCTTGCCCTTGCCCTTGCCCTTGCCCTTGCCCTTGCCCTTGCCCTTGCCCTTGCCCTTGCCCTTGCCCTTGCCCTTGCCCTTGCCCTTGCCCTTGCCCTTGCCCTTGCCCTTGCCCTTGCCCTTGCCCTTGCCCTTGCCCTTGCCCTTGCCCTTGCCCTTGCCCTTGCCCTTGCCCTTGCCCTTGCCCTTGCCCTTGCCCTTGCCCTTGCCCTTGCCCTTGCCCTTGCCCTTGCCCTTGCCCTTGCCCTTGCCCTTGCCCTTGCCCTTGCCCTTGCCCTTGCCCTTGCCCTTGCCCTTGCCCTTGCCCTTGCCCTTGCCCTTGCCCTTGCCCTTGCCCTTGCCCTTGCCCTTGCCCTTGCCCTTGCCCTTGCCCTTGCCCTTGCCCTTGCCCTTGCCCTTGCCCTTGCCCTTGCCCTTGCCCTTGCCCTTGCCCTTGCCCTTGCCCTTGCCCTTGCCCTTGCCCTTGCCCTTGCCCTTGCCCTTGCCCTTGCCCTTGCCCTTGCCCTTGCCCTTGCCCTTGCCCTTGCCCTTGCCCTTGCCCTTGCCCTTGCCCTTGCCCTTGCCCTTGCCCTTGCCCTTGCCCTTGCCCTTGCCCTTGCCCTTGCCCTTGCCCTTGCCCTTGCCCTTGCCCTTGCCCTTGCCCTTGCCCTTGCCCTTGCCCTTGCCCTTGCCCTTGCCCTTGCCCTTGCCCTTGCCCTTGCCCTTGCCCTTGCCCTTGCCCTTGCCCTTGCCCTTGCCCTTGCCCTTGCCCTTGCCCTTGCCCTTGCCCTTGCCCTTGCCCTTGCCCTTGCCCTTGCCCTTGCCCTTGCCCTTGCCCTTGCCCTTGCCCTTGCCCTTGCCCTTGCCCTTGCCCTTGCCCTTGCCCTTGCCCTTGCCCTTGCCCTTGCCCTTGCCCTTGCCCTTGCCCTTGCCCTTGCCCTTGCCCTTGCCCTTGCCCTTGCCCTTGCCCTTGCCCTTGCCCTTGCCCTTGCCCTTGCCCTTGCCCTTGCCCTTGCCCTTGCCCTTGCCCTTGCCCTTGCCCTTGCCCTTGCCCTTGCCCTTGCCCTTGCCCTTGCCCTTGCCCTTGCCCTTGCCCTTGCCCTTGCCCTTGCCCTTGCCCTTGCCCTTGCCCTTGCCCTTGCCCTTGCCCTTGCCCTTGCCCTTGCCCTTGCCCTTGCCCTTGCCCTTGCCCTTGCCCTTGCCCTTGCCCTTGCCCTTGCCCTTGCCCTTGCCCTTGCCCTTGCCCTTGCCCTTGCCCTTGCCCTTGCCCTTGCCCTTGCCCTTGCCCTTGCCCTTGCCCTTGCCCTTGCCCTTGCCCTTGCCCTTGCCCTTGCCCTTGCCCTTGCCCTTGCCCTTGCCCTTGCCCTTGCCCTTGCCCTTGCCCTTGCCCTTGCCCTTGCCTTGCCCTTGCCCTTGCCCTTGCCCTTGCCCTTGCCCTTGCCCTTGCCCTTGCCCTTGCCCTTGCCCTTGCCCTTGCCCTTGCCCTTGCCCTTGCCCTTGCCCTTGCCCTTGCCCTTGCCCTTGCCCTTGCCCTTGCCCTTGCCCTTGCCCTTGCCCTTGCCCTTGCCCTTGCCCTTGCCCTTGCCCTTGCCCTTGCCCTTGCCCTTGCCCTTGCCCTTGCCCTTGCCCTTGCCCTTGCCCTTGCCCTTGCCCTTGCCCTTGCCCTTGCCCTTGCCCTTGCCCTTGCCCTTGCCCTTGCCCTTGCCCTTGCCCTTGCCCTTGCCCTTGCCCTTGCCCTTGCCCTTGCCCTTGCCCTTGCCCTTGCCCTTGCCCTTGCCCTTGCCCTTGCCCTTGCCCTTGCCCTTGCCCTTGCCCTTGCCCTTGCCCTTGCCCTTGCCCTTGCCCTTGCCCTTGCCCTTGCCCTTGCCCTTGCCCTTGCCCTTGCCCTTGCCCTTGCCCTTGCCCTTGCCCTTGCCCTTGCCCTTGCCCTTGCCCTTGCCCTTGCCCTTGCCCTTGCCCTTGCCCTTGCCCTTGCCCTTGCCCTTGCCCTTGCCCTTGCCCTTGCCCTTGCCCTTGCCCTTGCCCTTGCCCTTGCCCTTGCCCTTGCCCTTGCCCTTGCCCTTGCCCTTGCCCTTGCCCTTGCCCTTGCCCTTGCCCTTGCCCTTGCCCTTGCCCTTGCCCTTGCCCTTGCCCTTGCCCTTGCCCTTGCCCTTGCCCTTGCCCTTGCCCTTGCCCTTGCCCTTGCCCTTGCCCTTGCCCTTGCCCTTGCCCTTGCCCTTGCCCTTGCCCTTGCCCTTGCCCTTGCCCTTGCCCTTGCCCTTGCCCTTGCCCTTGCCCTTGCCCTTGCCCTTGCCCTTGCCCTTGCCCTTGCCCTTGCCCTTGCCCTTGCCCTTGCCCTTGCCCTTGCCCTTGCCCTTGCCCTTGCCCTTGCCCTTGCCCTTGCCCTTGCCCTTGCCCTTGCCCTTGCCCTTGCCCTTGCCCTTGCCCTTGCCCTTGCCCTTGCCCTTGCCCTTGCCCTTGCCCTTGCCCTTGCCCTTGCCCTTGCCTTGCCCTTGCCCTTGCCCTTGCCCTTGCCCTTGCCCTTGCCCTTGCCCTTGCCCTTGCCCTTGCCCTTGCCCTTGCCCTTGCCCTTGCCCTTGCCCTTGCCCTTGCCCTTGCCCTTGCCCTTGCCCTTGCCCTTGCCCTTGCCCTTGCCCTTGCCCTTGCCCTTGCCCTTGCCCTTGCCCTTGCCCTTGCCCTTGCCCTTGCCCTTGCCCTTGCCCTTGCCCTTGCCCTTGCCCTTGCCCTTGCCCTTGCCCTTGCCCTTGTTGCCCTTGCCCTTGCCCTTGCCCTTGCCCTTGCCCTTGCCCTTGCCCTTGCCCTTGCCCTTGCCCTTGCCCTTGCCCTTGCCCTTGCCCTTGCCCTTGCCCTTGCCCTTGCCCTTGCCCTTGCCCTTGCCCTTGCCCTTGCCCTTGCCCTTGCCCTTGCCCTTGCCCTTGCCCTTGCCCTTGCCCTTGCCCTTGCCCTTGCCCTTGCCCTTGCCCTTGCCCTTGCCCTTGCCCTTGCCCTTGCCCTTGCCTTGCCCTTGCCCTTGCCCTTGCCCTTGCCCTTGCCCTTGCCCTTGCCCTTGCCCTTGCCCTTGCCCTTGCCCTTGCCCTTGCCCTTGCCCTTGCCCTTGCCCTTGCCCTTGCCCTTGCCCTTGCCCTTGCCCTTGCCCTTTCCCTTTGCCCTTGCCCTTGCCCTTGCCCTTGCCCTTGCCCTTGCCCTTGCCTTGCCCTTGCCCTTGCCCTTGCCCTTGCCCTTGCCCTTGCCCTTGCCCTTGCCCTTGCCCTTGCCCTTGCCCTTGCCCTTGCCCTTGCCCTGCCCTTGCCCTTGCCCTTGCCCTTGCCCTTGCCCTTGCCCTTGCCCTTGCCCTTGCCCTTGCCCTTGGTTGCCCTTGCCCTTGCCCTTGCCCTTGCCCCTTGCCCTTGCCCTTGCCCTTGCCTTGCCCTTGCCCTTGCCCTTGCCCTTGCCCTTGCCCTTGCCCTTGCCCTTGCCCTTGCCCTTGCCCTTGCCCTTGCCCTTGCCCTTGCCCTTTTGCCCTTGCCCTTGCCCTTGCCCTTGCCCTTGCCCTTGCCCTTGCCCTTGCCCTTGCCCTTGCCCTTGCCCTTGCCCTTGCCCTTGCCCTTGCCCTTGCCCTTGCCCTTGCCCTTGCCCTTGCCCTTGCCTTGCACTTGCCCTTGCCCTTGCCCTTGCCCTTGCCCTTGCCCTTGCCCTTGCCCTTGCCCTTGCCCTTGCCCTTGCCCTTGCCCTTGCCCTTGCCCTTGCCCTTGCCCTTGCCCTTGCCCTTGCCCTTGCCCTTGCCCTTGCCCTTGCCCTTGCCCTTTGCCCTTGCCCTTGCCCTGCCCTGCCCTTGCCCTTGCCCTTGCCCTTGCCCTTGCCTTGCCCTTGCCCTTGCCCTTGCCCTTGCCCTTGCCCTTGCCCTTGCCCTTGCCCTTGCCCTTGCCCTTGCCCTTGCCCTTGCCCTTGCCCTTGCCCTTGCCCTTGCCCTTGCCCTTGCCCTTGCCCTTGCCCTTGCCCTTGCCCTTGCCCTTGCCCTTGCCCTTGCCCCTTGCCCTTGCCCTTGCCCTTGCCCTTGCCCTTGCCCTTGCCCTTGCCCTTGCCCTTGCCCTTGCCCTTGCCCTTGCCCTTGCCCTTGCCCTTGCCCTTGCCCTTGCCCTTGCCCTTGCCCTTGCCCTTGCCCTTGCCCTTGCCCTTGTTGCCCTTCCCCTTGCCCTTGCCCTTGCCCTTGCCCTTGCCCTTGCCCTTGCCCTTGCCCTTGCCCTTGCCCCTGCCCTTGCCCTTGCCCTTGCCCTTGCCCTTGCCCTTGCCCTTGCCCTTGCCCTTGCCCTTGCCCTTGCCCTTGCCCTTGCCCTTGCCCTTGCCCTTGCCCTTGCCTTGCCCTTGCCCTTGCCCTTGCCCTTGCCCTTGCCCTTGCCCTTGCCCTGCCCTTGCCCTTGCCCTTGCCCTTGCCCTTGCCCTTGCCCTTGTTGCCCTTGCCCTTGCCCTTGCCCTTGCCCTTGCCCTTGCCCTTGCCCTTGCCCTTGCCCTTGCCTTGCCCTTGCCCTTGCCCTTGCCCTTGCCCTTGCCCTTGCCCTTGCCCTTGCCCTTGCCCTTGCCTTGCCCTTGCCCTTGCCCTTGCCCTTGCCCTTGCCCTTGCCCTTGCCCTTGCCCTTGCCCTTGCCCTTGCCCTTGCCCTTGCCCTTGCCCTTGCCCTTGCCCTTGCCCTTGCCCTTGCCCTTGCCCTTGCCCTTGCCCTTGCCCTTGCCCTTGCCCTTGCCCTTGCCCTTGCCCTTGCCCTTGCCCTTGCCCTTGCCCTTGCCCTTGCCCTTGCCCTTGCCCTTGCCCTTGCCCTTGCCCTTGCCCTTGCCCTTGCCCTTGCCCTTGCCCTTGCCCTTGCCCTTGCCCTTGCCCTTGCCCTTGCCCTTGCCCTTGCCCTTGCCCTTGCCCTTGCCCTTGCCCTTGCCCTTGCCCTTGCCCTTGCCCTTGCCCTTGCCCTTGCCCTTGCCCTTGCCCTTGCCCTTGCCCTTGCCCTTGCCCTTGCCCTTGCCCTTGCCCTTGCCCTTGCCCTTGCCCTTGCCCTTGCCCTTGCCCTTGCCCTTGCCCTTGCCCTTGCCCTTGCCCTTGCCCTTGCCCTTGCCCTTGCCCTTGCCCTTGCCCTTGCCCTTGCCCTTGCCCTTGCCCTTGCCCTTGCCCTTGCCCTTGCCCTTGCCCTGCCCTTGCCCTTGCCCTTGCCCTTGCCCTTGCCCTTGCCCTGCCCTTGCCCTTGCCCTTGCCCTTGCCCTTGCCCTTGCCCTTGCCCTTGCCCTTGCCCTTGCCCTTGCCCTTGCCCTTGCCCTTGCCCTTGCCCTTGCCCTTGCCCTTGCCCTTGCCCTTGCCCTTGCCCTTGCCCTTGCCCTTGCCCTTGCCCTTGCCCTTGCCCTTGCCCTTGCCCTTGCCCTTGCCCTTGCCCTTGCCCTTGCCCTTGCCCTTGCCCTTGCCCTTGCCCTTGCCCTTGCCCTTGCCCTTGCCCTTGCCCTTGCCCTTGCCCTTGCCCTTGCCCTTGCCCTTGCCCTTGCCCTTGCCCTTGCCCTTGCCCTTGCCCTTGCCCTTGCCCTTGCCCTTGCCCTTGCCCTTGCCCTTGCCCTTGCCCTTGCCCTTGCCCTTGCCCTTGCCCTTGCCCTTGCCCTTGCCCTTGCCCTTGCCCTTGCCCTTGCCCTTGCCCTTGCCCTTGCCCTTGCCCTTGCCCTTGCCCTTGCCCTTGCCCTTGCCCTTGCCCTTGCCCTTGCCCTTGCCCTTGCCCTTGCCCTTGCCCTTGCCCTTGCCCTTGCCCTTGCCCTTGCCCTTGCCCTTGCCCTTGCCCTTGCCCTTGCCCTTGCCCTTGCCCTTGCCCTTGCCCTTGCCCTTGCCCTTGCCCTTGCCCTTGCCCTTGCCCTTGCCCTTGCCCTTGCCCTTGCCCTTGCCCTTGCCCTTGCCCTTGCCCTTGCCCTTGCCCTTGCCCTTGCCCTTGCCCTTGCCCTTGCCCTTGCCCTTGCCCTTGCCCTTGCCCTTGCCCTTGCCCTTGCCCTTGCCCTTGCCCTTGCCCTTGCCCTTGCCCTTGCCCTTGCCCTTGCCCTTGCCCTTGCCCTTGCCCTTGCCCTTGCCCTTGCCCTTGCCCTTGCCCTTGCCCTTGCCCTTGCCCTTGCCCTTGCCCTTGCCCTTGCCCTTGCCCTTGCCCTTGCCCTTGCCCTTGCCCTTGCCCTTGCCCTTGCCCTTGCCCTTGCCCTTGCCCTTGCCCTTGCCCTTGCCCTTGCCCTTGCCCTTGCCCTTGCCCTTGCCCTTGCCCTTGCCCTTGCCCTTGCCCTTGCCCTTGCCCTTGCCCTTGCCCTTGCCTTGCCCTTGCCCTTGCCCTTGCCCTTGCCCTTGCCCTTGCCCTTGCCCTTGCCCTTGCCCTTGCCCTTGCCCTTGCCCTTGCCCTTGCCCTTGCCCTTGCCCTTGCCCTTGCCCTTGCCCTTGCCCTTGCCCTTGCCCTTGCCCTTGCCCTTGCCCTTGCCCTTGCCCTTGCCCTTGCCCTTGCCCTTGCCCCCTTGCCCTTGCCCTTGCCCTTGCCCTTGCCCTTGCCCTTGCCCTTGCCCTTGCCCTTGCCCTTGCCCTTGCCTTGCCCTTGCCCTTGCCCTTGCCCTTGCCCTTGCCCTTGCCCTTGCCCTTGCCCTTGCCCTTGCCCTTGCCCTTGCCCTTGCCCTTGCCCTTGCCCTTGCCCTTGCCCTTGCCCTTGCCCTTGCCCTTGCCCTTGCCCTTGCCCTTGCCCTTGCCCTTGCCCTTGCCCTTGCCCTTGCCCTTGCCCTTGCCCTTGCCCTTGCCCTTGCCCTTGCCCTTGCCCTTGCCCTTGCCCTTGCCCTTGCACTTGCCCTTGCCCTTGCCCTTGCCCTTGCCCTTGCCCTTGCCCTTGCCCTTGCCCTTGCCCTTGCCCTTGCCCTTGCCCTTGCCCTTGCCCTTGCCCTTGCCCTTGCCCTTGCCCTTGCCCTTGCCCTTGCCCTTGCCCTTGCCCTTGCCCTTGCCCTTGCCCTTGCCCTTGCCCTTGCCCTTGCCCTTGCCCTTGCCCTTGCCCTGGCGAGTGGGGCGGGGCGGGGGGAGCTGGCCACGTCAGCAGTGCAGCTGGTGTGGATGGTGAGTGCGCTGGGGGCGGCAGGCCAAGCGACGCCGGGCTTGGAGGGTCGGGCTTAATCCTGAAGCACGGAGGCAGGTCTGGGAGATCCACGAAACCGACACCCCTGCGTTGGACGTCACGCCGGTACGGCTTGACCCTGCCACGTGCTGTACGTCATGCTTGCCGTGCGTCATGCATGCTGTGCGTCATGCATGCTGTGCTGTGCATGCTGCAGGTCATGTGCCTGTTCGTGGCACCCGGCATGACCGCCAAGGAGATGCAGGCGCGCGTGGCGCCGCACGTGCCGTTCGACTGCGGGGGGATCTTCGACCGGGGCGAGTTCCGGAACTGGCGCAACCGGGCCACCAACCTCATCCCGTGAGTAAGAGGTCAGACCGCATGTATCGCTCAATCTATCGGGGCGACTTTAGGGTCACGTGACGGACCTTAGGGAACTCCGGCATGCTGAAGCACTGTGAGCGATCGCACTCGGCACCGATCCTGGGCTGTGGTTGCATGCCGAGCCGTGACTGCCGTACCGTACCTCCGGGCGCCTCTGGCCACATGGCACCGTAGGTGATTGCAGTACCATAACGTACCTCGGGGCGCCTTTTTCCTCGTGTAGGCAAATCACTCGCCTCGCGGATGGCCTCCTCAAGGGACTCATTCGGGACACAGCCGCCGACGGCGCGCTGCTGCTTGAGGTCCTACGGGGCCCGGGCTGGCGGCCCCGGCAGCAGAAGGAGGAGTCCGAGGTAGGTAATGAGGGGCAAGTGATCCCACGGGAAAGGGTACCGGGTACCGATCGGGCGCCAACGGGGGGCAGGGGTAGGGGCTGCCATGCTTGGCATGCATCAACACCTCCAACCCTGGTCTCATAAACTTTATCGCCTTGGCCTTCCAAGTGATCATCAAGTTACTCGCCTGTATTTATGCCATTGGTGTTGCAGGCACCTAGCGGGAGCGCAGACGACTATGACGGGGACGACGACGAGGAGGGCGAGGAGGAGGGCGAGGAGGAGGAAGGCGAGGCGGAGAACGGGAGCGGGGCCAGCGCCAGCGGCGAGGGTGCAGCACCCAGCAGGCCAGAGAAGCGCAAGTGGCAGCGCCGGCCCGACCCCCTAGCGGGTCTGCCCAAGGCGGACAAGGGCGACGTGGAAGCCGCCAGGGCCTGGCGGGAGGAGGCCCGGCAGCGGGAGATCTCGCACCCCGGGCCCCGCCGCCAGGGCAGCAGCCCGGGGCCCGCAGGGTCCCCGCCGCCGCCGACGCGGAGCCGCAACAGCCCCAGCGGCGGCGGCAGTAGTGCCGGTCATGGCGGCAGAAGCCCTGGCGGCGGCGGCAGCAGCCCCGGCGGCGGCAGCAGCAGCCCTGGCGGCACGGACAACAGCTCCAGCGGCGCTGACAACAGCCCCGGCGGCGCTAACAGCAGTCCTGGACGCGGCGGTAGCAGCCCCGGCGGCGGCGGCAGCAGCCCTGGCGGCGGCGGCAGCAGCCCCGGGGGTGGCGGCGGCAGGGTCGGTGGAGGGGAACATGGAGCTGGCGTTGGAGCTGGCGGCGGCGTGGGCAGCTCTGGTGACGACGGCAGCGATGGCGGCGGAGGGGGCGGAGGCGCTTCCCCGGCGGCGGGGCAGGGACTCTTTCCCGCCGCGCAGCAGTCGCCTCCGTCAAGCCCACAGTCTGCTTCGCAGGTCCCAGTCACTAGGAGTCGGTCCCTGCCAGGCTCCCCGGCTGGGACCGCCCAGGCTGCTCCCTCGGCGGAGGCGCCGGCCCCAGGCCCGAGGCCGGCCGGCGCGGGCGAGGACGGGTCGCCCTTTTTGCGCAGCGGCACCGCTGCAGTTGCGGTCGACCCCGCCGTTGGTGACGGCGCCGACGGCGGAGGGCCTGGCGGTAGCGGCGGGGGTGGCGCAGGCGGGGGTGGCGCCGATGATGAAGTGCATGCTGGCGCTGGCGGCGGCGGGGGCAGCAGCGGCGGCGGCCAAGGTAGCGGGGGCGGCGCAGGCGGCGCACTCCCAGGCGCTTTTGGTAACAGCAGTGGCGTAAGTGGGCTGCCGGGAAGCAGCTTTGACGCCACCAGCAGGGCCGACATTAATGGACAGCCAGGAAGCGGCCTCGACGGCGCCGGCGGTGGCGATGGCAACACCAGCAGTGGCGCCGGCGCTGGGAGCAGCAGCGGCGGCGGAAGCGGGGGCCTCGGAGGCGGCGCCGCCGGGGGCGGTGGCGGGGACGGCGCAGGCGGCGCCAGCGGGGCCGCAGGGGGCTGGCGGGAGCCGGTCGTGTCCCGTGTCGAGCAGCCGCCGGCTCCCGAGGGCCAGGCGACGGCGGCGGCGGCGCTGGCGAGGTATGCGGAGGAGACGCGTGCGCGGCTGAGGGCGCGGCTGCAGGGCTTGAGCCGGCGGTGACGCTTACAAGGAATACAGCTGCTGGCAATGGGGTGCGGGAGGAGGCGCGACGTCAAGTGCAAACAAGAACGGCTGTTGCGGTTAGGCGGCCTGGGGCGGGATGCCAGGGCCCCACCGGTTTAGAACCCCTGCCGCCTCTAACTTAGTGATCCCAACCGTCCCCAGACCTGGCGCCGCGGCGGCGACGCTGGGCGCGGCGGCGGCTGCAGCCGCGACGGCGGCGGCAGATCTGTCGGCTGCCGCTGCAGCCGCCGCCGCTGCTGCCGCTGCTGCCGCCGTTGAGCTGGACCCTTACGAAGCGGCCGACTGGGAGGAGGGCAATGACGCCTGGGCCGCGCTTGATCGGCTCGCGAGCGCGTTCGGCCTTGACGGCGGCTGCGGAGCTGACGGCGGCACCCAAGGCGGCCGACGCGATAGCGGCGGGGCCGGCGGCGGTGGCAGCGGAGGCGGCGGCAGCCCAAGCAGCAGCTCCTCCGCTAGCTTCGTAACCGCCGCCGACGGCAGCGACGGTGGATCGCGTGGGCTGGAGTGCTTCGCACCCCCTGGTGACGCCACCGGCGGCAGCGGGATCGGCACAGCGCTGGACGCCGTATACCAGGCGCTGTCTCGGCCCTGCACGTCGACCGCCGCTGCCGCTGCCTTGTCCGGCGGCGACGCCTTCAGCTTGTTTTCGGATCTGGCAGACGGAGCGGCAGACGATGTGGCCGCCGGTACGCCACAAGCCTCAGCCTCTGAACCGGAGGCCGAGGAGGAGACCCCAGGCCCAGCGCTTGCACCCGGCAGCCCAGCCCCTGGCAGCGGCGCTGACACCCGTGGCACCGGCGGTGGCGGCGGCAGCAGCGGGGCAGGGGTCGAGCGCCAGGCAACCGACGGCGCCAGCGGCGCCGCTGACGGCGGCCCCCAACGCGGCACGCCAGGGCCAGGGGCCTCCAGCGCAGGCGCCTCTCAGCAGCGCCGGCCGCTGCCGCCGGCCCAGTCCCACCACGGGGCGTGGGAAGGGGGGCTGGAGGCGGGGGCGGCGGAGGCGCGGGCGCGGGTGGCGGCCAAGCGGCAGCGGCTGGGACTGCGGCTCAGTGGAGGGGCGTGAGGGGCTGCCGCCTGACGGAGGTAGAGGACGGAGTCAAGCGGGCTGAAGGGTGGTGATGGCCCTGGGGTCATGTGCGCCCCAAGCTAGGGGCGAATGGGCGGGGCGGTGTTGCGAAGCTGGGGTCTGGGGCCAGCTTGGCAGGCGCCGTCTGACCTGCGGCATGCGCTTCAGTGATTTGCCTGGGCAGTGATGGGGCGAGATGGTCGGAGTTGCGCCAGGACGACGTGTACCCAAGCGGTGGTCGCCATAGCAAGCTGTTTCATGCATATCAGTCGGAATGTGTTTCGAGCCCGGAGCCATCCTTCCCCCTCTGGCCCGGTGAAGCTTCACGTGGAGTGACCAGTACTTCGCGGTGTCTTAACGCGAGTGCTTCGGCGGACGCGGTTGAACGCTACGGGTCCCCGCTGCGTCCGCCGATTCCCGCCGCTGAGTGCTCTCCTCTGTCGCTCTCCTCGGCTCTCCGCCCGCGCTGCTCGGCTCTCCGCCCGCGCTTCTGTGCAGCTCAGTGCGGCAGTGCGGGTGTGCTCGGCCCAACCGCTTTCGTCCATTCCGCAAAAGGCCTGCGATATCAGGCTGAGATCACTTCAAGTGAAAGCCATACTCGCTTTGCGTCGACAACAGCATCATGCACGCTGCCCTCTCCCTCTCCTCCGGTGCCCGCACCTGCAAGGTTGCCACACGGCCATCTCTCTCGCCTCGTGTTATCAGGCGGTCGACAAGCATTGTGTACCAGGCGAAAGTTCAGATTCAGAGCAGTGGCGATGCGACGGGTCGCCGGAACGCGTTGATGGGCGCAGCTGCTACTCTCGTGGCGAGTGTTGTTCAGCCGCAAGCTGCACGTGCTGATGAAGGAGTTCTGGAACCTTAAAACATCCCCGTCAGGTGAATGGGAAGAGTGTTACGATCCTACTGCCAAACCATTCGTGCCATGTGCGTGCGGGCCCCGTCCAAACCCCGTGCTCCTAACTGCTTCCGGTTCACCTCCAGCCTGACCTTGAGCAACGAATATGACCAGTTCATCATCACCCCCAGCCCCCTCATCATGTATGCGGGCAGCCGGTACAGGGTCAACATCTTCAACGCCTCCAAAGCATGGCCACCCCAGCGGGCAGGGGGCACAGCAACCACTAGGCCTGCATCCGACCCACCACCCTTCCCTCTCCCCCTCTGTGCAGACGACGCAGCACACCATCTCCTTCGCCGATTTTGCCGTGAGGGGGGTACAAAGGGGGGTCTGTGAAAGGAATTTGTTCTGGAGCGAGGCCCGAAACGCACCGAGGTCCTGTGTGGTGTAGCATACCGTTTGCGGACCCTTGCGTGCTTTGCGTGCATGCCGGTGTGCTCCCAGGGTCGCTCTTGGGCCGAAGAACCCCCGTCGCACACACACAAGGACCTCCCACCCCAACCCGAGTGCACCTGAACGAAGCGAGGGCCCACCATAAGAACAAAGCAGAGCGCCACGGATCTGGACAAATGGGGGCAGACGGCCGCAGCTTCCACTTTCCACACAGAACCGGGTCAATGAGTGCGGAAATAACAAGGCAACGCTGGCTTCTTGCTTCTGTGATGCGAGGTTGAAAAGGCGCGGACATCAAGGAAGAAAGCCAGCCGTGTCATCATCGGGGGACATCAGATGGCCTTGTCGCTCCACTCACCATGGGTTCCTCCCCTCACCTCCATCCCTCTCCCCGGCCCCCAGTTTACCACAGTCAGTCTTCAGATCCAGGGTTCAAACGCCTTCGGTGGCTCCAGCAGCCTGGCAGAGGTCAAGGGTTCCATCACGAACTCCATCAAGGCGGGTCGGGGGCGCGGGGCAGGAGGCTAGGATTCAGGGGGTGAGGAGGAGTGGAGGGGCAGGCAGGCAGGCAGAGGGCTGCCGGACTTCGCAACTTCAGGGAGGAGGGTAGGGGCAGGCGGAGGGCTAACCGATTACCGGTAGTCATCGTCAGGCATCGGGTGCTGCTGCTACTGGTGGGCGCATGGGAGCTGTCGGGGGCCGCAGGGGGGTGCGCCTTCAGGTGTTGCCCCCTCCGCTCCCCTCAACCCCACCCAGGAGATAGTCCTCGGTCCTGGCACCAGGGCCTTTTGGACCATCATTCCCAATCTGATGCCCAACAGCACAACGGGTGCGTGGTGAATACTGGCCAGTCGGGGGGGTGGGCCTGGTTGGGCCGCTGGGGGCCTTGAACCCTGGCTCAAGCGGGTGTGCAGAGGCGGACGAGACCCTTCTGCACTAGCACAACATACACTAGCCGTCCAACCAATTTCCTTGCCGCTTCCCACCCTCCCTTCCTGTCCAGTCAACTACACTGTGCGCTGCCGGAACCACAACGGCATGACAGGGACAATCACCGTCAGACCCGTGACCTAAGGTGGCCGCCGCCGCCACCGGCTTAGAGAAGGCGGTGATGGCAAGGCTGGGCCCTGGCTCTGCGCCCTGTGGACCCCGGCCCCGCACCTAGGCCTGAGCCGGAACCAGCAGCGGTGCGACAATACATGTGTGTGGTGGAAATGCGGATTGGTTGGGGCGTTAGATGGTGAGCTAGGAAAGGCTCTACTGCGCTGGCGCATCTACTGGTGCGGGAGGCTGACAGTGAGAAGACAAGGGCGGCTGCCCCAAAGCACGGAAAGGGCTGACCCCCGTGGGCCCCTAGGGTGTCCAAAGCACGAGTCTGGGTCCCCCAAGGCAGGAAATGTCGTTCGACGTCGCCAAGTCCGTATCCGAACTACTCACGTGCCATGGACAACATGACTGGGGCTGGCTGCGGTTGCGGATAGAGCAGAAGAGTTTTAGACTGGCTAGTAGGAGCGCAAGATGGCGCAAGCCGTTGTGAGACCTAGCATGGGTTTCGTGGCGGGCCGTGCTGGGGGGGAAGGGGAACTGGGGGATGAGTTTAAGCGAAAAGCAGGCCAGTAGAGTGCCGACCCAGGTTCCTTGCCAAACAATCGGGGACTGATTAGGTGCAACCCGCAGTGACGCGGTGACCATGCAACCGGGGCTTTCGCCAGAGCACTGCAAAATTGTTCGAAGCCTTCCGAAGCAGTCCCACACACAATTTACCTGGAGCATGTTACCTGGACGCGCGGGTCGGGCGCGCAGCGTCTCCGGCGGCTCGCTAGAGTCCCAGCCCCGCCCAGCATCACCATACAGACCTGTACGCGAAGGGAGGGGGCTGGGCGGGGCTTAGGGGAGTGCGCGCAGGCTATCTCCGCTCTCTGATTATGACGTGCGTTTTTTGTGCTGTCGCCTGGGTTGAGAGTCCGCGAGGGTGATGGATGTCACCGGTGGAAGCATTCACGAGTGATGGGGAATGGAGAGGCGGGCGGCGTGTCTAAAGGGTTTGACGGGACTGGGGCACGCACTCCACACCCCGTTGCGGGATTGGGCCGACCGCATCTGGACATGCGCCCGCCCGTTCCGCTTGTTCTGGGCTTTCGCCTCATGACGGACGCAGCTAGGTGATGGGGCTCACTGCATGACGGCCAGGGGATTGCAATTGGGGCGGGTCCACACATGCAGATGTCGCATGAGGTGCCTGGCTTGGCGGGGGGAAAGCTTCTTGTTATGCGATAAGTTGTGAACCTCGTTATCATTGCCAATATGGGTTGAGCTAAACCGTTTGTGTTCTGCCGTGTGTGACCTTGGCACCTTCGACAGCGCCGCGTTAACGGGGCCCAACGCGCGGGCCCAACGCGATGGAATGGGACAGAGCGTCGGGGCCCAAAGCCGCCATTTAGCACCCGCACACGCCCCGCTTGTGCACAACTGTAAAGCTTGAAGCTGTACACACTTGCGCGACCTTAGCGCAGCCAAACTCGCTCGCGTCGAAACAAGCAACATGCACGCAATCCGTTCCCTCGCGTCTAGCACCCGCACCGCCCGCACCAACAGGGTTGCCACACGCCCGTCTCTCTTGCGTCGTGGTATCAGGTGGTCGACGCCCGTCTTGTGCCAGGCGAAGGTTCAGATTCAGCAAGATGGCAACGCGACCGGTCGCCGGGACATGATGAAGGCAGCGGCTACTACTCTCGTAACGGCTGTGGCTCGGCCGTAAGCCGCCCTCTCTGAGGAGCCGGTCCCGGAACCGGAGTCTATCCCCGTCAGGTGAGCCCCGCGACGAGTTCTGCGGCGAAACAGTCAGGAACAGTCCATGGCATTCTCATTCTTTTCTTCTTTAATTCCAGTTGTAAGCAGCCAAAAGCCCCCTAGGATGCCACAGGGGCGGGGCAGCTTACACCAGTTGCCCAACCCCCCCCCCCCCCGCGCCTCCACCCCTTCACCCGCAGCCTGACCTTGGGCACCCCGGACGACCAGTACATCATCTTTGCCAACCCCAACCCCCTCGTCGTGTATGCGGGGAGCCAGTACAGGCTTAACCTGTACAACGCCTCGAAGGCACGGCCGATGCGTGAACGGGGGCATAGCGACCACTAGCAGGGCCTGCCTCGGGCCCAACGCCTTTCCTGTGCACGCCGTACGAGCTCCTCCCTCCGACTCCCTCTGTGCTGCAGACGACCACGCACTCGCTCTCCGTTGTCCCTGAGTTCGCCGACAAGGTATGTGGGTACAGGGCGGGGTGTGAAGGGAGGGTATACAGGAGGCCTCCTGGGGGCATCGGCCTGTGGGGTACGGGCGGGCCGCTTGAGAGAGAGAACAAAGCGGCAATGGGCATCTTTGACCAAGTAGGGGCAGAAGTGAAGTTCGTAGTATCTCGCTGAACATGGTGGGTCGACATACAGGAGGGAAGGAAGCACAGAGGGGAGGACGCCGCAGATGAGGAGGCCAAGGGGTGGCCGACGACCGTGTGAGCATCGGGGGAGTGTAGTCCACGCATTAAATGGCTTCCTCCCCTTCCCTCCACCCCTTTCCCCTCTCCCCAGTTCACTCCCGTCTCGCTTCAGCTCCAGGTCCCTAACGCCTACGTACCGGGTGGCCTCAGCCTGGTGGAGATCAAGGCTCCCTCAGTGAACTCCATCAAGGCGGGTCGGGGGCTAGGGGCGCGGGGCCGAGTATAGCTGCAAGGGGGAGCGAGGGGATGGGCAGGCGCAGCGCTGCTGGAGTTCGTATCACCAGGCATCGGGTGCTGCTGCTGGTGGGTGCATGGGAGCCGTGGAGGGCCGCACGAGGGGCGGCCTTCAGGTGTTGCGGCCCCCCCTTCCGCCCCTCTTTCCCCTCAGGAGGTGATCCTCGGGCCTGGCGCCAGGGCCTCCTGGACCATCATTATCAAGGCGACAACGGCGACGGGTGCGTCGTGCGTGGTGCCGTGATGACTGGCTAATATACAGGGAGGGTGGACCTGGTTGGGCCCCTGGGGGTCTTGGACCCGGGGGAGGCGGGTGTGCAGAAGTGGAGGAGACACATCTGAACCAGCATGCCCAACCCCCGCGCGTCTGTTGTCTTCGCTCATCTCCCTCCCTCTCCCATCTCTTTTCCTTTCCCCTTTCCAATCTGTCCCTTCCCGTCTAGGCACTTTCCCGGTGCGCTGCGGGATCCACGGCTTTAGCACGAACGGCGGCATGCAGGGGACCATCAGCGTCAGGCCCCCGCTCTAAGGTGGCCGCCGCCGCCCCCGGTCGTGGCACAAACGCGCCTCGGCTCTGTGCCCTGTGAACCCACGCCCGCGCTGGAGGATGTGACCTAGGCTCGAGCCGGAACCGGCAGCAGTCCTAGGATGGGCTCCACGGCGCTGGCGCATGTACCGGCGCTGGGGGCTGGCAGTGAAAACAGAAGAAGGGACACTCACAGCTTGGGCGTGCGTGGCGGTACTTGTGCTCTCGGTCAGAGCAACGTGTGACAGATATATTTATAGGGCACGGTCGTGTGAGGTGGGTGAGTGGGTGTGGTAGATAGAGGTTCCCGTGGCTCGGGTGGCTGGTGGTGAGCAAGGAAATGAGGGGTTGCACGTTGCACGTTTTCCAAGAATTTCAAGGGGATTACGGATGCAGCGCCCTGCCGCCCGCTGGGCCCGCGGCTGACACTGGGCGGGGGGCAGTGGAGGCCGGAACATGAGAGGGCGCAAACACTGTCGTCGGGAGTGGGCTGGGAGCGCCTGGGCCATGCATGAGTCTAGGCCCCGTGGCTGCCGTGTGAGGCGATGCATGAGCTTCTGGCGGGCAGGAGTGGGGACGGCTGGTGGGCCCTGATGGGCGTCGGGGCACGCTAAGTTGTGTGGCCGCAGTGCGCGAAGGCTATCTGCGCATTCTGCTTGTGACCTGCGGGCTTTGCGCTGTCGCCTGAGCCGGGAGTCCGTGAAGTTGATGGAGAAAGGGAGGCGGACGAGCAGTCGGGCGGGGGCACGGGGCGACGGGGCGGGGGCATGCACCTTGCCGATTTGGCCCAACTGCACTGGTAAAAAGTTTTGCGAGTCGTGGGAGGTGGTAAGGTGGACGAGGAGTTGGGCGGTGGGCATTGGGCGAGGATCGGCGGGGCACGGGGATGGGCCCGCCGCACTTGATGCCGATGAGGCCCACCCGCAGGTAATGTAGCGCCACGCACGCTCCGCCTGTGCCGGGCTACACTTGCAACGTGTGACCCCAATTAGCGCAAGCGTCGACAACCACGCGAAATGCAGGCCCTGAAGCAGCATTCCACATGCTCTTTGTCGTCTAGCGCCCGCGCCGACAAAGCTACTGCGCGCCTAGCTGTCTCACCTCACGCTATCAGGCGGTCGACACCCGTCTTGTGCCAGTCGGTTACGAGCAATGTCGATGCGACCGGCGGTCGCCGGAACGCGATCAGCATCATGGGTGCTGCTGCCCTGCTTACGGCCGTCGCTCAGCCGCAAGCCGCTCTCGCTGAGGAGGTGCCGGCGGACGACAAGGCCGCCCCCATCAAGTGAGCCCAGCCGCCTTCACTCGCGATCGCCGCTCTTCTGCTCGCGGCCTTACATGATACAAGAGATGAGTTGAGGAAGGCGACTCTCCCCGTTCTTGGCAACCGTCCCCGCCGCCCACCCCGCCACCCGCCACCCGCCCCCCTATCCCCCGGCTTCATCCCCAGCGTCAGCTTGGGCACGGGGGATAACCAGTTCAAGTTCATCCCCGACAACTTCGCGGTGACACGGAAATCCTTGTACACTCTCGTGCTGTCAAACCCCTCAGGGGTAAGGCCAACGCGCATGGCTGGGGGCGCACAGCGACGTCTGAGATGGCCTGCTCTGTCCCACCATTTACGTAACACCCCGTGAGAGCTCAAACTCCTCTTCCTATGCTGCAGGTGACGCACACTGTTTCCGCCAAGGACTTCTTCAAGGAGGTCAGGGCGGGAAGAGGGAGTGTGGATAGCAGTGTGAAAGAGGGGGTGTAGGCCTTCGGGCTTTGGGCTGCAGGGGGCCGCAGATGGGGTCTTCCGTAATCCTCCCCTACTGGCCCCCCCGCCCTCCATCCAGACCACCACAAATCAGGTGGTGATAACAATTAAAGTCAACGGGGCGGATAAGACGTTGACGACTATTTACTCCGGCGTCAAGGGCGGCGTCCAGGTGGGTCGAGGACGAGGGGGCGAGGGCCAGGGGCCGTTGGCGAAGCGGCACACGCTGGAGGGGAGGGGCAGAGAGAGGACTATGACGGAGTTGGTATCGCCAGGCATCGGGAGGTCGGGTGCTGTTGACGGAGGGGGGTTTGGGGGCTGCCGGGGGCCGCACGAGGTGGCTGCCTTCAGGTGCTGCCCCTCCTCCTCTCCCCTCTGCCACCCCAGGACATATCCCTCGCCCCAGGCACCACGGCCACCTTGTTCATTCAGCCCCTGCATGTTTACGCGGGTGGGTATTGACCAACCATGGGTGCGTAAAGCTGATGAGGCCCCTGGGGAAGCGGTTGTGCAGTGCAGTAGCGGAGGAGAACCTTCTGCACCAGCATCCTCTTTCCGCGCTAGCGCTACTCTGCCTTCCCTCGCCTCCCCTCCCTTTCGCTTGCCTTTCCTGCGCTCTCCATACCTTTGCCTACCTGTGCAGGCGCCTTCACCATGACCTGCCCGACCCTTTTGGGGAAGTTGACGATCACCGTCAAGTAAGGCGCTGCTGGCGACGGCGCTGGCAGTTAACTCCTGGGCTGCGTCTTCCACTGAAGGGGGTGCCCTCGGCCTGAGCGGCTGCCGCCGCCACCCCCCGCCCTGGCCCAAGGATGCCATGGATGCCTGGGCTGCGCCTCGGCTCTGCGCCTGTGGACCCAGCCCCTGCGCAAGGGGCGCCCTCGGTCTGAGCCGGAAGGCCCGGCACCAGCAGCATTGCGTCAGCTGTAGGAGTGTACAAGGTGTGAGGTGTTTGTCGGCCTGCATGAGCTCCGCTGTGCCTACGCATCCCCACCTGGAGGAGAGAAGAAAAGACTTGAGGAGGCACAAGTTTTAAATTTTTTGGCTAGGGGGGCGGGTGGCGGCAGGGTGGCATGTGTTGGGCAGGAGACAAGAGGATGCATGTGGATAAGAGGTACTGAGCACTTGCGTGCAGTTTGACGGATGCAGCGCCCTGCCGCCCCTGGGCGCTCAGCTGACGGGCGAGGACGCCGAGCCTGGACTTGGGAGGACGGTGCAGGCCGGATACCGGGTTGGGAGCGGCTGGGAGGGCATATGCCATGCCTTGATTACCCCATGCATGAGTTTTCTTGCGGGCAGGGTTGCGGGCAGGGTTGGGTTTGACGAGAAGAATGTGTGTGGGTTGGGGCACGCCTCACGCACCATTGGGTATATACATCTGAAGCCGCCCGTCTTTGTAAAGCTGGACGTCTCGTAACTGTACGCACTTCCCTGACTTCACGCGAGTGCACAAGCGAACACTTGTTCGCCATGCGTGGACTTCGTGCGACACGCTCTTTTTCGTCAAGCGCTCGCATAGGCAGGACCATGACATGCGTCTCGCCTCGCATAACGAGGCGGTCGACGGGCATTGCGTGCCAGGCAACGGTTTCGAGCTCAGGCAACGCCACCGGTCGCCGAATGTGAATGAAAAGAATATGACACAAGGGATGGGCGTTGGAACACGATGACGTGAAGCGTTGGTGATGGCTGATGCGAGCTGGAGGGCCATCCGTCGGCCAACTGCGATGGAGGCGGGCCGCGAGGCGGGCCGCGAGTCGGCGGGGGGCACGCACCTCACGCACCGCCGGATCGGCTACATATATGCAGCACCCGCACACTCCCGGCTGCTGCAAAGCTGTATATCTTGTAGCTTCACGCACTTCCGTGAGTCGCCCGAGGGTGCAGGCGAAAACTTGTTCGCCATCATGCGTGGACTTCGTGCGACTCGCTCCCTCTCGTCTAGCGCTCGCGCCGGCAGGACTGAGACACGCTCAGCTTTATCACCTCGCATCACGAGGCGGCCGGCGCCCATATTGTGCCAGGCGCAAGTTCCGGGAGATGGCGATGCGCCGGGTCGCCGGGACGCGATTGGCATGATGGGCATGGGCGCAGCTGCTATACTAAGCGTTTCACAACCGCAAGCTGCGCTTGCTGATGAGTCGGAGGTCCCGGAGGAGCTCCGTGCCCTTCAAGTAACCGCCTTCGAGTGAGCATGCTTCTTCCTCGATCGCCCAGCCCGCCTGCTCGCCGCCGTGCATACATCACCAGCTGGGATGGGCGGTTGAGGAAGGCGTGTTCCGACGCTGGGCCTACGCTAGGCCCGCCGTGTTCGTGCCAGCCCCCCCGCTCCCCGCCCCCCTCGTACTGGCCTCCGGCTCGCCTCCAACTCCTTCCCCTCACTCCCCCCGCTTCACCCTCACGCCCCAGTGTCACCTTGGGCCGGAACGAGCTGTTCACCATCACCCCCAGCACCCTGACGATGATACGGGGCCGCGCCTACAGGATCAACCTGCACAACGCCTCCCAGGCACGGCCAACGCGCCACAGGGCATCTTAGCGGGCCGATGGGGTCTACAACGGCCTTTATTTTTATGGAAGGCCTGCAGGCCTCAGGGTTGCACAATACGGCAGCCCCCGGGGCCAATACGCGTATTAATACGCAATACGGCCCCCTCCTCGCTAATACGGCTTAATACTGCTCTAATGCGGCGGCGCCCAGCCGTATTAATACGGCAGCGTACGGCAGCCCATTCTGCCGCCTTGTGCACGAGCGAATGCGCTCCGCATTCACGTAGAAGCGCAGGGAACGCGTAGGGCATCGGCTACGGCGGAACGGACGGCTGAGCTGCCGACCGACGCACCCCAGCACCCCAGCACCCCCCCCCCCCCCGCCGCCGGCCCCCGGCTGCCCGGCCGGTACCCCCGCGCCGCATGCCGTATTAATATGGCAGCGAGAGGCCGTATCCGTATTAATACGTATCCGCATCAATACGGGGACTGATACGTATTGGCAACCCCGGCAGGCCTCCTGCTTGTCATCTACACCTTTCAATTTGTAAAGCCGACACAAGCCTACTTCCTATGCTGCAGACGACGAGGCACTTCTACTCCGCCCCGGCGTTCGCCGCAGTGGTTAGTGGGGGCACGAGGACGGTGGGAGGGAGCAGGCCTTTGGGGTGGGGATACAGTGAAGGAAGCCACGGGTGGGGGGTCCGACCACAAATGTTGCGCGGACACATTGCCGCGTCTTACCACGCAGTATGGCTTCCCTCCCCTCGCCTTCTCCTTCCCCAGGCCACCATTATCTCGGTCCAGTCGTGTACGCCCATGGTGGAGGCCCGGGGCGCAATCAAGGCGGGTCGGGGGCGGGGGGCAGGAGTCTAGAGGGACTGAAATAAGGCGGGCCGGGGGAAGGGGGGCAGGAGTCTAGAGGGGCAGAGTCAAGGCGAGTGGGGGCAGGGGGCAGGAGTTTGGAGGGGCGGCGTCAAGGCGGTTCGGGGGTGGGGCACGGGGGCGGGAGGCAGGAGCGAGGGCTAGGAGGAAGGGAGCAAGGGGACATTGGAGAGGCAGGCAGAGGGCTGACAAGAGTTACCATACTATCGTTGGTGGTGCAGCCGGTGGGCAGTTGGTAGCTGTCAGGGCCCGCACGACCGGCCCTCAAAGATGTTGCCCGCGCCTTTCCTCTCCCCTCTACACCTCAGGAGATCGCCCTCAACCCGGGCGCTAGGGCAACGTGGTTCCTCATCGCCCCCAACACACTGGGTAGGGCAATCGCGGGGGAGGCCCACCTGCCCAGCACCTTCCCCCCGAGCTCCTACGCCTTCCCTCACCTGCCCCTTACCTCTCCTTCCCCGTTGCCTACCTGTCCCATCCTGTCCAGACTCTTACACTGTGAGCTGCACGACCCACGGCGGCGGCATGAAGCAGACGATCAACGTCACGGCCTAAGGTGGCCACTCATGCCTTGGCGTAAGGACGCAATCGATGCCTGGGCTGCGCCTTGGTTGTGCACCTGACGACCCAGCCCCCACTTATGGCTTGGACGTCATGTATGGATGCCCGGGCTTCGCCTGTTGGCCCAGCCCCCACTAAAGGGGTGCCATGGGACTGAGCCGGGACCAGCAGCACTACCTGCATCAGCTGTGGAAGTGGGGAAACCTCAGGTGTGGGGCGTGGGGCTGCCCTTCATGGGCCCCGCGCCTGCAAATCCATCCGGCGCGGGGCCTGATTGAGAGCGTACGCTCAGTTGTGTGGACTGGACGATGGCCATGTACGGTAGTGCTTTCGTCCTCGGCATGAGCTACCCGGACCTTGGCAGGGTTGTGGTTGGTGGGTGTGGTTGGTGGGTGTGGGTGTGGGTCCTTGGCATCTCGGCTAGTGGCCATGCAGTGTTTTGGCAATGCACGGTGATCCTCACCAAAGCGAGAGAGGGCAAGGTGTGTTTTCCGAGCGTGCGCGGTGACTCTCGTCGTAGAAGAGACAATACAATGCACTGCAGGTACGGTACCTCGTGGTATGAGCGTGCACGCTACTTCTTATAATTTAAGAGGCACTAGGGTAGGCCTATTTTGGGCGGGCGTGGTGATACTTGTGCCATCGCCCTGAGCAGCGTGTGACTTGGACCTTGGCGGGGCGTGTGGGGGTGACATGGCGTAGATGTAGAGCGGCTCGCCATGAATCAACAAGCAAGGAGCCGTGGAGCAGTCCAACGTCGAGGTTTGGGGAAGTACGTGGTCTTCTGGGGGGGGACTTGTGGCGGGTGGTGGGCAGGAGGTGGGCGGGGGTGTGGAGGTGGTGGAGGCCTGGAGGGTGTGGGGGTCGGAGGCATAGCCTCCATCCGCGCACAAATTACCCTTGTGCAACGCTGTACATTAGCTTACACGCACTTTCCGCCACCTAGCAAGAGTGCAAGCCCGACTTGCGTCGACTCACGAGCCATGCAAGTCACGCGCTCCCTCTCGTCTAGCGCCCTCGCCGACAGGGCCACCACACGCCCAGCTGTCTCGCCTCGCGCTATCAGGTGGTCGACGCCCGTTTTGTGCCAGGCGAAGGTTCCGAGACATGGTGATGCCACCGGTCGCCGGAACGCAATGGGCCTGATGGGCGCAGCTGCTCTACTGACTGGCTTCACCCAGCCGCAAGCTGCCCTTGCCGAGGAGTTCACGGCGGACGCCAACTTCGTCGACGTCATGTGAGCTTGCCACCTTGCTCGCCCGGCCCACGCGATACACGCTCGCCTGCTCGCCGCCAAACACAAGAAAGCGCCCAGAGGTTATAAAGGGCTATGTTTTGACCCTGGGCATGGGCCCGCCGCGTTCGTGCCAACCCTCGCTCCAATTGGCCCCCCGCAATTCAGCCAACTTGTCCCCCTCGTCCCCCTCCTTCCGCTTGTAACCCCTGCCTCATCCTCAGTGTGACATTGGGCACCGCGGATGACCAGTTCATCATCACCCCCAACAACATCCCTCTAAGTCGGGGCACCCCCTACAAGCTCGTCCTGGTCAACGCCTCCAAGGCACGGCCAGGGGCACCACTGCAGAAAAGGCCTCCCTCGTGCTTGCTATCTAGTCCGCACACCCTGTAAGCTCTTGAAAACAAGAGCTCCTCCTTCATTGCTGCAGACGACGCGGCACGTCTTCTCCGCCCCGGAGTTCGCCGCAGTGGTCAGTGGGGGAATGAGGGTGGAAGGGGGCAGGTGGCAAAGGCCGTTGTGGTCGAGATACAGGGAAGCAAGCCACGGATGGAGGTCTGGGTGGCAATGGGTAGCCGCCCGGACGACCGAATGCGGACACATGGCTGTATCCCTCCAAGCAGCCCGGGTTTCTCCCCCATCCCCTCCTCCCCTCCCCTCCTTGCTTCCCGCCTTTTTGCCTTTAACCCGCTTCCTCCCCTCCCCGCCCTTCTCCCCCCAGGTCACTGGGAGTTCTGTCCAGTCGGGGAGCCCCCTGGTGGAGGTGAAGGGCGTCGCCAGGGCGAGTCGGGGGCGAGGGGCGGGCAGGAAGGGGGAAGGGGGCGAGGGGGAAGGAGAGGAACAGGGTGAGAGGAACGGGCCGCACGAGGGGCTGCTATGTGCTACCACGTCTCGGCCAGGCATTGTGTGCCTGATGTTGGTGTGCATACTACGACGGACAGGTGTTGTGCCCCGCCCTTCCTCTCCCCACTGCCCCTCAGGAGATCATCCTCAACCCAGGCGCTAGGGCGACATGGTCCCTCTTCCCGCCACCACCCGGTGGGGCAGGCTGGGGCACCAAAAAGCGGAGGAGGCCCTTCTGCACCGGCATCCTCACCCTATCCTGCGCGCCTGTGTCTTCCCTCAACTCCTGCCCTTTCCCTTGGCCTCCCTCTTCCCTTGACGACCTGTCCCTACCTGTCCCTATCAGGCACGCCAAACAGCTACACCTTCCGCTGCACGACCCATGGCCTCAACAACGGCCCGATGCAGGGGACCATCACCGTCAGCGGCTAAGGCGCCGCCTGGACGCCGCCGCCGCTGCCGCCGCCATCGGCCTAAGGTGGCCATTCATACCTGAGCTGCGCCTATGAGCCCAGCCCCTGCCGAAGGGACGTCCTCGGCCCGAGCCAGAAGGTCTTGAGCCAGAAGAGATGCGAAAGGACTGCAAATGTGGACAGGTGTGGGGCCACCCGGGGTCGTTGTTAGCATGCAAGAGCTCCGTGCCAGCGCAGTGCGCGTGAACTGTGATCCTCGGCATCGCCGAAAACCGAATGCAACAATTGTCCCAGAGATCTGCAGGCGCCAGGGAATGGCACATATCATCATATGGGCGCGCGAGCGTTGGGGGGCATCTCCGCCGAGGAAGCGGAAGCAGAGACGGAAGTGAACACGGAGTGTTTTTGGCGTGCACGGTGATAATCGTCGAAGAAATGACCATGCCCGTTTGTTGCCAGTGTGTGTCAGTGTGTGTCAGTGCGCGTCAGTGCGCGGCGGAGAGCCGGCCGGGTTCAAGGGAGCCCAGAAACCCGGAGGCCGCCCGTCCCATCCGACCCGTGTGTTATGAGTGTGCACACAATACTTCTTATCGCTGAAGAGACAATATGTTAGGCGTGCTCTGGGCGTGCGTGGTGTTACTTGTGACATCGGCCTGAGCAACCTGTGACGAAGGCCTGGGGCGGCGGGGTGTGTCTGGCGTGTGCGGTGGAGCCGTGGAGGTGACAGGGGCGGGGGTGGCATGACTTGGAGCGGTTGCTTGCTGGCCTGCCATGAAGACTTCATAACACCAACGTTGAGGCAATGTGTTTGTATCAAAGCACTGCTCCTCAGGTTCATTACAGGCGTGATTTGGTCCGGGGAAGTGCGGCGTCCAAGCGGGTCAGATGGACTGACCGGCTTGACCGAGTCCTCATCCCCATGGCAGAGTCTGGGGCTGGTGGGGAGCCTGTGCTCGCAGGGGCCATGCATTGTAGCCGGGACGATTATGCGGGGATGCGGTTGAGCGCGTCGATGAAGCCAATGCCACAACGCACGATAAGAAGGGCAGGGTGCCCTCGAGGGTGCCTGGCAACGCGCACGCATCTCGAGGATGGTGAGCTACGAGCAGCCGCGCACGCGAAGGGCACTTTCCTGGCTCCTGGTGCCGAGGCTCCTGGTGGTAAGCGTCTAACCTCTATAGGACGTCGGAGGACCTCCCGCTAGAGGACGTTGGACCACATGTGACCAAGGGGCTGGTGGGGGCGGGAGGGGAAGAGTGTCGTTGCACAGCCCCGATGACCTTGACCTGAAGACCTATGCACAGGCTGTACGTTTTGGAAGCTTCACACTCTTGCCACCACCTAGCAAGAGTGCAAGCCCGACTCGCGTCGACTCACGAGCCATGCAAGTCACGCGCTCCCTCTCGTCTAGCGCCCGCACCGAAAGGGCCACCACACGCCCAGCTGTCTTGCCTCGCGTTATCAGGCGGTCGACGCCCGTTTTGTGCCAGGCGAAGGTTCCGAGCAATGGCGATGCCACCGGACGCCGGAACGCGATCGGCATGATGGGCGCAGCTGCTCTACTGGCAGGCGTTGCCCAGCCGCAAGCCGCGCTCGCTGGCCTCAAGGATTATGCGGTCACGGCGGACACCGACATCCTCGAGGTCAAGTGAGCTTGCTCGTGCAGCCCCCGCGATCCCTGCTCGTCTGCTCGCCGCGCTCCACACCTCACGATTTGCGGAAAGAGTCTTGGGATTCCCGCCGTGACTGGGCCCCCCTCTCCCCGCCCCTCCCGGCCCCTTCCCCCCTCCCCCCCAACCACCACCCCTCAACTCTGACCCCCCTCGTAACCCCAGCGTCACCATGGGCACGGAGGACGGCGAGTTCATCTTCAACCCCAGCACCATCGAGCTTGTGCAGGGCAAGCTCACCAAGCTCAACCTCACCAACCCCTCCCAGGCGCGGCCTGCAGCTTGGGATCGCGCGGGCTTGTCCCGCTGCCTGTCGGTCCCCTCACGCCCTCCCCGACTCTCACCCGCCTTGAGCTTAAGATCCAATGCCATTACCTCTGTCTGTGCTGCAGGTGACGCACTACTTCACAGCCCTGGAGTTTGCCGACAAGGTCAGTGCACGTTAGGGGGTGGCGTACGCCCAACAGCCCAAAAGGTTGAGAGATACCTGTGCAGGGAAGGCACGGGGGGAGCAGGGCCACCTGAACACATAGACACATAGCCCGGTCGCTCCGCGCGTCATAACTTCCCTCCCCCCTCCCCACTTCCACCAGGTCTATTCTATCCTGGTGCTGGCGGGTGACCCCGCGGTAGAGGTCAAGGGCGGCATCAAGGCGGGTCGGGGGGGCAGGGGGGACCGGGTTGGGAACCGGAAAGCAGAGGTGTAGCAGCGGCCAGGGGGGGACGGCGTTCAGCATGGGATTCCTGACACGAGGGCAAGGGACGAGGACCTTGGGAAGCAGTGCGCGGCATGGGTTGCGCTGTTGAGGGTAGCCGAGTGAGGCACGGTGGGTGGGCCGCGCGCGAGGGGGCCCTGAAGGCATTGGACCTCCCGTCATCTGGTCTTCTGACTCATCCCCCCCTCTGCCCTCTCAGGAGGTTGCTCTCAAGGCGGGAGCCAAGGCCACGTGGATCCTAATCCCCATCAAGCCGGGTGGGTGGGATCGACCCGACCGTCAGGAAGCAGGGGCGTGGAAAGCGGAGGAAAGCCGTGCAGCAGCCCCCGTTTGCACACATCAAACGGGAGCATGGACTTGCGGGGGCCTCGGGGGGTGGCGCAAGCGGGGCCCTGCGCTCCTCTGCCTTCCTCACCTCCCTCCCTTCCCTTCCCCCGCCCCCCGCCCCCACCTGTCCTGACCTGACCAGGCAAGTACCCCCTGCGCTGTACTGTCAAGGGCCATGACGCTATGGTGGGACAGGTTATCGTCAAGAAGGCGGACGTCGAGGCGCCCCCAGCCTAAGAACGTCAACTGATGCCTCGGCCTAAGGCGGCTGTTAATGCCTGGGCTGCGGCTCGGCTGTGCGCCGCCTGCTGGCTCGGCCTCAGGTGGTGGCAATCGATGCCAGCGCTGTGCCTTGGCTCTGAGGGGCTCTGGGCCTATGGTCCCAAGTCCCCGCGCGCTGATGGAGTGACCTAGGCCTGAGCCGGAACCGGCGTGAGAGTGTGGACCCGCTGCGGCGCGTGTTGGCAGTGTGCGGCGTGCTTCCGCATCCGGCACGAGTTTTGTAGATTTTGATGGCTATATACGGTGATCTACGGCATGAGCCACCCGGAACTGGGCGGGGTCTTGGTTGGTGGGTGTGGAAAGGAGTTGACTCTGGCGCTAGTTCGATCTGGCCCTAGCAACAGCGGGGCGAGGACGCTGGCGGCATGAGCGCTGTGGTTTTTGTGGTATGGGGATAGAGCACTGTGCAGGCTGACTGATGGAACCATGCAGTTGCTTTGAAGCGCAGTAGAGCCGAAGGCTTCGTCGTACAACACATGGTGCCCCACGTGGAGCACCCCTGCCCCCTGTCCACGTCGACCCCTGGGCCGCCCCTACGTGCCCTAGACGGCCGCCCCTACGTGCCCTAGACGACCCGCCCTTGCGGCAGTTGCGTCGTGGGCCCTTGCAAATGCCCCACCTGATATACCGGTAGCTGGAACCCCCTCACCCTCAACCCTCAACCCTGGACTCCTCTTAGCTAGCCCTACATACCAACTGCCTTGTCTTGCTCCTGGTATGGCTCAAGTCTGTGCAGCCTGGACCGTGCGTTCGCCCTCCCCAACGCCCTCGATCTCGACGGATACCCCCAGCCGGATGCTCCCTCTACACGCACCCCTCTAGAACCACAGCATTGCCAGTGTTAGCTAAGGGTCCCAGCCGCCCCTGGTGCTCTCAGCCGTCTCAGGGCATGAACGCCCCAAAGGCCCGGGAGACGCGGACGCGGGCGCCCAGCTCGGTGCAGGGGTAGCCCAGCTCCTGGCACTTCTGGCACAGCTCCTCGGGGTGGGGCTTGAGCGAGTCGATCTTGGCCAGCAGCTTGGCAACCTCGGGGTCGTCCACCGCCCCCTCGCCCTCACCAACGCCCTCCTCGCCCTCGGGGGTCTCCCGCTTCTTCAGGGGGCGCTGCGGTCGGGCGGGGGCGAGGCAGGTGAGGGGAGCGGCACGGCCGTTGTCACGCTGATGGGCTACTGTGGGCCTTGCTCAGTTCCTGATCCTCCAGCCGGCTGCCGTTGGCCCTTGACCCAAGATCCCAGTAGATCCGAGGAAACCCGCGGATCCAGATCCCGTTCGCACCTGTTCGTACGGGTAGACCATGGTGCCGCACCGCTGGCACTCCTGGCCCTTGTCGGCCCAGCTGAAGGCGCTCAGCCACTTGCGGGTGCAGTCAGGGCACTTGAAGCTTCCGAACACGCGCTTGGGGCCCTGGCGGCATACATGCATGGCAGGGCGCAGCATCGTTAGCAGGTGCGTGACATGCAGACAGCGGTGAGAGACAGCAGAGGCCCAGACGTGAGCTGCGCGGGTCAGATCCGTGCAAGTCGAGGCAGCCGGCAACCGGCTCACCTGGTAGGGCGTCAGGCCCTGTCCCGAGCCCCCGCCCCCGCCCCGCCTCTTAGCAGCCACAAGCACGCTCACACGCCGGCTGCTGCGAGGCAGCGGCGCCGGCGCCACCACGGCAGCGCCGAGCGCGGGGCAGGGCGACCCGCCGGCGAGGCAGGGCCGGCGGAGCGGCGCCGTCGAGGCAAGCGGGCGGGGCCGCGAGGCGCAAGGCGCGACGCCGGGAAGCACAGCTGCAGCGCTCCGCAGAGCCATGGTTGAGGCACCTTGCTGAAGAGGATTCAGGAGCTGCAGCAATCGGGTGGGGCCAGCAGGGCTTTGCCAGTAGGGCCGGGGGCCGGTCGGGGGCCTGCAATAGGCCTCAAAGTGGCCAAGGTGCGCTGCCTAAACCTATGCTCGTGCAATTGGCGGAGCCTGGCTTTATCTCAAGGGTGCACGAGGGGATTCGTGTTGCAGGGGGGCCATCCTTGCCGTGAAACTCACGGTCTCTTTCGTCCAAGTTCACGGCCTCCACGCTCCGCCCCGGAACTCCGTCCGCCCCACCCGCACGCTGCGACCCGTCCCTCCATCCTCGCACACCAGTCACCACCAATGCCTCGCAGGGCTTGATACCCTGGCCTCCCTGAGCGAGGGCGCCCCGTCCTCTAGCCCCTCCGCACGCTCTAACTTCGACCGACCGTACGTGATCCCCCAGCTTGCAGCAAGTCTGTATCCACACATCCCCGGGCCGCTGCCCGCGCGCGTGACCCGCCGCCCTTCCCACTTCCGGGTCGCCTCATCAGCCAAACAAGGTCCTCAGGACGTACCGCAGGAAGGCCCACACGTGCTGCAGCAGGGGTCCGCTTGCCGCGGCCCCGTCCTCTCCGTCCGCGCCTCCCACACCGCCTGATAAGACAACGGCTCCGGGAACAATCTGAGCACGCTGCCCCCCCCCGCTCCTGCCCCCACATCTGGCACAGCTCCGCGGGGTGGGGCTTGGAGAGATCGATTCCGAGCTCCCGCAACTCAAGCGGGCGCTGATGAGGGCGGGTCAGCCCAGGGTCAAGGCTCAAGGTCAAGCTCAATCAAAATTACTGGCGTCCGGGCTGTCCAAAATTCAGACCCGGAAATGAAATCGACCCCTCACACACACACACACCTGGTCGTACGGGTATACCATGATGTTGCACCGCTGGCATTTCTGGCCCTTGTTGGCCCAGCTGTTGCCGCTCATCCAGCTACGGCCGCAGCCGAGGCACTTGAAGCTTCCGAACACGCGCTCGGAGCCCTGGCGGCAGGTCACGGGATGTGGGGGTTAGGGGGATGTGGGGGTTAGGGGGATGTGGGGGTTAGGGGGATGTGGGGGTTAGGGGGATGTGGGGTTAGCATTTAGGGTTTAGGGTTTAGGGTTTTTAAGGTTTAAAACCCTAAAACCCTGCTGCGCTGCCGCCTGCTGCGCTGCCTGCTGTGCCTGCTGCGCCTCCTCCTCGGCCTGCTGCTTCATGAAGCGGCTGTAGTGCAGCAGCACGAAGCGCAGGTGCGAGACGAGGCGCTTGACGGGGTTGCTGGGGGGAGGGTGGGGAGAAGAGGGGTGGAAGGAGAGGGGTAAGGTCATCACCGAGCTCATTGGAGTTCCTGGGGTATGGCGGTCCCGGCACTGGGTCTGCGGGCACTTGCTTGTGGCAGCACCATGTTAGCACCCCTCAAAGGTCAGCATGGGGCATGCACTGATGAGCTGGACAAGCGGTGGGTACAGTGAAGGACGCGTAGGAGGGGGTGAAAGGACCGAGGGGCGGCAGCCGGCCCACTCCTGGCTCCCAGCAAAGCCATGGTTGTGGACAGGACTTCTGTCCTCGCGCGGACTGTTTGCGGCCGCAGACTGGTACCGACGCGCGCTGGTGTTTGGGGCTTGGCGTGCAACTATGCGAGTAGGCTGAACTCGGGCTATGCTCTGAGCTGCACGCTTGTGCCCATCACGCATTACCAAGAGTAGCACATTCAAGAGCTCCGGGCTCACGGGTCAGGGCTGTTGCTTTCCGACCCGTGACGCTTCAGGTGCACGGTTGCACGACAATTTCCTTGCTCCTTGTCCAGATCCGAGCCTTCATAGGCTCCCGTCACGGCACGACACTTCACCAGCGCCCCCACCACTCCGCCCCTCTCTCTCCCCTTCCTGCCCCTCTCTCTCCCCACCACCGTCTCGACCACCCTCACGCCGTCGCGCCCCCCGCCATGCCCGCGCGCTGCCTCCGCCGCCGCTTGCGTCCCCCACCCGCCGCAGTCCCCGCCGCCGCCTGCTGCCTGGTCGGATCCCAGGCGCCCCCCGGACCGCGCAACAGCCCACACGCTAGGGAGCGGTCTATGGGCGGGTTGCCGCCCTCCTCCTTGGAGGCAGCCGGCGGGCCCGTCGGCATGCCCGCCCACGGTACCGCGCCCGCCGCGGCCGCGGTGTCGTACACCAGATAGTCCAGCTGGCCGATCAGGACTGCGTACGGCAGGGGCGGGCACCGGGGGTTGGAGGTGGGGGTGACAAGGTGAAGAGAGGGGTGGACGGAAGCAAGAGCGGGGAGGCAGACGCAGGCCGGTCTGGAGAAAGCTAGGGGATGGGCTGAGGGAGGAGGCCAAGAGGCTCGGGGGCAGAGCGCAGCTGTACGGGTCCTGCCGTACATGACTCACCCGCGAGTTCGTACAGTTTCATGTCGATGGCCTGGTCGGCCGCCAGGTGGTCCAGGTGGGCCTGGTCCGGCAGGTGCGGTACGGGATCGAAGTTGAAGTACGCCTGCAGTACGGACATGTCCTTGTCGTGTACCTGCGGCGTACGGCAGAGCCCGTGGGAAGGCACGGGAGCACGGACATAATCAATGTTGGAGTCATCTGTACTTGAACAGGTCAGCGTTTGAGGGTTCTGGTCAGGTGCCGACGGGTGTGGCTGCTTCGGCGTCGGCGCACGCACAGCGTGGGGCAGGTTGTTGCCGTTCCCCTGGGCCCCATTGACGGCGCTGCCCGTTCCCCCAATGCCCCCACTCGTAAGCCTGTAAGAACTCTCTCTCCCCATTTCCGCTCTCGGCTACTGATGGGCGGTTGAAACGCACCTGCGTGTACGAGATCGGCCACCCCGCGCCGAACCCCAGCAGCCTGCTGGTCAGCGAGGCGGGCGCCTCGAGCGGTACGACCATGTCGTACTGCATCAGTACGAGGCGGGCGGCGGGCAGGTGCTCGGAATCTGTCAGGGTGCCGACCTGGGGGGTAGGGTGGGGGGCCAGAGGGCCCGTCATAATGGGCTGTCGGCAACTTGCATGTGAAAGGCGTGCAGGCCACCAACCAAGCATCATCGATGGAGCCTTGGCATCCCCCTCCACAACAGACAGCCTTACTTCTGCATGCCATGCGGCCTCCCCCAATAGCGTACTGCGTTGCCAGGGGCCAGGGCAGGGGCGCACGGTTGGGCACTGAACGGCAAAGGTGCATGTGAACAGGAGGAGCCAAAACGATGCGCTATCCAGTGCCTCCACCCAAGCACCCCGTACCGCGTGAAGTAGTTGTCCGTAATCGCCGGCGCCACGGCGTGCCAGAAGGCCGCATCGGCCTTGGAGTAGGTCTTGTGGAAGTCCGCTGCCTGTGCCCCCTGCTGCGCCCCCTGCTGCGCTGCCGCCTGCTGCGCTGCCTGCTGTGCCTGCTGCGCCTCCTCCTCGGCCTGCTGCTTCATGAAGCGGCTGTAGTGCAGCAGCACGAAGCGCAGGTGCGAGACGAGGCGCTTGACGGGGTTGCTGGGGGGAGGGTGGGGAGAAGAGGGGTGGAAGGAGAGGGGTAAGGTCATCACCGAGCTCATTGGAGTTCCTGGGGTATGGCGGTCCCGGCACTGGGTCTGCGGGCACTTGCTTGTGGCAGCACCATGTTAGCAGGCCCGACGCTCACCGGAACAGGATGGCCGTCACGAACTGCTTGCTGCACAGCTCCACGGCCCGGAAGGACTTCTCGCCGCCGGTCAGCGTGTACTCATTGCTGGGGGGTACGTGGGGTGGGGTGGGGTGGCGACAAAGGGGGGCAGAGGGGGCTGGCGGTCAGGCAAAGGGCGTTGTGGGGTGCAGGGACACAGGGACACACTCTATGGTGAAGGAAGGGGATGGGGAAGAAGGGGCAGAGGGAGCAGACGGGCAGAGGCTCGGGAAGTCGGGATGGCTCCAGGCTGAGCTGCGCTCCACGATCCCTTCATGCGAGTTGCTGACAGGGTCAGGTCGCACATGGCTCGAAGGTCCAGTCCCGTGCCGTTATGATGTGCGCCCTTGTCCCGCGCCCCCTTTCGCAACGCCTGCGCCCTTCCCTGCTTTCCCGAGCACTCATGTCAGCTGCTTCTTTCGCAGCATGCCACCCCCTGCCTTGTCCCTTCCCTCCTGCCCCCCTCCCCGACCCCCCTCTCTGACCCCCCTCCCCGACCCCCCTCCCGGACCCCCCTCCCCGACCCCCCTCCCCACCCATCCCCCCGCACCTGTAGTAGCTCCACTTGCCCTCCCGCATGGCCTGCCCGCGCTCCTCGCACCCCGGCGCACTGCCGTTGCGGAGCGTGCCGTGCAGCGCCCAGCGCGTGGGGGGACCGCCCGTGAGCCGGGCGTGGGCGTTGCCGTCGATCCACCGCACCTGGAGGCAGGGTAGGGTGGGGGTGGGAGCCGAGGGGCAGGGTAGGGGTGGGGTGGGCGGAGAGGAACCGCTTCGGCGGAGGCGGAGAGCTAGGAGCGGCGGAGTGGGAGAGGGACCAGTAAAGAGGGTGGGGTGGGGTGGGCGGAGAATGGGGGGCTGAAGGGATTGCGTGCTTGAAGAGGGCAGACCGAAGTTTGACATTGCAAGCAAGTTCTGGGGGACGAACAGCAAGGTTTCCACGAGAAGCACGCAGAGACCGACATGGGAGCGCTTGGCAGGGAGGGGGCTTACTTTGTGAGGCCGACATGGGACGGCCAGCGCGCCCCAAGGTCCCGTCCTACGTACTTGCCCCCCTCATCCCCGCTGGCACAATTTTGCCCACACACCTTGTCCTGGAACGCCTTGATCGCGCACACGTGGAACTTGTCAAATTTCTGTGTCGTACAGCCGTTGATCTCTGCGGCGATCCGCAGGGTGCAGACCAAAGTCACCACTGCGACCCAGCCCCACGTACAGTGCCCCAACCAACAGCGCCCTCTGCCTCCACTCCTTGGCTGTCCCCTGTCCAGTGTCCACCCCCTGCCCACCATGAAACCTTCTGCACCCCCCTTCCACGACCACTCACGTGCCGCGTGGCACCAGCTCGTGCCCCCGCTTTTAGAAACTGCCGGTAAGGGGAGGAAGAGGCAAGGAGGATGAACACATTGCTTCGGATCCCACATAGGCGGCTCCGACACACCTTGAACGCACCGTTGTGCGTCGTTGCAGGGGTCGCACATCACTGCGGCCCGCAGCTCAGCCCCTTTCCGCCAAGACAGCCCCCCTCAACCCATGGCTTGGCTACCTTGGCCCTGCCCTTGCCCTTGCCCCCCGTAATTAAGCAACCCATGTCCCGCCTCTGCCTGGCTTCCTGGAAACCCGTCTACCTCAAACGTCCAGACCCTACGGCCCCTGGTGCGATCTTCAGTTTGTGTAGGCACCCCCTGTGGATCCCTGCCGGCAACCCTACACCCCCCTCGGGACCCCCTGCCGATAGCCCAAGCCCCCCACCTGGATCCTGGACCCCCTCCAGAATCCTTGATCCCCTGGATCCAATACCCACCGTGCTGGTAGTCCATGATCCCGCGATGCACCGCCCCGCGCCGATGGAGCGAGTAGAGCTGGCGGGGTTGGGGCCGGTGCGGTAGTAGAGGGTCGCGGGCGGGGGCGGAGTGGAGGGGCGGGGGCGGAGCGGGGGCAGGGGAGCGGTGAGTGGGCCGTCTTAGATCTCTGTGCGCCTAGCCGCTTGCGCTTGCTGTTTGATTTTTTCAAGGCATGCAGCTCGTAGGCAGCGCAAAACCGTGTGCTCGCCACCCGGCCCGTACCCTCCGCATCCCTTGGTCCCACCACCTGTACAAACAGCCCCCGTACGGCAGTCTCGTCCGCCGCCGAGAACGGCTTGGCGCCGCCGTCCAGCCAGGCCCGTACGACGACCGCCGTGACTAACCGCCGTACGACGGGGTACGACAGGTGCGGCGGGAGCGAGGCGAGCCGCTCCCCCGCGCGTTCGGCCCAGTGCGCCAGGTCGGGCGGGGAGAGGGTGGCCGAGAGGCGGGCCGGCAGGGCCTCGGAGGCCTTAGTGGCATTCGCGCTAGGGTGGAGCAGGAGTAGCTCCTGGCATGTGGTGGGTATGATGGGCACCGGGTCGCGAGGGAAGGAAGTTCATAACCCCAGTGGTGCTCGGACAGACGTGTGCGTACTGCAGTCCAGCACGGGTCCGTCCCCGCAGTACGGCACCCGAGCGCCCATGCACCCATGCATGCCACTTCCAGACAGACCACCCTGACTAAAGCAGTTTCTTATGAAAGGATTTCCCCGATCGGTCGGTCGTGATGCACACGAGGCAGACGTCCCCCTGAACATGTCTTCATGCTGCCCTGCCGAGCCCCTTGCCGCCGGCGTCCGCCCCCCCCCCCCACCTGCAGCAACGCAGCCGCCGTCGGCTCGTGCAGCTCGTGCGCGCGCTCTAGCAACCCCCCGAAGTGTGCATCCACAGAGTCTAGCAGCACGTCGAGCTGAGCCCGCAGCGTTGACCGGGCAGTTGCGTTCGACGTCGCGAGATGCGTGCCATCCGGGCCGAAGAAGATGCTCGGCAACCGGTCTGACACGAGCGTCGTGGAGCCCGAGCTGTGAATGCCGCCGACTCCGGAAGCGCTGCTGTCGAGCAGGGCGCGCCGCAGGGAGGCCGATAGTGCCGCCGGGAGGAGGAGGGGAAGCAGTAGCAGGGCCGGGGCGAGCTGCTGCCGTGGGCGGGCAGCTGGGCGCGGACACCCGGCCGCGACCGTCTGCCTCATAATCGCGCTGTCAGCTGAAATGAATGCTTCACGTCGTGTCAGCAGCAGGAGCGCTTGAAGTCTGCGCCTGGCCGCGATGCCGTCGCTCAAACCAGGCGCAGCGACTTAGCCGGCAATTCAGCGTGCTCTATATGTAACGCATGCTGCATTTGCTGTATTGGGGTGCAGCACGCGGTAAGAGCCAACCAGCTAGAGGAAGGTTCAATTTGCAGCAGCGCCTTCACGCGGGATGCAGCACGTAAGGCAGCGTGTGGTGTTCAGAAAAGTGCTGTGCTATGGAGCGGCAAGGAAGTCATGGGTGCCTTTTGCTCCTGCCGGGCCCAGGCGCGATCTGCGCTCGCCTTGCACCGTTGCCACGATTCCCACGAACCCACCCGGCACCCCTGGCTCATGCTGGCCCCACAGCGTGTTGCATGCAACCCTTGATAGTTGCGCCCAGTCGCTCATGCTGGTGCCTTGCCGAGCGGGCACTGGGAAGGGCGGTCACAGGACTCAGGACCGCCACGTGAGTAGGCTTTGCCTGAAGCTCGCGCTGGCCTGAAATCAAGTCAGGTCACGACCAAAGCTGACGGGACAAGGGGGGCGCCGTGGGGGGGAGGTGTAGGCGCGAGACATCGTGGATGGTGCCAACGCGTGCCGTGGGGTTTGGAAGGCGAGGGGTCCGTCTCAGGCACAAGCGATACGTGTAGAAGTCTGGAGTCATACAAAGTAGCACAGACGTAGCAAAGGCTGGTCTCAGCGCAAAGGCTTTACTCACAAGTTCTCGGGTGCTCTTTACGCAATCATTTCAAGCAGCGCATAGGCGGCAACACCTGAACAAGAGACTGCACAGCATCTGCAGTAGTCTGAAACGCCGGCGCGCGACATTTGCTTCGACGAGAACTATACCAATCCTTCCACGGAGACGCTGCCCAGATGCCGTCGCTGAGCGCCAACTGCACGACCTATAGGGCATAGTGCAAGACTCAATTACATTTGGCTCGAGGAGTGCTCCAGCGGCGAGACGCATGCGGCCCTTGGTCGGTGGCGTGCGCTGCCCCAGGAGCGCTAGGCTCGGCACACGGTGCTGACGATGATGCTCGGGAACTGTGGACAGCGCTGGCTTCCGACGCGCTGGTTCCGCCTCGATGGTCGCTGAGGGTTGCTGAAGGCATTTCTGAGCCATGGCGGACTGGGCGTCCGCACGTGAGCAGCTGCTGGCGGAGCTGGAGGCCAAGGGGGCGGCGCAGCCACCACAGGGAGCGGAGCCGGGGGCTGCTGCAGCCCCTGCTCCTGCTCCTCCGCCGGCGCCAGCGCAGCGGGCAGGGGGCTCGCCAGCCAAGAAGCGGAACCCTCCTGCCTCCCGTTCCGCAGCCGCCAGCCCAGCTCGTCCCGATGCCCCTAAGCAGACCATTCCCAGCGACGGCCCCTCTACCGGTGGGGCAGTGCAGCAGCTGCAACGCTTCCTTCGAGACCTGCCGGCGACGCGGGCCAAGCCCGGGCCAGGGCCAGGGCCAGGGACCGGGACCGGGCCCCCGCCAGCGCCGCCGCCGGCCCCGGCAGGGGCTGCGGCGGCGGACGGCCGTGGGGCCCGCGACGGGCCCAGGCCCGGCGCCACGTCACAGCGCATCTCCGTGACTCATGTTGCTGGCACCGAGGGCGCAGGCCCACCCGGCCACCACCAACAGTCCCACCCCCACAGCACGCCCCAGCTTCCGTCCATGAAGCTGGCAGGTGGTGATGTCGTCGACGCCTCCGCCAACCAGCCCCGACGCAAGAGTCGGGGCGGCATGGACGCGTTGCAGCACCAGTCTTCGGGCGACCTGGCGGGGCCGAGGCTGGGCAGAGGCGATGGCCGCAAGGTGCGGGGGCGCTTGTCTGCGAGACTCTCGCGGCTTTGTACGGCTCGGGCCCGGCTCGAAAGCGACGAACGGGCTCGAGCACGCAGGGGTTTGTTTGAGCGGGGAGCAGGGGCTGAAGAGAAGCACGCAACACCCATTGACGCGTCAGCGAACTCCCTTCCCCCACGCCCCACCAGCTGACCGGCGATGTGGCCACGGTCGCCGCCCGCCGCCCGGCCCGCACATCCCACGCGGACTCCTCGGGGGGCGGGGGCCTGCCGCCGGGCTCCGACCCGCGCCTCATGAGCTCGGGCGGCGCCGAGCGGGATCGGGATCGAGATCGAGATCGGGATCGAGATCGGGAGCGCGGATATGTGACGGGGATCGTGGCGGGGCGCAGCAGCCGGAGCGCTCTGCCGGAGGAAGAGCGGCCGTCTGGGGCAGGTGGCGGCCGGCGGACGGAGAAGCGGTGGGTGGACCACCGGTACTTGGCGTGGGGGGCCTCCAGGCTTGGCCGCTTCCATGTGTGCTGCATTGCCGGGCCCAACCCCCCAGTTTGCTGCAACTCACATGCGGCTGTAATGCAGGACATCTCATACCGGCGGCGCTGGCCGCCTGTCGTACGCCGGTACGGCAGATCGGCAGTCGCACGGCGGCGCTCAGCCCGGCGGCAGCGGAGGCGGTGACCTTTCATCTGCTGCCCGAGGCCGGGGTGGAAGCGGGGGCGGCGGCGGGACGCCGGAACGGAAGCCCCGGGGGTCCCTAGGCCGGCCCGCAGCCTTGGCGGGTGGTTCAGGCGATGGCCAACGCGCCTCCGCCAGCGGTATTGCAACCCCTGCACCAGCAGTCGCCACCACTACCCTTGTTGGGGGTGGTGCGGAAAGCGGATCAGGCGCGGGAGGGGCTGTGCAGGGCGTTAAGTCCAGCCCGTCCGTACGGCTGACGGACCAGGCGTTACGGGCGCACGTGTCTAGCTTCCATGGCGACGGTGCCTGGATCGACACGGCGGCGGCGGTGGTGGCGGCGGCGGCGGCGGCGGCAGCAGAGCAACGGTCACTCATGCCCGCGCCGTCCTTTGCTGGGGCCAAGCGGCCGCCAGAAGATCCACAGGCGACGCTGGCGGCGGCAGCGGCAACGGCAACGGCGACGGCAGGGCGAATGCAGCCGCGCTCCAGCGCCGGCGGAGGCGGTGACGGCGCCGGCACGGGCCGCAGCCGGCGGGGTTCCGGCCTGACTGCCTTCATGGCCGGCCCCGCGGCAGGGTCAATGTACGGCGATGGGTACCGGCGGCGGCTGTCTGACGGCGCAGGGAGCAGCGTCCGGATGTCGGACACGGGCGACGGAATACGAATCGTCGCACCGCGACACGGGAGCCGAACCGACGCGTTGGCGCATCGCCGGCGGCGCGCGAGCGACACGTCGCATGGCGGCTCCTTTAGCCATTCCGGCCAAGGGGGTGGCGGCGGCACCACTGGCGGCGGCGGGATCACTGGCGGCGGCGGTATCACTGGCGGTGGCGGGACTGGCGGCGGCGGGACCGGCGGCGGCGGCGCGCAAGACCGCAAGTCGCCAGGCAGGTCGCCCGTGCTATTGCAACTGCAGCTGCAGGCGTTACGGCAGCAGTACGGGCACCACTATGACTCGGACAGCGCAGGCGGTCGTACGGACCCCAAAAACCTGCGGTCGCCTCAACGGGCAAGCACCATGGACGCTCGAGTACTGCCGGACCATCACCGTACCAGCGTTGGTGGCGGTGGCGGCGGCGGCGGCGGCGGGAGCCGACGGAGCAGTGTCGCCGGCGCGCCGCCAGATCGGTTGGCGGCGGAGCAGGTTGGCGGCGGGCGGCTGGATTCCATCAGCACGTTCCACCACCTGCATCCGCCGATGCCGCTGACGGCGGCGGCGGCGGCGCCGCTGACGGAGGTCAAGCCGGCGGCAGGCCGCCTGTCGCCCCTTGGCGAGAGGCACCACATTGACGTCGAGCGTGGCGGCGGCGCCGGCGGCACCGGCTCGGGTGCGAGTACTAGTAGCGGCGGCGGGCACAGGTCCTCTTACAAACTGCTGTCCATCGAAGTTCCGCAGTCGCCGACGGCGCCGCCGCCGTCGGAACCTGCGCCTGACGCGCCGCCAGCGGCGGAGGCGGCACCTGGCGGAGGCGCGCCGCCGCCGACGCCTGCATCGGAGCAGCTGCCGCCGCCGCCACAGGCGACAGATCCGGCGGCGCCGTCAGCGGATCCGGCGGCGCCGTCAGCGGAGGCGGCAGGGCCGCCGCCGCCGTCAAAGTCTTCGTCCCGTCGGGTTGCCATCACCGAGCCCGACCAGACACCCCAGCTCGCCCATTCCCAGTCTCGCTCCCATCGCCACGCGCACACACCCCAAGCCGGCCGCCACAATCCCGCTGGCGACGACGGCCACGACCTGACAGATCACCCCCCCAACCACCTCAACCACCACAACGGCCATCCGCCTGATGACGCGGACGACAACGACAACCGACGCGTCTACGTCCCTAGGGACGCGGCCCACACGCGGTCACGTAAGGACAGAGGCGTCAGCAGCCGCCGCCGCGTGTCGTACGAGCACCGCCGGTCAGACGTGGAGCACGACGCCGAGACCCACGTGCGGTCCCTCCGGGACGAGACTTCGGTTACGTCGCGCGTCGCGAGCCGTACGCATTCCCGCACCGCCGCCGCGGCGGCGGCGGCGGCGGTGGGTGACGGCAGCACCACGGCGGCGCTGAGCCGCAGCACGGCGGTGGTTGGTCGTACGGCGGGCGCGCACGGCGGCCGTACGGTGGTCATGGACGTGATGGTCGTACCGGCGCGCGCGCAGTCAGTACGGCGCCGTACGAATATGGGCCGCGGTGACGGCGGCGACGAGGGCGGCGAGGACAGCGACAGCGGTGCCAGCGACCTGGATGTGTTGCTGAGATCCGCGCTGGCGAGGTACGTGCTTTTAGACCTGGGGATGGGTGTCCATGGGTTGCGGTGTCGAGAGCGTAGACTGCAGAGGCCTGATCCCGCGTCTGGCGAGGTGCGTACAAGGCGACTAGACGCTCATTGATCTAGTGTCCTCACCTATGCTGTCTTGGGGATAATTATTGAAGGTTTGCGGTGTCCCCGGTGCAGCAATTATACGGCCCTGGGGGTGTAGAGGCCTGATCCCCCGTCTGCAACGCTGTTGTTGATGGTATGTTGCAGCCCCAATCCTATCCCGTGCTTGCGCCTCCCTCTGACGTCCTGCAGGTCTAAGAGTGCCCACTCCCGCCCCACCACCGCCCGAGACCGCCCCACGACCGCTCGAGACCGGCCCACCACCGCCCGCCCCACCGCCGCCCGCTCCCGGCCCACCACCGCGCACCGCCAGCCCAGCCACGGCCCCTCCTCCGGGCCCCCCGCGCCGCCCAACACAGCCTCCCAGCTGCCGCCGCTCGACGATTCGTCTTCCGGCGACGGCTCGCCTTCCGAGCACGGCGACAAGGTCACCAGCCTCCGCCGCGCCGCCTCGCGCCGCCGCTCCGACCGCCTCGCTGCGCTCCCCCACGGCCCCTCCGCCACCACCGCCACCGCCACAACCGCGCTTGGCACCAGACCCAATGGAAAGCGGATCAGCGAGGGCCCCGGCACTGGTGGTCACAGATCCTTTCGTGCTCCCAATGGTGCCCTTGCGAATGGGGCCGACAAGGGGCATCGCTCGATCAACGGGCGCGGCTCGGTCACGGGTCTGATCGCGGCGAGTACGGCAGATGGCGCCAGGCCGCGATCGATTTCGCAGGGGGCTGTACGGCAGCTCGGGGGCGGCGTGGCTGTACTGTGAGTGGGGGCGGTGGGGAGGGGGGCGCGGGGGCTGCAGCCCGGATAAGGAACACGGCCGATAGTGATATGCCCTGTGAGGGGCTATTCTGGGAATGAGAGCCCTAAGGAGGTCGGGACAACTTTCAGGGTAATGAACGGAGCAACGGCGCGGGCCCCCGGCAGGGCTCCCTCCCTTCACAATACTCCCGCTCTCCTCCTCCTTCTCACCTTTCATCCCATTCTCCAATGCAGCGGCCCTCGGATCTCCGCCGCCGGCAGCCACTCGAGCACAGGCACAGCCGCCAGCTCAGACCGCGCCTCCGGCGGCGGCGGCGGCGGCGGCAAGGTCCGTTTCGCCAAGGCGCCGCCGACGGACGCCACCTCCGCTGCCGCTGCCGGCAGCGCCGCCACCTCGACCGGGTGTGGAAACAGTGGGCCGACCATGGCAATGGTACGGCAGGCGCATGAAGCGCTGCACAAGCAGAGGAGCGGGGAGGTCACGGAGGACGGGGAGGCTGCGGCGCTGAGGAGGCAGGATGCCGGTGCGGATTCGTACATGCTACGAATCTTCGGCAGTGCGTACACCAAGGTGAGCTGATGTGGGGACGATGAGTTGCCAGGCGCTGTTGGTGAAGGGGGTGAAGGGGGCAGAGGAGGGAGGCTCGGGGTTGCCGACTGTCTCGGAACTGTGTATGTGTCTCTTGCATGGTGGAGTTATAGGAGGTGCGTGGCTGGCCGGCACAGAGACCACAACGGATGATCCCTTGTGTGCCCCTACCTCCTTGCCCGTCGCAGGTGGCAGGAACCGGCGACGAGGCTGATGGCAACGCCAACAAAGTGCGTGCGCATGGGGATGGGAATCAGCGGAGCGGCCACTGAATGCCTCATGCGCATGTCTGGTGCGCAACGCCATCGCCGTCTCACCCCACTTCCACCCCCTCCCTCCTCCCCCCCTCCCCCTCCTCCCCCCTGTCAGGTCTGGCTGCACCCCTACTCCTCCGTACGGCAGCGCCTGGACATGTGCTGGGCCGTGGTGGCACTGTTGATGGCCGTGATCGTACCGCTGCAGGTGGGGGGGAGAGGAGGGAAGGAGAGGTGCAGAGGGGCGAGTGGGGGAAGGGAAGGAGGGGGAGAGAGGGAGGAGGGGAGGATGGAGGGAGGGGGAAGAGGCAGCGGTGGCGCTGCTAATGGCGGTGATCGAGCCCCAGCAGGTAAGGGGGAGGGGTATTCGAAGGACGAGATGGGGCCGATTCCTGGCAACACCCTTTCCTTTCCTGTGTGTCACGGCCGCTCCAGGCGTGGGGGTGCGTGGGGGTGCGAAAGAGTGCAGCGGATGGGAGGACGAGAAGATCATTGTGACAGGGGCAAGGGGAAGAGAGGGAGCGGAGGACATGGGGGGAAGAGTTAGGGGCGGGGGCAGAGGCTTGACGCATGGCGTAACCTCTTCTGCCCCCTTGAACGTGATGCCCTTTGTCACCCCTTTCGTCTACCTTCGTTACCCTTTCGTCTACCTCCTCAGGTGGCCTTCAGCACAGTCACAACCGCCCTGCCGTACCTTGTGGTCAATCTGGCATGCAGCGCCGCATGGATGGGCCACGTGGTCGCCAACTTCATGACGGGGTGAGTCATGCAGCTGTACGACAGCCCGGTCCTGTACGACTTCCAGAGCTCTAGCACAACCCCAGTCTCGTCTGCGGCCGCGCACTGATTTCTATCCTACCCATCCGGCCCCCCGGCTCATCTGCCCCTGCGTACTCCATGCTGAGCCAATCGGCCCCCCCCTCAGTATCCAGTGTATCGCTACATGGTACTTCATTTGAAGGATTTAGCTTATCTTCATCCTGCCCCATGACGCATGCAGATATGACCGGGATGGCGAGATCGTAATGACAAAGACGCTGGTCTTCCGGCGCTACTGCCGCACGTGGCTAGCGCTGGACGTTGCGGGGGCTCTGCCGTACGCCCTGATCAGCGTGATCGCGTGTCGTACGGTGGAGGCGGGCATCCCCGGCGGGACCGGCACGTGCGGCGTGCACGAGGGCCTACTAATGCGCCTCTTCGCGCTCATCTCGCTCTGCATCGTACCGCGCTTCCTGCTGTACCTCAGCAAGTGGCAGGTACGGCAGGGTACGGCATGGCGGCATCCAGGGGAAGGGGTGTCGAGGGAAGGTGCCGAGAGGAACAGCAAGGGGAGTCGCCAAGCGGACCTGGACCCGCTGACCCGGGTCCTCGTTGCCTCCTTCACATGCCCTTGCTATGCCCGCTCCAGCCATCCCTCTCCCCCCGCCACCCTCCCCCTTCTAGCAGCAGAGTACGGGAGACCATGTCACCTGCTGACCCTCTCTCCTCCCCCCATCCCTGCCCTCCACCCCTCTCCCTCCCCCTCCCCCTCACCTGCCCCCCCCCAACAGGACACGTGGGACGCCGACATCCACATGATGCGCCTGGTCAAGCTGGTGACCGTCACGCTGCTCTTCACGCACCTCTTCGCCTGCATGGCCTACTTCGTGCAGGCGAGGGGGGGAGGGAGGGGGAGGGAGGGGGGGGGAGGGGGCGTGTGTGTGTTTCGTGCCGTAGCGGCACGGGCGTTAGACACACTCGTTCGCATGTATGGCCTACTTCGTGCAGGCGACGGGGGGGAGGGAGGGGGGAGGGAGGGCGAGGGGGGGGCGTGTGTGTGTTTCGTGCCGTAGCGGCACGGGCGTTAGACACACTCGTTCGCATGTATGGCCTACTTCGTGCAGGCGAGGGGGGGGGCATAGAGGGGGGAAGGGGGAGGGGGGGATTGGACGGGGAGGGGGAGAGGGAGGGGGAGGGAGGGGGAGGGGGAGGGAGGGGGAGGGAGGGGGAGGGAGGGGGAGGGAGGGGGGAGGGAGGGGGGGGGAGGGGGAGGGAGGGGGATTGGAGGGGGAGGGAGGGGCAGGGAGGGGGAGGGAGGGGGAGGGAGGGGGAGGGAGGGGGCAAAGGACGGTGAGAGGTGGGGACGAAGCAGGGGCAGGGCAAGGGGGTGCCGTGGTAGCTCGGCGGTAGACCCTGATCGCCCGCTGGAAAGGGGAAAGGGGGTTACGCCCACTCCTTACCCGACTGCCCCTTGCTCCCTGTCTGCCCCACCACCCCTGACAGGCCCTGGCGGACTTCCCCCAGGACGGTTGGGTCGTACTCAACGACCTGTACGGCAAGAGCGTGTGGCTGACGTACAACTTCAGCCTGCTGCGGGCCATGCAGGTGGGATCGCCGGGGGGCGGATCTTCTAACGGGCGCCGTTGTAACTCCCCTGGCTAGCTCGGGGGGGCGCTGTGCCTTGCCCTCCTCCTCCCTCCCCCTTCCCTTCCCTCAACCCCTCCTCGCCCCCATCCCTCTCCCCCCCTGTCAGGTGGTCATGGGATCCAACGTGGATTCCGTATCCACGTCATCCAACCTGGAGGTGGTCTTCACGATCATCAGCTACATGGTCGGAGTGGGGTTCTTCACCATCCTGGTGCGTGCGTGCGGTCACCTCTCCCGTTTCCCTGAGTATGCTAACGCGCGATGCGTACCGTTATTACCGGTCCGCGTTCCCTGTTGGGCTATGGTGCCATTTCAGAACAGCAGTTGGTTACAGCTGGTGCCGCCCCCAGTACGGCTAAGCCTGTTTAGGCTCCGTGTGGCCAGGAGCCCCTGGAATGCCTATCGCTTTGATGACATGGGAGGGGCGGGAGGGCCGTCGGGCAACACAGGAATGCGTGACTTCGTCGGAGGCTCCGCGAGCTAGAGCTGAAATGAGCACTAGGCCTGAGCTTGGTAATGCGTCAACGCATGCGTGTGCCCCTTGGAGTACAGGGCGCCAGTAGTGGGCTGGTACTGAGATCGGGTCCGTGTGCTCTGCCGTACGCAGGTCGGTATCATGTCTTCGATCATCCTGTCGCTCGACAGATCGGGGCAGATGTACGTCGAGAAGCTGCAGGTGTGTGTACGGCACGTACGGTCGCGTCCCCGCCGCATCCCATGCCATGGCAGATGGCACTCCTCCATCCCACCCACTCCCGGCCCCCACTTCCCTCCCCTCCCCGGCAAAACAACTCCTTCCCCCACCCACGAATTCTTTCCCCCTCCCGCCAATTCCTACCGGCCCCCACTTCTCATCCGGCTCACACAAGCAGCCGTTCACACATACAACACCCCCTCCCCCCCCCCAACCCAATGCCCTGGTCCCCTAGATCTGGCGAGACTACTGCCACTACCGGCGCCTGCCCGGCGAGCTACGGCAGCGGGTCATGTCGTACGTCACCACCACACACTCCAACAAGCGGGTGCTGGATGACGTCGTGATGCTGGCGGTGAGATCGAGAGGGATCTGGATCTTGCATTCTTGATCCTGAATCCCGAATCCTGGATTCCTGATCCTGGTGCTCGAGGGGGGAGTTGCTGGCATTCCCTCCGAGCCTGCCCTGCAACCGCCCCGCCCCTTGCCCGTCTTCCCCTAACCGCCTTCCCTCCTACCCCCAACCCCAACCCCCTATAACCTCTATCAGGAGCTGTCCCCCGGCCTCCGCACCGACATCAACATGCAGCTGTGCGCCGAGCTGGTGGCCACGGTGCCCGTGTTCCTGGAGTGCTCCCCCATCGTTGTGCGGGCCATGGTGTCCAAGCTGCAGGTGGGGGGGGGGAGGCAAGAGGGGGAGGAGGAGAGGGGGGGGAGGAGAGGGGGAGGAGGAGAGGGGGAGGAGGGGAAGGGGGGGGGGGAAGGGAGGGGGGGCCATGGGTGCGGGCCATGGTGTCCAAGCTGCAGGTGGAGGGGGAGGGGAGGGGGAAGGGGGGGGAAGGAGAGGGGGAGGAGGGGAGGGGGGGGGGAAGGGAGGCACGAGCGAAGAGGGGGGGGCGAGAGGGGGGAAAGGGAGGATGGAGTGGCTGGAGGGTGTGGAGTTGTCACGATCCCCTTGCTTTAAACCTACGGGCGGGCAGGGGGGAGCGGTCAGGCTGGCATGCCCAGACCCAAGCCCACAGCGCAAGCTCGTTCCGCGTCTTCTGATGTCAGTGGGTCCCCCCCCCCCCCCCCTCCCTCCCTTCCCCCCCCCCCCTCCCCTCCCTTCCCCCCCCCTCAGCGTGAAACCCACGTGGCGGGGGACTTCGTGTTCCGGGTGGGCGACATCGCCGACGCAGTGTACTTCATCCTCAAGGTACGTTATGTACGGCAGGTGTACGGCAGCTGTGTCGCAGCATAACCGTGCCTGCCCCTTGACTCATTCTCATCCGTCGCCTCTCATGTGCTGTACGCCTTTTGCCGTACACCGTACGCAGGGTACTGTGGCCATCTCGGACGAGACGGGGGCGCTGCTGACTCACCTGGCCCAGGTGGGGTGGCGGGGGGTGCACCGGGCAGCGCCTTTGGAGACTGGCCTTGGGGGATGGGGGATGGGCATGGGGGATGGACGGGGCTAGCAGGGGATAGCTGTGGACATCTTCAGGACTGCCTTCACCCTCACCCGCATACGGAACAGATGCCGGGTCTACAGGTTTAAGGCGGGATGTTGGGCGAGCCTGCTCCTTCCTTCGGCCACGCTGCCCAGTGCATGACTCCTCAGCCCTGCCCAGGCCTTCCCTCGCCCATCACGCCACCCCATGTCACGCTTCCCCCCCCCCCCTCCTCGCCTCAGGGCTCCCACTTCGGCGAGTTCGGCATCCTGGCCTTCCTGGATGGCCAGCTGGGTGAGGGGGGGGGCAGGATGACGTCACGGATGACTAATTCTGGTGTCTGGAGGTCGGGCTTTCCGCGGGGATGGGCGCCCGCCTGTCTTCCTGTCTGTATGGCGCGAGTGTGCTGGGAATGCAGCGGAGGGGGGCAACACGTCTGCAGAGGCGGGAGGTAGCGGGGGCTGGGTGGGGCTGCCCTGCCCTGCCCCCGCCCCACCCCACCCCAACCCCAACCTCTCCCCTAACCCCTCCCCTCCCCTATCCCCTATCCCCTATCCCCTAACCTCCCCTCCCCTATCCCCTCCCCTATCCCCTCCCCTATCCCCTCCCCTATCCCCTCCCCTATCCCCTCCCCTATCCCCTCCCCTATCCCCTCCACCTATCCCCTCCCCCTATCCCCTCCCCTATCCCCTCCCCTCCCCTCCCCTATCCCCCCTCCCTCCCCCCTATCCCCTCCCTAACCCCAACCCCTCCCCTAACCTCCCCTCCCCTCACCCCTCCCCTCACCCCAACCCCTATCCTAAACTCCCCTCCCCTCACCCCTCCCCAGGCGTGCGCACGGCCGCCGCCCGCGCGGAGGAGTGCTGCGAGCTGTACAAGCTGCACTGCGAGGACTTCGCGGCCCTCGCCGACTACTACCCAGAGCTGGTGGACTTCTTCCGGGACGTGGCGGTGGTGAGATTCAGGATCTGAATCCGGGATCTGGATCTCGGCGGATCGCGAAGTCTTGTGGTCTTGATCTGTCGTACTGTACCGCATTGCCGTGCAGGTTCGCTCCGCCTACAACGCCACACTCCGCGCCAACCGCGCCCTCAGCGAGTGGTCGGGATCGGATCAGTACGACGACGAGGACGAACAGGATCTGTACGACGACGGGAACGACAGCCCGTACGACGAAGGCGGCGGTACGGCGGCAGTACGGCGGGTCCGTACTGCGATTGACAGCAGCGGTGAGCTCTGTCGGGGGGGGGTCGTGGAGGAGGATCCTGATGCGGTCTAGCCAGCGGTACCCAGAGCAACGGGAGAGGTGAAGCAGAGCTGAAGGCCCCTTACAAACTTTCAAGTTGCCCCGGGGCATTGAAGATCCCAGGATATGCGGATTGTGCTTCCAACCGTGCCGTACCGAGCACAGTCAGGCTGAGCGACGTTCCGATACGCCTTGGCCAGTTGCTTCTTGCCTTACCTTCGGCCCTTCATCAACCTTCGGCTTCCACACACCCGACAGATGGCGAGACAGACGACTACGAGAACCTCCTACAAGCTGAAGATCTGGACGGTACGGCAGCCATTGGCATCGATACGGCCGCCGCCGCCGCGGCGGCGGCCGCCGCCGCCGGCATGGCCCAGACGGCGAGCGCACGCCGCCTCGCACCCGCCGCCGTCGGTGGCGGCTCCATGCGCCGCGCGGTCGTGTCCAGCGGCGACGGCGCCGCCAGCGCTCCGGCGACGCCGCCGGGTGCGGTTCCGGAGCCGGACGCATCGCCTGACGGCGCCGCCGTGCCGTCGCCGCTGGCAAGGGCCGGCGGCGCGCCGTCGCCAGCGGCGGCGGCGCTGTTTAAACGCAGCGCCGCTGCGCTCATAGCGGCCGAAGCCGACGGCCTCGGCATAGACGGCAGCGGTACGGCATCTCGGCGCTCCGTCAAATTCGCCGTCGGCAGATCTTCCAAGGGAAGTCGAATCGACGAGGCTGCGGCGGCGGCGACGGCAGCCGCCGTCGTGTCGTCGTCCTCGCCGCTGCCGAGCCCTTTCGCCGCCGGCATGCGGCCGCCGCCGCCTTGGTCCACCAGTGGCGGCGTCGCTGCCGACGGCGCGTCAGCGAACCCCGACGCTGCCGCCGTCGCCGCCGCCGCCGGCAGCGGCGCCGGGCCGGCGTCGGTGCTCACCGCCGCCAGCGCATTCCTAACCGCCATGTCCAACGGCACCAACGCCGCCACCCGCAGCATGCGTAACCGTGTCGTACCGCGCAACGACAGCATCGGATCCCACGTGACGGTTTCTGACGCCGGCGAGGATCCTGACACTGACGGCGGCGGCTATGAGTCGGGCGTTCCGAGCCCCCGGATCCTCCCGCCCACAACCGGCGAGTTTGGCCGAGCCGACAGCGGCGGCGCCGCCGCCGCCGCCAGGCCGCCAGCCACTTGGGCCGGTGCCGTTGGTCGCATGAGCGGCCTCCGCCGCAACACGTCCAACGGCGGCGGCGGCGGCGGCCTCACCAGCCCCGACGGCACGCTCTCCGGAGGCCCGTCAATGCGTGCCCTGCAAACGTCAATCGGCGGCGGCGCCGCACCGCCGCCGTCACGTGGAGCATCGAGGCTTCGTACTATGGTTAGTAATAGGACCCGTACGTCGTCGGGTCAGCAAGGCGGCGGCGGTACGATGCCCGGCGGCGCCGAGGGAACCCTTGACGGCCAGGATCCTGCCGCTGCCGCTGCTGCCGTCACCGCCGCCGCCAGTGCCTCCGCCGCCGCCACCGCTGCCGCCACCGCCGCTAGCAATGACGCGGCGGCGGAGGCTGAGCTGGCGTCGTCCGTACCGATGCTGGCCCGGATGCAGAAGGTCTCATCAGTCATGACGTTCCTCAACGCCGTTAGCAAGGCTGGCGGCGGCGGTGGCGGCGGCGGCGGTGGCAGCACCGTTGGCAGCCTCCCGCCGCTGTCGGGGGCCCGCTCCCGCAGCATCGTTGCCGGCGGCGCCGCCGCTGTGCCGACGTCACCGACAGGCGACAGCACGCCGCCACACTCGCCCGGCCACGAGCCGTTACGTAAGACTTTCAGCCGCCAGGACACCGTCGTCGATTTCGGGGGCGACGCTCGTCCAACCGCCCCCGCCGCTCGTCCATCCACCGCCACCGCTCGCCCGACCACCGCCGCCGCTCGCCCGTCGACGTCACCCTCCGCCGCCGCCGCCGCTGCCGCCGCCGCCGCCTCCGGCGCCGCCAGCCCGACTGGCGGCGCGCCGTCGCTCTGGCAGCGGCTGATGAACGTCCGTCAGGGCAACCGCGACAGCGCCGCCGACGCGGCGGCGGCGGCGGCGGCGGCGGCGGCTGGCGGCGGCGACTTTGGCGAAGACGTGCCTGTCGGCCGGGGCCCGTCGGTGATTGTGGAGCCGCGGCGGCGGTCCGTGATCAACCCACGTGTAGCGGGGTCCCGTGGGTCCTTCCTGGCGGTTGGCGGCATCAGGTGCGGGGATGCCTCTCCATGTCCGTGCAAGCGCGTTTCCGCCCTTTGATTCCTTTTCGTGTTCCGCTTCGCTTTCGGTCGCTGTTGTCCTGCCGCTCCGACCGGGCCGCAGAGCGCAGACCTTCGCCAGCGTACTCCAGCTAGCCAACCTCCGCCCGAGCTGCCATACACTCTCTCGAGCGCCGACCTCACGCCGCATTGTCCCCCCACGCCGCAACCTGAACCCACGCCCTCCTCCCCTCCACCTCCCCCCTCTCCCCTCCTCCTTCCCCCCTCCACAGGGCCGCACCCGACCTGGAGGGGGGCCCCGCACTCGGCCCGGGCGCCTCCCAATTCGCCAGCGCCATCCTCCGCGTCGCCTCCGTGACCGGCGGCGCCGCCGGGCTGCCCGGCGGCGGCCGCCTGGCCTCCGTCAGCGCCGCCGCCGGCCTTCGCATGCCGCTGCCGCCGGGCGTCGCCGCCGCCCTGGGCGGCAGCGTCGGCGGCGCCGGCAGCCTGACGGCGGCTGGCGTGCCGTCGGGAGCCGGTCTGCACCACCACGGCCGCCTCGGCGGCGGCCGAGCTGGCGGCGGCGGCGGCGGTGACGGCGGCGGCGGACACGCTAGGGAGTTGCTGACGGGGGCGGCGGTGTACCATGGTCAGCACCCGAGGGGGCCCGGTGTGGTGAACCTGGGCTTCGGGTAGCGGAAGTAGCGGAGGAGGAGGGGGGTCGCCAAGGACGTGCGATGGGGAGGCACGAGGCGGCGCAGCGCGGGGCTTAGGCTTGGCATGGGTGGCAATGGTGCAAGGCCATAAGAAGGAAGGGGAGGGGGTGCGAAGGGGGCGCACCTGGGCTTTGGGTAGCGGCACCGGGGAACGCGTAGGGAAGGGAGGGGGTGCGAAGGGAAGGCACGCGGCACCCGCGGGGACTGGGTGTGGCGAACCTCGACCTCGAGCAGTTGTGGCACTGTATGGGGCAGGCGGTGGGCTTGGTGAGGGATGGGTTGGGGAGGGGGAGGGGTTTGCGAGGGAGCGCTACTGTAGGCTTCTGGGGTGAGTGCTGGTGACCAGAGCACAGGACCATTTGCAGAGAGAGAGCGAGAGACGCTTGGATGCATGTCAGGGCATGCACGCAGACAGGAGGTAGGGCTTTGTTTTTGGTTGTGGGCTGGCTTTGCCTTTCATTCTGGACTGCAGCGTTGTGAGGCTGGTGCCGGGTGTGATACGGCATCTGCCGCATTGATCCCTTCATTTCGCGCGCATTCTGGCTTTCCGCCTTGTGACATGGGCAGCAGAGACATGCCTCCTGCGTGCTTTTGGTTAGGGTATCGCAACACGCTTACTGCTCGAACTGCTGAACTGCTGGGGGGGTGGGGGTGGATCTGCGTGACAGAACATGCAGCTGATGAGGTGATTCAGCACTCGGGATACATGTAGAGAAGAGTGAGGATACATGTACACTGCTGTATTTCACCGCCGCCGCATGGGCAGCCCCTCTTCCATAGTTCGATTATTCGGGCTGTAGTGGAGTGTGGAGTTGGGGCGGTACCGACGGTGAAGTGGTCAAGTGGGATAGGTGCGACGTGCGAGCTACCACAGATTACAATGTAAGTTGGCACATCCTGGCCGCCACTGTCCCTGTCCGGCCCCCGCCCTATCAGTCATAAGCAGGACCCTCTCGCTCCAGTAGTCACATGGTCACATGGCTCCATCCTCCTCGTGCAAGTCCTGGTGCCCCAAACAAGACAGTGCCGCCCTGCCGCCCATCCGATACACAAGCTGCCAGCAATCGCAAGACCCAGATGCACAGGCCGTGAAGCAGCAACAGCCAACCTTGCCCGGCACATTCACCCACCCTGGTACCCTTGTCGTCACATGACTGGGTCCTTTCAGTGTGTGTCCGAATGCCCGAAACCAAAAGGCGCCGCCAAATAGCCAGCAGTAGCCAGCAGGCATCAGGTCTCGCCATAACAGTGTGCGCCTTCAACCCTTCCCAAACAAACCCAGCCGCGCTATCGAGACGCCGCAGCCGTGCCTCTCCCGGCCGCGTCCCTCGCCTCCTCGCCGCCCTCTTTCCCCCCTGCCCCCACGTCTCCTTCCCCCGCCGCCTGCTCTTTCCCCTCTGCCCCCTCGCCGGCCGCGCTCTGCCGCAGCGCAGGCGTCCACCTCCGCAGCATGGCCCGGATATCCGCATCCATGCGTGTGCCCTCGCCGCCCCACACGAGCAGGTGGGGCAGGTCCGACAGTCCGTTGCCGCCGACCTGTCAGGGGGGGAGGGGGGTGGGAGGGGGAGGGAAGGGGTCCTGAGGTTAGGACGGGAGACTGGGGACTGGGGAGTGGGGGCTGGGAAGGCCTGGCTCTGCAAGCAGGGGAGGAGGGAAGAGAGGGGGGTATGGGATGGGGTATTAGAAAGTGGTTGTTTGAGAGCGGCGGTGTGGTCACGTGAAGGGCCTCACCGTGCGTACGGGCTTGAATCCGAAGTACGAATAGTACTTGACCAATCGCGCGTGCGTGTGCTCGTCATCGTTGATCGCGAGGATCTCTGCCGTACGGCATCCGGCGGCGTTGCCGTACGCAAAGGTGGCGCCCCCCATCAGCAGGCCCAGGCCCAGGGCCCCGCCTCTGACCCGTTGCCCCTCCTCGCCTGCGGGTGAGCGCGAGAGGCAAGGTGCGCAAGCGTTGCTTCAAAGAGAGACGACTGAGGGTACAGAGCTCACGGATCCCTCTCTTAGCCCACACAGCCCCCTAGCCCCCGCAGGCTTTCCAGCAACACGTGCTGCGCCCCTGGGCCACTCGATTCACCGGTATGCCGAAGCCCTCCGGCCGCACCGTTCGAATCCCATTCACTAAATCAACACGAGCCAGCCGCTGCCCTCATCCTCCATCCACCAAGCCCCCGCACTGCTACCTCCCCAGAGTCCCCACGCGAAGCTAACAGCCCCCTTCACGCGCCGTTGTAAGGCTCATTCCGTTCCTGATCACCCCCCTCCTCACCCTTTATCCCCTTCGTGAAGATCTGCAGCGTGTCGCAGTGCATGAGTCCAAAGGGGGGCGCCACGAAGCCCGTGGTGACCCCCACCACCTTCCCCTCGGGGCCCCCGTCCCGCACCACCACACGGTAGAAGGGGCCCAGGTCCTGACAGGGGAGGAGAGAGGGGGAGGGGAGGGGGGAGAAGCAGCGGAAGGGGGGAGGATGGGCAGGCGCGTGCGGCTGAGGCACCCCCCAGGGCATCGGGGGCCTCCGTCGCGGGGGGAGGAGGGGGCGGGAAGGGTTGCCAGGACACGGGGATGGGAAGAAGGCCAGGTGGGAGCGAGCCACCAGACCGTGCCGGCCCCCCTTGCGCCATATCGCACCTTGACTGTTATGTCCAGGCCCCGACGTCGCGCAGCTCGCTGCACCTCATCGAGCGTCACGAGCGGTCCTGACTTGGCCGCATCGCCAGCTCCAGCCGAGCTCCTCGCCGAAGCCACACATATGACTGGCCTCCTAGTAAAGCGCGATTGACAAACACGTCGGTGCGGTTGAGCGACGCAACGCGTTGTGTGGAGGGCGGTCATGCTGCGCAGCGTGCACGCTCGGGCATTGGCGGCGGTTGCGAATAGGGTAACGAAGTTGGGTTGCTCTGTATTTTGATTCAGCAGTTACACGGCGCGACTGAGTCGCGGTGCTGACCATACACTCACGGCCATTCATCGTGGCAGTCCCCCTCAGGTCCCCTCCTCCCGCAGTTCCCCGCCGCCCCCCGTCGCTTCCCAGAGCACCCCTGGAAAGAGTCTTCTCACCCGACGTCAAGGCTCAGACACAGGGACAATGAGACGCCCCAACTGCCACAGGGAGCGTGGGGGCGGTCGGGCAGCGGGGCCGCTCGACACCATGCAACCCCCCAGCCAATAGCTGGTACCGTAGCACTCGGCACGCCCCGCACTGTATAAGCAATCGCCATGCGCGCAGTTGCACAGCTCCTAACGCCTCAGACGTCATGTACATTTTCCAGCATATCTGAGCTTCGTCCGTTGACATTACCGGTACCACAGGGAACTTGCAACCAACAACTTCATTATCAACTCAACACCGTTCCTTGCAGCCATCTCGCCAGTCCAACAAGCAAAGCCATTGGCAACACGCTCAACTCGCAGCGCCCGGTAGCGAGTTTCGGTATGCTGGCGTAGCCACCCCAACACGCGGATGGGGGCTCATGAGCTCATGATAGGACCTGCCCCGACCCCGTGACTCCTCGCTCCCTCCTCACCCACGACCTCACCACCCACCGTCAACCACCCCACGTACACACTAATGGTTCGGAGGGCATCCCCTTGCTAGCTCCGGCCGGCTTGCTACCGCGCCGCTCTGCCCTTATGCTGCATTCCTGGCCGGTGGCCGGTCGCTAGGTCTGGCACCTGGCCGCGTGTTGCACTTCGGCTCCAATACTGCGGAGACAGCCCACCGGATGGCCACCTGTCTGAGCCCCAGCTCCTAGGCCCCTACCCCTGTCTAGGTCCTTACGCTAAAGATAGCCGCCACACGCACCACTGGCAAGTGGCCAGCAGCTCCATCTCGCCTTTGGCCGCGTGTGGCTGGCCGCTTTCATGTGACACTACGCCCCCGCCTGCTTCACGGTAACATCCCACCCGAGGGCCACCTGCCACGCCCCAAGCTCCTAGCCCAGCCCGTGCCTCCAGCCAGGCGCAGGCCACCTGAGCCGCAGAGGGATTGACTCGCGCCCCGCCGCCCTAGGTGCCAAGCAATGCGGCGAGGTCCTCATAAGGCGGCGGAGGCCCTGGAGGCCTGTGCTCCGCGAGCCAAGTGAGCACCTCAGTGTGCCGCTCGCGTCGCCAAAAGAAGCTCTGCTCAGCCGCAGCCCGCTCTGCCTCCGCCCAGTCCACATTGCAACCGTTGGCGAGAAGCCATGCGAGAGCGGGCAGGGTCTTTGTCGGCTGTTTCACAAGGCCTGCAATGCTAATGAAGATGTACTCTCCTCCATCGTGTCCCCAAGGGACGCCCAAGCGCCGTAGCACCGCCATCGTCCGCACATCACCCATGCGTGCTGATTCCAGACACGGCCCACCGCCATCCTGTTGGGGACCAAGAGGGGCACGGAAGTCAGACGGCTTCCAAGATGGGCTGGGTGTGCGCTGCCAGCGCCCCACTAGGTGCCCTGCCAAGCACCACTCTCTCTCCCCTGCAGCCCAGCCGCCGACCCACATCCCGTAGCTCACCGGCATTGGGCAGCCCCGCTCGGACAGAAGCTCCAGGGCCGCCTCGCAGCCCGACTCAGCCGCTGCCTGCCACGCGTCTTCGCCCATCTCGCAGCCGCGCGCCAGCAGCCAGGCCATGCGCTCGACGTCGCCGGAGCGGGAGGCACAGCTGAAGAGCTTGGGCGTGAGACCACCGATGGCCTCGGCCCCGTACGTCTCCACCAGCCAGGACAGGCAGGGCAGGGATCCCTTCCAAGCCGTAGCGCACGCCATGCCCTCGAGATCCAGATCTAGATCCGGGTTGCCCTCACGGGCAGCAGCCATCAGCGCCTGCAATGTCTCCAAGTTATCGGCATTGGCTGCGCCTTGCACGTCATCGCAATCCGGCTTCAGCCCCTGCTCCAGGAGGTATGCCACGAGCATCGCATCGCCCTTCCGAGCTGCGGCCGACAGAGCGTCGTGCGACAGCCTCGCGCCCCGCGCTTGCAGCCACGCCAGCCGCTCCAATGCGTCCGCGCCAGAGTAAAACCGGACAACCGAATGGCACGCCCCCCCTGGCAGTTCTAAGCCCTGCTCTAGCAGGAACTCGCCCTTCTCTTTCCAGTCGACCGAGCTGCATGCGGCGTAAGCGACGGCTGGGGCCCGGTACTGGCTGGGGCGACCCCCGTTGCGTGTGTTCTGCTCCCACGCCCGCTGCAGGCCCGCCAGGCTGCAGCCCTCCGCCGCCACCGTCAGCACGTCGCTCCCCCAGGCCTCCCACCAGTCGAAGTGCCTGGGGCAGTGCGTGTCAATCAGCCTCGACGCCAGCCCCTCGTGCCCCTTGCGCAGGGCACAGAGGATGACTTGTGCGATGCAGCCCGCGCAGGGATTGACACCTGCCCGAGGATGCAGGCACCAGTCGGCCACGTGCCCCTGGCTCCTGGATACAGCCGCTATTCCGGTGATTTTGGCTGTGTCCTCATTCCAGGGCACTCGCCCGGGCCCCACCAGCCATTGGCACATCCCCAGGTCTCCAGCCCCGGCCGCAGCCATGAGGGCGCGGATGTCAAGGGGGCAGCCCGTCTCCGCCACCGCCACCTCCAGGTTCGCCACGTCCCCGCTGGCGGCCGTCAGGCACACCAGCTGCTGCCGCTTTGACCACGTCAGGCCCCGGCACACGCGCCGGCACTCGGAGGCGAAGCACCAGCGCGGCACGGGCTGGTCGGGACGGATGGTGGTCCGCTCCGCGAACTGCTGCGCCGTGTCCCGGCACACCAGTCGCAGCGTGCATGCTACCTCGGTTTCAGAGAAGAAGCTAGCGATGCGTTCGATGATGCCAGGCAGCCAGACGCGAGATGCATCCTCGCAGACATCCTGGTCGCTGCGCACGGCTGCTCCGCCTGACTGAATGGTCTGCTCGTCAAGGTTTGTGGTCATGGCTCAAAGTTTGTTTCTCACGATGGAGTGAGCGAGGCCCGGGCTAGGCCCGGCGAGATAAGCTTTCAAGCGAGCTGTGTGACGTGGATGTGGCTAGAGAAGAGCTATCCGGAAGCTTGTGTAAAGGCTGGGCACAAGCTGATCAAATTGAGCCTCCATATATGCTGGGCCGCCCATCAGGGCCGGGCCTGGGCCGACCCCTGCAGCCGTCGGCCCGCTCAGGCCCGGCCCCAGGCCGACTGGGCCAATCGTCAGCCCGTCCGCGCCCATTTACGGAAACTTAGGCATCACCTCAAGGACCCGGGTCGGCTGCTTGAGCCTGCCTCTGTGCCGCGAACATGGCCTCGGGCCCTCAGCCCTTCTGAGAGGGGGTGCTCGCTGCAGGCCGGATGACTGGGGGGCAGGTGGCCTGCGACTGCGGTGGTTTACGCTGCAGGACGGATGGGACTGCAAGGTAGGGGGGATGACACTCGAGCGTCGGTTGGCCCAGGCCGGATGGGACTGCGACTCAGGCGGGATGTAACTGTGACACCCCCACCCGACATGCAGGATGCAATCGCGCCCCCCGCAGCATGAGTTTACAGGCTTCGTGAGCGCCCAAGCACCCCTCCCCGCGAGGCCCGAATCCATATGCTTGGTACCCTCCGTTCTGAGCGGCCTGGAGGGGTTACTATAGACAACAGGGCGAAGCGCTGCAGAGTCCTGGCATCGCATTTCGTTTGCCGATGCAAAATGCCTGTGATTGGTACCTGTGAATAGGGGACCCCCCCTGGGAATGAAAGTTCCCACCGCTATGGCTGGGGGCCCCGGGCTGCGGAAGGGGCGGTGGGCGGTGGGTGCACGGAAGGTGGGCCTGCAGCTGCTTCGCTGAAGGAAAGCTCCTCCGCTCGGACGGAACTAACCCGCTCACCGTGCTGGCCTGGAGGGGGCAAACGGGCAGACTCCCTGGCAGCCCGGACACCGGCTGTTGCACACTTCGGTGGCACTGGAAGCCTGGACATGTCTGCCTTTTGGGCAGCGGCCTTTCGGGAAGCGACAAGCGGGCGCCCCCGTGGGGGCGGAAAAGGGCTGAGCCCCTCACCCATGTGCTACGCGACCCATTCCCCGTGGTAACCGTGGGCTCACTATACTCCAACCGAGCTTTAACGCGTTGATAGCAGGTTGTCGGGGGACTCGCACCCCTCGGCACAGACTTAGCTGCCCGGTCTTATCTACACGGACACCGCTCCGCCACCTCCTAGCCACCGCTACCCGCCACCACCCTGCGCGCCGCCAGCCGCCGCGCCAGCGACTCCGGCTGGCGGGTGCCGGCACCACGCACGCAGGCACGCCGACACGGGGTAATCTCGGGAGGCTTCGCCGCCCCAAGAGCCTGACGGCGGCGGCTCAGCCCCCAAAAAAACAGCCGTATGCATCCTGCACGCTCAGAGCCTCAGACCAGCTGGGCCTAGGCGGGGCCCAGCCTGCCCGCCTGGCCGCGTCGGGCTGGCATACGCAGGCCTGCCGCCCTTCGCTCTTCAGAGCGCTCCTTCCAGCGTCAGCAAGCCAGGGAGCAAGCAACACGACAATTCGGACGGTTTGGAGCGCCAAACCCCATGCCCCGGTTGGCCAACCTCTGTCCGCCCAAGCGGCCCGAGCCTGCCCAAGGTCCTCCCCACTCCCTCATCGCCCAGGAGCTGTCTACTTTTGAGCCTGCATCTGTGCATGACCGCATATTGAGCATGAGCTGCACCGCACAGCCTGAGCACACGCCCCGACTCCTGTCCCTTCCCTCTGCACCGCAAGTCCGTCCCCTAACACGCCTTACCGTGCCCTCGCCGAAACCCCTGGAGGCCCCAACATTATCTGGCCATACAATCCCCAAGCCCCGCGCCAACATGTATCAGGGACCAGCGACGGAGGGGTCTCTCGCACACTGCGCTCCAAGGGCATCCCCCCGCTAGCTCCATCCAGCTTCCCACCGCGCCCCTGTCTAGGTCCTACAGCTTGAGCAAGCAGCCCCTAACGCACCACTAGCTGGTGGCCGGCAGCTCAATCTCGCCTTTGGCCGCGTGTTGCTGGCCGCTATCATGTGACACTACGCCCCCCGCCTGCTTCACGGTAACATCCCACCCGAGGACCACCTGCCACGCCCCAAGGTCCCAGCCCAGCCCGTGCCTCCAGCCAGGCGCAGGCCACCTGAGCCGCGGAGGGATTGACTCGCGCCCCGCCGCCCTAGGTGCCAAGCAATGCGGCGAGGTCCTCATAAGGCGGCGGAGGCGCTGGAGGCTTGCGCTCCGCGAGCCAAGCGAGCACCTCAGTGTGCCGCTCCTGTTGCCTCGTCTCGCTCTGCTCAGCTGCCACCTCCTCCGCCTCCTCCCAATCCACTTCGCAGCCATTGGCCAGGAGCCACGCAAGGGCTCGCAGGGCGGACTCGTGGTCAGCAAAATCCCCTATGACCTTGGAAAATATCGCCCGGCCTCCGTCGGATTCGTATTCGTAGGAGGCACCCAAGCGCCGCAGCACCGCCATCGTCCGCACGTCGCCGTGCTGCACCGCTTCAAAATACGCGAGCTCACAGTATCCGTCATACTGTTGGGGACCAAGGGGGCGGGCGAAAAAGTGAGAAGAAGCCCAGATGACGCCTGGGAGCTGAGCCCCTGTCTGCGGATGCTTCCGGTAAGGCGCTGCGGAAGACTGCGCCCTTCCAGTGCTGGGCGCAGAGCGAAGCTGCCTTGAAGCAACCTACCGCCCTCCCACCAGGTTGTGGGCAGGACACGCCATGGAGCCATGGAACGACTCGAGGTGCTCAACCCGTCTGTCCGTCCCCCACCGCTGCCCCCCCATGCGCCGACCCACATCGCTCGGTGGGGTCCGCGGAAAGCGGTGGCCAACGGAGCCACTAACCCAGCAGTAGCCGAAGCGACTTCACGCCAAGTCCCTTTACTCCACAGCTCACTCTCCCCTGCAGCCCAGCCGCCGACCCACATCCCGTAGCTCACCGGCTTGGGGCAGCCCCGCGCGGACAGAAGCTCCAGGGCCGCCTCGCAGCCCGACTCAGCCGCCGCATCCCATGCGGTTTCGTCCATCTCGCAGCCGCGCGCCAGCAGCCAGGCCATGAGCTCGACGTCGCCAGAGCGGGTCGCGAGGCGAAACACCCCCGGCGAAAGGCCGCCGACCGCCTCGAGCCCATACGTCTCCAGAATCCAGGACAGGTTGGCGAGGGCCGTGGGAGATCCCGATCCAGCCAGGCCCTCGCACGCAATCTTGTGCAGAGACTGCTTGAGATCTAGATCCGGATCCAGGTCGCCCATGCTGGCAGCAGCCATCAGCGCCTTTACCACCTCCAACGAACCGGCATTGGCTGCGCCATGCACCTCGAAGCGATCTGGCTTCAGCCCCTGCTTCAGGAGGTATGCCACGAGCACGGCATCACCCTTAAGAGCTGCGGCCGACAGAGCGCTGTCCGTCGGCGCCGGGGCTCCCCGGGCCTGCAGCCACGCTAACCGCTCCAATGCGGCCGCGCCGGAGTTCAACCGGACAACCGAATGGCACGCCCACCCCGGCAGTTCTAAGCCCTGCTCTAGCAGGAACCCGACCTTCTCTTGCCAGTCGACCGGGCTGCATGCGGCGTTGGCGATGGCTGGGGCCGGGCCTTGGCCGGGGCAACCACCGTTGCATGTGTACTGCTCCCACGCCCGCTGCAGGCCCGCCAGGCTGCAGCCCTCCGCCGCCGCCTCGAGTGCCTCCACAGCCCAAAAGCCACGCCCCAGTGGGTGTGACTCAATCAGCCTCCACGCCAGCCCCTCGTGCCCCTTGCGCAGGGCACAAAGGATGGCGTGTGCGATGCAGTCCGCGCCGGGATTGACACCTGCCCGAGGCTGCAGGCACCAATCGACCACGTGCCCCTGGCCTCCAGATGCAGCCGCTCCTCCGATGCATTTGGCGGTCTCATCGTTCCATGGGAAGCGCCCTGGCCCCACCAGCCACTGGCACATCCCCAGCTCGCCAGCCTCGGCCGCTGCCTCGAGCACGTTGCATGTCAGGGGGCAGCCTGTCGCCGCCACCGCCACCTCCAGGTTCTCCAAGTCCCCGCTGGCGACGGTCTGGTATACCACCTGCTGCCGCTTTGACCACGTCAGGCCCCGGCACACGCGCTGGCACTCGGCGGCGAAGCAACAGCGCGGCACAGGCTGGGCGGGACGGATGGTGGTCCGCCCCGCGAGCTGCTGCGCCGTGGCCTGGGAGACTAGCCGCAGCGTGCATGCGACCTCGTTGTCAGGGAGAAAGCTAGCGATGTGCCCGATGATGCCCGGCAGCCAGACGCGCGATGCATCCTCGCAGACATCGCTGCGCCCAGCTGCCTCCCCTGACCGGCTAGCCTGCTCAGCAAGGGTTGTTGTCGTGGCTCAGAGTGAGTTTCACGCGATCGAGTGAGCTAGGCCCGGGCTAGGCCCGGCGAGACAGGCTTTCAAGCGAGTTGTGTGACCTGGATGTGGCTAGTGAAGAGCTATCCGGAAGCTTCTGTTTGAAGGCTGGGCAAAAGCTCATCCGAGCGGGTCCAAGTGTCCAGCCCAGGTCCAGCCCGCAGTCCCCACACGGGAACTGAGGCATCACCCCAAGGACCCGGGGCAGCTGCTTGTGCCTGCCTCTATGCCGCGAACTAGGCCTCGGGCCCTCGGCCCTTCTGAGCTGCCTTGAGGGGGCAGACGGGCCCGGGCCCAGGCCCAGGCAGAGGGGGCAGTTCCTGGGCAGTTCCACATTTCCGTGGCCCTAGAAGCCTGGACAAGTCTGCCTTTCGGGCAGCCCTTCTAGCGCTTCCCCAAAACATACCGGTATCCATGTGTTTGAACGTTGGAAGCGAGGAACAGTCGCATCCTGCATGTTCAGACCAGCTGGCCTAGGCGGGGCCCACCCTGCCGCCCGCAGGCCTGCCCCCTCGAGCGCTCGTTTCAGCGTCAGCAAGCCAGGGTGCAAGCAACACGACAATTCTGACAGTTCGGAGCGCCAAACCCATGCCCCGGTTCACCAACCTCTGTCCACCCCGAGCGGCCCGAGCCTGCCCAAGGTCCTCCCTACTCCCTCATAGCCCAGCCAGGAGCTGTCTGCTTTTTAGCCTGCCCTTGAATCCTGTCCCTTCCCTTTGAGAGGAGGCAAACTTATGACCACGCTCTAACATGCCGGCGACATGCCTGGGAGCTCAACCTCCACGCGCGTATTCAGTCAGGGTGTGTTGCTAGCTAACCTTGCACATTTCTCTGAAGGCGTACGCGGGCTACAAGGAGCCGCTCATCAAGCTGCTGCAGCTGCTGGCGAAGCCTTGAGCATGGTGGGCCTTGGGTTGACTTGCGGCGGGGCTAGCGTGTAGGAGCGTGATTTGGAGGCTGCCATTGATAACTCCGAACCCCGGGAGCAGTCTTGGGCTATCCGCGAAGGCCGTATCGGCATATCTCCTACAGAGGACGGACCTCCACGTCCCTGATCACCTGTGGAGTGCAACTCACCATGCTTAAGCGGCTCAATGACTAGTTAAGCGGTTAAGCGGCTCATTAAGCGGCTCAATGACTAGTTATTAAGCGGCTCAATGATTAAGCGGCTCAATGAGTAGTTAAGCGGCTCAATGAGTAGTTAAGCGGCTCAATGATTAAGCGGCTCAATGGTTAAGCGGCTCAATGACTACCAAAAGCGCCACTCGACCGACCCCGGGTCGCCAGGCCTTGAAACTAATTCAGGAGGCCTTCATCCGCCGCCGGACCGAGCGCGATGGATAAGGCGCGACGCAAGGGCGACGCAGCGCCCGGCCACGCCCCACGAGCGCGGCGCGAGCGAGCCAGCAAGCGTCGCGCGCACACTCGAAAGTGCACTTTTTGCCAAAGAGACCCACCCGGCTCCGCTCGTGAGCTCCGCAGCGCTTGCGAGCGGGCGACGCTCCGCGGGCATTGATGCCCCGCACGCGCCCGAAAAGCGCCGATCGAGCCCAACTCGCCGACCCAGTATCGGCACGATAAGCAGCGTGCAGTTTACGCAGGGATTGGCAGCAGGCTCGCGACGCGACACAGCAACATTTCAAAAGTCAGCGGCCGCGACGACCAGCCTCAGCTCAAGCGAGTAGCGTGGCATACACCTATATCACAGGGGCTTTGAAAGGCGCCTCTCGGTTTACAAAAGCGTCACCGACTGCAAGCCGCAATGCTTGCACGCCCAAACGCGCGCCGACCTCGCTCCGAGGCCACCAAACGGCGCATCGCGACACCAAGGAAGGTATGGTGATGCTCAAGCGAGCAAAGCATCGCGGGCTACGTCGGTCAAGCTCGGTCAACGCCGACGCGTCCAAAACACGGCACAGCCTCCCAGCCCCGCATGGCTTCCCGGCCCAGGAAACCAGCCTCCGCGCGCCCCATTGCTCCCATTTCCACACCAGAACAAAGACCGCTTCGAGCACAGTACAAATAAGCTAGTTAAGCGGCTCAATGACTAGCAAAAGCGCCACTCGACCGACCCCGGGTCGCCAGGCCTTGAAACTAATTCAGGAGGGCAACAGAGCGCGCCGGACCCAGCGCGATCGATAGGGCGCGACGCCATTGTGAACCTGCGCCCGGCGACGTCCCGCGAGGGCGACGCGAGCGTCGCGCGCACACTCAAAAGTGCACTTTTCGCCAAAGAGACCCACACGGCTCAGCTCGTCCGCAGCGCTGGTGAGCGAGCGACGTCGGCGAGCACTGATGCCCCGAACGCGCGCCCAAGAAGCGCCAATCGAGCCCCACTCGCCGACCCAGTATCGGCAAGATAAGCTGTGTGCAGTATAAGCAAGACCTGGCAGCAGGCTCGCGACGCTACGCAGCAACATTTCAAAAGTGGGCGCACGCGACGACCAGCCTCAGCTCAAGCGCGTGGCGCAGCACATCCCTTCATCAGAAGTGCTTCCAAAGGCGCCACTCGGTTTACAAAAGCGCGCCCGAGTGCAAGTGGCAATGCTTGCGCGCCCAAACGCGCGCCGACCTCCCTCCGCGGCCACCCAAGGGCCTATCGCGATGCAAAGGAAGTATGTTGACACTGAAATGAGCGAAGCATTGTGGGCCAGAGTCGGTCAAGCTCGGTCAACGCCGACGCGTCCAAAACACGGCACGGCCTCCCAGCCCCACAAGGCTTCCTTGCCAAGGAAACCAGCCTCCGCGCGCCCCCCTCGCTCCCCTTGCCTCACTGGAGCAAAGACCGCTTCAGACAAGTTACAAATACGCTAGTTAAGCGGCTCAATGACTACCAAAAGCGCCACTCGAACGACCCCGGGTCGGCCGACTAACTCGGAACGGCTTTTCTGCACGAGCGCAGGGGCAGAGCGTAGACAAAGGCGCGAATCTGCGGGCGCAGCGGGAGAGAAGACCGTTCGCGCGACCCAGGGCGACCGCTTGCAGGCCAAGCCGCGACGCGATCCGCGCCGATACGCAGCGATTTGGCGCGCCCGCAAGTCCAGCCAGCTAAAACGGACTAGCGGAGTGCGTTGCGCGTGGTCGCGGAGCGAAACGACCTACGTGACGCGACAACATTTCGGCGCCCTCGTCGACCGGCCTCAGCTCCCGCGAGCACCGTCGGGCACACCTATGTCACAAAGGCTTCCATTTGCGCCACTCGATACGCTAAAGCACATGTTCAAGCAAAAGCGCGCCTGCGTGCAAGCGTCAATGCTTGCGCGACCAAACGCACGCCGACCTCCTGCCGAGGCCCCCAAAGGGCATATCGCCATGCAAGGGAGGTCTGGTGACGCTCCAATAAGCAAAGCACCGGGGGCAAAGTCAGTCAAGCATGGTCAACGCCGACGCGTCCAAAACACGGCACAGCCTCCCAGCCGGGCGGGGCTTACCAGCCCAGGAAACCAGCCTCCACGCGTCCCCCTCGCTCCCCTTGCCTCACCAGAACAAAGACCGCTTCAAACACAGTACGAAAACGCTAGTTAAGGGGCTCAATGACTAGCGATCCGCCCACCCGGAACGACCCCGGGTCGGCCGACTAACTCGACAATATTTTGCATCGAATTCGCGAGCGAGGCGCAGTGTAACGCATAGAAAAAGTCGCGATTCGGCGGGCGCAGCAAGCCAAAACACCGTGCGCGCGCGAGCAAGCGTCGCGCGCAGAGTCTTAAGTGCACTTTTTGCAAAAGGCTCACGCAGCCAGCAAGTGAGCCATAGCGCTTGCGACAGTGCGACGCGCGAGCGACGTCGCCGAGCATTTATGCCCCGAACGCGCACCCGAAAAGCGCCGAAAGAGCCCCACTCGCGGACCCAGTATGAGCAAGATAAGCGCCGTGCAGTATAAGCAAGGCTCGGCAGCACACTCGCGACGCGACGCAGCAACTTTTCAAATGTCGGCGTCAGCGACGACCCGAGTGAGCTCTAGTGAGCAGTGCAGCACATACCTTAACCCAAGGACTTCCAAAGCCGCCACTCGGTTGACAAAAGCGTCCCCGAGTGCAAGCGGCAATGCTTGCACGCCCAAACGCACGCCGACCTCCTGCCAAGGCCACCCAGCGACGTATCGCGATGCAGAGAAGGGCTGGTGACGCTCAAATGAGCAACGTCGCGCGCACACTCAAAAGTGCACTTTTGGCAAGAGACCCAGCCGACTCAGCTCGTGAGCTCCGCAGCGCTTGCGAGCCGGCGACGTTGGCGAGCATTGATGCCCCGCCCGCGCCCGAAAAGCGCCGATCGAGCCCCACTCGCTGACTCAGTAGCGGCAAGGTACGCCGCGTGCAGTATAAGCAAGGCTTGGCAGCAGGCGCGCGACGCGACGCAGCAACATTTCAAATGTCGGCGCCCGCGACGACCAGCCTCAGCTCAAGCGAGCAGCGCAGCACATACCTACATCACAAGGGCTTCGAAACGCGCCACTCGGTTAACAAAAGCGCGCCTGAGTGCAAGCGGCAATGCTTGCGCGCCCAAACGCGCGCCGACCTCCCGCCGAGGCCACCCAACGGCGCATCGCGATACCAAGGAAAGAATGGTGATGCGCAAGCGAGCAAAGCATCGCGGTCAAGTCGGTCAAGCTTGGTAAACGCCGACGCGTCCAAAACACGGCACGCTCTCCCAGGGCTTTCCAGCCCAGGAAACCAGCCTCCGCGCATCCCCCTCGCTCCCATTTTCTCACCAGAACAAAGACCGCTTCAAACACTTAAGCGGCTCAATGACTAGCGATCCGCCCACTCGACCGACCCCGGGTCGCCAGGCGGGGGGAAATATTCAGGAGGCCGCCATCGACCGCCGGACGCAGCGCGATGGATAGGGCGCGACGCAATGGCGAAGCAGCGCCCGCCGACGCCTAGCGAGCTCGACGCGAGCGAGTCAGCAAGGTCGCGCGCACAGTCAAAAGTGCACTTTTGGCAAGAGACCCAGCCGGCTCCGCTCGTGAGCTCCGCAGCGCGTGCGAGAGGGCGACGTCGGCGAGCATGGATGCCCCGGACGCGCGCCCGAAAAGCGCGGAAAGGGCCCCCGACCCAGAAGCGGCAAGATAAGCGCATGCAGTGTAAGCACGGTGTGTCAGCTGGCGCGCGACGCGACGCAGCGACATTTCACAAGTCGGCGCCCGCGAAGACCAGCCTCAGCTCAAGCGAGCAGCGTAGCACATACCAACATCACTAGGGCTTTCAAAGGCGCCTCTTGGTTTACAAAAGCGTTCCTGAGTGCAAGCGGCATTTCCTGCGCGCCCAAACGCATGCCGACCTTCCTCCGAGGCCACCAAGCGGTGTATCGCGATACCAAGGAAATATGGTGACGCTCAAGCGGCGAACACATCGCGGGCTTCAACATCGGTCAACGCCGACGCGTCCAAACCACGACACGGCCTCCCAGCCCCGGGTCGCAGGTGGGGGCACACATTCAGAGGTACCACGTCCGCAGGACGCAGCACGATCGATAGGTTGTGATGCGAGGGCCACGCAGCGCCCGAGCAAAGGCCAAAGGGCAAAGGGTAAAGGGCGTGGCGTGAAGTCGGAATGCACCGATTCACTCAACGCCAGGATAGCTCCAAGCCGAGGCTGAGAGAGGTTAAGCGTGTAGCGCCACCTACTGAGTATGGCCCTCCCATACCAGCACCACCCTAGCAACAGCCAACTGTTGGTCGTTGAACCACTGCTAGGGGGTCGCCACCCTGGGGCTTGTCCCCGCCTGGCTATCCAGGCCATAGACCGCTTTTGGCCCTGTTACACGGACACCCTACCGCACCCCCGTCAGAACCCATACTTCATCCAGCCCTCACCCTCAAAGAACCTAATGTCCGCCCCCTTGCACCATTGGGGCTGCAGCCGCTTGGCACGCAGGACTTCGAAGATGCCTTGCTGCTCCTTCCGCATTGCCCGTCCGAGGGCGGTCAGGTAGGGCGCGACAATCACCCCCGTCGCCGCGCGCACCTCCTTATCCACCTTCAGCATCGAAGCCCGCTGGCGAGGCGTCACCCCCAGCACGACATTCCATCCCCCCTCCCCCTTCCAGCTCCGCTGCACTGACGCACTCAGTGCAGCCCCGTCCGAAGGCCCTAGTCCCGACAGGTCCCCCGAGTGGAGGCGTTCCACTAGCTGGTCCGGGACCGCCCGCAGCAGCAGCCGTCCACGGTCTTCCATGGGGGTGTTCTCCGCGAACACCGTGAGAAGCCGCTCCGCCTGGCCCACGTTCTCCTCCATCCGCTTGACGTTGTTGGCAATGGTGTTGGTCTTAATGTTGACAGCGGCGATTTGGTGTGACTGTTCGGTTGTGTTGGTGTTGATGGTGTCCGAGAGCGCCGCGCTCCGCAGAACAGCGCGGTCCTCCAGGACAGCAAGCTCGGCGATGACTCCGTCGACGCGGTTTCCCAGGCCAGAGAGCTCCCAGGTGATGTTGGAGACGTCGCTCCAAATGGCCACATCCCGCCGAGCCGCCTTCTCCAGCTCCGAGGTGGCCAGGGCACCCAGCCTGTTGATGAGGCAGAGGAACGAATCCTTAAGGATTAGAGGCTCAAGTCCGATGAGCCTTTCGATGAGTGCTGCAAGGGCCGAGGACATGGCCTCCCGGATGCGCGCTACTTCTGGGCACTCCACGCGCTCCTGCTCTGCCCGAAACTCATCCTCTCTCCTCGCCTCTTGGCGAGTGCGATAGGGGGCTGGGGTAAAAAATGCGGCTTGCATGTGGTAATTGGCAGAGGGTTGAGGTGGGGTGCGGGCAGGCAGGGAACACGTGTTGTTGTTGTGTTGTTGTGTTGTTGTTAGGTAAGAGCAATTAGGTAAGAGCAAAACCCTAAACCCCAGCTTGCAGTGCTTCAACGCCAAACCCGACTCCCCCCATAACCTTCATAATTTTAGGGTTATATAACCGCGTCCCGGTGTCGCGTGTGGCCGCCATTGTGGCTGCGCTCGATGGCGGCATGCCCAGCACTGCGTGCCCGTCCCCAGGAGCGGCGGCAGCAGAAGCAGCGGCCCCTGATCAGGCAGGATTGGCCGCCGCCATGGTCACCGTGCCACGCCGGAGGCGGGCGAGGACTGCTGCCGCGGCCGTGCAGGCAGCGGCAGAGCCGCATCCTGCTGCCGCCACTGCTGTCAACCAACGCCCCTTGCATGAGCGCTTCCCGACAGGCCTGTGGGCGGCCTCCTGGCGGGGTGCTTCCAGGGTCCGCAACATTGCTGAGCGGCTGGCGTCTTGGGAGGCCCTTGTGGCGGTGCTCAGCGTCTACGCATGCTGCGCCATGTGCGGCATCACACAGCACCCAGCAGCGGAGGAGACGACTGGGTGGCAGCTGCATGAGATGGACGTCAGCCACCCGCCGCCATACGCTCTGCTCAACGCCCTGCACCCGGGCCAGATGACCGGCGAGGACGGCACGAGCTGGCTCCTGTGCCCCAACTGCGCAGAGGGCACCCGAAGGGGGACCAACTGCTGGCTGGAGCACGTGCCCTTCCTCCCCCTGAGTACGTGCAAGCCCTCTGCAGCCTCGAGGCGCCGCTGCAGATGCAGCTGGCGCTGGTCAACGCCGGCGCGGGCTTCCTGGCCAACGCGAACGGCTTCTTCACGATGCGCCTGTCCCAGCCGCAAGTGCTGGGAGGAGCTGTGCTGAACTGGAACCCGCTGCCGGCTGCACGGGGAGCCCTCTTGGCAGCCGGGCTCCAGGAGGTGCTAGCGTGGAGCATCGCCAACAACCCCATCTACAGTGCGTTCCTGTCGGTGGCCGAGCAGCCCAACGTGGACATCGGCAGCCCCTTCCTCACAGCCGACGTGGTCGCTGGATTTGTAAGCCAGGCGCGGGCGCGCGCACCTCTGATCTGCGGCCAGGAGCGGACGCTGGCAGCTGAACTGTTGAGCGTCATGATGCCTGTGGCGCCGCCACCATCTGCTTACCGGGCGCCGCCGACTTTGTACGGCGGCGGCGTGTTGCGGTGGCGGCAGGGCGGCGGGACGGGCAACATCATCATGCTGCCCGACGGCTCGCCCTCCCCCAACACAGCGCGTGTCCCGGGCTCCGACCACCCCATCACGGCCGAGGTTGCCCTCTTCCCTTTCCTCTTCCCCTTTGGTACGGCGGCGTACTTTGGAGGGCCGCACACGCTCGTCCAGTACCTCAACTTCCGCGCCTACAGCTTCTTCTCCGTCTACACGCTCACCAAGCCCTACCTGATGCTCATGTACACTATCCGGCAGACCATCATGCTTTACAACAAGAACAACAAGGTATGTGGGGGGCTGCTGCTGGGAGGGGGCTGCAAAACGGGTTCGGGGGAGAGCCAAGAGGGACGAGGGCCAGGCCTGAAGCCGAGTTGCAACATGCAAATGGGCAAGGTTGCACGCCGAAGATGGGCTAGGGTGGAGTCTGCAGGTGCCTGCACCTTGTGTGCCCATCCCTCCTGACGTCCCCCGCCTCCTCCTGCCTGGGCCCATGGGTGCAGGCTGTCCTGGAGAAGGCCGTACGTGCGTACCTGAAGAGCCACCCAGGGGCCTCAGATGCGGCCATCCTCAAGCACGTGATCAAGTACTCCCTCCCCGCCAACATCCCCAACACGCCGGGCTGGCACCGCAAGAACCTGCTGGACCTGCTGGCGCTGGTGGACCGGTGGGGCATGCCAATCATCTTCCTCACCGTCACCGCCGATGAGCTCTCCATGACCCGATGGGGCGAGGTCGCGGCCATGGAGGAGCATTTGGACAAGTAAGCCAGGGACTGAGACCGACTGGGTCGTAGGTGTTGGTGCGCAGCAGTGGGATCAGAGCAAGTGCGGGCTGTCAGCAGCCGTCAGCAGCCCTTACATCGAGCTCGGCAGTGCCATTCCACCATCATCCTAACTTCTCCGCATCCACTCCCTGCCCTCGCTCCATGCAGGTTCTGCTCAAGCTTCACCTGGAAGGACGCGCCAGCCGAGAACGCGTACCTGTTCCACAAGCGCGTGTGGTTCTTCATGGACAAGGTGCTGAGGGTGGGCCGGGGAGACAGCAGCGCTCGCGCCGCCTCACCCCTGGGCCGCATCCTGCACCACGTCACCCGCTACGAGGTGCAGAACCGGCAGAGCCTCCATGCCCACATCCTGCTGTGGATCCACCCCAACGATGTCGAGCGCGTCTCCGCCGAGATCATTGCCTGCGTCCCCGCGGCGTACCATGGCGACGTCTCCAACAAGACCTGCCCCATCACGGAGGACATATGGGACGAGCCTGAGGATGAGCCGCAGCGGAAGCTCTTCCGGCACGTCATGAGCAAGCAGATGCACCGCTGCTCCCCGGCCAAGCAGCCAGGCTGCTGCAAGTCCGGCACCTACCAGTATGGCTTCCCGTGGAAGCCATACAACTCCCCGACCCCCACCGTTGACCCCACCTGCCGCCGGTACGTCTATTTCCGGCCCTCGTGGGCGCACCGCAACGTCTCCCCTTACCACCCTACTGTGGCGCTGCTGTGGGGTGCACACATGAACATCCAGCGTATTACCTCCACTGACTGGAGCTTCTACGTCCTCGAGTATGCGCTCAAGGTTCGCAGGGATTACGGGGAGTCAGGCGTGTCAGGGCCGGAGAAGCTGCCCAGAGGGCAAAGCCGAGACTGATGGGTCAGGGGCCCGAGGGAGTGAAGGCCCCCAGGCTGAGTGGCCAGAGGGTCAAGGCAGGTGCTGACGTGCTTCTGGAGGGGCGAGGCAGGCCCTGGGGGGCTGCCAGGTGGAGGGTACAGGGGCGAGGCAGAAGAGAACTGCAGGCTGCGCTCTATGCCTAAGTCCTCTCCTGTCCTCTTCTTGGCCCACTGACCGTGTGCCCCGGTCTGCAGGCCGAGCCGTGCGGGACACTGAAGCTGGAGAACCTGTCCCACGTCGCGCTGGGCCTGCCTGAGGACCCACCTGCCGCCAACGGGGAGCCCTCCTACGTCGTGAAGCTCATCAACGCCTTCTTGTGCTCCACCGTCGTCAGCCCCACACTGGCCTGGCTCATGTGCGCCAACATCAACACGGTGTGTGGGAGGGTCTCAGACCCACCTGCGGCACCTGCGGCCCCCCAGTTCGACTGGACGGCAACATGTCTTGCTGCTCGCCCCACCAGCCTCATGCCCTCATCAGCCCCACAACCGAGCCCACTTCCCGTTGTCCCCCATTCACGAACCTTGCAGGTCCATATGTCCTCCAGTGTGCTGGCCATCGACAGCAGCTCCAGGACGCGGGCAGTGCTGCCGGGCGCGCGACTGCAGACACCGGCGGTCAAGGTCTCAATGCTCCGGCCCGTGCAGCTGGAGGGCACCACGTTCACCTCCTTCTACATGGAGTACGCCCTGGTCCCCGTCAAGCCCCGCACTCGGAGGCAACGACGCCGTGGGCAGCAGCCTGGCCAGCAGCCTGCCCAGCAACCCCTGCAGCAGCGGCACAGCGAGAGGCCCGCCGGCAAGGGCCGCCGAAGAGCACCTTCATTGGCCCCACCATGGACGGGCACCTTAACGTCTTCCGCCTCGCCGAGCCCCGCATCGTGCGCTTCAGCGATCCGCACCCGGCGACGATTGGAGGGCTACTTCTACAACCTGCTCCTCAAGAGCGTCGCCTTCCATCACGAGGACAACCTCCTGTCCCCCGCCAACGACAGCCGCACCTACTTCGAGGAGTGCCGCATGCGAGAGCTGGTGCGCAACACCAGCGACCTGGAGGTGCACCTCGAGAGGTGAGCTCAGGGCAGGGCAAAGGAAACAGACAGGGAGGGGCCTGGGGTGAGGGGTGAGAGAGCAGGACCCGGGACGCGGGAGCCCTTCTCACTTGGCAACCATGCTGGTTGCTCTCCCTGCTCACGCCCTTGCCTGTGCACCCCCTGCCACGCCCCTCCCTGCCCCTCCCCACCCGCAGCTATGCCAAGTACCACCTCTTCAACGCGCAGCGCCGGCAGGCCCTGCTGGCGTCGCTCCTGAGCAAGTACGAGGTGCCCGAGGGTATGGACGATGACCTTGACCCCGATACCGCCACATTTGGTGTCAACTACGGCGGCCTGCGCGATGCCCCGGCAGCTGGTGAGGGGCGGGCGAGCCGTCGCCGCCGGCCTCCGGCGGCTGCAACAACGTCTGCGATCCGTGAGGCCCTTGCCACCAAGTTCGCAGAGCTGGACGGCTCGCCCTACACTGCGGAGCAGCAGGTGGTGGTTGATGCCATCAAGACGCGCAGCAGCGGCCTGCTTGTGCTGACGGGCGGGCCGGGCAGTGGCAAGACCTTCATGACTAAGAAGCTCAGGCGCGAGCTGCGCCAGGCGGGCAAGACGGTGCACCTCTCCGCCAGCACTGGCGCGGCTGCTGTGCGCCTCAGCCGCTTCACCGTCACCAACCACTCGGCCTTCGACCTGCCCGTCAGCGGCCGGGGCCTGCAGAGCTGGGCGTTGGCGCAGTCTGAGTTGCACCCCAAGTCACAGGTGCTACGCAACACCGACGTCTTCATCATCGACGAGTTCTCCATGATGACCGATGTTGAGGTCATGCTCATCCTCACCCGCCTGTTCCACGCCGGAGGCTGCCAGTGCCTGGAGGACGCGCTGAAGCACAAGCTCCTCATCCTTGTTGGCGACCACGCGCAGGTGGGATGGGGCTTCAGGGGACCACCAGGGGCAAGGGGAGGGGAGGGAGGAGGCGGAGGGCAAACCTCACAGTGGCAGGCCTTGGCCAAAGCTTGAGCACCACAGAAAGGTTCCTAGCCTGGCAGCGTGTGAAGGCCCTGCACCAAGCACACTGCTGCCCTCACCCCAGCTGCCTGACGCCCTCCCGTCCGCCCCTGTCTCCATCTGCACGCCTGCAGCTGCCGCCCGTCTGCAAATGCCAGCGCCACACCGCTGAGGCTGACGGCTTCATGCTCAACGTGCCCCAAAGCATCTGCCAGGACTGCCACATCGCTTCCAACCCCTACTTGGCCCCTGGCCGCGACCCTGCGGCCTGCAGCCCTCACTACATCACCCCCGAGATGGTGCCCCTGCTCGCCACCGCGGACACCACCGTCATCTGCACTCACGTGGCCGACGCCAAGGCCCACAACCACGCCTTCCTGGCCAAGCTCCGCAGCAAGGGAAAGGTGGAGGAGGTGCACGCGTGCCCCATCCAACACGATGTCCCCGACGGCACCCCGGCGGTGGAGGCATTGGACTTGTGGCTGCGAGAGGAGCGGTTCCGCACCATGGAGCGCGTGGCAGTCGGAGCGAGGGTCGTGGTGCTCGAGAACTGCGACCTGGGCAAGGGCGCCGCCAACGGCGCCACCGGTGTGGTGATGGACCTGCGCTACAAGGAGAGCCGCGAGGGCCAGGAGTTGGTGCGGGCCGTGCTCATGCGGCTGGACGCAACTGGGTTGCAGCTCTGGGTGAGCCAGCGCTCGTGCGAGTTACACTGCTACAGCGGCACGCAGTACTCCAAGCGGGCCATCCCCCTCGCCCTGGGCTACGCCATCACGGCCCATCGCTCGTAGGTAAGCCAATGAGACTGCTCCGTCACCCCCAACCCAAGCTTTCCCTGCTGCGCCCGGTCCTGAGGCAGCACGCACTCAAAGGCTCTCTCGCATCATGCACTCCTGGCCTGTCTTGCCGGGCTCTCGCTCCATCCCTTACCCTGCTGCGCCCTGGCCCGCCCCTCCTGCCATCCATGCCCCTGCAGGGCGGAACGCTGTGCGGCCCCACCATCATCCACGCCCGCAACGTCTTCTCGCCAGGCCAGATGTACGTCATGCTATCACACGTGACTGAGTGGAGGCACATCAAGATTGTGGGGCGCCTGACCCCGGCGGACTTCATCCCCGTAGTTCTCCCAGGCTTCGAGGACCTGGATGCTCTTCCCACTGCCCCCGCCCCAGCAGGCCCTGCTGCGGGCCTGGTGCTCGCCGGCGGGGGGCAGCATGGGCCGGCTGCGGCACCAGCCGCACCCGTGCAGCCACTGACGGCCCTCTCACTCGTGGACCTCATGCCGCTCGACTGACAAGCCCAGCCGGGGTGACGATGCTGTGACAACTGAGCAGTCTGCAGCTTGATGGCTGAACACGGGATAGGAGTCATACCTTTCGTAGCCTTGGAGTGCAGCATGGTACTACGCACAGATTCGGACCGTTGGTCCACAGAGCAATGCGAGGGGGGGGATAGGCCCTCACATCATCATGGCCGTCTTTGCAATGTCCCTGAGCACTGGGGGAGGCCTTGGAGCTTGGACCTGGAGTAGGGCCCGAGAAGGGTGCCTCGCATCATAATGGGACTATTCGCAATGTCACTGAGCTTTGGGGGAGGCCTTGGTGCCAAGGGGGACGAAGCGCACAGTGGTTGTTGGGGGAGGCACAAGAGCTAGCTCAGCTGCCTGATTCGCAATGACACTAGGAATGAGGGCAATGCCGTTTGGGGGCACTGGTCCTCATGGCCATAACGAAGCACTTTCACAATTGGGTCGGCGCTTAACGCTTGCATTTGAGCATTGGATCCTCCTGGGGAATTCGGGTCAAAGCTTCGCGGCCGCCGTGCGTTCACAAGAGGGTCATGGATTCATGCGTGCTGGCTGATGCCTACGATGCCATAGGACATCGCCATGTCTGGGCGTCAGGGACATTGGTCGGTCTGGCTATGGCTGTGGGTGGAGCACGCGTTGGCTCCCTGCTGTCCAGCTTAGGGGGTTAATAGAGACAATGGGGCTTAGAGCCAACTTACGGGTTCGCCAGGGAGGTTCGCTATCGGTGTAAGAACTGAGGCAAACGTTCACAGCTCTGAGCCATGCAATTCAGTACACCATCACCTACCAAATCTGCAAGGCTGCGACCTCGGACTCAGCGCAAGAAACAGTTTCATGGCGCGGCCCAACTTCCACCCAGCGTGTAACGTACACTAGTCCTGAAAGGTAGTATCGAAAGATACTGAGGAAAGGCGCCCATAGGGCAATAAGGGACCGGGCCCCAATGGGGTACGGCATACCGTTGGCCAAGCGGCATAGACCGTTAGTCCCGGTAACACGAGCAACAGCATGGCCGTTGTCGGATACAGGAATAGAAGAGAGCTCTCAAAACTACTATAGGTGTGCACGTAACAGTCCTCCCCCCTTAGATGGAGCCAGGGGTGACGAAGACACGTCCCGGCAGAGGTCCGACCACTGCAGGATTAGCCAGGAAGCAGGCAGGAACGCCGCATTCAATACCCAGCATAGCAAAGAGCGCATTATGACGCGCAGGGGCTCGCACAGGGCGGCCAGCCTTAGTCATGGTGTGCGGCGCCTGCACCACCGGAGGAGCAGACGGCTCAATAGCAGCACGTCGCTTGTGCTCAGGGAACAAGCCCTTAGGAGCAGCAGTATCACGCATGGGATGGTGTTGCCAGAATTCGCGCAAGACATCAGGACAATTAGTCAGATTGCGCGCAGGCTCCCACGAATCGTGGCAGGAGTCCAGACCCTTCCAAGACACCAGGTAGAAACGCTGCTTCCGACACTGGTGTGCGGGCGTACCAGCATAGCTAGTAGCCTTGGGTACAAGATCATGGAACTTAACAATTTGTGCCACCTCGTACTCAAGCTGCCCATCGACTACGACGGGGGGAGGTGGCAGGTGAACCCGCTTGCCATCCGCATAGGACTTGAGCAGAGAGACGTGGAACACGGGATGCACCCGTAAGCCTTGAGGTAGATCAAGACGGAAAGCAACGTCATTGACTTTGGCGGCCACAGGAAAAGGGCCTACGTAACGAGGCAACAACTTGCGTGGTCCCTTCACACTTAGGTGTCGGGTGTCGAGTAACACAAGGTCACCGACAGAAGGAGCCCACTCCAAGCGACAAGCGTCAGCAGTAGCCTTCATGCGATCACGTGCAGCGCGCAGACACTGCCTTGCACGCTGCAGCGCAGACTGCATTTCAGCATCGAAATTCACAGCCAGGGGTGAGCCCAACTGTTGTGCTTCGGCGCGACGCCGTGCAGCTTCCTCCCCCCCCAAACGACGCGCCAGCAAAGAGGCAGGCGTCAGGGGATCAAAACCGTAGTTGAGGCGGAAGGGAGTGGAACCAATTGCCGGAGTAAAGGCGTTGTTCAGCGCAAACTCCGCCACAGGCACAGATAACGCGACCAGTTCTCTGGGGAACCAGCAACATAGTGACGCAACGTGTCTTCAAGATCACGATTTTGCACTCTGTCTGTCCATCCGACTGAGGATGATAGGACGAGGACATGTGAAGTTCTCCCCCATAGAGGGCCACGAAGGCCTTAAAGAAGGCAGACGTGAAGTTGGGATCCCGATCACAGATCAGGGTTTGAGGCCAACCATGAAGCTTCACGACAGTGTCGAATAAAAGCTCAGCGGCTTGGGCAGCAGTGATGCCACCACTCTCTCCCTTTCCGCGGAAATGAGCCATTTTGGTGAGCTTGTCAACGAACACATAGATGGTGTCATGACCATCAGCCTCAGGCGGCAGGTCGGTTACGAAATCCATCGTGACCACTTGCCATTTGCCTGCAGGAATCTCAAGCGGCAATAACTTGCCATAGGGCTTATGAGCAGCGGCCTTAACACGCTGACAAGAGTCACAGGAGCGCACCCAGTCCTCTACAGACTGACACAAGCAAGGCCACCAAAAATGGCGCTGCACTAGGTGCACGGTTTTGTGCACCCCACCGTGACCAGCAGAGGGGTGGTCATGGCACAAACGCAGCACTAGCTCACGCAGGCCATCCCGATTAGGAACGTACAGGGCGTCACCATGATACCATAACTCACCACGCTTGGTAAGACCAATCGTGTTAGCCAGGTCCAGGAACCAGGGATCATGGGCATAAGCGGCAGCAATCCGTGCCTCCACATCCTCCGGAATTGAGGCATCTGGGGCAAGGGCAGCAGGGGGCAACGCGAGAGCACGTAAAGCCTCAGTCGCTGACAGAGCAAGAACAGCCAACACAGCCGAGTCCCGGTAGTACACGGAGTGTCGTGAGAGTGGATTGGCGGGATTGGTCTTCCCGGGTCGATATGCCCACTCAAACTCGAACTGCGACAACTGCTCCCACCACCTCGCTTGGTGACGGTTAAGTAAACGAGTAGGTGAAGGAAAGGGTGTGTTAGGCGCGTGATCAGTAACCACTGTGAAGGGCACGCCTTCAAGGTAACAGCGCCAAACCTTTAGAGCGTAGATCACAGCGAGCATCTACCGCTCAGTTGCTGTATAGTTACGCTCTGCAGGCACCAGCTTACGGCTCAGGTAAGCCACTGGCTGACCATGTTGGGTCAGAACAGCACCCAAAGCCACGTCTGAGGTGTCCGTGATGACCTCAATAGAGAAGGGCTCCCGAGGTTGGGGAACAACCAACGTAGGGGCAGTAGACAGAGCAGTCTTCACGCCTTCAAAGGCCGTAACGCAAGACTCCGGCCATACCTCAGGCCACGGTGTTTTGGGCGACAGAAGGGCAGTGAGCGGCGCCATAAGGGAAGCATAATTTGCCACGAATTTAGCGAAGTACTGAGCCAAGCCAATAAAGCTGCAAAGCTCAGCAACATTAGCAGGCTGGGGCCAAGATGTTAGAGCCGCAACCTTGGCCGGATCAGGCCGCACACCCTCAGACGAAACCAGGTGACCCAAGTAGGATACCTGCCATTTGAAGAACTCACACTTTTTTAGTTTGCAGTAGTGTGGATCTGCCAGTAGCCGGTCCATCACAATACGACAATGCTCCACGTGCTCAGCAGCAGTACGGCTGTACACCAGGACGTCGTCCAGGTAGTTACAGATGAAGGGTAGGTCGGCGCACAGTCGGCTGAGGTGTGACTGAAAATGAGAGGGGGCCTTGAGCAAGCCGAACAGCAGTACACGGTACTGATAATGACCGAACGGAGTACGGAAGGCAGTCAGAGGACGCTCCTCAGGTCGCAAAGCGAGCTGGTGGTACGCCTGGATCAATTCGAAGGAGGTAAAGAACGTAGCCCCCGCAAGGCGACCCAACAGATCATCAATCCGGGGTAACGGAAACTGATTCCGTACACTGGTACGATTTAATAACCGGTAATCAATTACCATTCGAATATCACCGGTTTTCTTCCGTACAAATAGTACGGGAGCACCGCACGGTGACATCGAGGGTTCAATGAAACCCTTGGCGAGTTGCTCCGTGATCTGGCAGTGCATTTCATCCAACTCAGCCACGGAGTAACGAAACATCCGAGGGGCTGGAGGTTGGGCACCAGGAACCAACGGTATAACCGGAGGCAAGCCACGATCGACGGTGGCAACGCTAGCCGGCAGGTCAGGCGGAAAGAGGGCCTGACGCTCCATGACCAGAGCACGCAAGCGCAGCTCCTCCGGAGACTCACCGGGAATAGCAGCACGCACTTGCTCAGCAAAGGAGAGAGGCGGCGCAGGTGAGGATACCAAAGGAGGTTGGTCAGGCGTGATCGTTGGTGGAAACGATGCCATAACCATAACCATAGCCGAAGGAGGCGGGTTAGGAGGTGGCGGCGGCAAAGGCGCTTCCGTGACCAAGCACAGTAGCAGCTCCTCGCCATGGCGCGCAGCAGAAAGCAAAGCCAACTGCGCATCAGTAGGGACAGGACGTTCCTTAGCCGAACGAAGGACAGGGCGCGCAGGCAAGCGGAGCAGAGAGCAGTGCGAGCACCACGGCTCCATACGAGCTCCAGTGGACACGAGCCATGGCTCCCCCAGGACCAAATCGAAACCCGGGGCCAGGTCAACGACCAGGCACTGAAGACGAGCGCAGTACCCCTGAACACGAACGGCCAGAGAGGCAAAGCCCAGGGCGGGTGCAACCCGACCATCCCCTAGGGTGACGGAGGGGGTGGCAGCATCAGCAGGCAACGCCGACGGGGACAAACCGATGCGGCGGAGGAAAGCAGCTGAGACGATGTGGGCAGCCATGCAACCAGTATCCAGAAGGATGGAGGCTGGAGAGTGAGCCACGTGGCCGTCGAATTGCATGGTGAGACCCTTCGAGACAGAAAACGGCACAGCGTCAGTCTCGGTACTGGAAGCAGGACCATCGTACCAGAACTCCATAGCGACAGGAGTAGGCAGAGGAGGGCCATGCGAGGAGGTGAACAATGGCTCGCCCACAGCGTAGTGATGCAGGCAATGCATGCCAGCAAGCAAGCACAGATACTCCAGAGAGGCCGACGCAGGCAGAAGGAAGCCAGCGGCGGTGCTGTTGGGGGCTTGAGCCTTGCATTCACGATAGCGCTGCAAGTAAGCAGAAGCGAGGTCAGCGGGCGGAGACGCAAAGACAACGTGACCGGCGCAGTTCTCAGACAAGAACGCAGACGGCGAGCTGGACTTAGGGCACAACGCACGAGCAGCGCGTGAAGCATACGCATCCCACGTGAAGTGGCGACCCACTAGGGACTGCAAGTGTTGGAAGTCAGCGAGCCGAACGCTCGGGTGTGATGTGAGGGGCTTGGGGGCAAGAGGCACGGAAGAACCCAACTTTGCGTTACAGATGCGCATAGAGAGCAACGTCTGCACCAGAGCCATCTCCTCACGTGTCCACCTCACGAGGCCACGAACACGTTTGCCAGAGTCACCAGGCGGTGCCATAGGGACACACCGGCGCTTGCCACCAACACGAGTCTGCTCCATAGGAGTCTGCTCTTGCTCACACGTCACAACACCCTCACTACCACGAGGGGAAAGAACGATGTCACCACTAGGCAACAAAGAATCACCATCAGAGGCCTCAACCGCCATAGGCGCTTTGGCAACAATAACAGGTGCGGGTGCCGGAGTAACCACGGCAATGCATGGGGGCGCGTCAGGCAGGATGGGGCTACCTGAACCAACAGCAGACGCGACACAGTCACCTAGCGACTCTGTGCCCTGAGACACGCTAGGCGCAACCCCCTACTTCTTCCAGAAGAAGAAACGGCCCTTGTCAAAGAAGGTCTGGCACTTGGGGCAGTCGTCCACAGTGTGGCCGGCGGCCTTGCACAGCCAGCACTTGTGATCCTTGGACAGCGAGGCGCGGTCGTCGCTCTTGAGGCCATCGATGTAGCAGCCGTACGACGAGCGGTCGTTGGAGGGACGCTCGGGCAGGCGCTGGGCCAAGGGAATAGATGAGGGCTCAAAGCAAGGAACAGAGGGGCGGCTGGTTGAGGGGCCAGCGCCGGAGCCAGAGGCAGAGGCGGCGGCGGGGCGCTTGGCAGCGTGAGACGAGGGCTCGTGCTGGCGTTTGCCACTGCCGTGACCATTGCCATTGTTGCCGGAGTTGTTGGGCGGCGGAGGCTTATCGGACTTCTCATAGGTCCACATATGAGCGCCGTTGGCACGCAGGTGACGGACGAAGGCGTTCCAGTCGTTCCAGGGCATGCACTTGCCGTTGATGATCTGCCAAGCGACCAAGGCGGCGACGGTGTTAGGGCAGAGCTCGCAGATGAAAGCGACCCAACAGTTGGTGTCCCAGGTCAGGAACACGACGCGCATCTCCTCAGTGAAGGCGATAAGGGCGTCCACCGACTTAAACTGCCAGGGCTTGGCAAAAGCGACGATGATGCGGCGCCATGACCGAGTCTGAATGGAGTCGTCAGCCGAGGCGAGCTCCGTAGTGAGCCAGTCGGTGAGCCACTCAAAAGAGGGAACGACACCGTTGTAGAGCTCCTTGTAGACGGTGGCGACGAGGCGCTCAAGCACGGGCAGGGGCTGCACCAGGCTCAGCACGAAGGCAGTGCCGGGCTTGGTGTTCACCTCAATTGACCGGGCAGCACAGGCCAGCATAATCATCATGACGCAAATGCCGATCCACTGCGCCACGGACTTGTTGGCCTTGCGCGTGGTTTCGACGGAGAAATCCTGTTTCTCCACCGGAACCAGACCGGTCGCCGGGCGAGACTCCAGCGAGTGCGACACGGGCGGCTGGTTCACGTGAGCCATAGCAGCAACGAGCAGCACGTTGGCGTCGAGCTGCACGTTGACCGGCTGACCCGCTACAGCACGTGGGTCAGCAGTTTGCTCCTCCGCAGTTGGAGACTGCTCAGACGGGTCAGTGTTCTGCGGGTCCATAGTGACCTAGCAGTAGGCGTGCGGACCGAGTGCACTCAAGTCGCAAGGATGCGATTGTAACAGCGGAAGCTATTTTATGTCACGGAACGAACGAGCGTCCCGCTACCAATGTATCGTACACTAGTCCTGAAAGGTAGTATTGAAAGATACTGAGGAAAGGCACCCATAGGGCAATAAGGGACCAGGCCCCAATGGGGTACGGCATACCGTTGGCCGAGCGGCATAGACCGTTAGTCCCGGTAACACGAGCAACAGCATGGCCGTTGTCGGATACAGGAATAGAAGAGAGCTCTCAAAACTACTATAGGCGTGCACATAACACAAAGGTCGCTCAGCCATGACCATGCTCAACACAACATATCTTCGTCGCCCAGGCTTCCCAACTTGTGCTCCATCACTCTGACTTTTGCATCAACAAGCCTGCAGCTATCGCGAACAGCGGCGCAAGGAAGACCCCATCCAGCCGTTGCCCCGACCTCGCCCGGACAACACAGCGGCTGCTCATGAACCCTACCGTCACGTGTGAGGGCGGTCAAGGCCAGTCAACGCCAACACGTCCAAAACACGGCACCCGCTCCCAGCCCCAGACTCACTTGCAGCCCAGGAAACAGGCCGCCGCGCTACCCCATCGCCTCCCTCATCTCTCTGGAGCAGAGACCGCTTAAGACAACACTCAAACACGCTAGTTAAGCAGCTCAGGGAGCGTGAAAAAGCGACAGATGGATCCTGCCCAGAGCGACCCTGGGTCGCTGGATCCTGGGGCCATATTGGGGCGTGAATCGAGGAGGTGTCCGTAGGGCCCGCCGGCCTGGCGAGTGGGTGCGCCAGCTTGCGGGGAACGCGACACACCGGCGTGACAGGCGCGGGGGCGACGTGGGGATGCGCAACCGTGGAAATGCGCCCGCAACCGGCAGTCGCGCTTGGGCCGCGCGCCTGCCCAGGCCAGCGTAACTTTTGAATCTACGTCGCGCCAGCGTGGGGTGTTGCGGGCGACGCAGTGTGAGGCAACGGGTGCGGGCGACGTAGCGCAACAGCCCACGACGCACCGATCGCCCGCGATTATCCCTCGCGAGTCGCGACAAATGCCTCATGTTGCCTCAACCGTATACAAAACCATAGGTCTCTTCAGTGCCCTACATCGCGCGTCGACTACAACTTGCGAGAACGCATGTCGCCTGCGACCGAGTTGCCCAGCAGCTCGCTCTTGTCGATGGAGGGATCACATCATCACAAGATACACGGATAGCTACCACTGGCTTGGACCCCGGCGAGTCGGTATGGTCCTTGTCGGCGATTCCCGCCGGAGCATGGCAACCCTCGCGAGGTCGCCCCTCTGCGCTCAGCCGGGGGCCCCAGGACGCGTGCGCGGACAATGCCATCAGCTTCAGACGGCTGGGCCACCACCTAGCGCCCCCTTCTTCCCGAGGCCGACAGTAACCTCTGTGCCGTGCCATGCCTTTCTCCGAATGCCCCTTGTCCCCTGGCTCTCCCCCCTTCCATACTGCCGCCAGCCAGGCCTTCAATTACGAATAGCCCACAGCTCTACCCACTGGCCTCGCCTACGCCTTGGCCTCGCCCGTCAGCGGGCAGGCCCACACGCCCCATACCCTTTCCCCTCCTTGCCCGCGAGGCCGTGCTGTCATCCCTCCCTCCCTCCCCACCGCCCCGCTTACCCCATGGTGCCCCTCCCATCACCTGATGAGCTGCTTCACGCTAGTTAAGCGGCTCAATGACTACCAAAAGCGACCGACCCCGGGTCGCCAGGCGGAGGAAACTAATTCAGGAGGCCTCAATCGGACGCCGGACCCAGCGCGATGGATAGGGCGCGACGCGAGGGCCAAGCAGCGCCCGGCCAAGCCCTGCGAGCGCGACGCGAGCGCGCCAGCAAGCGCCGCGCGCACACTCAAAAGTGCACTTTTGGCAAGAGACCCAGCCGACTCAGCTCGTGAGCTCCGCAGCGCTTGCGAGCCGGCGACGTTGGCGAGCATTGATGCCCCGCCCGCGCCCGAAAAGCGCCGATCGAGCCCCACTCGCTGACTCAGTAGCGGCAAGGTACGCCGCGTGCAGTATAAGCAAGGCTTGGCAGCAGGCGCGCGACGCGACGCAGCAACATTTCAAATGTCGGCGCCCGCGACGACCAGCCTCAGCTCAAGCGAGCAGCGCAGCACATACCTACATCACAAGGGCTTCGAAACGCGCCACTCGGTTAACAAAAGCGCGCCTGAGTGCAAGCGGCAATGCTTGCGCGCCCAAACGCGCGCCGACCTCCCGCCGAGGCCACCCAACGGCGCATCGCGATACCAAGGAAAGAATGGTGATGCGCAAGCGAGCAAAGCATCGCGGACAACGTCGGTCAAGCGCGGTCAACGCCGACGCGTCCAAAACACGGCACGGTTTCCCAGCCCCGCAAGAGTTCCTGGCCCAGGAAACCAGCCTCCGCGCGCCCCCCTCGCTCCCATTTCCTCTCCGGAGCAAACACCGCTTCAAACACAGTACAAATACGCTAGTTATGCCGCCTGTCGAATCACGAAGTCGAGCTGGGGGTGACCCTGGGTCACCGGAGCGTGTCACCTTACTCTGTGCGGCCCCAGAGGCCGCCAAAATCCGTGCAGCGGGTTCGTAGCCGAGCACAAGGCCCACAGCCGCGGTGTTGGGCTGAATGGAGCACGCAAGTGGGCCGACCTCGGTGCATGCACCGGGGCACTTTAAGCCATGCAGAAGGACCCACGTCGCACAAAGCCCCCATGGAATACCCCCGATTGTGTCGCAAATCGTTCACCGGCGTGAGGGCGCGAGGGCCGCTCACGATCAGTGCGATGTCCATCGATTTACCCAGCCGGAGCCCGCTGCGACCAGCTGCGTGTGTACATAAGCACTGTGACCATATCATTTGAGCAACCAGCTGATTCGCGCAGCCATGTGTCACCTTACGTCGACCGTGCTTGCACGCGACTGCCACGAACCCACCCCGCCACCCCCCTGGTCCCCCGTGATTGATCGATTGGTGAGGCCGCTAGAAGCGGCATCGCTAAGACCAGATCATTGCTTTCTGCCGTTCAGGTGCACGTGCTGTGCCACTGTCCCGCCTCAACTCAGCACCGTGAGCGCTGGGCCGCCTGCGGCCAGCTGACGTGCGGGCGGCGGTGGGAGGAGGTGGTGGTGGGCTGGGGGTCATGGGCTTTCGGTGGGCTAACGACGGAGGCTCGCCCATATTGATGAAGGGCGGCCATGTCAGGGCTGCTACGGGGCCTGGGTGGCGGCATCACCACAGGCTGCGGCCGCTTGCCCAGGCCGCAGACCCCGGTCCTACGAGCGATGCTGCATCAGACTACGCCACTTCGCACCTTTGCACCCCCGCCACGCCTCTCCGCCTCCGGCTCCTCCTGATCTCCGTCCTGGTTACGCATTGCCCTAGGCCCCCAGAACTCCTACTCTCCCACCGCTTCACGTAGCTCCTAGACGCACGGGTTGGGTTCGGGGTCAGCATCTTCACGGTGGCATCTGCCGCCCACCTCGTACGACACCGGGGAGCTCAGCCCTTCAGGCGGCCACCCGCAGCCGGCTTCTTTCCCCCAGCTCGCATTTTGCACACACCGCACTTTATGCTCGGTTAGGGCTGCAGCTGACTCGTCTTCTTCGTCTCAACCACCTGCAGGTGAGGCCGCTCGCGCATGATGACCATAGTGGACTGGCATGCTTCACGGCTGGGGGCTCCTTCAAGCGGCTCAGGAAAGGGATCTTCGCGCCTGTATCCCATAGGCCCTGTATCAGTCTGCTAGCGGTAGCCGGCGCAGCTCTACGTCATCCGCAGCAACAGCATGCCGATTACTCTAGCATAGCCGCTATCAGCCGCATCACCGACTACATCTTCTGCGCGTACCGCTCCGTGTGGTGCTAGATGGCCTTGTTGCTTGTGTACTGCGCGGGGGCTATGCCCGCCACCCCGGTCCTACCTATTCGACTGATGTGTCGTTTCCTGGACGGGACGTCATGTGTGTGTCACTTGTTTGTTTGTTTTTTACATTCGGATGCACACAATGTTGGCTGGGAGGTTTCGGGAACTTCTGACTCTCAGACTGGCAGGGAGGCCCTCCGGACGCTGAGCCGCTGCAGGTCACGGGATCGTAGGGCCGTCACAACAGATGAGGCTTATGCATGGACCGGTTACTATCAGTGAAATAATTGCGGGTTTGCTTTGAGCTGTGGTCGTGGGAAGGATGCGAAGATTACAGCAGGAACCGCCTCCAAAAGGGGAGGGGTTGAGCGAGAGTGCCACCTACTGGGTGTGCCACCTGCACACCTACACCCAAGCAACGTGACAGACTTTTGGTTGTCACGCCCCGTCGCTAGGGCTGGGCCCGTAGAACCCCCCTTGATATTCTACCGCCGTTTCTGAGTGTCTGGGTATGGCCCTCCCATACCATCACCACCCTAGCATCAGCACACGCCACTGCTAGGGGGTCGCCACCGTGGGGCTTGTCCCCGCCTGGCTCTCCAGGCCATAGACCGCAGTTGGCCCTGTTACACGGACACCCTACCAACCCCCCGTCAGAACCCGTACTTCATCCAGCCCTCACCCTCAAAGAACCTAATGTCCGCCCCCTTGCACCACTGGGGCTGCAGCCGCTTGGCACGCAGGACTTCGAAGATACCCTGCCGCTCCTTCCGCATTGCCCGTCCGAGGGCGGTGAGGTAGGGTGCGACTATCACCCCCGTCGCCGCGCGCACCTCCTTAGCCACCATCACCATCAAAGCCCGCTGGCGGGGCGTCACCCCCAGCACGACATTCCAGCCCCCCTCCCCCTTCCAGCTCCGCTGCACCGATGCACTCAGTGCAGCCCCGTCCGAAGGCCCTAGTCCAGACAGGTCCCCCGAGCGGAGGCGGTCGGCTAGCTGGTCCGGCACCGCCCTCAGCAGCAGCCGTCCGCGGTCCTCCATGGGGGTGTTCTCCGCGAACACCGCGAGAAGCTGCTCTGCCTGGCCCACGCTCTCCTGCATCCACTTGATGGTGTTAGCGATGTTGTTAGCTTTGATGTTAACGGCGGCGATTTGGTGTGACTGTGTGGTTGTGTTGGTGTTGATGGTGTCTGAGAGCGCCGTGCTCCGCTGAACCGCGCGGTCCTCCAGGACAGCGAACTCCGCGATGACTCCGTCGACGCGGTTTCCCAGGCCAGAGAGCTTCCAGGTGATGTCGGAGACGTCGCTCCAGAGAGCCACATCCCGCCGAGCCGCCTTCTCCAGCTCCGAGGTGGCCAGGGCGCCCAGCCCGTTGATGAGGCAAAGGAACGAGTCCCTGAGGGTTCCAGGCTCGATTCCGATGAGCCTATCGATGAGGCCTGCAAGGGCCGAAGACATGGCCTCCCGGATGCGCGCTACCTCCGGGCAGTCCGCGCGCTCCTGCTCTGCCCGAAACTCATCCTCTCTCCTAGCCTCTTGGCAAGTGCGGTAGCGGGATGGGGTAAAAGTCGCGGTTTGCATGTGGCAATCGGCAGAGGGTTGAGCTGAGGTGCGGGCAGGCAGGGCACGCGGTGTTGTGTTGTGTTGTGTGTTGTGTTCCAGCCAAGGCTCATTGCTGCGCCAAATCTTTTCAGGCAACGTGGGCATCAGATCCCTATACTGTGGGTGCAAGCAACAATGGAGGTGATACAGAACCCGGTCTTGAGCTGACCAGAGGAGGAGGCACGGAAAGAAGTTCTGGATTCCATAGGTTGGCTAGTCGGACAGGCGTGTCACTTGTGGCAGCGGCTTGGTCTGGTTGGCCACGGCCCTGCAGATGGAGCCAGCTTTCCAGTATGTGAGCCAGCATTTAGTTTATGTGGCAGAGGTGCTGAGCAATGGGGCAGGTGGGCAACGAGTCTGATCTGTTGGATCTGTAAGCCACCTTCCGCAGGCTGGCGGCTGCTCTGGCTAGAAAGCGGAGCACCACCAAACAAGTAACCACACAAAATTTTCGCGCGTTCCAGAATGGTGTGCTGGCTTGCCCTAGGACCGTTCTGCTGCGTTGTGAGGTGCCCGGGGCTCAGTGTGTGGGGACACTGGCACCAGTCTCTGTCACTGCCGGTGGGGTGCGTGTCACGTTGCGGGGCTCAATCAACGGACAGGCGAATGCAGCAGGGAATCTGCGCAGCGGAAGTCTTGCTTTGCGGAAGCGTCACGGGTAATTGATATTGAATCGAGGGGGAGATAGAGGCACTGACAGCGTCGGGGTGACGGCAGGCGCTCCGTGAGACTGCGTGCTGGGTCAAGGTGTGACCACAGGACACGGCTTGGCGTGCGCAATGGGCAGGGCAAAGGGGAGTTCAAGCGAAGCGGGCTGTAAGGCACGCGCTCGCCTCCACTCGCGCGCACAGTAAAGGCAGACGCAGCGGGTCAGAGCCGGGCTGACTCTGGAGGGGCTGAGCTGGGCTGCTCAGGCTGGAGAGCACCACTTGACGGAGGGCCCAGAGGCTCAGTCCGTGGGGGCTCGGGCACGGGTCGCACCGCAGGCTGACAGCGTGCAGGGGCCAAGGGCCGTGCTAGGTGCTGAATAGCGCAGAGGGGCTCGAGGGGACAGGGCCGCAATCGAGCACACACTCAGACTTACAGAAGGGACAGAATCACAGAGCGTTCAGGGCTCGGTTCGAGTCACTTGCTCCAGCAACCAATACGTGGGTTCGGGGCATGGCCATACAGCCAGAGAGGCCGGCCTTAAATACTCCCGGAGTGCCGTACAATCTACGAAAGGATCTACGAACAGAAGCTACGAGCGCCCTCTTGGGCTTCCAGCTCCGTCTACGAGGCACAAGTGCCCCATGTCACACGAACAGACCACCATTCAACGGTCCAGACATGGATGTACACCTGGTCAACGTATGGAGCAAAGTCAACGCGCCCTAGTCAACGAATAAAGCGCCAGTCAACGCGCCGTACTCCTTATGCTGCTCGTTCCCAATTGCATGCTCCCCGCGTGGAAGATGGATGGTACGTGCGGCGATTACGGACTTTCTTCCGCCCGCTTGGTGTCGAGACGTGCAACCCCGTGCCCTCAAGTCCTAAGTAATAAAACACGAAGCTACTTGCTTCGTTACCCCTCACAGGCCTTAACCGCACACGGCCTGGCATGAACACACCAAATCCCTTGCGATCCGTAAACGTGTGACAACCCGAAGGGCGTGGCCCGCATGCAGCCGCACTACAGCTGCTCTGGCTATACCCCGCGTCCCCTAGGTGTCCCCGCCTAGGTTTGGCCACGGTTCGTTGTCACAATCCGCCACTCTCACTTTACTCGGCCGCCATGCTCTCGGGCTCGCTGCTGTCCTCCACCATGAAGGCGGCCACGGCGGCAGCGGCGGCAGCGGCGGAGGCCGCGGCCGCCTGGCACTCCTTGCTGCGCTTCTTGTGCGGCCGGGGGTCGGTGGGGCCATCGGAGCCGCCGGAGTTGGAGCCGCCGGGGTTGGAGCCGCTGGGCTGGTTCTCGGGGGTGAAGGGGGAGGGAGGAGGGTGGCGGTGGGGGAAGCCGACGCCCTGGCCGGAGTGCAGCGCCAGGTACTTCTGCTGGTAGGTGACGACCAGCTCAATGCCCTTCTCGATGGCGGTCACGCACATGGGATCGGGGTTAATCGGGTTGGGGGCCAGCCGCATCTCGCCGGTCACAGTCTCGGGAATGGAGCCGGCGGTCGGGGGAAACTCCGTCAAGGCGTTGGTAATGAGGGCCGTCCGCACGCCGCCCGACTTGATCAGGGTGGCGTTCAGGCGGAAAATTGCATTGTCGATACGGTAGGTGGCCTCGGGGTGGCAGTACGAGCCACCGTTGGTATCGCCCAGCGCCATGCGAGAAGGCATGCCGACATAGAGCTTGGCGTACTCTCGCAGGCACTCGTGGCTGGCGTCGGGCATCAGGTTCATCAGGTTAGCGGTCACCTGCACGCCAAGCAGCACGGTGAGGATGTTGCGCTCGGTCTCGACCCATATCAGCCCGCGCTTGCTGTTGACCAGCTCCGCCTTGCTGTCGGCCAGTTCCAACTTCAGCTTCTCGATTTTGGCGCCCTGGTCGGCGAGCATGGAGAAGAGGGTGCTCTGGTACACGGCGTACTGCTTGTTGTCCTCACCCAGAATCCTCAGCTGCGAACGATAACGCTCCAGGGAGTTCTGGAGCTGGGTGCGCTTGCCTCGCAGCTCGTCGTTCAGCTGCTCGGCGCCTCGCACCCGATCAATCAGGGCGTACGCCTCCGTCAGAACATTCTGGTAGTTCGTCCAAAGCTCGTCCTACACATGCGAAGTGGTTTGGGTTAGAAGTCCGTGGTTGTCGGTCGACATGTCCCGACTTGGTAGCAGTCGAGTGGTCACGCGGACGGTGTGGTGGCGTGAATCAGTGACTTTTGCAAAACTCACAACGTAGGTGGCCATCCGGCCCTTGGGTCCATAGACTGGCTGGTCAGAGCGGTCATTGTCGCCAGCCAGCAGGTCATCACGAGCCGTTTGCCAAATGTTCAGCAGGCCCTGGTTGTAGGTCCTGTTGAGCAGCAGGTCGTGGCGCAGCTTAGCGCTGCCAGTGCGGGTGCCGGCCACGACGGGACGAGCGGGGAGACGCCGGCCCTTGCGCGTGCTCTGGAGCAGCGTGGCGCGAGAGAGCATGGTTGCGTTGGTGGCGAAAAGTGGCAGAAAATAAGGTGGATGGGGGCGGGTGTTTGACCAGATTTGGCCCAGCCTGGCCGTCTTGCCCTGCTTTTATACCAATGCAGCCGGCCGCCCCCTTCGGCTCTTTCGCGTTCGTAGAGCGCCTGAGACCCTTGCACTGTTCAAATGGTCACTTGTTGGAAGAGGATGCCGTTGAGAACCCCCCAGCGTGGGCTGGTCAAAGGGGCGACTGGCGAGGCGTGCCGCGACTCGACAGTTGCTTTTGTCCTGCTGGCCCCCGTTTCCGGCTCTCTGCCCAGCGCTGGATACAGGACGCTGATAACTGGGCACCTCAATCCTTCATTTGACCCGCGCGGTCTTGGCCGCTTTCCGTTAACGGTTCCTAAGACCGCAGAAACTCCGCGTGGAGCCACCGCTCGGCGCCCCGCCGGTCTTATCACGTAGCGAGGGTGAGTCTCTTCTCCCGGTTCGCGTTCGGTGTTGGCAGTCGCCTGGTATACGAACGCAACGGCTCCGCCTGCGGTCTGAACGCGCGCCTGAGTCCTCCTGCGCCCTTGCGCTGCACAGGCCTGCTGATGACTGCTGCTCCACCGACTGACTGCTTATCGTTGGTTTACACGCTCAGCCTCTGATTGCGTTGCAGCCCTCAGGCCGCGAGGTTCACTTGGGCATTGCTTGGGCCGCGCGGCCGCCTCCTCTCCAGTCGCGAGCAGCTAGCTTTCCTCACAGTCGTAGTCTGATGGCTTTGACGTGGTCGGCTGGCCTGGCGCGCCCATTCTCGCTTCAGGTGCGAGGGTCGTCGCTGAGCTCTCTTCTGCCGCCTGTTGGCCCCGTGATAGCCCAGCTGGCATGCCTTTCTTTTGTTTGACTGCTTTGATGCGCCTTCGCGTGTGCCTGACCGCCCATCACGTCACCATTGCAGGGAAGCCGTCTTCCGCCCTTGCTTGGCTTACAACGAGGACTTTGGTACATCCAGCAGGTGCGTAGGGATCGGAAAGAGCACTCCGCGGGCGTCCTTCACGATTGCGTGGGACCCGTCGGGGGCTCGGTACCACTGGAACAGGTAGGGCCCTTCACGGTCCCTGGCCAACTTGCTATCTCGCCTTTTGAGCCGCCACACCAGGGCATCTTCCGGGATGTTGGGCAACCCCTTTAGCTCGCCTGGCCGTGCGGCCCTCACGTTGTGTGCCTCCCCCTGCTCTCCTGCCACAGGCGTGGCTACCGGCACCGTGCGCTGGCCTGCTGCCGAGACCCCTGCAGGCCCGGCATCAGCCCCCTTGGCGGGCGCAGCAGGTGCGCTGAGGCTCATCTGCCCCACGCGGGCTGCGGGCTCCATTCCTTTCCTGGGTGTGCTCATGGCGGCACCCTCAGCCGTGGTGGTGTTCGGGGCGCCACACGTAAGCTGCACCGAAGGCTGCCGCGCAGCAGCCACTACCCCGGCTCCCAACGGGTTACCCGGGTCGGCCAGCCCCGGCGGGCGGGTACCCTCAGCCTGTGGCGCTTGGGTTTCTCCGGGCTTATCCCTCGCGTTAGTTCTTGGCTTGCGCGGCTTGGACTGATGCCGCTTCTTCTGGTAATCCCGCTTGGCCTTCTCTTTGGACTCCACATGCCTCTTTTCCACATCCAGGGCGATGGCCTCGAGCCGTTGGCGCCGCCCTTGGAGGAGCTCGTAATGCTCGGTGGTCCACTCGGCCTCAATCTGCTCGGGCTCCACCTCCACCGGTTCAGTGTCCAATACAGGCTGCCGCTCCAGGGACAAGGTGAGTTCCCGGCTGTAAAGGCACAGGGCGGGGCTAACCCGTGTGGTGGAGTGTGCTGCCGTTCGGTAAGCGTATACGGCATTGTAGCACTTGAGGTCCCAGTCCGTCTCATTGTCGATCAGCTTGCGGATCGACTCCAGCAGGGTCCCAACCATGCGCTCCGCCTTTCCGTTCCCACGCGGGTTGTACCCAGCGGTCACATAGTGCTTGATTTTGCTGGTCTTGAGCTCGCCGGCAAAGTCCTTGCCTGTAAACTCTGTTCCCCGGTCGGTGATGACCACCCTTGGTACCCCAAACCAGCAGATCCAGTTCTGCCAGAAAGCTCGCCACACCTCTCCCGCCTTCTTGGACTTCATGGGCACCACCTCTGGCCAGGAGCTGAAGTTGTCCACCATCACCAGGCACATGGTGTGTCCGCGCGGGGTCCGGGTCACGGGTCCGAACAGGTCCAGGTTCACCGTGTCCATAATGGGAACCACCGGCAGCGGCCGTAATCGAGGGTGACGCAGCAGCTTGTTCTGATTGCTGGCACACTCCTTGCACTCCCTCAGGCAGGCCTCCACCGCCTTGCCCATACCTGGCCACCAGAAGCGCTCCTTGAGGATACTGTGAGTCTTCTCTTCTCCTTGGTGCCCCTGCTCATGCGCCTCGCGTACTAGCGCTTTGCATTCCTCCGGTTTTGGCACCCGCCACCCTTGACGGTCCGGGCGGTGCCGGTCCTGCCGCTTGACCTTGTATAGCGTGCCATCTTGCCACGCATAGTTCTCCGCTCGCCGCGCAATGCGCCTTGTTTCCCTGACAATGGTGTCTGCTGACGTTCCCGCAGGGAAGCACCACTTGCGGGTGCGCAAGTATTGGATCAACACAGAGTCCTCCCAGGGCGAGCGGTCTGCGACTGTGTGCTTGGTCCGTGAGGGTCCAGCCCCATCTGTTGGTGGCATCTCCTCCTGCCCCTCACTGTCCGCCCCCATTTCGGTTGACGGGTTGCTGGCCCCCTCCTCGCCTTCCTCAGGTTCCCACTCGCCCTCCTCCTCCTCGCCTCCTTCCATCGTTTCTCTCATGCCTTGGTCTCCCGCCTGCTCCTCCTCATCCTGGTCAATCTCCACCACCTCTGGCTCTGGGTGAGCGACCGCGGGCACATTCCGTCCTGCCACGGGTGCTGGGTGCGGCCCAGCACAAACCCACATTCCAGCCGGTACGCCAGGCAGGGGCGGGTTCAAGCAGGTGGTGTGGAAGGCACGGGTGCAACCCGGGTACTCGCACATCAGCAGGTTGTCGTCCGGCATGCCTTGGTCGCACACTTCGCAGCGAATGGCGGGGTTCCAATTGGCAGCCGCCGCAGTGTGTTGGGATCTTGTCTGTAGTGGGTCGACGTAATCCGCCAGCTTGGTGCTGGGCTTGCGCTGCCTCCTGACTCGCTTCCGCTCGGGCTCCACCTCCTCCTCAGAGCTGACCAACGTGGGCGGCGTCGGCTGCCTTTCCGTTCCAAGACCGCGAACCAGCACAGCAGGTGGCTGCTCATCCTCTGATGGCGGCTGTGTGCCATCCTCGCCCTCCTCCTCATCATGCGCCCCACCTTCTTCCTCTCGCGGTGCGGTGGACCGCAGCGGCCGGCCTCCAGCCGTCACTTGCAGGGTGAGCTGACGCAGAGGCGGTCGCTGGGGCTGTGCAGACCGCTGCGTGCCCATTTCATCCTCTAACGGTGGGCGGCCCGGCGCGGCTGGCGCCGGTACCCAGGGCACCCGCGGGAAGCGGTGTGAGTGGATGCTGGTGTTGCCCACCACCACACCCATCTCTCGGTGCATGCCACTTGCACGCTCGCGCTCATCCAGCGCCAGGTCCTCGGGCCTGCTGGCTGCGGCTTGAGCCGTCTCCTCCCTCGCCCTCCGCTGCCCCAGGACCTGATTGGCCCGGAGCTGGTTTGCACTGATACCACCCGCCCCCACGCCGGTAGGCCTCTGCCGGCCTTGGGCTGGGCGCACTAACTCGGCATTGCTGCCAGGCCGATCGTCGGCCATATAGATCTCAGGCCTTGCTGAGTCTCGTTCCTGCCCCTCCGCCGTGTTCAGGAGAGCAACCTCGAGGCTCATGGAGACGCGCTCCAAGGCTTGGGCCTGGTTCCCTCTCGGCACCGTGCCCCAGGTACGCCGCCAAGGCTGAGGCTTAGGCAGGGCGGGATACCTCCAGGCAGTGGGCTTTGTAGCCTCCACTGCCCGGACAGTTGTGGCCACATATACCTCCGCGGCCGCCTCCTGCTCAGCCTGCCCTTCCGTCTCACCGGCCTTATCCACAGGAACCACCTGATCCTTATTGGTGTTAACCGTGTTCTCGCCCCAACCCTCGCCCGTTGGCACCACACCGTCCTGCTCAGGCTGCGAGGTGTGTGCCAGATCCGGGGTGGCTGTGGGCAACCCGTTGTTCACCTCAGGCACTGCGTCCACCAGCGGGCGCCTTGGGCTTGCCGTGGGTGGAATCCACGGGACCATCGGCGCCCTTGCGGGGAGGTGCAAGTGCCTGTCTTCCCAGTCCCGGGTCATGCCACTCTCACGCTGCCATGTGTCGAATTCCCTCCACACAGCGTTCTCGGTTCGTGCGTGGTCACGCTCAAGGGACGCCACCAATCGTTCCTCCTCCTGGAAGCGTTCCCACAACGCTCGCAATCCACGCCGTCTCTGTTGCAGGTACTCGAAGCTGAGGGCCGGGGGTGACCGGGCCATCAGGGTCGCTCGGGTCGACCGGCTTGTCTCAGGTGTGCCGTCCGCCATGTAGATCTCCGGCCCCTCCACTCGCTGAGCCGACCGTCCTCCTTTCTGGCCTGCATGCAGCGGCCCGCGCTCTGGTGGCTGCCCAATCCGCTGAGCCACACCCAGGGTGAGTCGCCAGGATTGAGGCGGGGGAAGGCCCGTGGGCTTCCTCTTTGGCGCCTGTTGGCTCAGGTAGCAGAGCGCAGATGTCGCATCCTGCTCCTCCGCTGTTGACTCTGCCAACCCCTTTGGCCATTGCTCACGCAGGTCCGTCAGCGACAACTCACGCGGAGCCTGCGCCACCTCCTGACCACACCCCGACGTCGCGGGCTCGTCATCGTCGCTGCTGCTAGCCAGGTGGGCCAGGCGGCTCAGCCCATCAACATTGCCGTGCCTTTCGCCGGGGCGGTGCTGAATGTCAATGTCATACGACATTAGCTTGAGCGCCATGCGGGCTAGTTTGCCCTGCAGGCTTGAGGTCTTCGCAGTCATGAGGTAGCGCACCGCCATGCTGTCGGTTAGCAGAGTGAAACGCGTGCCCCAGACATAGGGCCTGAAATACGTCACCCCGAACACGGCGGCATAACATTCGCCGTCCGCCGCAGACCAATTCAATTGGCTGCCGGACATTTTCTTGCTGGCATACTGAACCACCCGCTCCCTTCCGTCCACCCCCACTTGACTCAGGATGGCGGCCACCGCGTGGCGGCTCCAATCCGTCGCAATGATGAAGGCCCGTGTGAAGTCAGGTGCCGCCAAGACCGGCTCGCACAGGAGCGCCTGACGGAGCTTCGCCCAGGCCTCGTGCTCCTCCTCGCCCCACCGCCACGGTGCGTCCTTTCGTAGCAGGTTGTAGAGCGATTTCGCCTTGAGACTGAAATTCAGGATGGAGTTCTTGTAGTACGCAATCGTAGAGATCCAGCTGCGCAGCTCCTTGACCGAGCAGGGAGCGGGCAGTCGCTCAATGTTGGCCAGGTTGCGGGGATCTGGGCTCACGGTTCCCTTTTCCCCATCCAGCAGGTGCCCCAGGAACACGATGCGCCGCTGGCCGAACTTGCACTTCTTGATGGCCACCTTCAAGTTCGCCAGGCGCAGCAGGTCGAACACCAACTCCTGCGCCTCCAGATGCTTGCCCCACTCAGCGGTGTGAGTTAAAACGTCGTCAATGAAGTTTGCAACACAGGGCTCCATCTGGGCATAGCCCGTCTCGCCCTGCTCTCGTTGGAGGTAAGCTGTGCCGGGCAGGACGGGGCCTAGAACCAACCGCATAAGTCGTACAAACACACTGGGGCTTGAGCGGTACCCCATGGGCATGACCGTGGGTCGGTATGAAGCATGGGGCGTGACCAGCGTCAGCTTGTCCTTGGATTCCTCATCATGCATTGGCACCTGCCAGAAGCCTGACTTCAGGTCGATTGACGAGTAGAACTTGGTGCCCCCGCCCACAGGTGCCGTGCTGTCCAGCAGATCTTGGATGTGGCCCATCGGGTACCACTCTGGCCGTACCACCTGGTTAACGGCCCTCAGGTCGGTTACGACTCGGTACTCGATCACCAGTGGGCTATCGGGGTTGGCTGTGCCGGGGCCGGCCTCAGCCTTCTTGGGAATGACCATCACGGGCGACCCCCACGGGCTGTGGCTTGGCTCAATCAGCCCGTCCTTTAATAGTTTGTCCATCTCAGCATCCACCACTGCCAGCTCCGCCTTGGACATGCGGTACGGTGGCGTGTACACAGGCGTGCTGTCCCCTGTGTCCACCTTGCAGGTCACCCACATCGTTCGGCCCAGGTCGCTCTTGGTCAAGGCGAACATGTCATGGTTACGCAGGAGCAGCTGGTACATCTGCTCCTGTTGCTCCGGGGTAAGCTCGGGGTTGATCTTTTGCCGTAGCAGGGCCTTCAGCTCCTCTGAGGGCTCCTTGCCTGAGCGGCGTTGGCCCTGGCAGCCGCAATATGCTCAGCCGCCGACAGGAAGTTGGGCGGGTTGGGCAAAACCTCCACCTCAGGCTTCGCGGTCGTTCGCGCAGTGGTTGCCTCCGCAATCTTGGCCCTCGAGCTGGGAGTTCCCGTGCCCGTCTTGTACACCTCAAGTCGGCGCGAGCTGGGGCTGCCGGCACTCCCCTGCGGCTTATCATCTTGATCCTTACCATCCTCCTACCTCCTCTCCCTCTGACCCCCAGGCTCCGCCTGCACCCCCACCTGTCCAGTCCTCATCGCCCTCATCCTCCTTATCCGAGCCCTCCTCGCTTCCTTCCTCATTCTCCTCATCACTGTCTTCTTCCTCCTCATCATTGGTGTCCAGCAGCATGGGCATTTCTCCTTCGTGCCCATCCGCTGGGTCCCGGTTGGGGTCCCGGCCTTCGCCATCCCCCGCGGTGATGGGTGCCTCCGCCACCTTCTGCTCAGGCTCCTCCACCTCAACGTATTGCAAGGGCGCCGATTGCTCTCCCACCCGTGGATCCACGTTGACCAGGTAGGTCTCGGTGCCCATATCCTCTGGGTCGGAATCAGCTTCGGCGAACAGCGCCGCAGCCTCGGGGCCACGCAGGAAGGTGATGGGAATCGAAGACCTCTGGCCCTCATCGTTGGTGTAGAACAGGCGCCCCTTGTCATAGCAGATAGTCGCGCGCGCCTGACTCAGCCAATCGCAACCCAGAATAATGCCGTACGTCCGTGCATTGCTCACGTAGGCATCCAGGGCGATGGCCATGTCCCCTGTGGTGGTGTAGAGATCACGCACCCGCCCCTTAGCTTTGGCACAGTTGCCGTCGGCCGCAATGAAGGACGCATTTGTTCCCTCAATCGCAGGCGTCATCCTCAGCTTCCTCAAGGTGTGCCGGGGTACCAGCAATGCGGAAGCGCCACTGTCGATGATGGCCGGTGTCGACACCAGCACTCCATCCGCATCCCCCAGCTTGATCTCTGCGCGGCACACCTGCCAGCGCAGTGGCTCCCATGGGGTATCTTCAGCACTGTGATTTATCATGGCCTCAGCGGAGAACGTCATTGGCTCCGGACCATCTCGCTGTTGCCCATCCGGTGAGCCAGGGGTGATCTCCGGGTTGCGGCGTTGCGGTGGGGTGTTGGGCACCGGGGCTCCGGGGGTAGCCCGGTCGCGCTGACCCCGCGCCACATTCAGGATGCGAGCACCCAGCTTGGTGTACACGTTCAAGGGATTGACCCGCAAAGCTGATCCCAATGCAATCAGGTACTTGTTGACCTTGGTCATGATCTCATCCGCCACCCGTCCCTCCTCTTCCACCGGGTCCCCCGCAGGTACTGCGTGCGTGCGGCCCATATTCTCGCCTGGGGCTTGTACTGGCGGTCTCCAACCCACACGTCCCGGGCTCGCCCTCCGGTTCTCTGGGACTGGCGGGTCCATCCGCGTTCCCGCCGGCATCATGCGCCGTGCCGGAGTCCTGGGCCGGTCCTCTGGCGGCGCTGCTCGCGGCTCGCGCCCCTCAGGTGCGGTGGGCCCATTTGGCCTGGCGAACGCGGCAGGGTCCACCGCCACGCGCTTGCGCGGAAGGGTGGTGTTCGGGAATTCTCCCATGTGCTTCAGATAGATCTCGTTGGTTGCCCCCTTCTGAAGACCGTACGGCAAGGGTCGCCAGCCGACAGTCCGTGGGTGTCCAGCACTTGCCGCATACACCTCCGGCGTGTGCACTACATCCACCAGATTGACCTGCGTCCCCAAGACGCCCTCCTGCCTTCTCTGCATCTCTTGCAGGTTCAGCGAGAGCCTCGCAAAGTCCCTGGCCAGCGTCTCCAGATCAGGTGTGTTGCGCGAAGCAGCAGCGGGGGCCGGAGCACGGGCAGGGCCTGTAGGCGCACGCATGCCTCCTCGCGGCTCATCACGACGAGGCGGTGGGTCACGTCGATCCTCCCAGCGCACTCGTGGGCGCGCCTCCTGGTCCCTGCCACGCGTCATGGCGGGCGGGCCCCTGTGCTCAGGCCTCACCAGCTCATACCGCACCCTCTCCGTCTTATCCATCCTAGCAGGTGCCTCCTCCTCCACATACTCGCGAGCACGCCGATATCGGGCATGCCGCGTGGTGTCATCATGCTCCTCCTCGTCCCCCTGCTCGCTGCGACTCATCGTGTCCATGCCCTCGCTCACGTAAATGGCATCGGAGATGGCCGCCTCCAGGTCCCTGGGCCGCATCAGGTAAACCTTGGCATAGATTCGGGGCTGCAGCCCTCGCAGGAAGTTATACATGTAGGTTGGGTCTTCGGCAGGGTCGATGCCCAGTTGCGAGCAGAGGTGCCGATACCGATCCGCATAATGCCTGACCGTCTCCTTCTTGCCCTGCCTGCAGTTTGCCAGGCGGCTGTACAACTCATCCTCTCGCACAGCGAAGCGGTCTGTGAACGCTCGCCGGAAGGAGGGCCAGTTACCAAGCTCAGGGCCGCTTCCGCACGCCCATATCTGAGCCGTGGAGCCTAGCCGGCACTTGGCGGCAATCAGCTTGTCCTCATCTGTCCAATGGAACAGACGAGCAAAGTTCTCGACCTGTGTGAGCCATGATCTGGCATCGAATAGGTCGGGGTCGAAGAGGGGTATACTGTTGAGGCTGGAGGCAGAGACACCTCGAATACGATCTTGCCCGTATTCCTCCATGTTTGGCGAGCAGCTGGTGACTAGCTTGCCGTGTGTGGGGAAGAGGGGTAGAGTGGTCTATGGACCAGAGTTGCAAGCTCAGACGAGCAACGGGGTCCCGCTACCAAGAAAGCGGAGCACCACCAAACAAGTAACCACACAAAATTTTCGCGCGTTCCAGAATGGTGTGCTGGCTTGCCCTAGGACCGTTCTGCTGCGTCGTGAGGTGCCCGGGGCTCAGTGTGTGGGGACACTGGCACCAGTCTCTGTCACTGCCGGTGGGGTGCGTGTCACATTGCGGGGCTCAATCAACGGACAGGCGAATGCAGCAGGGAATCTGCACAGCGGAAGTCTTGCTTTGCGGAAGCGTCACGGGTAATTGATATTGAATCGAGGGGGAGATAGAGGCACTGACAGCGTCGGGGTGACGGCAGGCGCTCCGTGAGACTGCGTGCTGGGTCAAGGTGTGACCACAGGACACGGCTTGGCGTGCGCAATGGGCAGGGCAAAGGGGAGTTCAAGCGAAGCGGGCTGTAAGGCACGCGCTCGCCTCCGCTCGCGCGCACAGTAAAGGCAGACGCAGTGGGTCAGAGCCGGGCTGACTCTGGAGGGACTGAGCTGGGCTGCTCAGGCTGGAGAGCACCACTTGACGGAGGGCCCAGAGGCTCAGTCCGTGGGGGCTCGGGCACGGGTCGCACCGCAGGCTGACAGCGTGCAGGGGCCAAGGGCCGTGCTAGGCGCTGAATAGCGCAGAGGGGCTCGAGGGGACAGGGCCGCAATCGAGCACACACTCAGACTTACAGAAGGGACAGAATCACAGAGCGTTCAGGGCTCGGTTCGAGTCACTTGCTCCAGCAACCAATACGTGGGTTCGGGGCATGGCCAAACAGCCGGAGAGGCCGGCCTTAAATACTCCCGGAGTGCCGTACAATCTACGAAAGGATCTACGAACAGAAGCTACGAGCGCCCTCTTGGGCTTCCAGCTCCGTCTACGAGGCGCAAGTGCCCCATGTCACCCGAACAGACCCCATGTCACCCGAACAGACCACCATTCAACGGTCCAGACACGGACGTACACCTGGTCAACGTATGGAGCAAAGTCAACGCACCCTAGTCAACGAATAACGCGCCAGTCAACGCGCCGTACTCCTTATGCTGCTCGTTCCCAATTGCATGCTCCCCGCGTGGAAGATGGACGGTACGTGCGGCGGCGTGCGGCGATTACGGACTTTCTTCCGCCCGCTTGGTGTCGAGACGTGCAACCCCGTGCCCTCAAGTCCTAAGTAATAAAACACGAAGCTACTTGCTTCGTTACCCCTCACAGGCCTTAACCGCACACAGCCTGGCATGAACACACCAAATCCCTTGCGATCCGTAAACGTGTGACAACCGTGACAACCCGAAGGTCGTGGCCCGCATGCTGCCGCACTACACTGCCCTGCGCTGGAAGAGCTTGTGGAAGGAAGCTTTATGTTGTGGTGTTAGGCGCTCAACGGTTTAACTGGCTTGACAGCACATTAGGGGGTGCTCAATGCACGGAGGCTGCACCCTTTATCAAGGTGTTGCAGAGGGCTTGGTTAATGAGATGTGCACACGTCTAGGGTGCTAACAGGGCATGCTGGACATGCCACCCTGTAGTGCCCTAGCAGAAAGGTTCTCAACCTCAGTGCGCAGCGGCAGACTTAGTAAGGCAGGCCGGTGGATGCGGTTTCCTACACTATGGCGACGGGGGACCGCGTTGCGGCCGCGATGGGACGCGTAGGGCGCGCTACCTTGCGTTGGGGCTCAACGCGAAGCGTCGGGTCGCGTACCCTTAACGCGACACGCGACCGTCTTGGAGCACGTTTGTGTGCGTCGCGCTGCACGCCAAGCTACGCTTTGCAACGCGATCGCCATGCGTACACGGTACGCGTTCGCCTGTTGCAGGCACCACACTCGCTGCTTGCCCAGTGCATATAGACTGCAGATGTTTGAAGCAACCTAGCTTAGAGCACCTAGCACCTAGGTTGAGTGTGTAATGTCGCCCGCGGCAAGCAGGCCCGGCATGCCGGCCCGGCAACCCTATGTTTGTCCCAGCACATATAGTACATCATGTTGGTCCCAGCCTCAGCGGCAGACGGTGTGGACAAGGCTGCACAGCATGCGCCATCATCGAGTGGTTGCCCCGACTGACGGCCACGCTTATCTGCGATCTTGCAAACTCGGGACGACAACACAAAGTGCATGGTACTGGCGAGGGCCCCGCCGCCACGACCCTCCACCCCCCACCTCCGCCCCCGACGCTTTCTGCCCTGCCCACGCCCCCGCCGCCTCCGGCCCCGACGCCCTCTCCGCCCCTGCAACCTCCGCCCATGGCCCCGTCCCCACCGCCCCCGCGCCCTCCGCCCTCTCCGCCCCGTCGGCCCCCGCCCCGCCCGCGTCCTCCCCTTCCCCCTTTCCCGCCGTCTCCACCGCCGCCGCCCCCTCAGCCTTCTCCAGCGTCTCGGCCTCCTCCCCGGTCGTGTCGTCCCCCGCCCCCACCGCCTCCGGCCCCTCCCACCCTCTGCGCCCCCGCCGTCTCCTCCCCGGTCGCCTCTTCCCGTGCTCCCACTTCACCGTCGCCGCGCTCTCCGCCCTCTCCGCCCCCTCGGCCCCCGCCCCTCTCGCGTCCTCGCCTTCCCCCTTTCCCGCCGTCTCCACCGCCGCCGCCACCGCCTCCTCCTCTGCACCAGCCCCCGCCGCCTCCGCCCCCTCTGGCCTCCTCGGCCTGCGCCGCCGTCGCTTCCTGCCGTGCGCCCGTGTCCACCGTCTCCGTCCCCACCACCCCCTCCTCCGCCGCCCCCGCCGCCGCTTCCCATGCCTCCACCCCCGCCCCAGCCGTGTCGTCCCCCGCCCCCACCGCCTCCGTCCCATCCGCCCTCTCCACCCCCGCCGCCTCCTCCCCCGTCGTCTCTCAGCCCCTTCCACGCCTCACCCTCCCGGGGCCCTGCCATCCCACTTCCCGCCTTCCCCTGTGCCGCCCCCTCCTTCCCCGCCTCTTTCACCCCCGCCTGCCTCAGGCCCCCCTCTGCACATCCCCTGCCCCGCTCCCGACACCGCCGCCTCCGCCTCAGCTGCCTGCCTCCTCCCTGTCTGCGCAACGGCAGCTATCATATCCGCTCCCCTCCCGAAGCTAACCCCTTATCCTCCCCTGAAACGGTGTCTCTCCACACCTCACATCCGGACTATCGCTTTGTGAAACTTTCTGTATGCCTCGGATACAGATTGGCGCGCGCGGTGCATGGCAGCATGGGACACGTGCACGAAAGACGGAGCTGTATAGCAGCCGCACGTCAAGAGGGCCTGTGCCCAAGCGGGAGCGGGGCGGGGAACATTTCCCGGCGGGAAGCGGGCGGGGCAGGCGCGAGGGGCCAGAGCTGTATAGCAGCCGCACGTCAAGAGGGCCTGTGCCCAAGCGGGAGCGGGGCGGGGCCTTCACTCAAGCGGGTGGGGCAGGCGCGAGGGGCCGACTAACTAGCCTCATACCCGTCCGTCACGTGTGTGGGGCTGTGGGCTTTTGGGATGCAAGGTGCGTATGAACATTCGGCGCTTAGCTGCACGAGCTGCTGTGGCTCTGACGCTGGTCTATGGTTGAGGCCTAACGACCACAGATGGGCCAGCCGTGCTACCTCCCCCAACGAGGTACCGGTAACCCGTCCCTCACCCTGCCCGGCCCAAGGCAGCCAATCTTGATGGCGGCTATAACCGCCGGTATTGTTAACAGATGCGCCCCCGCGGCCCCCGGCTGCCCTGGGCGGGTGGACAGCGTGCGGGGCGTGTAAAGAGGGGCGCGGCGCACGCCAGATGCGCCCCCGCGGCCCCCAGCTGCCCGGGGCGGGTGGACAGCGGTGGCAGCATGCGGAGAGGGGCGCGGCGCACGCCAGATGCGCCGCCGCGGCCCCCGGCTGCCCTGGGCGGCTGGACAGCGGTGGCAGCGTGTGAAGAGGGGCGCAGCGCACGCCAGATGCGCCCCCGCGGCCCCCGGCTGCCCTAGACGGCTGGACAGCGGTGGCAGCGTGTGGAGAGGGGTGCGGCGCACGCCAGATGCGCCCCCGCGGCCCCCGGCTGCCCTAGACGGCTGGACAGCGGTGGCAGCGTGTGGAGAGGGGTGCGGCGCACGCCAGATGCGCCCCCGCGGTCCCCGGCTGCCCTGGGCGGCTGGACAGCGGTGGCAGCGTGTGGAGAGGGGTGCGGCGCACGCCAGATGCGCCCCCGCGGCCCCCGGCTGCCCTGGACGGCTGGACAGCGGTGGCAGCGTGCGGAGAGGGGCGCAGCACACGCCAGATGCGCCCCCGTGGCCCCCGGCTGCCCTGGGCGGCTGGACAGCGTGCGGGGCGTGTAAAGAGGGGCGCGGCGCACGCCAGATGCGCCCCCGCGGCCCCCAGCTGCCCGGGGCGGGTGGACAACGGTGGCAGCGTGCGGAGAGGGACCCAGTGCACGCCAGATGCGCCCCCGCGGCCCCCGGCTGCCCTGGACGGCTGGACAGCGGTGGCAGCGTGCGGAGAGGGGCGCAGCACACGCCAGATGCGCCCCCGTGGCCCCCGGCTGCCCTGGGCGGGTGGACAGCGTGCAAGGCGTGTAAAGAGGGGCGCGGCGCACGCCAGATGCGCCCCCGCGGCCCCCGGCTGCCCTGGGCGGCTGGACAGCGGTGGCAGCGTGCGGAGAGGGGCGCAGCGCACGCCAGATGCACCGCCGCGGCCCCCGGCTGCCCTGGACGGGTGGACAGCGGTGGCAGCGTGCGGAGAGGGGCGCAGCGCACGCCAGATGCGCCCCCGCGGCCCCCGGCTGCCCTAGGCGGCTGGACAGCGGTGGCAGCGTGCGGAGAGGGGCGCAGCGCACGCCAGATGCACCCTCGCGGCCCCCGGCTGCCCTGGGCGGGTGAACAGCGGTGGCAGCGTGCGGAGATGGGCGCAGCACACGCCAGATGCGCCCCCGCGGCCCCCGGCTGCCCTGGGTGGCTGGACAGCGGTGGCAGCGTGCGGAGAGGGACCCAGCGCACGCCAGATGCGCCCCCGCGGCCCCAAGCTGCCCTGGACGGCTGGACAGCGTGCAGGGCGTGTAAAGAGGGGCGCGGCGCACGCCAGATGCGCCCCCGCGGCCCCCGGCTGCCCTGGGCGGCTGGACAGCGTGCGGGGCGTGCGGAGAGGGACCCAGCGCACGCCAGATGCGCCCCCGCGGCCCCCGGCTGCCCTGGGCGGCTGGACAGCGGTGGCAGCGTGTGAAGAGGGGCGCAGCACACGCCAGATGCGCCCCCGTGGCCCCCGGCTGCCCTGGGCGGGTGGACAGCGTGCAGGGCGTGTAAAGAGGGGCGCAGCGCACGCCAGATGCGCCCCCGTGGCCCCCGGCTGCCCTGGGCGGCTGGGAAGCGTGCGGGGCGTGTAAAGAGGGGCGCGGCGCACGCCAGATGCGCCCCCGCGGCCCCCAGCTGCCCGGGGCGGGTGGACAGCGGTGGCAGCATGCGGAGAGGGGCGCGGCGCACGCCAGATGCGCCGCCGCGGCCCCCGGCTGCCCTGGGCGGCTGGACAGCGGTGGCAGCGTGTGAAGAGGGGCGCAGCGCACGCCAGATGCGCCCCCCGCGGCCCCCGGCTGCCCTAGACGGCTGGACAGCGGTGGCAGCGTGTGGAGAGGGGTGCGGCGCACGCCAGATGCGCCCCCGCGGCCCCCGGCTGCCCTAGACGGCTGTACAGCGGTGGCAGCGTGTGGAGAGGGGTGCGGCGCACGCCAGATGCGCCCCCGCGGTCCCCGGCTGCCCTGGGCGGCTGGACAGCGGTGGCAGCGTGTGGAGAGGGGTGCGGCGCACGCCAGATGCGCCCCCGCGGCCCCCGGCTGCCCTGGACGGCTGGACAGCGGTGGCAGCGTGCGGAGAGGGGCGCAGCACACGCCAGATGCGCCCCCGTGGCCCCCGGCTGCCCTGGGCGGCTGGACAGCGTGCGGGGCGTGTAAAGAGGGGCGCGGCGCACGCCAGATGCGCCCCCGCGGCCCCCAGCTGCCCGGGGCGGGTGGACAACGGTGGCAGCGTGCGGAGAGGGACCCAGTGCACGCCAGATGCGCCCCCGCGGCCCCCGGCTGCCCTGGACGGCTGGACAGCGGTGGCAGCGTGCGGAGAGGGGCGCAGCACACGCCAGATGCGCCCCCGTGGCCCCCGGCTGCCCTGGGCGGGTGGACAGCGTGCAAGGCGTGTAAAGAGGGGCGCGGCGCACGCCAGATGCGCCCCCGCGGCCCCCGGCTGCCCTGGGCGGCTGGACAGCGGTGGCAGCGTGCGGAGAGGGGCGCAGCGCACGCCAGATGCACCGCCGCGGCCCCCGGCTGCCCTGGACGGGTGGACAGCGGTGGCAGCGTGCGGAGAGGGGCGCAGCGCACGCCAGATGCGCCCCCGCGGCCCCCGGCTGCCCTAGGCGGCTGGACAGCGGTGGCAGCGTGCGGAGAGGGGCGCAGCGCACGCCAGATGCACCCTCGCGGCCCCCGGCTGCCCTGGGCGGGTGAACAGCGGTGGCAGCGTGCGGAGATGGGCGCAGCACACGCCAGATGCGCCCCCGCGGCCCCCGGCTGCCCTGGGTGGCTGGACAGCGGTGGCAGCGTGCGGAGAGGGACCCAGCGCACGCCAGATGCGCCCCCGCGGCCCCAAGCTGCCCTGGACGGCTGGACAGCGTGCAGGGCGTGTAAAGAGGGGCGCGGCGCACGCCAGATGCGCCCCCGCGGCCCCCGGCTGCCCTGGGCGGCTGGACAGCGTGCGGGGCGTGCGGAGAGGGACCCAGCGCACGCCAGATGCGCCCCCGCGGCCCCCGGCTGCCCTGGGCGGCTGGACAGCGGTGGCAGCGTGCGGAGAGGGGCGCAGCACACGCCAGATGCGCCCCCGTGGCCCCCGGCTGCCCTGGGCGGCTGGACAGCGTGCGGGGCGTGTAAAGAGGGGCGCGGCGCACGCCAGATGCGCCCCCGCGGCCCCCAGCTGCCCTGGGCGGGTGGACAACGGTGGCAGCGTGCGGAGAGGGGTGCGGCGCACGCCAGATGCGCCCCCGCGGCCCCCGGCTGCCCTGGGCGGCTGGACAGCGGTGGCAGCGTGCGGAGAGGGGCGCAGCGCACGCCAGATGCACCGCCGCGGCCCCCGGCTGCCCTGGACGGGTGGACAGCGGTGGCAGCGTGCGGAGAGGGGCGCAGCGCACGCCAGATGCGCCCCCGCGGCCCCCGGCTGCCCTAGGCGGCTGGACAGCGGTGGCAGCGTGCGGAGAGGGGCGCAGCGCACGCCAGATGCACCCTCGCGGCCCCCGGCTGCCCTGGACGGCTGGACAGCGGTGGCAGCGTGCGGAGAGGGGCGCAGCGCACGCCAGATGCGCCCCCGCGGCCCCCGGCTGCCCTGGGTGGCTGGACAGCGGTGGCAGCGTGCGGAGAGGGACCCAGCGCACGCCAGATGCGCCCCCGCGGCCCCCGGCTGCCCTGGACGGCTGGACAGCGTGCAGGGCGTGTAACGAGGGGCGCGGCGCACGCCAGATGCGCCCCCGCGGCCCCCGGCTGCCCTGGGCGGCTGGACAGCGTGCGGGGCGTGCGGAGAGGGACCCAGCGCACGCCAGATGCGCCCCCGCGGCCCCCGGCTGCCCTGGGCGGCTGGACAGCGGTGGCAGCGTGCGGAGAGGGGCGCAGCACACGCCAGATGCGCCCCCGTGGCCCCCGGCTGCCCTGGGCGGCTGAACAGCGTGCGGGGCGTGTAAAGAGGGGCGCGGCGCACGCCAGATGCGCCCCCGCGGCCCCCAGCTGCCCGGGGCGGGTGGACAACGGTGGCAGCGTGCGGAGAGGGGCGCGGCGCACGCCAGATGCGCCCCCGCGGCCCCCGGCTGCCCTGGGCGGCTGGACAGCGGTGGCAGCGTGCGGAGAGGGGCGCAGCGCACGCCAGATCCACCGCCGCGGCCCCCGGCTGCCCTGGACGGGTGGACAGCGGTGGCAGCGTGCGGAGAGGGGCGCAGCGCACGCCAGATGCGCCCCCGCGGCCCCCGGCTGCCCTAGGCGGCTGGACAGCGGTGGCAGCGTGCGGAGAGGGGCGCAGCGCACGCCAGATGCACCCTCGCGGCCCCCGGCTGCCCTGGGCGGGTGAACAGCGGTGGCAGCGTGCGGAGAGGGACCCAGTGCACGCCAGATGCGCCCCCGCGGCCCCCGGCTGCCCTAGGCGGCTGGACAGCGGTGGCAGCGTGCGGAGAGGGGCGCAGCGCACGCCAGATGCACCCTCGCGGCCCCCGGCTGCCCTGGGCGGGTGAACAGCGGTGGCAGCGTGCGGAGAGGGGCGCGGCGCACGCCAGATGCGCCCCCGCGGCCCCCGGCTGCCCTGGACGGCTGGACAGCGTGCGGGGCGTGTAAAGAGGGGCGCGGCGCACGCCAGATGCGCCCCCGCGGCCCCCGGGTGCCCTGGGCGGCTGGACAGCGTGCGGGGCGTGCGGAGAGGGACCCAGCGCACGCCAGATGCGCCCCCGCGGCCCCCGGCTGCCCTGGGCGGCTGGACAGCGGTGGCAGCGTGCGGAGAGGGGCGCAGCACACGCCAGATGCACCGCCGGAGCCCCCAGCTGCCCTGGACGGGTGGACAGCGGTGGCAGCGTGCGGAGAGGGGCGCAGCACACGCCAGATGCGCCCCCGCGGCCCCCGGCTGCCCTGGACGGGTGGACAGCGGTGGCAGCGTGCGGAGAGGGGCGCAGCGCACGCCAGATGCGCCCTCGCGGCCCCCGGCTGCCCTGGGCGGGTGAACAGCGGTGGCAGCGTGCGGAGAGGGACCCAGTGCACGCCAGATGCGCCCCCGCGGCCCCCGGCTGCCCTGGACGGCTGGACAGCGGTGGCAGCGTGCGGAGAGGGGCGCAGCACACGCCAGATGCACCGCCGGAGCCCCCAGCTGCCCTGGACGGGTGAACAGCGGTGGCAGCGTGCGGAGAGGGGCGCAGCACACGCCAGATGCGCCCCCGTGGCCCCCGGCTGCCCTGGGCGGCTGGACAGCGGTGGCAGCGTGTGAAGAGGGGCGCAGCGCACGCCAAATGCGCCCTCGCGGCCCCCGGCTGCCCTGGGCGGCTGGACAGCGGTGGCAGCGTGCGGAGAGGGGCGCAGCACACGCCAGATGCACCGCCGGAGCCCCCAGCTGCCCTGGACGGGTGAACAGCGGTGGCAGCGTGCGGAGAGGGGCGCAGCACACGCCAGATGCGCCCCCGTGGCCCCCGGCTGCCCTGGGCGGCTGGACAGCGGTGGCAGCGTGTGAAGAGGGGCGCAGCGCACGCCAAATGCGCCCTCGCGGCCCCCGGCTGCCCTGGGCGGCTGTACAGCGGTGGCAGCGTGCGGAGAGGGGCGCAGCGCACGCCAGATGCGCCCCCGCGGCCCCCGGCTGCCCTGGGCGGCTGGACAGCGGTGGCAGCGTGCGGAGAGGGGCGCAGCACACGCCAGATGCGCCCCCGTGGCCCCCGGCTGCCCTGGGCGGCTGGACAGCGGTGGCAGCGTGCGGAGAGGGGCGCAGCGCACGCCAGATGCGCCCCCGCGGCCCCCAGCTGCCCGGGGCGGGTGGACAACGGTGGCAGCGTGCGGAGAGGGGCGCGGCGCACGCCAGATGCGCCCCCGCGGCCCCCGGCTGCCCTGGGCGGCTGGACAGCGGTGGCAGCGTGCGGAGAGGGGCGCAGCGCACGCCAGATGCACCGCCGCGGCCCCCGGCTGCCCTGGACGGGTGGACAGCGGTGGCAGCGTGCGGAGAGGGGCGCAGCGCACGCCAGATGCACCCTCGCGGCCCCCGGCTGCCCTGGGCGGGTGAACAGCGGTGGCAGCGTGCGGAGAGGGACCCAGTGCACGCCAGATGCGCCCCCGCGGCCCCCGGCTGCCCTGGACGGCTGGACAGCGGTGGCAGCGTGCGGAGAGGGGCGCAGCACACGCCAGATGCACCGCCGGAGCCCCCAGCTGCCCTGGACGGGTGAACAGCGGTGGCAGCGTGCGGAGAGGGGCGCAGCACACGCCAGATGCGCCCCCGTGGCCCCCGGCTGCCCTGGGCGGCTGGACAGCGGTGGCAGCGTGTGAAGAGGGGCGCAGCGCACGCCAGATGCGCCCCCGCGGCCCCCGGCTGCCCTGGGCGGCTGGACAGCGGTGGCAGCGTGCGGAGAGGGGCGCAGCGCACGCCAGATGCGCCCCCGCGGCCCCCAGCTGCCCGGGGCGGGTGGACAACGGTGGCAGCGTGCGGAGAGGGGCGCGGCGCACGCCAGATGCGCCCCCGCGGCCCCCGGCTGCCCTGGGCGGCTGGACAGCGGTGGCAGCGTGCGGAGAGGGGCGCAGCACACGCCAGATGCGCCCCCGTGGCCCCCGGCTGCCCTGGGCGGCTGGACAGCGGTGGCAGCGTGCGGAGAGGGGCGCAGCGCACGCCAGATGCGCCCCCGCGGCCCCCAGCTGCCCGGGGCGGGTGGACAACGGTGGCAGCGTGCGGAGAGGGGCGCGGCGCACGCCAGATGCGCCCCCGCGGCCCCCGGCTGCCCTGGGCGGCTGGACAGCGGTGGCAGCGTGCGGAGAGGGGCGCAGCGCACGCCAGATGCACCGCCGCGGCCCCCGGCTGCCCTGGACGGGTGGACAGCGGTGGCAGCGTGCGGAGAGGGGCGCAGCGCACGCCAGATGCGCCCCCGCGGCCCCCGGCTGCCCTAGGCGGCTGGACAGCGGTGGCAGCGTGCGGAGAGGGGCGCAGCGCACGCCAGATGCACCCTCGCGGCCCCCGGCTGCCCTGGGCAGGTGAACAGCGGTGGCAGCGTGCGGAGAGGGACCCAGTGCACGCCAGATGCGCCCCCGCGGCCCCCGGCTGCCCTGGGCGGCTGGACAGCGGTGGCAGCGTGCGGAGAGGGGCGCAGCGCACGCCAGATGCGCCCCCGCGGCCCCCAGCTGCCCGGGGCGGGTGGACAACGGTGGCAGCGTGCGGAGAGGGGCGCAGCGCACGCCAGATGCACCGCCGCGGCCCCCGGCTGCCCTGGACGGGTGGACAGCGGTGGCAGCGTGCGGAGAGGGGCGCGGCGCACGCCAGATGCGCCCCCGCGGCCCCCGGCTGCCCTGGGCGGCTGGACAGCGGTGGCAGCGTGCGGAGAGGGGCGCAGCACACGCCAGATGCGCCCCCGTGGCCCCCGGCTGCCCTGGGCGGCTGGACAGCGGTGGCAGCGTGCGGAGAGGGGCGCAGCGCACGCCAGATGCGCCCCCGCGGCCCCCAGCTGCCCGGGGCGGGTGGACAACGGTGGCAGCGTGCGGAGAGGGGCGCGGCGCACGCCAGATGCGCCCCCGCGGCCCCCGGCTGCCCTGGGCGGCTGGACAGCGGTGGCAGCGTGCGGAGAGGGGCGCAGCGCACGCCAGATGCACCGCCGCGGCCCCCGGCTGCCCTGGACGGGTGGACAGCGGTGGCAGCGTGCGGAGAGGGGCGCAGCGCACGCCAGATGCGCCCCCGCGGCCCCCGGCTGCCCTAGGCGGCTGGACAGCGGTGGCAGCGTGTGAAGAGGGGCGCAGCGCACGCCAAATGCGCCCTCGCGGCCCCCGGCTGCCCTGGGCGGCTGTACAGCGGTGGCAGCGTGCGGAGAGGGGCGCAGCGCACGCCAGATGCGCCCCCGCGGCCCCCGGCTGCCCTGGGCGGCTGGACAGCGGTGGCAGCGTGCGGAGAGGGGCGCAGCACACGCCAGATGCGCCCCCGTGGCCCCCGGCTGCCCTGGGCGGCTGGACAGCGGTGGCAGCGTGCGGAGAGGGGCGCAGCGCACGCCAGATGCGCCCCCGCGGCCCCCAGCTGCCCGGGGCGGGTGGACAACGGTGGCAGCGTGCGGAGAGGGGCGCGGCGCACGCCAGATGCGCCCCCGCGGCCCCCGGCTGCCCTGGGCGGCTGGACAGCGGTGGCAGCGTGCGGAGAGGGGCGCAGCGCACGCCAGATGCACCGCCGCGGCCCCCGGCTGCCCTGGACGGGTGGACAGCGGTGGCAGCGTGCGGAGAGGGGCGCAGCGCACGCCAGATGCACCCTCGCGGCCCCCGGCTGCCCTGGGCGGGTGAACAGCGGTGGCAGCGTGCGGAGAGGGACCCAGTGCACGCCAGATGCGCCCCCGCGGCCCCCGGCTGCCCTGGACGGCTGGACAGCGGTGGCAGCGTGCGGAGAGGGGCGCAGCACACGCCAGATGCACCGCCGGAGCCCCCAGCTGCCCTGGACGGGTGAACAGCGGTGGCAGCGTGCGGAGAGGGGCGCAGCACACGCCAGATGCGCCCCCGTGGCCCCCGGCTGCCCTGGGCGGCTGGACAGCGGTGGCAGCGTGTGAAGAGGGGCGCAGCGCACGCCAGATGCGCCCCCGCGGCCCCCGGCTGCCCTGGGCGGCTGGACAGCGGTGGCAGCGTGCGGAGAGGGGCGCAGCGCACGCCAGATGCGCCCCCGCGGCCCCCAGCTGCCCGGGGCGGGTGGACAACGGTGGCAGCGTGCGGAGAGGGGCGCGGCGCACGCCAGATGCGCCCCCGCGGCCCCCGGCTGCCCTGGGCGGCTGGACAGCGGTGGCAGCGTGCGGAGAGGGGCGCAGCACACGCCAGATGCGCCCCCGTGGCCCCCGGCTGCCCTGGGCGGCTGGACAGCGGTGGCAGCGTGCGGAGAGGGGCGCAGCGCACGCCAGATGCGCCCCCGCGGCCCCCAGCTGCCCGGGGCGGGTGGACAACGGTGGCAGCGTGCGGAGAGGGGCGCGGCGCACGCCAGATGCGCCCCCGCGGCCCCCGGCTGCCCTGGGCGGCTGGACAGCGGTGGCAGCGTGCGGAGAGGGGCGCAGCGCACGCCAGATGCACCGCCGCGGCCCCCGGCTGCCCTGGACGGGTGGACAGCGGTGGCAGCGTGCGGAGAGGGGCGCAGCGCACGCCAGATGCGCCCCCGCGGCCCCCGGCTGCCCTAGGCGGCTGGACAGCGGTGGCAGCGTGCGGAGAGGGGCGCAGCGCACGCCAGATGCACCCTCGCGGCCCCCGGCTGCCCTGGGCAGGTGAACAGCGGTGGCAGCGTGCGGAGAGGGACCCAGTGCACGCCAGATGCGCCCCCGCGGCCCCCGGCTGCCCTGGGCGGCTGGACAGCGGTGGCAGCGTGCGGAGAGGGGCGCAGCGCACGCCAGATGCGCCCCCGCGGCCCCCAGCTGCCCGGGGCGGGTGGACAACGGTGGCAGCGTGCGGAGAGGGGCGCAGCGCACGCCAGATGCACCGCCGCGGCCCCCGGCTGCCCTGGACGGGTGGACAGCGGTGGCAGCGTGCGGAGAGGGGCGCGGCGCACGCCAGATGCGCCCCCGCGGCCCCCGGCTGCCCTGGGCGGCTGGACAGCGGTGGCAGCGTGCGGAGAGGGGCGCAGCACACGCCAGATGCGCCCCCGTGGCCCCCGGCTGCCCTGGGCGGCTGGACAGCGGTGGCAGCGTGCGGAGAGGGGCGCAGCGCACGCCAGATGCGCCCCCGCGGCCCCCAGCTGCCCGGGGCGGGTGGACAACGGTGGCAGCGTGCGGAGAGGGGCGCGGCGCACGCCAGATGCGCCCCCGCGGCCCCCGGCTGCCCTGGGCGGCTGGACAGCGGTGGCAGCGTGCGGAGAGGGGCGCAGCGCACGCCAGATGCACCGCCGCGGCCCCCGGCTGCCCTGGACGGGTGGACAGCGGTGGCAGCGTGCGGAGAGGGGCGCAGCGCACGCCAGATGCGCCCCCGCGGCCCCCGGCTGCCCTAGGCGGCTGGACAGCGGTGGCAGCGTGCGGAGAGGGGCGCAGCGCACGCCAGATGCACCCTCGCGGCCCCCGGCTGCCCTGGGCAGGTGAACAGCGGTGGCAGCGTGCGGAGAGGGACCCAGTGCACGCCAGATGCGCCCCCGCGGCCCCCGGCTGCCCTAGGCGGCTGGACAGCGGTGGCAGCGTGCGGAGAGGGGCGCAGCGCACGCCAGATGCACCCTCGCGGCCCCCGGCTGCCCTGGGCGGGTGAACAGCGGTGGCAGCGTGCGGAGAGGGACCCAGCGCACGCCAGATGCGCCCCCGCGGCCCCCGGCTGCCCGAGAAATCCCCTATGACTTTGGAAAATATCGCCCGGCCCCCGTCGGATTCGTATTCGTAGGAGGCGCCCAAGCGCCGCAGCACCGCCATCGTCCGCACGTCGCCGTGCTGCGCCGCTTCAAAATACGCGAACTCAAAGTATCCGTCATCCTGTTGGGGACCAAGGGGGCGGGCGAAACAGTGAGAAGAAGCACAAATGACGCCTGCCAAATCTGGGAGCTGAGCCCCTGTCTGCGGATGCTACCGGTAAGGCGCTGCGGAACTTTTCAATGCGGAAGACTGCGCCCTTCAAGTGCTGGGCGCAGAGCGATGCTGCCTCGAAGCAACCTTCCGCCCCCCCACCAGGTTGTCGGCAGGACACGCCATGGAGCCAAGGAACAACTCGAGGTGCTCAACCCGTCTGTCCGTCCCCCACCGCTGCCCCCCCATGCGCCGACCCACATCGTTCGGTGGGGTCTGCGGAAAGCGGTGGCCAACGGAGCCGCTAACCCAGCAGTAGCCGAAGCGAGTTCGCGCACAGTTCCAACACTCCACAGCTCACTCTCCCCTGCAGCCCAGCCGCCGACCCACATCCCTTAGCTCACCGGCTTGGGGCAGCCCCGCTCAGACAGAAACTCCAGGGCCGCCTCGCAGCCTGACTCAGCCGCCGCATCCCATGCGGTTTCGTCCATCTCGCAGCCGCGCGCCAGCAGCCAGGCCATGCGCTCTAGGTCGCCAGAGCAGGTCGCGAGGCGAAACACCCCCGGCGAAAGGCCGCCGACCGCCTCGAGCCCATACATCTCCAGAAGCCAGGACAGGTTGGCGAGGGCCGTGGGAGATCCCGATCCAGCCAGGCCCTCGCACGCAATCTTGTGCAGAGACTGCTTGGGATCTAGATCCGGATCCAGGTCGCCCATGCTGGCAGCAGCCATCAGCGCCTTCACAGCCTCCAACGAACCGGCATTGGCTGCGCCATGCACGTCGAAGCGACCTGGCTTCAGCCCCTGCTTCAGGAGGTATGCCACGAGCACGGCATCACCCTTCAGAGCTGCAGCCGACAGAGCGTTGTCCGTCGGCGCCGGGGCTCCCCGAACCTGCAGCCACGCTAACCGCTCCAATGCGGCCGCGCCGGAGTTCAACCGGACAACCGAATGGCACGCCCACCCCGGCAGTTCTAAGCCCTGCTCTAGCAGGAACCCGACCTTCTCTTGCCAGTCGACCGGGCTGCATGCGGCGTTGGCGATGGCTGGGGCCGGGCCTTGGCCGGGGCAACCGCCGTTGCGTGTGTACTGCTCCCACGCCCGCTGCAGGCCCGCCAGGCTGCAGCCCTCCGCCGCCGCCTCGAGTGCCTCCACAGCCCAAAAGCCACGCCCCAGTGGGTGTGACTCAATCAGCCTCCACGCCAGCCCCTCGTGCCCCTTGCGCAGGGCACAAAGAATGGCGTGTGCGATGCAGTCCGCGCCGGGATTGACACCTGCCCGAGGCTGCAGGCACCAATCGACCACGTGCCCCTGGCCTCCAGATGCCGCCGCTCCTCCGATGCATTTGGCGGTCTCATCGTTCCATGGGAGGCGCCCTGGCCCCACCAGCCACTGGCACACCCCCAGCTCGCCAGCCTCGGCCGCTGCCTCGAGCACCTTGCATGTCAGGGGGCAGCCCGTCTCCGCCACCGCCACCTCCAGGTTCTCCAAGTCCCCGCTGGCGGCGGTCAGGCACACCAGCTGCTGCCGCTTTGACCACGTCAGGCCCCGACACACGCGCCGGCACTCGGCGGCGAAGCAACAGCGCGGCACGGGCTGGGCGGGACGGATGGTGGTCCGGTCCGCGAACTGCTGCGCCGTGGCCTGGGAGACTAGCCGCAGCGTAACTGCCACCTCGTTGCCAGGGAGAAAGCTAGCGATGTGCCCGATGATGCCAGGCAGCCAGATGCGAGATACGTCCTCGCAGACATCCTGGTCGTTGGGCCCGGCTGCCTCGCCTGACCGATTGGGCTGGTCTACAAGGGTTGTGGTCATGGCTCAGAGTGGCTTGGGTGCTTGGTTCCACACGATCGAGCGGGCTCGGCCAACAATTATCTAGAGGTGCAACACCCGTTGAAGGCCTGGGCCAGCAAAGGAGATGGTGGAAGAAAGGGGCAAAGGTGGGGCGAAGAGGATACGCAAGGGGTGGCTTGGCTGCGTCGGTGCGGTGCCTTGTGGTCGACGAACTGGCACCACTCGCAGCCCTTGATCGTCCACAATGCGCGCTCCGGCCCCAAGCCTGCGCTGCCCCCCTTGACAAGCGCTTTCTACACCAGATAGATACTTCAACCGCGTGCACCTCGCCCCGCCAAAAGAGGGAGACGCCCTGCCGAACTGCAGCAATCGGCACCAAGGAACCAGAGCTTTGCCCACCATGCTCAACCTAGGTCGTGGTACCGCGTTAGGCGGTATGCGCAAGGTGGTCGGCAGCGCTCCGCTGGTGCCAACTCGCAGCGTCGTCGCCCTCGCGGCGACAAAGCCCCGTCTGCCAAAGCTGGTGCCGACGGGGCGCATCGAGGACATTTCCAAGGAGCTCGGCGTGGATGCGGGCGGTGACCTGAGCGAGCTCGAGCTTCGCGATGTGCGGGTGAGGCGATGGGTACATCCCGTCTTGTGGCTCGGGCCCGCACGCACCACACACTGTAGCCCGATGTCGGCGATGTGCCGAGCTCTTGAGGATGAGCTGTTTTCCCGGGGCTGGAGCGTAACCCTGCCGGCAGCTTCCGTTGGGCCGGCCACGGGGGCACCGCCGCTGGCGTGGACTGAGCTGGGGTCTGCACACCCCCAGCTGTCCTCGCTCCTGGCACCCACCGGCGCCCTCCAGCGCCCAGTGCTCTCTCTGCCTTCACGCATGGCTGGCTGTACGTTGTCATTAGGTCAGCTCAGGACAAGCATACGCTCTGTGGGCTGTGGATTCGTGGCCGGGCTCCAACCACTCGCTTGAGCGGACCAGTCCCCTGTACCGCCCAATGCCGAACCTGTACAGCCCAACCTCACTCCTAGCGTAGGCTCTGGCTCCTTTCGTATCATGCCCTTCGTCGCAGCCACATCCACCACTGCCTACAGCATGCGCTGAGCCCAGCGCGCGTAGGCACTCCCACTTGCGGCCGCTCGCGCTCCTCGCCCTGATCCCTGCCGTACAATGCTGCCGCCGTACAGAGCGTGTCGTACGTGTCTCGGCGGCGGCTGGACTCGGCGGACTTCGACCCCGATGAGGTGGACGAGGACGGCCTGCCGCTGGTGTACAACGAGGTACGGCAGTACGGCAGTGCAGCAGGGGGGCGGCGGATCAGGCCTAGGCACTCGGCCGACGTCAATTCCGGGTGAACAACGCGTTCGGAGCTCGACGATGTGCATCCGCCGGCACACTACCTGGGCCGTTGCCTCAGCGGCGGACAGTTAGGCGGGGCAATCAGGCGGGGCCGCCAGGCGCGGAGGCCCGGTTTAGGGGTGGCAGGCTTGCCTCGGGTGGGCGTGGAGGGGGCCGCCGGCCCTCACCCCCACCCTGTGTGCCGGTCTCACGCACGCTTCCCTCCCTTGCCCCCTCGCTTGCCCCCGACCTTGCCCCCGCCCCGCAGGAGCGCATTGCCTCCTACTGGAGCGGGCGGCCGGGGGAGCTGGCGGGGCGGTGGACCAAGTTCGCGGCCGTGTCGGGTGGGGCCGGGGGAGGGAAGGGGGAAGCGTGGAGCGGTAGGAGGGCGGGGCAGGGAGAGCGAGGCAGGCCCCCAGGTTCCGCCTTTTACGTTGCAGGAGAGCGGGGAGGAACCTCTCGCTGAGCATGGCGGGCGGGTGGCGTGCGGGCCCTTGTGCCGCTACCAGAGATATCCTCCGGCCGCCTTTGCTCTACCCCTACCGGGCCAACGGCCTCTGACCCCTGAACTGCCAATCCCAATACTTTCGTAGCTGCTGTCCCCTGAGCTGCTGTCCCAAATCCGCGCGGCCCTCCCTCTGCAGCCCCCTGGCTCACTCGCCTGGCCAATGCCGTCATCCAGGGCCGTCTGGACAAGGACCGTGCCACCCTGGCGGCTCAGGTGCGGATTGCGGTGGGGGGAGGGGGGGCAGAGGGGTGCCATTGAATGTTGGGACCGGTCCACCCTGGCAGTGCAGGTGGGGGATGCGGTGTGGTGTGATGGCGGAGGGGCGTGGGGTTGCGTGGGGTCGCGAGGGGCGGAGGAGGGGGGCGCACTGGTGCAGTGTGTTGGGGACCGGTCCACCCTGGCGGCTCAGGTGGGGGACGCGTGGTGGGAGGTCCATGCCATTAGACGCGCGGGGAAGGCGATGGTCTCGTGGTGTGGTGGGGGGCGCAGTAAGGGCGGTGGTAGGGGAGGGGAGGGGCGCGAGGGGGACGGGCGCTGAAGACGTGCTGCCCACGTGGGTCACGTGGCGGGCCCGTCATCCAGAGCTGGGGTGGGGGGATGGGGGTGGGCACGGGGGCGCGACGGTCTGGCGGGAGTGGGAGAGGAGGAAGAGGAGGGTTGGCCGTGGTGGTGGCGACCTGATGGCGCGGGGGTGTTCACGGGGCAGGGGTGGTGAGCACTGAAGGCCTTGCCTTGCCTTGCGGTCAGACCGTCAGAGCGTACCGGTACCTCGACGCCTTCCTCAAGCTATGGCCTTCATTCCCTCACCCACCCACCCCCCTCCCCAACACACAGGCGGTAGACAACCTGGAGAAGCTGGGGCCCACCTTCATCAAGCTCGGCCAGATCATGAGCATCCGGTACGGCAGGCGTACGGCAGATGGGCGCTGACAGGATGTCGAAGGGACGGACGGTCACAGCACCCCCCCCCCCGGCTTGACCCCCACGACCCCCACCCCACCCCTGTGCGCCCCCATTCTCATCCACCCCAACCTCTTCACTCCCCACCCCCACCCCCCACCCCAGCCCCGACGTGCTCCCCCCCGATGTGCTCCGGGAGCTGTCCAAGCTGCAGGACCGCATCGAGCCCTTCCCCACAGACCAGGTGGGGGCCGGGGGGCTGGGGAGTGCGCACATCGGTAATCTAGCCTCACATCCGCAGACGTTGACACGATACGTGGAGCCGGCCGCCCGTCCGACAAAGCCTGGCTTGCCTGGCTTGCTTTCCCGACCGACGGATGCCGAAGCGGCCCTGACGCCCCCTGCTCTTCCCTGCCCCCCACCGGACCCCCCCCTTCCCAGGCCCGCGCCGTTGTGTCCAAGGAGCTGGGCCGGCCCCTGGAGGAGGTGTTCTCCGAGTTCAGCGAGAAGCCCATCGCGGCCGCCTCGCTGGCGCAGGTGGGAACGGCTTAGGGTTGAAGGGTAGCATGCATCTACAAAGGAACCCACCTGTTTAGGGTTGAGGTGGCTGCGGCCTCGCTGGCGCAGGTGGGGCGAGCAAGCGGAGGGGGAGGTGCAGTATGTGAAGGCAGCGGGGTGGGCGGGGGGTTGCGCATCTCAGCTCAGGATCTCAGTTCTTCTTCCGTGCGCCCCCTCTCAGGTCTACCGCGCCCGCATCCGCGCCACGGGTGAGGAGGTGGCGGTCAAGGTGCAGCGGCCGCAGGCGCAGGCCATCATCAGCAAGGTGGGGGGGGAGGGGGAGGGGGAAGGGGGAGGGGCGGAGGAGGAGGGTGATTTTGACGAGTTGAAGGGGAAGGACGAGGGCGGACACAAGAGGGATGGCAAGGTGGGGGGTGAGGTACGGATGGATTTTCGGAGGCTTGGGTGAAACGCACCCGTCTGGGATGGTGTGGGGGCGCGGATTGGACCCCAATGCTGACTCCGGCCGTGTGACGCAGGATCTGTACGTCATGCGGCGTGCTGTGGGTGTGTACGAGAAGCTCGTCAAGCGCTTCACGGCCCAGGTACGGCGGGGGGGCACTTGGGGCGGGGCATGAGGAGGCTCCCCTGTGCTCGCCTCTTGCTTGCCCACTCTCATACCCTCCTCGCTCTCCCCCCCTCCCACCTCCCCTCCTCGCCCCCATCCTCAGACCACCGACTACCAGCGCCTTCTGTCCACGTTCGCCGAGGGGCTGTACACGGAGATGGACTTCCGCAACGAGGCGCTCAACATGTCCCGCATGGCGCAGGTGGGGCAGGGGGGCGGTTGCTGGACGGGGGGGGGTGCAGGAGGAGGGTGTGCAGGAGGGGTGTGTGCAGGAGGGGGCGGGGGGTTGCTGGAGGGGGGGGGGTTGCTGGAGGGGGCGGAGGTGCAGGAAGGGTGGCGGAGGAGGGAGAAGGGCGCGCAACATGTCCCGCACGGCGCAGGTGGGGGACCTTGGGGCGCAGGAAGGGGTTGGGTCGGCGTTCCTGCTGTGTGGGTCACTTGCATGGGTGCTCGACAAGGTGAGGGCGGCATGGCACGGCACTGGACGGGACCTCTGCGGAGCGCTCCAATGCCGCCGATGTCGCCACTCGCTTGTAGGGGTTGCTTGGAGTTTGTTGTGGCATGGGTTATGGTGGGGTACGGGCTGCTCGCGGGCCCCCCCTGACGCTCCGAATCGCCCCGTCCCCCTCCCCTTCGCGGCCCCCCCACGCGCCCCCCCCCCCCTGACGCTCCCATTCGCCCCGCCCCCCCCTCCCACCCAGCTGCTGGATGAGTCTGAGTTCGCCTCCAGGGACGTCATCATCCCCCGGCCCTACATGGAGCTCACGAGCAGGTGGGGGTGGGGGGTGTGCATGGATGCTGAACCCATGACCCCATGACCCCATGTGTGCAGCCGGTAGAGCGGACCCAAAGACCGCGGTATGGGTGGGTGGGATTGTTCTTGCATGGGGCTCACGAGCAGGTGGGGAATGCAGCCGTTGCGAGGAAGCGGGCTCACATGCCACACTGGGCGCCTTGGGTCCAGTCGGCGCCCGCTCCTTCTGAACGCCTCACCCGGGCTGCCGTAAGGAGGGGCGCCCCGTGTGCACCGCAGAGGCATCCCTCCCTGTGCGCTCCCTCCAGCCAGAGCCCCCCTACCGACATCCCCCCCCTGTCCCCCCCCCCCAGGCGCGTGCTGTGCATGGAGTGGGTGACGGGCGTCAAGCTCACCACTCTTGAGCCGGAGGAGATCAGGAGCCTGGTCAAGGCAAGCGCACAACGGGGAATGGATGATGGGGGATGGAACGGGGCGACCGCGGGAGTCGAGGCGTTGCAGAGGTGGTCAGGAAGGGGACCGTGGCGGGTCGTGACCAGTGAGGTCTGTCCTTAGTCTGTCAGTAACAGACGTGCTCGCCAGGAGCGTGCTGGTAGTTGGCAGGACACATCGTACGACGCCCCAACATCCCCGTTGGCTCCCTCCCCCCACCACCCTTACCGCTTCCACAGGTCGGGCAGGAGGCCTTCCTCACACAGCTGCTGGAGATCGGTGGGTCGTGCCAGCGAAGGATTGGAGGACGGGGAGCAGCCGAGCAGCGGGAGTTGCGTGTGTCGTATGCACTTCACGGGTTCAAGGCACGCGCGAGCCTTCCGTGTCCCCCAACTCTGCCCTCCCTGCCCTACTTTCCCAAAGGCTTTTTCCACGGCGATCCCCACCCCGGCAACCTGCTCAAGGTGGGTCCAACGCGCAAGAAAGCGGAGGAGCGGAGGGCGACTTGAGCGTCGTGGGCACGTGCGAGCCCCTCTCCATCCACCCCCCTCCCGGGCCCTCACCCCCACACGCCGCCTCCTTGTCCCCCCCTCCCCCCCAGGTCACCGAGGGCCCCCACGCCGGCAAGCTCGCCCTCCTGGACTTCGGTCTGGTGGCGGAGATCCCCTCCGCAGACCGCCAGGTGGGTGGCATCGGGTTACCTTGGGTTACAGGATGGCGTTTCGGGATTGCGGCAACTAGGGCCCCTGGGCACCGAGCTGAGCTGAGCCGATGGCCGTGGCCCCACCTCCTGGCTTCCCCTCATCCTCCCCCCCATCCCTCCCCTCCCCCCCCTGTCAGGCCATGGTCGCCGCCACCATCCACCTGGCCAACAGGGACTGGGATGCGCTGATCGACGACTTCATTGCGCTCGGCTTCCTGCCGCGGGGCTGCGACCGGGCGGTCATCATCCCCGTCATGGACCGGGTGAGGGGGGGAAGGGGAGGTCGGAGGAGCCCGGTGGAGGAGGGAGGGGAAGAGGATGAGGGCTGCAAGGTTTGGGCGTACCAGTGAGTGGTCGGTGCGATGTGGGTTAGGGGAGAGGGAAATGGTCCGCGTGTGTTTTGCCTTCTCAGTCGGTGCTGTAGCAGAGGAACTGGGGCGCGCTACGCTGCTGTGCGTCTCAAGCCGCTTGCACGTTGCACCTCCTCTCATCCCCACCCATCCCTCCGCCTTCCTGACAGGTGCTGTCCCCCTACCTGCGCGGCGGCGGCGCAGCTGCCTTCAACTTCCAGGCCCTGTCCCAGGATCTGCTGGCCGCCACCCTGGAGATCCCCTTCTCCGTGCCGCCGTACATGAGCCTGCTGGCGCGCAGGTGAGCCCGGGGGGGCTTGGGAGGGGGGGAGGCAGGTCGCACGTACCATCCCTTTGCTTTCCCTCGCACGTCGTGTGAAAGTCCGAAATCCTGTTTGCTCTCCACGCGTTCCAACGCACCTCTAACCCCGCCTCTTGCCCATCTCCCCCCCCAGTGTGGCCACGCTCGAGGGCATTGCCCTGGTGGGCGATCCCCAGTACGCCATGGTAGCTCAGGCCTACCCCTTCGTGGCACGCAAGGTGGGCGGGGTGGGGGTGGGAGGTGGCGTTTAGGGGGGTACCAGAAAATCTTCTGGGGCTTCCACGCGGAGAAACCTGTGCGACATACGTCTCTCGATGAGGTGATGCTGTGCTCAAAACGACCGCCTTCCCCTCCCCCGACTGCCTCTCTTCCCCCCATGTCAGGTCCTCCGCAACGACTCCTCCTCCGCCTCCGCGCTGCTTCGGGACCTGCTGCTTATCCGGGACGCGGCGGGGGCCACGGCGGAGGACGGCACGCAGGTGGGGCAGAGGCGGGGCTACGGGGGTGTGGGGCTGGGCGAAAGGCGGATGAGACGGGAGCGGCGCAGGGGGGAAGGCAGCGATGGGGAGGGGTGAGGGGCGCCTGGCACGTGTGGACTGCCGAGGGCGAAGCGTACCAATGCTCCGAGCCCTCCAAGCTTTCCCTGCTCCTTCCCCTCACACACGCCTCCCCTCCTTCCCCCCTCCCCTCCCCTCCCCCCCCCCTGTCAGGGTGGCCAGCAGCTGGCAGCCCGGCGCCTGGCGGCGCTGCTCAACGCGGCCCTGGGCTACGTGGCGGACTCGGCGGGCGGCTTCGTGGACTTCGACGCACTGCCCGACGAGGGGGCCAGCGTGCAGGTGCGCGCGGAGGGGAGGGGCGGGATGAGCGAAGATGCTCCGGGATGGGCACAGGGTGGGCGTGTGATACATCTGTAGGTGCAGGTGTGCGTATACGGTAGTGTGTGGGTACACCCCCTCCCACAGCAAACTCCAACCTTCCACCACCCCCCTCCCCTCCCCCTCCCCTACCCTTCCCTCCCCTCTCCACAGGAGCTGGCCGCCTTCCTGCTCTCCCCCGAGGCGCGCGAGCTGCGCCCGCTCCTCGTGGGCTGGGTCTCCAGCGGCCTGGACCTCCTCGCGCGCGACCGCTCCCGCAAGGCCTTCACGCTCCTGTCGGCGCAGCTCACGCCCCGCCTGCCCTTCTTCGGCTCGCTGCCTGCGCCGCCGCCGCCGCCCCTGTGGCTGCCCGGCCGCGGGCTGCTGCCCCTGGCTGAGGCCCTCGACCTCCTGGCCCCGCCCCTCAGCACTGAGGAGCAGGTCTACCTGCAGCAACTCACGGACCTGGCTGCGAGCGTGCTGGGTGAGTTGGAATAAAGCATAATAGCCTTAGCTGAACAGGAGTAGTGGCATGTTGCGGGAGGGAGGGTGGGAGGGAGAGAGGGAGGAGCAGGTCTACCTGCAGCCGCTGACGGACCTGGCGGCCAGCGTGCTGGGTGAGCGATTTGGCGTGGGTTAGGACGAGTGGAGTGGTCGTAGGATGCGAGAGGGGTCCTTGGAAGGCCCTCAGCACTGCCGGCCAAGCTCACCCATCCCGTGCCCCACCCGTCCGTCACCCGTCCCGAGTCCCACCGCCCCCGACGGCCCTCCCTCCGCTCACGCCCCCACCGCCCTTCCCCCCCCCCCCCAGGCGTGGAGGCCTCTGCCCTGGAGTCCCCCTCCCCCCAGCAGCTGCTGGGCCTGCTGTCCTCCCCCTCGGACCAGGTCCGGGAGGTGGCCAACACGCTGGTGGGGCTGGCGGGCAACGCGGGCAACGTGCAGGTGCGGCGGAGGGTGGGGCGGGGGGCGGGGGCTAGAGGTGCCAGAAAGCGCGTGTCTGACATCAAGCACTGGGCCGGCCGTGCGGGCATGTGGGGAGGAAGGGAGGCGGAGCGTCAAGGCGACGATGCGACCCCAACTCGCAGAGCTGGGTGCGGTTACGTGGACAGTGGGGCGGATAGGCAGGGCGCGGTCTGGGGGGCCTGCGCAGACCAGAACCCATTCCGCCACCCAACCGCCAACCACCCAACCGCCAACCGCAGGTGGCCACGGAGGTTGCCGTCGAGGTTGCCGACCAGCTGGTTGCCACCCAGGCCTCCCGCGCGGGTGTGCCCGCCGCCACGCTCTTCCCCCTCTGGGCGCCGCTGCGGGAGCGCCTGCTCAGCTCCGCCTCCGCCTCCGCCGCCTCGCTCGCCTCCTCCTTCGCCTCCGTCTCCGGCTCCGTGTCCGCATCCATGGACGGCACGGGCAGCACGGGCAGCACGGCAGCCGCCAGCGCGAGGCCCAGCACGGGGCCCAGCACGCGCAGCACGGCGCCATCTGGGTCGGCGGCCGGCGGCGCGGGCCACGCGCAGCACGCGGCGACGGCGTCATCGGGGTCGTTCATGTCGGCCGCTTCCGTGTCGTCAGCGGCTTCGGTGCCCTCCGCGGCGTCTGTGGCCTCCATGGATGCGCCTGCGAAGGCGAAGACTCCCGTGGGCGTGAAGGTCTGAGGCGGCCCCGTGTGTAGATGGGTGGGTACTGGTGAGGGATGTGGGAATGTTGGGGACGACATGAAGAGACGCTGCGAGGGCTGGGGCGAGTGGACTGGTGAGAGCTGTGAGCGCTGAGGGGCAGAGGGTGACAGAGAGCATGAAGAGCGTCAGAGGTGAGGGGCGAGGGTGGCGGGGCGTGGCAGAGGCGCCAAGCAGTTGTGGTTGTGCGTGTGGCTGTTGCGGATTTGCCTTGGTTAGGTGCCGTGTGGTGTTCTGAGGCGAGCCTGCCTGCCTGCACGATTCATTGCGGTTTTGGAGCGACTGGTGAGATGTTTGGGTCGTGAATGGCCCGTGGGAGTGAGTGAGGCCGAGAGTGAGTGAGCGCGGGCGTGGGAGCGGACTGGCGGCGAGGCTGAGTAAGTGGGAGGCGGTCGTGGGCAGAACGTAACTGCTTGGCGCTACTGGTGCTACACCGGTATGCAGGTGCCGTGGTGGCGATGGTGTAGCGAAGCAGCTCATAGCTGTAAAGCTGTGAGACGGTTGGCAGGCAACCGCCAGGCCGATCAGGCCAAAGACACGAACACACTTGCGTCGAGGTCTTGTTGCAGCCAGCCGTTGCAATTTCCCCTCTCCTTGATCTCCAGCTGATACCTAGTATCTGCGAGTCACCTGCAAGACGGGTAGTAGCAATGCAGCCCTCTGTCGCGGCCGCGCTCGTCGCATGGCGCGCATGCTCGCTCGGGCGACCGACCGCAACCGCTGCGGCTTTCCAGCTTGTAGCAGCTCGACAGCTATCTGAAGCAGCTGGCAGCGCGCTGCCAGAGACCGACAGCGCTGCCCTGGTAAAGCTGCTTGAGGCCAAGTCGGTGTTGGTGCTGGACGTGCGATCAAAGGAGGCGAGTCTTGTTGGATGAAATGGGAAACATCGCTTGGTCGAAATCAGCGACTTTGCTCCCAGGTCGCGCGCCAGCCAGGGCACCGCGCGCCATCTGGCCCCCCAGCCCTCGCCCAGCCGTTCCGCCCGCTGCCCGGGGCCTGCTTCCCGCCCTGTCGCTCCCCAGCTGCCTCACCAGTCCGCACCCAACTTCCCCGGCCCCGTCTCCCATCCCCCCCCTCCTCCCCGCACCAACCTTCCCAGGAGCTGGCCGCGGGCACCATCAGGGGCTCGCTCCACGTGCCCACGCCCCTGTGGAAGCAGGCGGACACGGGCCCCGTGGACCAGGCTATCCGGGACCACATCGCCAAGGCCAAGCAGGTGTGCATTATATCCTCAAACCCTTCCAGTCACTCGCGAAGTGACTCCATGAGACAGATGGCGGGGTGCATGTCCTCTGCACTGTCGGGCACAGGAGTCTAAGCCGCCAGCGCGTGAACCGCTCTCTCCCTTCCTGCCAAGGCCGGACGTCAGGACTTGCTACCATCGGCCTCGCGCCTCACCTGGTAGACCCTGCCACCACCTTTCCTTCACCGCTCCTCCATTTGCTCACGCCCCCCTCCTCACACAACCTCAGGTGGCCATGCCATGCCTGCTCCACATGACCTCCTTCCCAGGCTCCTAGCCTCCGACCTCGCGCCCAATCCGTCCTCGCCCCTCCTCCCCCGATCCCCCCCCTCCTCCCCCGACCCCCCCCAGGAGCCCAGGTGGTGGTCCACTGCCTACTCTGCAAGACCAATTGACCACCCTCCCAGGCTCCTAGCTGCCTACCTCACGTCCGTAAATCTCCCCCCAACCCCCCCCCCCAGGTGGTGGTCCATTGCCTGCTCTGCGCCCCGGGCAAGCGGGGGCCGCAGGCGGCCGCGGCGCTGCAGGCGCGGCTGCAGGCGCTGGGCGTGAGCCCCGCCCCCCGCGTCTCCGTGCTCCAGGGGGGCATCGACGCATTCATGAAGGCGCACGGGGGCAGGGCGGACCTGGTGGACCTGCCTGCCGGGGGCTGGAAGCCGCCCGCACACTGAGATAGGACAGTTAAAAGCCGGGGGTCCAAGTCGCTGCCGGTACGCCCGCGCACTGAGGAAAGTGCCTGACTCGCCCAGCTTTGACCCTGCCGAAATCTCTGCCGAGGGAGGGAGGCCGGAGCGCAGGAGCGAGGTGGCTCTGGAGCCGGTGACACTGGACGAGGCAGAGCAGCAGGCAGAAGGGGATGGTGGTCGACCGCAGGAAGCTCGAGCGCCGTACCAGGCCTAGCCGCGGTCTTCAGCATGCTACTGTGAAGATGGGTTGTGGCTTGTGGGCGACTCCTGCGGAACGCATTGGCGGTGCCGGACTCTCCCTGTGCTTGGCAGGGAGGAGGGAGGGAGGGTTGTGTGCAGAGCACGTGGTGCTACAGCAGAGGGAGCTAGGGAGCGAGGGTGGTTTTACCCGGGTGTTTTTACCCAGGGTGGTTTTTCCCATGGTTTTACCGCGGAGTTCAATGGAGGGATGGGCGCTGAGGTTTGTAGGGTGAAACGCACATGACAGGGGGGAGGGAGGGAGGGGGACACCGACGGGGGACACTGGGGCGGAAGCCGGGGGCTGGGGGAGGGGGAGCTTGGGCTCACGCCGTATGGCCAACGTGCTTGAGTAAGTAGGGAGCCTTTGGCGGAGAAGTGGTGCGGTGAGGACTTGCGGATGGGACTTCCAGGGCCAGGGAGTGCCTGCTTGCAACAGAAAGAGGGAGAGGCCGAGCGACAGGCAGGAGCAAGCGGCCGCACGGGGGATTCTGTGCTCGCAGGGGCCGTGCAGCGTAGTCCGGACGACGACGAAGGGGGATGCAGCTGAACGCAACTAGGCTGTGCGCAACGCGACAGAAAGAGGGAGAGGCAGAGCGACAGGCATGGGCAAGCAGCCGCACGGGGGATCCTAAGGAGGGGGGTGAGGGGGACGCCCGGATGGCGGTTCAACCGGCCAGGGAGTAACGTTGTTCCTTGTCCGGTTCCCCATTCCAATGCACAGATGCGCTTATGGGGCCCTGCTTCTGGTTCTTGCAGGTTGGACACGCATGGGACCGCAGCTGGACACGCGCATGTGGAGACATGCGGGGTGCCGACCTCTGGGTCGGGATCCTCTCGCAGGCGCGTTTCCCTGGCCGATTGAACTTGTGCGAGCATGCCCCAAGTCAATCCATACGTCTTGGGTTGCGGGGACGAAACGCAAAGTTCACGGCTGATTGGGACTGGCTTCTGTTTCTTCGCGGTCTTCGCGCCGGCAGTTCCAGCTCCCACATCACCGCTTAACATCGGCGGCTGTCAGGCCGCTTTAGGTATCACAGACCTTGTTCAGCGACACGCTACGTTTCTTTGCTCCCAGGCCCGCCTCTTGCTGACTGCCCGGCCGGCGACCATCTTGCGTTGCTTATTACGGCCCATACGATAGCAGCAGAGGTGCGTGGGATTAGCATCCGTTTATGTCACACGGCGTGCTTCCGGGGGTCCCTGTCCGCCACGCTGATGCCTGGAGCGCTCGATTGCGTGCCTTACACCGGTTGCAGCGTATCCTTGCTCTGATGAGCTCATCGCGCCTGTTTCGCTGCAGGCTCCGGACCTTCGGCAACAAATTGCCGAGCACCAGGGGCTAGCAGGCATCAGCAGTGCATAAGAAGCTAGCAGCCATGCCGTCTCTCAACCTCCTTGTGGTTGGGGAGGAGAAGCTCCTATCGGATTTCGAGGAGAGCCTGGAGAGTTGCAGGCGCTATGTGGGCCCCATCAAGGTCTTCAGCGCGCATAAGGCCGTGGACGCAGTGGGCAGGTTGCAGGTGCGTCGTAGCGCCCGGGGCAGCTTGGCGCGACGGCATGCCTAACAGCATGTGTACATGTGCGCCCGCAGAAACTGGTTCAGACGTGCGGCGTGTGCCACGCGGCGTTCCTGAGCAACCACTTCACGGCCCAGGGCAAGGAGGAGTTCAGCGACACGCTGCGGAAGGTGCTGAAGGAGAGGCACCCGGACGTGCCGGTCATCTGCTGGGGCAAGCCCAAGAGCGGCGGCGAGCAGGGCAAGCACTACCACGCCACGCTGGTGGGTTAAAACGGAGCAGGTCACAGAACAACAAACATCGCGTGTAGGCTAGCTTACCCCGGCCCTTCTGCGTCACAGCTGACGTTGGGGTCCGCCATGTCCCGCAGGAATTCAGCAAGGGCGGCGGCGATATCAACGCTGTGGTGGACATTCTGAAGCAGATCCAGGCGGGGCAGATCAAGGCGGAGTACAAGGAGAAGGGCAAGGGCGCCCTGGGCCGCCTGGGCTCGCTGGAGAGGTGAGCGTGGCGTTGTGTGCCCCTGCCCGTGCATGCGGACCTCACAGGTACTTGATTGTCCCCGAGGCACATGCTCTCAAAGCCCGAAGGTGCACTACTCGCTGTTTGCCTTGCTGCTTCACATACATCTCTCCTCTACCTTGGCCAATCTTCCAGGAGCGACTCCAAGTCGGGCCCTGCTCGTTCTGACTCCATCACCAAGCGGACCGACTCCCGGCGCGCTTCCTTCGAGGGCAACCGCGCGCCCACGCTGGATCGGACTGCCTCGGCGGTGCGCCGCCGCAGCATTGACGATGATGACGCGCCATCCCCATCGGCGGCTCGCGCTCCCACCATGCGCAAGAGCGTGGATGCAGGTGCGTCAAGTGACTGCCAAGCGTCCAGGCAACGAGCCTGGTCCTATGCACGCTGCAGTGGCCCAACCTAGCGTCCGCCCTGCACCACCCCACCCTGCACACTCTTGCTTGCCACCGGTTGTGCAACAAAGGTAAAGCGCTGTCCCTCCTTTCCTGATGCTTGCAGGTCCCCCCGCCCTGGCCAGCCCTGGTGGCATGGGTGGCACGGGCGGCATGGGCTCCATGAACGCCGGCATGGGCATGGGCGGGATGGCCCCGGGCATGGGAATGGGCGGAATGCCGCCCATGAGCTCGATGAATGCCGGCATGGGCATGGCGAGCATGGGCTCAATGAACGCCGGCATGGGCATGGGCGGAGGGATGGGGGGCATGGGCATGGGCATGGGCGGCATGGGCATGGGCATGAACACCAGCCCTGGCGGGTCCATGAACACGGGCATGGGCATGGGCGGGATGGGCATGGGCATGGGCGGCCTCACCGCCAGCCCGGGTGGCTCCATGAACACCGGCGTGGGTGGCATGGGCGGCATGGGCATGGGCGGGATGGCCCCCGGCATGGGCATGGGCGGAATGGTGCCAATGAGCTCCATGAACGCCGGCATGGGCATGGCGAGCATGGGCTCAATGAACGCCGGCATGGGCATGGGGATGACGCCACCGGCCGGCGGCGACCCGACGCTCTCCGGCATGATGGCGGGCATGTCCCTCGGAGGCGCGTCATCGGCCTCGGCCGCCGCGGCGCCCGCGCCCGCGCCCGCGGCCGGTGGCGGCAACGGCGAGCTCATCAAGATGCTGGCCGAGGAGGTCGTGCGTCTGCGCAAGGCGGTCGAGGAGAAGCGCGCGCGCGAGGCCGAGTCCGCGGCGCAGGCGCAGCAGCTCGCGGCGCTGCAGCAGCAGCAGGCGCTCCTGCAGCAGCAGCTGGCCGCGGCGAGCGCCGGCATGCCCATGGGCCTCAGCGGCGCCGGAGCGGGCGGTATGCCGATGGGCATCTGAGCACGCTCTGGAGCGTAGCAGGCAAATAAGGATGAGGAGCAGGTCGGCTACCAAGCTGTGAACCGCCCGGCCTTTACGGAGAGGCGTGAGGACACAGGTGTCCGTCAGGCGCGGATTGTCGAGGGGAGCTGACTGGGGAAGTGGAGCAGAGGAGGGCGCGATGCTCCTTGGCATTGCGGCTGTTATGGACGCGTGGTGAGAGCTTGGGCTATGCTGCAATTGAGCTGTGGACATGGGCAGAGCAGAGGCGGAATGGGCTGGGGTGACTGGGCTGGGGGTGGCGCCGTGGACCCGGCATGAGCCTGTGGCGAGCGCGCGCAGGTCAAGCCACACTCCGCACGCTTGCATGAGTTTACATTGTTGAGAGGAAAGTGCTAGAGCGAGCTGGCCGGCGCTAGGTGTCGTTGGCCGGCGCCAGCGTGACAAGCCGAGCCGACCGAGCCCTGTGGGGCTTGGTGAACAAGACAGCGGGACGCCCGGGCTGATTCTTGGGTTCTGTGTAGGGAGGCCTTGATCCTTGCCTTCATCTTGTGCACGATCTTGTTGCGTGTGTTCGTCCAGCGGACGCTTTGGTCGATGTGGCTTACTTCATTGCTAAGTGCCATTCGGCGGGGTGAGGTGCCGTGAGGCCCCCAGGGCCCACCGGTTAAGAGGCTTCCAGGCGCTGTGAGCTAATGGGTGTGACTGCAGGTGCGCGCACATGTGCGTCAGAGCGCGCGGTAATACTGTATGTGGGTGGCGACGAGCAAGATTGCGGGCTACACGATCAGGCGGGTGGCGCGCGTGTGTCAACATGTGGGGATGCGCCGGGGAGCACCGGCAGAGGTGACTCCTGGGTGAATCCGACATACACCGCCGAAGGAGCTTGAGTCATAATGAGTCGACTGAACTGTTTGCAAGCAAAGTGAGGGACAATAACCTTGTGGTGGTACTGGTATACGTCATGTTACCGGCAACGAGACGAGAGGCCGCGAGTGTGTTCCGAGCTGGCACGCAATGCAACTGTCCACGCAGCAAGCCTCACGGGCTATGGTACCCTCCTCCGCTCTAGTCTTGCCGTTACCCCTGACAGAGCTGGCAGACCAGCCAAAGCCACAACCCTGCAGCCCTCGGTAGGCTCTCTCGCCCGTCCGCTGTACAGCCTGTTCCTTTGGCCTGTGTGTGGAAAATTTGGGCATCCGTGGCCTCTGTGTGCGGCGCATCCACAGCCCGCAGTGCGTATGAGCTGAGGCAGCTGTGGGTGAGTGTGGAGCGTGGGCTGATGAGGCGGGCCCCGGCTCCGCGTTATCCAGCTGTAGAAGGGGAATTGCAATGGGAGCACAGGAGCCAGTCACACATTGACACATGTCACCATCGCGCGTGAGCTGAGGCAGCACGTTTCTCGTTGGGGGGCCTGCGCGGCAGTTGCCAGTGAGCGTTGAGCGTGGGATGATGAGGCGGGGCCCGCATCCGGGTTATCCAGCTGCTGAAAGGAGATTACGGTGGGATGCATCGGGGCCAGAGCCAGTCACACATCTCAACCTCGATGGGAGATGTCGGTCACACGCTCGAAGCCGGCGTACACGACCGAGCGCCCAGGCATAGGAGCAGCATGGATGACCATGACGTTGTGCCACCAGCTCCGCGGCCTACGAACCCGTAGCCACTCGCCGCTCCAACTCGCCGCGTGCTCAGGAAGCTGCCGCTCGTCCCTTCCTGCCGTACGGGGCCCGGGACGAGCATCGCCGTTCTTGCTCGACGTCCGCTTAAGCATCGCCGCAATGCCTCAGTTGCAAACCACAGCCTGCAAGCACCTCTCCAGGCAAGCTTCCAAGTGCATACAGACGCCCACGCCGAGGATCGCGAGTGACCAGTCGCGACTCAAGCACAAACCTTCTTTCACCGTCGCTACCTGAGCTATGACCATGGACATCGTCGCTCAATACCTAAGCATGCTCAACCTGTCCCGCGAGGACGTCTCGGCCCCAACCCCGGATGCCCTCACACGCATCCACGTTGCGCACGCCCAGACGCTGCCCTTCTGCTCCGTGGCCCTCTTCAACGGCACGCCACTCAACCCGAACCTGAACGTCGCTGACATCGCTGATCAGCTCCTCACCCGCGGCGTGGGAGGCATATGCTTTGAGCATGTCGCCCTGATGAGCCATGTCCTGCGCGAGCTTGGCTTTGAGACCGCCATCATCGCCGGAGAGGTGGGGCCAGGACCTGTGAAGGAATGGGACTCAGGGGACAAGCGAGGACAGATCTATCGAGTGTGCCCAGGCTGCTTCCTTGCCTAGCCCCCCCTGCTTTCAAGCGACCCCCTCCGTCTCCTTACCCCCGCCCTCAGGTGTGGCACGGCGGCAGGTGGACGCCTCCCAACGCCCACGGCAGCCTCCTGGTCACCTGCCCCTCTGACGGCAGCCGTTACTTCGTTGACGTGAGTCGGGCTGCAGCTTGAAGAAGGCGGGTTGAGCCGGGAACGGGTCGCCTCAGAAGTCGTCCGTTGCAGTCCTCGACGCTGCGTCGATCCCCCGTTGACGCGCCTCTTCCCCCCCATCTCCCCGCCTCCAGATTGGCTACACGCTCCGCCCCCTCGAGCCCCTGTCGCTTCGGGCCGGCGAGCAGTGGCAGTCGGACGGGCGGGGGCACAAGCTGGAAGCGGACTCGGAGCGGGGGGAGGGCGCGTGGCGGCTCAGCATTTGGACGCAGGTGGGGGGGCCCGGGGGGGGAGGCGGGGCGGCCTGGAGGGGGCTGAAGAAGCCGGGGCCAGGGGCCAGGGGAACGGTCAGCTACTGGCGTGGTGGGTTGGTGCATACCTAGAGCCCAGATTGCCTTGCTTGAAGGGGACCGTATAGTCCCACCACCGTCTCTTCCCCTCCCCGTCCGCACTCTCCCACCCCCAGGGCTCCTGGCAGCTCCAGCACCGCTTCACCGAGGCCGCCTGCCCCCCCGAGGCCATCGCCGCCACCGCCCACTGGCTGAGCCAGCCCGGGTCGCCCTTCCTGGCAGGCTGGATCGCCTGCATCTGCAGGCCGGACGGGGCGCACGTGTCCGTGGGGACAGGTGGGGCGGGGAGGGATTCGGGGAGGATGAGCGTTGGCATTAGGTGGGAGGGCGTCTTGAGGTATGGACGGTGGCAATAGAAGCCTCATCCTCCTCTGGACAGCTCCTCCGCACAGCAAGCTGACGCCTGCTGCCCTTTCCCTCCCCTCCCCCTCCTCAGGCCTGTGGGCTGGCTCGAGTGTGCCCCCCACCCACGCCAAGATCGTCGTACGCAAGGCAGTACCGAGCAAGCAGGACGAGCAGGAGGGCAGTGCGGCGGTGCAGGACTCCCCAGCCCCCGAGGGCGGCTCCCTGGAGCGAGTGCTGCCCCTGCACAGCGCCTCCCTGCGGGACCGGATGCGCTGGGAGATGAAGAGCCTCGCGCCCCTGGCGCCGCTGAAGCAGGAGCAGGCGGGGCAGGGGCAGGGGCAGGGGCAGGGGGATGCAGGGGCGATGGAGGTGGAGATGGGGATGGTGGCGCGGGAGGAGGTCATGGTGGGGGCGGGGCCCTGAGCGAGGGGGGCAGCACGGAGCGGTCTTGCGTGTCATATCATACACCGGTACATAGCGCGCGGGGAACTACGGATGTGATCGGTACGGCGCGTGCACATCCCTTCGATACTTCGAGCGCCCGCCGGACTGGGCATGGGTGCCCAGGCAGGGCAGCCATGGTGCTGGCGGTGGCAATTCGGTTGTCCAGCGGCGGGGCGTACAGTGTAACCGATGCGAGCGGAGCTTCGACTTGTGCTTCGTGTGACCAGTCCGGCAGGGGCGAGGGGGCAGAAAGGGGCAGAGGACATGTCACGTCCGACGGGTGCTCGAGACGGTACGAGTAATCCCCGGGTAAACTGTCACGGGGTCCAGATCCTATAGACACTCGTTGAGCCCGGCTTGTTGTACTCAACCCGACAGCCCTGCTTGGCCCGATACACGCCCGACACACCTCAACAAGAATCCTCCACCATGCCATCCCTGCCAGTCCCAGCCTGTGTTGCACTGACGGCCTCGGTTGCGTTCGCCTCAACAGCCGTGGCCTGGTCGCTCGTTTGCCATCCCGGCGGGCTGGAAGCTGGACCGGAGGCGTACACGAAATGGTTCGCAAAGGTGCGCGGTCGTCTCGGAACCACCCGGGAAGCTTGCGATCGGTACTAGCTTGCCATCAGGATCCTTGATTGCTATCAACCACGCGTATTCCTTCTGGTCCGGCGGTTGCATCTGCAGATGTTTCCCAAGGTTGCGAAGTTCCAGTCCACGATCGTCCTCGTGAGTGCAGGCGTGACTTCCGGGGTGCGAGTCCATCGGCACAAGCGTAGGAAACATCGCAGCAACTGCCACCCGCGCGTGCCTGGCCCTGTCCCCCCCCCGCCCCTTCGTCGATCTCAAGCTTGCCGGAGCCCCCAGGTTCCCGTGCCCCGTCATTGAACGCCCCTGACCCCACAGACGCATCTGACCTCTGCCCAAATCCCCACCCGCCTTTTACCCCCTCCAACTATCGTCTGCCCCAGATCCTGTCGCAGCACACCACCTCCTGTATCCCCCACCACTCGCCCAAACCCACACCTCTGCCCCCATTCCCACCCATCCCCCATTCCCACCCATCCCCGCCTGAACCTGCAGGCCGGCACCGGCGCCGCCGCGGTGCAGGCGGTCCGCGGCGAGGCCAGCCCCCAGCAGCGCGGGCTGTGGCTCGCGGGTGCCGCTCTGCTGCTGGCCAACCTGCCCTGGACCCTGGTCAAACTGATGCCCGTCAACAAGGTGGGGGCCGGTTGGCGTGGTGACGTGGTGGCGGGGGCAGGATGAGGTGGACGAAGGGGCGAGCAAGGGCAGAGGGGGCGTGGGAGTATCAGGGGCAGTAGCGTCTGGGAGGTGTCGGGTGTTTTGCAGGAGAAGGTGGAAGAAGATGCGAGTAAGAGAGGCAGAGGGCGCAGGAGTTTCAGGGGCGAGGGGCCAGGGTCCAGTTTCAGGGGCCAGGGTCGCGTGCTGGGTGCCCGCTGCTGGGGAGTGGCGGGCACGCTTGGGGTTACGGCCCCGCCACCAAAGTGCGCGCCAAGGTTCAAAGCAAAGCGCAGCGAGGGCACGCTCGGCTCCAGGCACCCAGTCACCTCGAGGCCGTGGCAGTGCATCAAGGTGCCAGTGGGCGTTACGTAGAGCAAAGCATGCAGCACTTCAGGCCCTATGTGGGCTTCAGTCAACTTGCCCTCCCTCTCCGCCCCCTTTCCCCGCTCCCCCCCTCCAGGTGATCGTTGATGCCGGCGCCCAGGGCAAGGCGGCGCCCAAGGAGCAGCTGGAGGCGTGGTGAGGGGAGCGGGCAAGGAGAGGGGGTGCACGAGGACAGAAGGGAAGCAAGCGAGCCCGGTGGGGGCACGGGTCACGACCTGGGCGGTGACGCTCACGAGGGCCGCAAACAGCATGTCGCTTGAACCCTGCCGCCTAAACCCCCGAAACCCTCACAGGGGCCCCCTGCACAACGTCCGCACCGCCCTGGGTACCGCCAGCGCCCTGGTCATGGGTTACGCGGTGTGGAAGCTGTAGGCGACCCGTGGGGCTACAAGGGCCGAGCGGGGTTCGAGCTGGTGAAGGCAGACTGGTATGAGAAGAGTGGTTCTCCGCGACGGTACGTGCAACGCGTGGACCGCTGAGCTGTGGGGCGCACGGAGGATCCCGGCTTGCAAGGTTGGTTCTTTTGGGTGCCAGGATGCCTGCAAATAGTTTTAGGCGCAGCGGCGGTGTTCTGCTAGTGGTGACTGCTTTGCTGCTGCGCGTGGCGCAGAGTCGTTCCAGCAACCCCCCCCTGGCTGGGGGCAAGGACTGTTGTTGTTACACGACCAGGGGTATGCGCTATCAACCTCCATACGGGGCGAGGACCAGGGGTGAGGACCGAAGGGCTATGTGCGCATTGTGGCATTGTGGCTTGTGCGTATGGGGGTGTATGTGACGCATGGTATCTCGTGCGCACGTGCGTATTGAAGGAGCCTGGTAGAAGGCGGTTCCCTGCGGAGGGTAGCCCATTACCCCAGTCAGCTGCGCGTACGGTAGGGCGGTTCCATGCTCTGGGGCCGAGCAACCCACTTTGGGGGCTGAGACCCCGCAGTGCGTGGCCCCAGTGCTGCCCGGCCTCGCGGGGTTTGGGGCTCGGCCCTTTCACTGTCCTGAAGGCTGAAGAGGACAGACACCCTTGGCACTGAGCGCGTTCTGCCCATTGCTATCCTCACTTTGCCTTCATGCTTTACCACGGCCGCGGAGTGACTGGCGGTCCGGAGCCGAGCGTGCCGTCGCTGCACTTTTGGACCTCCGCGCAGGGCGGACCTGATGCGGCACGGTCGCGTTTCGGTTGCGTGACCTTTGCGTCTGACACGCAAGTTGCATGTGAGTATGAATGTCGAGATTTCGGAGTTGGGCCGCCGACCTGCAAAGCTGCGTGCGTGTGCCGTTGTCGTCGACAGCGGCCGGTCATCGCCGCCGTCGGTTGCCGTGGGAATTCCAGTGTTAGGACGATCCGCGTAGCTCACGCCATTTGGCGCTTTTACCATTGGATATAATGCGATTCCGCGTGTCAAGACGACGCGTGAAGAGGAGCGGAGCGGGTCGTGCGTGCCGCGGGGTTAACCATGGGCGGCCATCCTGTCAGCAGGGACCGCGCACCGTCGAGGGACCTACTTAGAGCCCACGCGCGTTGTGTTCTCCTTGTTGAGGGCTTCTTTAAGATGCAGGTTCGCCCGCGTAACTCACAGCGGAAGCTTGTCTTGAACATCCTTCGAATACGACAACTCCGAGCCGACGCGCCTCAAAGAGCCGGCAAAGCCCAGCGGCCTGGCATAAGCTTTAGAGCACTCGGGTTGTGTCAATACCTTGCATCTACAACCAAGGCTAACACACGGCCCACTAGTCCTGCGGTCTCTTGCAAACAAGCTCCCTCCGCGATACATGCACCACGCTGTCTGCTGGTAGGTTGGCCTCCGGCACTGATGATCGCGACCCTGAGCCAGCTGCTGTTTGCGTGGAGGCGATGTGTGATAGGGCCCTCGGAGTTGGACCGCCAGTCCTGCTGCGTGGGCATGCCATGCGCCCCAGCGTCGCAGCTGGGGGCCGCGCAAGACAACTTGTCTTAAGGATTCTGTGTTATCTTCCTTTGCAGATCACGAAGTTGTAGGATGGCGCGCCGCGGCGCACAGATGTGCAGGCTCGCACTGGCGTTGACGCTGGTTGCCGCCCCGGCGGTTCTTGGTCTCCTATCTGACTACCAACTAGGAGACATCTTCCTCAAGAGCCTCGTGAACCATGAGGTGCGACCTAAAACCGCCACATCGAAGCCTGCCAATTTTAGCAACGCCAACAGCGCCCTTGCGTGTCGTCGCGTGTCGCTCGCGACCAGCATGCTGCATACAACAGGCTTGCTAGCTGTGCTGCGGCTTGACTTCTGCCGCGGCTCGGGGATGTCGTGCGCGGCCCCACGCCTTCCCTCGCTCATCTGAACTCCCCCTCCTCACCACCATCCCTTGTTCTCCCCTTTCCGCGGCTCGGGCGCGGCCCCACGCCTTCCTTGTCACGCATTAGTCCCGTCCCCACCATCCCTGTTCCTCACCACTTCCCTCTTTCTCCCCTTATCCCTTGCCTTGTGACTCTCAGGGTGCTATCCAAATCTTCGATGGTGAGAAGTTCGGCACCGTCTGCAGCGAAAACTTCGAGGACATTGACGCTAAAGTGGCCTGCCGGCAGCTTGGGTACGGCGACGGCATCGTCCTCACCAACTGGGGCGTGCTCCCCTCCGCCGGCCCCGTCATGCTGACCCGCCTGGATTGCGGCGCCACGCATAGCCGTATCTACGACTGCCCATCTGCTGGTTGGGGCGTCAACGGCACCTGCACGCACAGCCAGGATGTCGGCGTCCGCTGCTACGCCGTCAACCAGACTCTCTTCAACTCCACCGCCGGGATCCTGTCCTTCGGTGCCATCCGCCTGGCCGGCCCCGACGCAGCCAACGGCGTTGGCCGGTGAGTTGGGCCCCAGCCCGGGCTTCCAGCGCAGCCGCTCCTCTCCGCAACACTTCCCTGCCTGTCTCCTCGCTTCCCCATTCTGTTCTGCACACCGCACGGTCAACCCACCTTCGCCTCACCTTTTCTTCCTCCGCCCCTCCCGGCAGTGTCGAGATGTACGACGGAGCCAACTGGGGCAGCGTCTGCGGCAAGGCCTTCGGCACCGGCGCTGAGGATGGCTTCGGCATGAAGGAGGCCAACGTGGTCTGCAAGGAGCTCGGCTACAGCTCCGGCGCCGTTCGGCTCCTCAAGCGCAACCAATTCGAGGTCGGCACCGGCCCCGTCTTCATGGTGAGTTAAACCTTTTGGACCAGGTGTTGCGTGCAGCGCAACAAGCGGCTTGTACTGCTTGTACTGCGGTCTTCCACGCACTGTGTACAGCTCCTCCCGTACCCATTGGCCTTGCCACCTCCGCCTGACCGCCGCCCCTGGCCCCGCGACTTGCGCTTAACCCTTGCAGGAGGGCCTCCAGTGCGACGGTACGGAGGACAAGCTCTACCAGTGCCGCATGTTCGGCGATTCTCTCCGCTGGCGCTCGACCGCCATGACCTGCGGCCACCAGTACGACGTGGTGAGTCGAAGGACCGGCTGGAGCTTGGGGCCAGGAAAGAGTGCGAGCGCCTTCTGGCACGGGGATACTCTGGGCTCAAATTGGCATCCTGCCTTGCTTTTTGCCGCCTGCTTCTTGCCGCTAACGGGTCCCTGTTACCGTAATATCCACCAACCTCTTCAGGGTGTCGCCTGCCGCAAGCCCACCAAGGTCTTCTCCAACGACACGGCCTTCCCCGAGACCGGCACCCTCCGCATCGCCAACCGCCCCTCGGACAGCAACCCGTACGGCGCACCCTCGCGCCTGGAGATGTACGACGCCTCGACCAGCTCTTGGGGCTCCATCTGCACGGACGGCTTTACTGACGCGGACGCCCAGCAGGCCTGCAAGGAGATGGGCTACCTGTCCGGTGTTGTCGTACCCAACTACGGCGGCGGCTCGGGCCCCATCCTCCTCTCCAACGTCGGCTGCTCCAGCCCCGCGTCCAACAAGCGCCTCTACGACTGCTCCAACGACGGCTGGAAGGTGCACAAGTGCTCTCACGACCAGGACGTTGGTGTCCGTTGCTACCTGAAGGCCCCGCTCTCCAAGTCCGAATCTTCCCCCGATAACGGCACCATCCGCATCAGCGGCGGCGGCATGGAGGGCCGCCTCGAGATCAACAGCGGCGCCGGCTGGCGCTCCATCTGCGATGATGGCTTCACTGACCGCGAGGCCGGCGTTGCCTGCCGCGAGCTCGGCTACGCCAACGGAACGGTCATCCCCATGTTTGGCGGCGGCGGCGCTCCCCTCATCACCTCGGTGACCTGCAACCCCAGCGCCGCCATCGGCCAGGACCGCATTGCCTACTGCTCCAACGCCGGCTGGGGCGTCGCCAACTGCTCCGTCAAGGAGACCGTTGGCGTGTCTTGCATCGGCTACATCACCCACACCAACCCCAACGCCGAGTGCCAGAAGCAGGCCAACCTGCTCAACGCCGGCGTCAAGGGCTCGTGCAACCCCGGCGCCGCCGTGGACTCCTGCCCCGTTGGCTTCACCTGCACCGCCACCCCCAACGGCGTGTGGTGGCAGTGCGCTGACGGCACCGACGTCAACAGCGGCGTGACCTGGGTCGCCGTCGACGGCCTGTGCGCCCGCTCTAACCCCTCCCTGTCCTGGGCCCAGTTCACCAACAAGGGCCGCGAGATCTTCGTCCGCCTGTCGACCGCCGCCAAGGCCGTTGGCGTCGTACCTTGCGATCAGATCTTTGACGCCGCCAGCGCTGGCCTGATCGGTGGCAACGCCTCCATGTGCGAGGTGCCCTCGATGGAGATGGGCTCCAACTGGATCAAGATCACGCTGGGCCCCGGCGCCTCGGTCGTCTTCAACTCGGTCCTCACCGCCTCCACCACCCAGACCGTTCTGCAGGAGGGCACCGGCACCCGCAGCTTCACCGGCTCTGTCACCGTCGCCCGCTGCGACAGCTGCGAGAGCCCCATGGCTCTCGTCAACGGCCCCGACGTCATCTCTGGCGGCTGCGACGGCGGCTCCGCCACCCCCAACTCTGCCGGCGCCACCACCGCCTGGGAGTGGGATGTGCTCAGCTCCGTCGACCCCGCCGGCCGCCCCGTCACGGACGCGCGCTGGTCCGTCATCCGCATCGCCTCCAAGGCCTCCAAGGACGCCCTGGAGGCGGCCGTGGCCCGCGCCAACGGCCAGGCCAGCGCAACGTAAGCCGGCCGAGGGTGATTTTGCTGGGGTTGCTGGGGTTTGGTTGCTGAGGTCTTGCGGTCTGGTTGCTCTGTCGCCAACTGGCTTGCAACTTGCAGCTGTTCTCTCTTGCTCCCGCTTCCGTGCTTCCCGCTTGCTCCTGCTCACCTCTCCCTCCTGCCCCCTGCCTCCCTTCCTTTCTTCCGCTGCAGTGACCGCCTCAAGTTCTCTCTGACCCGGGCGGAGTTCGACGCCCTGGACGCCGGCGCCAAGTTCGGCGTGCAGGCCGTGGTCTACTCTTGGCTCGGCACCTGGGACGTTGACACGATCACCTTCACCAAGGCCCCCTCGTCCAACGCCCCCATCGTCACCATGACCGCCACCTCGTTCGCCTACGGCGCCCAGGGCGGCGTCCGCCTGCAGGCCGGCGTGGCCGTGGGCTGCCTCGGCAAGCAGATTGCCTGGCGCTGGAGCGCCCCCAAGGGCTGGGCCGGCTTCCCCTCCCAGTCCGTCACCGGCCAGACCCTGTTCCTGCCCGCCAGCCTCCTCGGCTCCTGGCCCTCGGCCACCAGCCCCCGCGTCCGCGTCACCGCGTCGTACGTTGGTGCCAACACCGGCCCCGGCAACTCATCGTACTTTGACTATGACGTGGATGCCACGCTCGTCGCCTCGTCGGCTCGCGCCCTGGCCCTGTCTGACGATTCGCCTTCTGGTGACGTGGCGTACAACAACGCCCTGGTCTTCAAGGTCATGACTGATGGCGCCACCTGGACCTGCAGCCGCCCCGACGGCAAGCCCTGCTTCCGCGGCCGCTGGGCCGACGCCACCACCACCAACGGCGGCCGCAACTACATGATCCCGTACGGCATGCTGGAGATGAACGTGTGGCACACGGTCACCGCCAGGATCCCCAACTCCGCCGTCACCGCCGGCACCACCTTCCGCCCCCGCCCCGCCGCCTTCGTGGACCAGATCCCCAAGGCCGTGCTCCGCCGCCAGGCCGGCGGCATTGCCCAGGACAAGGCCCACAACACCGATTCCCCGCTCACCCTGGTTCTGGACCTGGGCATGAACGCCAAGGACGCCACCGTTGCCTGGAGCTCCCGCGAGATGCCCGGCCTGGCCGACCTGGCCCAGACGCAGCCCCTGGCTATCAACGCCTCTAGGGACCCAGCCGCCGCCGGCGCCCGCGTGCTGACCATCCCCGTCGAGCTGCTGCCCAAGACCCTGCCGCTCGTCACCGTGTCGGTTGCGCTGACGCTGCCAACCACCGCCGTCAAGGGCTACGCCACCATCACCGTTAGCGTGAGTCATTTTGATCTGGGTCGGGCGGCGGCGGCGTGATGTGGGTCGGGCTTGCGAGGGCCTAGCCGGTCCTGCCCAAACCTCCCTGCACGTGCTTGACCCGCCTCCCCCCATTTTCCCACCTTCCCGTCCGCAGCTGAACCAGCCCGCCTACTGCTGGATGAGCGCCGACCCCTCTGCCTGCCTGGACGTGACCGTTGTCTCCTCAGCCGCGCCCGGCGCCACCGTCAACATGCGCGCCAAGGGCTGGGCCGACCTGACCAACGGCATGCTGTCGTACGAGTTTGGATTCCGCCAGTCAAACGGCGTTGACCGCGTCCAGCAGGTCAGCGTTGAGCCCGAGGCCACCATCGTGGGCCTGCCCGCCGGCGACGTGCCCGTCTACGTGTGCGCCATTGATGACTACGGCGCCCGCGCCTGCGCCAACAAGACCGTGACCGTGTCGGCCTTCTCGGGCGATGCCAACAGCGCCGTCGGCGCCGTCAACGTGCCCGCCATCCTGCTGGTGAGACTGCTGGCCCGCGACGCTGCCCCTGCCTGCCTCCCTTCCTTGGCCTCTGCCTCAGCCTTCCCAAGCATGTAGCATGCCGCTTGCCCTTGCTCCTGCCCTTGCCCTGCCCTGCCGCTTGCGCTGTGCCCTGAACCCTCCCTCCCTCCCGCTTTCCCCAACGCCCGCAGCTGAACGACCGCGCTGCCATCATTTCCGCCGCCAACCAGGTGGCCGTGATCCTGGAGGCCGTCAACGGCAGCGTCAGCGCTGACTCGGACGCCGCCGTCCAGACCGCCAACCTCATCAACGCCCTGCTCACCACCTCCCAGCTGGACGACCCGCTCCAGGCCCAGATCGCCATCCCGGCCCTTGCCGCCCTGGCCGCCGCCGCCCGCGACATTCTGACCGCCGGCCACCGCCAGCAGCTCTCTGACGCCGCCATGCTCTCCCTGCGCGGCCTGGAGATCTCTGGCCAGGCGTCCAACGTCAGCCCCTCGCTCTTCGCCGCCATCCTGCGCCTCATCTCGGCCGCGCTGCCTTCCGTTGTGCCGCCCCCCACCGCCGTCGCCCGCCGCGCTATGCAGGAGCTGGTGCTCAACATCACCGGCCCCACCCCCGCCATCCTCGAGGCCATGGCCCGCATCAATGACCTGGGCGCCCTGATCAACCGCGTCGCCAGCACCCTCGTCGCCCTCTCCCCCGCCGGCGGCGCCTTCCTCGCCGCCGGCGACCGCGGCCTGCAGCTCGCCGTTGCCCCCGTGCCCGCCGCCGCCGCCAACAACGGCGCCTTCTTCATCAACCTCCGCGCCGGCCCCTCGGCCCCTGACGCTGCCCGCGCCACCCTCAACGGTGTCGTGCCCATGAACGGCACCTCGTACGACGTTGACGCTTCCATCTACATCCGCGCCAAGGTTGATCTCGGCAACAACGACCTCTTTGTGGTCCTCGGCCAGGCCCCCGGCGCCGGCCCTGCCATCCGCACCGCCGTCGGCAACACGTGGGGCGGCGAGGCCAACTACACCCTGCTTGGCGGCGTCACGACGCTCACGTGGCTCGGCACCCCGCCCGTGGACTGGGTTGTGAAGAACCAGTTCAAGGACCTGGCCCCCGAGCGCCTCGACCCCCTGTGCATGAAGCGCACCACTCCCTGGAACCCCAACAACATTGTCTTTTCGGACAACGTGACCATGGCCATGGGAACCGTTGGTGGCGAGCCTGCTTACAACATGAAGGCCGGCTCGCTGGTCATCAGCATCCCCGCCCCCGGCTACAACCCCGACCGCCTGACCGACTGCCTGCTCTACGACCCCCGCGCTGATTTGATTGACTCGTGCGCGCTCACGTTCGTTGGCTACGACGCCGCCACCGGCCGCGTCACCTGCGCCGGCTGGGCTGCTCAGGTGAGCTTGCTGCACTAACGGGCTTTGGGCGGATTGGGGTGAGGCATCCAGCCAGGCGCATCAATCAGCCTGCCTAGGCCTTGACCTCACCACCCCTGCCTCCTGCGCCCCTTGCTCAACCGACCAACTAACCTCCCCCTCCCTCTCCCTCTCCCTCTCAGGGCGCTATCCTTGTGGTCCAGTTCGATGACATGGAGGACGACTTCGAGGGCCTTCCCACCGGCTCCGTTGCCGGCATCATCGTGGGCGCCTGCTGCGCCTTCCTCCTCATCGTGGCCCTGCTCGTGTTCGCGATCATGCAGCGCAAGCGGAGCGCCAAGACCGTGGACTCTGGGGAGGACGCCGGCGGTGGCAAGGCGGCCTCCAGCGGCGGCTCGGGCTCTCGGGTGCACCCAGCCCAGGACCAGTACGGCGACGACCAGGCAGCCTAAGCGGCGTTGGATAAGGAGGAGGAGAGCAAATAAAGGGCTGAAGTGGTGGGGGCTACTTGCGACACGGCGGACCGTGTTGCGTCGAATGCGGGGGACTACAGCGTGCATGGCTGCGCCTGCGGCGGGTCAACAATGCGACTCGATTGATCGTTGACATCAGACTGCACTGTGCACTAGGAGCCCAGCGGCGGTGGGCCGAGCCCGGTGGCTGGATGCGAATGGGGGCTGCGGCATGGGGGTGGCTGGCTGTGTGATTCGTGACTGAATATCGGGAAACGTGCGGCCGTGATGCCGACACCCGAACGACTCAACTTCTTGCGTGTGGCTTCATCCAATCTTTTGGGTGGGGTGTGCTATGGACGGGCTACGGGGGCTGACATATATTTCACTGAGCGGATTTTGACACGCCCGCACAGAGGGTTCGGTGGGCATTCATGCGCCCTCCCTGACAGAGTGACTCTGACCATTTTCGTACACATGCTGACCTGAATGGGGTCTGCCAACCGCCAGTGTAGGCGCCGGCCAAGTTGCCGGCAGCCACTTCCTACTCTTTATGGTTTCCGGGCGCCTCGACTCGTAAATACGTGACCAGGCGTGTCATTGATCTGTGTGCTTCGTTGCATGGGAGCGAGGGGCCCAAGGCAGAAGGATTCGAGCGGGGGAGTGAGTGGGCTCGCACTTGTGTGTTGTGTGTTTGCTGCGTGCCCACTCGGACAGGTCAGGTTGGCCGCCGGTGCATACACATGCACCGGTCTTGTAAATCCTCGTCAAGACTCTTCTGGCCTCATCCCTCGTGTCCCTTGCTCGCTCCCTCGGAGCTCCTCCTGCCTAGTCACTGCGCGCCCCGCTCATACTGCAACTCCACCTCCCATCCTTTGGCCTGCAGCGGCGTTGCGGAAAGTTACGGTGGGGATGGCTGCGGCGCATCCACAAATTCCCTACAGCGCCACGACCATGGAAGGCGGGCCGGAGACGTCACTTTTGTACAAGCCCGCTTTGCTGGCTTGTTGACTGATGACCTGAAGATGCGGCCCACTTCTCGCTCACCGGGGGTGTAAGATGACCAAGGGTAAGGGGAAACGGGTGTGGCGTGCCGACCGTGGGGATCCCCGCTCGGGACATGACTTCCAAGCCACGACCACGTCGCGCGTTACTGTTATTGCACGTAGCGTTGCTGCCAACAGTGGTTCTGCTAGGCGCGGGCCCGCGCTCACGTTATGCAACTTCACTTCTAGAAGGCCGCTGTCTCAGTGCTTCAGTGCGCGACGCTCACGACTATCCTTGTGCATAGCAAACACAAACTTACTGTGCGTAGTTCAGCTCACGGCAGCACACACTGTGTGGCCACGCATCTTGCGCTGCGCTGCACTCGAAGCAACCCAGCTGCGGCGAGCTCCAACAGGATAACTATGGTCTCCAACGGCGATGGTGCTGGGGGCGACCTGCCCCAGCTTGTGCAGGCGTGCCGCGAGCTCGATTCAGTCCCGCCCCCGCTCAGCGACTCACACGCACATGCCTTCTTCTCGGACTTCACGCTGGAGCGGCTGTTTAGGTGAGTCAGGGGTAGAGGAAGGGTGGCACACGTTGGCAGGCGTGTCGCCGCTAAGATCTCTGCTTTCCCGCCCTCAGGGCCCTCTCCGAAGCCCGCGACAAGGACCACGTGGCTGTAGTCTCAGACGCGCTTGGGCGGCTGCTGGCAACTGATCTCGGTGAGGCTGGGGAGGGTGGGACTCGGGCCCCTGTGCGGGCCTGGCCTTGGCGGAGGCTCCAGCAGCCCATCGAAGTTTAGGTGCAGGCATTCTGAGCCTCGCCAGTGGCGGGACGACATGGACGTGTGTGCTTGTGTGGCAGGCCAGCGTGCGTGAGTTAGTGTTGTGCATGTGCATTGCGCAGGCCAATCCATGCTGCCGTCGGCCCTACCGTACCTGGAGGCCGCCTCGACGTCGCCCCTGCCGCCCTTGCGACGCCTCGCGGCTGACCAGTACGGCAGCCTCTTACTGAACACCATACGGCAGCGTGATGCTACGGATGATGCGGCAACTACGGCCTGCCTCCAGCTCGTCGGGATTCTGTCTGACCCGGACGCGTCAGTGGCGGCGGCGGCCGCCAGGGCCGTCAAGGCTTACGTAAGCGCTGGCGGCGCCTCAGCGCTACGGAGGCTGCTGGGTCCTGGATCGCCGGTGGCGGCGGCGCTGGCGGCGTCAGCGGAGGAGGACCGCACTGGCGGAACCGTGCGGCTGCGGGTGACGGCACTGGCTCTGGAGCTTGCGGCGGCGGCGGTGGAGGGCGAGAGCAGGTACGGAAGCTGCGCCAGAAGTGCCCCCAGCTTGATGTAGAGTAGGCCGCGGGGGTCAACTACGCTAGGCTGGAGCTCACGAGATGGGGCCATCAGATCTTAACCGCCTTGCACGGCACTCGTCCTGCAGGCCGTACGCCAACGGCCACCACGGCGCGGAGCCGGCCTCGACCTCCGCTCGCGCGGATGACTCAGCCCTGCGGCCGATGGAGCTGTTGCGCGGATCTGGCCTGCTACAGCCGCTGCTGCAACAGCTGGCGGATCCGTCCGACGCGCTGGCCTGCCTGGCGGCGCTACAGCTCCTGGAGGAGGTGCTGGCGACGGCGGCCGACGGAGGCGGCGGTGGTGGAACCGAGGCCGTGGCGGCAGCGCTGGCGGAGCTGGCCCTTCCGCAGCTGTTGTGCGTCGTGTCCAATCCGATGTTGTCTGATGCGGCCATGCCCTTGGTCGCCGGCATCATCCGGCGGAGCCTGCCCGAGGCGCTGCCGCCGGCGGCGCTGGCAGCCGCCGAGGCCGCGGCTGCGGCGGCGCAGCCGCTGCCGCCGACGCTGCGCGCGGCGCCGGCGCTGCTGGCGGCGGTCCGGTCGGTCCTGGATGAGGCGGGGGATGCGTCAACGCAGGCAGAGGCGTGTGGGCTGGATGCGGTGCTGGCGCTGGGGCAGTCCCGGGGCGGGGCGCAGCTGGTCTTGGTTGACGAGGCAGTCACGCGGGTGAGGGGGGCGTGCAGGGGCGGGGCGGGATGGGTAAGGTCTGAGAAAGGGTCGTGGGCTTTGACGGGACGTGGGCTTTGACGGAGCGGGGGGTGCGGCGCAGGGCTGGGAAGCGGGTCGGGCCTAACGCAGCAAGCACTGTCGCTAAACCCCCTAGGCCCGGGGTTCAGGGGAGGGCGCAGGAGGAGCAGAACGGGTCAGGGGCCTTAATATGGGCGTTGACGTGGGATGAGGGTGACACGCCATCTCGATGCCACGCATGCTTGGTGCCAACCGCCAACCGCCCAGGTGGCCACCTCTACTGCCCTAAGCGCACCTCCCATATCCTCTGCCCTCCTGAGAAAGCTGCTGTTTGCGTGGAGGCGATGTGTGATAGGGCCCTCGGAGTTGGACCGCCAGTCCTGCTGCGTGGGCATGCCATGAGCCCCAGCGTTGCAGCTGGGGGCCGTGCAAGACAACTTGTCTTAAAGGATTCTGTGTTATCTTCCTTTGCAGATCACGAAGTTGTAGGATGGCGCGCCGCGGCGCACAGATGTGCAGGCTCGCACTGGCGTTGAAGCTTGTCGCCGCCCCGGCGGTTCTTGGTCTCCTATCTGACTACCAACTACGAGTCTCCTATCTGACTACCAACTAGGAAACATCTTCCTCTAGAGCCTCGTCGATCATGAAGTGAAACCCCTCCTCTCCCCCCGCCTTGCCGCACCTCAGGGCCTGTGTGAGCGTGCTCTGGGCCGCTCGCCCCACCCCGAGCTCCGCTGCGCCGCGCTGCACGCGGTGGCGGCGGTTGCGGGGCTGGAGCGGGCGGGGGAGGAGCGCTGCCGGGCGGCGGCGCTGCTGCCGGCTCAGGTGGGGTTGCGCGGCGGGTGGGGCTGGGCGGCGGGATGGGGGAAGGTCGGGCGGGGCAGGTGGGGCAGGGGCAGGTGGGGCAGGGGCAGGTGGGGCAGGGGCAGGTGGGGCCTGCACCCCTACCTGCTCTTCAAGGCATGCGTGCTCTCAAGCCCAGGCGCACCCTACGTCCTGCGCGTTGCTTCCCACTCTCTCCTGTTGCCTCTGCACCTGGTCCTGCCCTCCCAGTTCACACCGGTACCCAACCCGCGTATCCTGGCCGTGCTGTTCACCCTACGCTGAGCGTCACAACCCTGCGATCCTCCGCCTGCCCCGACTTGACCCGTGTGACAAATAACTCCTTGTATGCCCTCAGGCGGAGGACGCGTTGCGGCGGGGCGTGTTTGGCGCGTGCGGGCTCAAGCGGCCGGGGGAGGTGCTGCTGGCGCTGCTGGGGCAGCCGTTCGCGGAGTCGCGGGTGGCGGCGTACAGGTGGGGAGGAGGAGGGGTGGGTGGGACTAGGGCTTCCTTTGATGGGGACGCGGGACTGGCGCTGGGGATGGGTCCGGAGCTGGAGCTGGGGTTAGGGCTGGGGAGGGGGAGGGGGACGGGGCGTTCGGAGCTGGACCGGACAGACAGGATCAGTTGTGCGGGTGCTGGCAGGGCAGTGCGGGGCAATCCACGTGTCATGCACCAACCGCTTACCGCTAACCGCCAACTGCAGGTGTCTGGCGGCGCTGGCATTGCGCGCCTGGTTTGCGGTGGAGGTAGTCACCACGCCCGACCTGCTGCAGCGCATTACTAATGCTGACTCAGAGAGCGGCGCAACCGCCTGCCAGTGGCGGCACGCCGCCGCCGCCGCGATCTGGGCGACGCTGGCGGCGGCGGGCCGCGGCGAGCTGTCGGCGGGGGAGGAGGCGCTGGCGGCGACGCTGACGGCGCCGTCGATGGTCGAACGGGTGCGGTCGGCGGTGGCGGGCGGGCCGTACGGCGTGGATGGCGGCGCTGGCGGCGCGGCGGCGGCGGAGGCGGCGGCGAGGATGCACAACGAGCACCACGTTGCCACGCGGGGCGGCGGCGGGGGCGTGTAGACGTGAGGGCTGGAGCACGAGGCTCTAGGATGCGTCCCAAGGTGCCAGCGTGGGCGGGGGGTGGTATGCAGGGCGTGCAGGGCCTGCAAGAGCCACGGCTGCAGCCTTGGGTGCGGCACCGGACGGTGCGCGTGTGATGAGAGTCATCCAGTGGGGTGACGGGTCGAGGCCGCATGCGGGGCACAAGTGTAACGATACCAGTACCGCTTTGGAAAGGAAGTTATGCCCGCCCCGGCCCGTTCCGACCGCGACACTGATCCGTTTCAGCCGGACCAGCCGTGCTCCACATTAGCTTCAGGCACACGCAAGGCACGTGCGTTATCGTTACTCAATGCGCCCTACAGCCACTGTCGCCGGAAGTCCACTCCATCTATCCTACCTCCTCTTCGTCCCTTGGTGGGCCACCACATGCCAAGCTCACAGCCATACCCACGCCGCGGAAAGTCCATTCAGGCGGCCTCCTGATGTCTGTGAGGCGCTAGAAGCATTCCAAAAGTAGGGCCGGCCGGGAACTGAGGCCATTTGAGAGGCCAAACCGCCCGGACTTGGGCTGTGGGCACCCCGCCCCCACCTTCACCTTTACCGCCCGCCTCGGCCACCTGCCCCGCCCCTCTCGCCCTCTCCCCGTCTCTTAGCAGCCTCAGGCCTACAGATTGCTGAGGGGATTGCGCCGGCTTCCAGCTCCAACGCTTTCGGTTCCGCGTGGAACTGACATATGGATGCACATGGGCGCCTCCGAGCCGCCTCCGGCACTTGCCTCCACAGAATCGTAATCCCAGAACCCATTCGGCCTTGCAGGCAAGTATGTACGTATGTACAGGTGTGGTCAACCGGTGCCCGGCACGGGTGAGATCACGCTCCGAGCATCAGCCCTTGCATCCCCTTCGCCCACCCATCCCCGGAGGCAATTCCTGCCCCTAAATCCCCTCGCCCAGGCTCGGCCCCACAACCCCCAACGGCCCCTCGGACCCGTGTAAAAATTAGCAGTTAGGATTCACGACCTCGATCCTCCCGAGTATATATACATTACTGTATGTAAGACAAAGCACAAGCCCACAAAGGCAATCATCCCCTTCCCCGCCCCGTGCTGTCCCCCTCGCTCATCAGGGCCCCGCGGCCACCATGACCCCCTCCCGCCCCACCACCTCCATCTCCATCACCCCCGCCCCTGCATCCCCCTGCCCCTGCCCCTGCCCCTACCCCTACCCCTGCCCCGCCTGCTCCTGCTTCAGCGGCGCCAGGGGCGCGAGGCTCTTCATCTCCCAGCGCATCCGGTCCCGCAGGGAGGCGCTGTGCAGGGGCAGCACTCGCTCCAGGGAGCCGCCCTCGGGGGCTGGGGAGTCCTGCACCGCCGCACCGCCCTCCTGCTCGTCCTGCTTGCTCGGTACTGCCTTGCGTACGACGATCTTGGCGTGGGTGGGGGGCACACTCGAGCCAGCCCACAGGCCTGAGGAGGGGGAGGGAAAGGGCAGCAGTCGTGTGAGGCTAGCAGTCATAGGCTCACAGCACAAGACATGTTGAGCAACTGCTGCGCTGCATCCGCATTTAGTACCCCTCTGCCAGCCTCAGCCCCACCACCCCTCCCCGCCCCACCTGTTCCCACGGTCACGTGAGCCCCGTCCGGCCTGCAGATGCCGGCGACCCAGCCCGCCAGGAAGGGCGATTCGGGCTGGCTCAGCCAGTGGGCGGTGGCGGCGATGGCCTCGGGGGGGCAGGGGGCCTCGGTGAAGCGGTGCTGGAGCTGCCAGGGGCCCTGGGGGCGGGTGGGGGCCGGAGGGGGAGGGGAACAGTGGTGAGGACGTAAGGTACTCAGCAAGCAAGGCGCTATGGGCTCTACGGTATGCACCAACCCACCACGCAAGCAGCTGACCGTTCCCCTGCCCCCTGGCCCCAGCTTCTTCAGCCCCTCCAGGCCGCCCCGCCCTCCCTCCGCGCCCCTCCCCCCGCGCCCCGCCCACCTGCGTCCACATGCTGAGCCGCCACGCGCCCTCCCCCCGCTCCGAGTCCGCTTCCAGCTTGTGCCCCCGCCCGTCCGACTGCCAATGCTCGCCGGCCCGCAGCGACAGGGGCTCCAGGGGGCGGAGCGCGTAGCCAATCTGGAGGTGGAGAGATGGGGGAGGAAGAGGAGCGTCAACAGGGGATCGACGCAGCGCGCAGGGCTGCAACGGACGACTATTGGACGACCCGTTTCCAGCTCAACCCGCCTTCTTCAAGCTGCAGCCCGACTCACGTCAACAAAGTAACGGCTGCCGTCAGAGGGGCAGGTGACCAGGAGGCTGCCGTGGGCGTTGGGGGGCGTCCACCTGCCGCCGTGCCACACCTGAGGGGGTTAAGGAGACGGAGGGGGTCGCTTGGGAGCAGGGAGGGCTAGGCAAGGATCAAACAGCCTGGAGCCCTGGACACACTCTATAGGTCTGTCCTCACTGGTCCCGTGAGTCCCCTTCCTTCGCCGTCCCACCTCTCCGGCGACGATAGTGGTCTCAAAGCCAAGCTCGCGCAGGACATGGTTCATCAGGGCGACATGCTCAAAGCATATGCCTCCCACGCCACGGGTGAGGACCTGATCAGCGATGTCAGCGACGTTCAGGTTCGGGTCGAGTGGCTTGCCGTTGAAGAGGGCCACGGAGCAGAAGGGCAGCGTCTGGGCGTGCGCAACGTGGATGCGCGTGAGGGCCTCCGGGGTGGGAGCCGAGACGTCCTCGCGTGAGAGGTTGAGCACGCGAAGGTACTGAGCGACGATGTCCATGGTCATGGCTCAGGTATCGACGGTGAAAGAAGGTTTGTGCTCGAGTCGAACTGTGAGTCGACCACAATTTTCGGCATGTGAGTCTGTACGCTGTTGGAAGCTTGCCTGGTGAGCTGCTTGCAGGCTGTGGTATGCAACTGAGGCATTTCCGCAATGTTTGAGCGGACGTCGAGCAAGAACGGCAATGCTCGTCCTGGGCCCGTACGGCAGGAAGGGACGAGCGGCAGCTTCCTGAGCACGCGGCGAGTTGGAGCCGCGAGGGGCTATTGGTGCGAGGCCGCGGAGCTGGTCGCACAACATCATGGACATCCATGGTGCTCCGACGCCTAGGCGCTCGGTCGTGCTCGCCGGCTTCGAGCGCGTGACCGGCATCTCCCATCGAGGTTGAGATGTGTGACTGGCCCCTGTGGACCCGATTCATCCGCAACTTCCGATCGTAACCTCCTTTCAGCTGCTGAGTAAGCCGCAGCCAGGCGCCGCCTCATCAGCCCACGCTCCACACACACTCGCAACTGCCGCGTCGGCCCCCCCACAGCTGGGCAGGGCTGGGGCAGGGTTGCGAATGGTACCGCGCCAGAGATGTTCTTGCACTTCGCTGGCCCTGCTTTTCGCGTTACCCTCGTCTCCCGTTTCCCCTTCCTCCCACAGCTGGGGCGCCGGTGCTGGAGCTGGCGCACAGGCGCTGGACCGCAGGAGCTGGAACTAGAGCGCAAGAGCTGGACCGCAGGATCTGGAGCTGGAGTGCAGGCGCATGGGTGCTGGACTGGTGCTGATGGCACGCTATTGTGTGTCTGCGGGGCGGCGGCTGCCAGCCGCCGCCTCGCTTCTTGGGGTGGCGGCGGCGGACGTGTCGGGGGGAACCGCCGCCGGCCTCGCCGCGGCCGCCCCCGAAAACAGTTTGGCTCGCCCCTTCAGGGGCAAGACAGGGCTTTTGGGGTCTAAGGCACCCCCCGGCCCTTAAATTAATTCGCACCGAAACGCTTGGCTGACTCAAAACGTGACGAGATGGGGGAGTGAGATTAGAATTTGGTGCTGCATGAATAGGGCCTGGACGGCGGCACAAGCGCGACGCTGGTGGTAGACTAACAGTCAAGTTGTCCCCCAAAGTGTGAACGACCCGCCGATTCGGTCGGGTCAGACGAGCGGTTGTAAACGCTTGTTGCGGGTGACTTTGCAAAAGCTGCTCTGAGAAGTGAAAACGTGCTTCGGAAACAAAGCAAAGCTGTGCGTGAAGCTACACGCACGTCTGAAAGCTGCAGAAATAGAAATAGAAATATCTAACGCCGGGTTACCCCTGGCGTGGGTTAAGGAGGGCGGGTCTGAAAGCTGCAGGGCTATGTCGACATCACATCTCCTACCGCGTCGGAAACTGCCTGTTCGCCTCCACCTTCCCGGCCACCCGGCACGTCAAGAGACCGCATGTACGCTGGCCAGCACCATGCATACTTCGTTCGAGTGTACTTGCTGCTTACACAGCGTCACTAGGCTGAGAGGACGGCGGCACGCGCCCTCACCCCTCACGCAGCTGTGTTTATTTCTCGGGGGGCGAGCCCGCCTCGCTGCGCAGCAGGACGTTTCACTGCCGTGCGGGGCATGAAGACATCGGGGCCGGGCGGGCCTTCGCGGCCTGCGCCATCTTGTGCCCCTCCCGTCTGAGCCCCTGCTCTGGCTGCACGCCACCGCATCCTCTGCACCCCGTGCACGCTCACTTGCACCGCGCGCCCGCGGCTGCTCCCCTGCATCGCTGGCCCCCACTCTACACTGCTGGGGTCCGCCGCCGTGATCCGCCTGGGCGCTGGCGGGGAGCTCGCCCACTCTCACGCGCGGGGGCCTTCCCTGCTGATCCCGGATGGGTGGGGTCGCTGCTTGCCAGCCACCCCATCCGGGCCTCTCGGACCGCACCCCTCTCTCCGCCCCTTCCTGCCCGCGTCACTTTTCCCCCCGAGTCCTGTGTGCCGTACGGCCCTCGCCGTGTCCTCGTTGCTGGCTTCTGCCCCTCTGGGCGACGCTGGCGGCGGCGGGCCGCGGCGAGCTGGCGGCAGGGGAGGGGCGCTGGCGGCGACGCTGACGGCGCCGTCGATGGTCGAACGGGTGCGGTCGGCGGTGGCGGGCGGGCCGTACGGCGTGGAGGGTGGCGCTGGCAGCGCGGCGGCGGCGGAGGCGGCGGCGAGGATGCACAACGAGCACCACGTCGCTACGCGGGGCGGCGGTGGGGGCGTGTAGACGTGAGGGCTGGAGCACGAGGCTCTTCGATGCGGTCCAAGCTGCCAGCGTGGGCGGAGGGGCATGCAGGGCGTACAGGGCCTGCAAGAGCCACGGCTGCAGCCTTGGGTGCGGCTTTGGACTGTGCGCGTGTGATGAGAGTCATCCAGTGGGGTGACGGGTCGAGGCCGCATGCGGGGCACAAGTGTAACGATACCAGTACCGCTTTGGAAAGGAAGTTATGCCCGGCCCGGCCCGTTCCGACCGCGACACTGATCCGTTTCAGCCGGACCAGCCGTGCTCCACACCAGTTTCAGCCTTCACACACAGCCACTGCCACAATCCATTCGGGCGGTCCTCTTCGTCCCTTGGTGGGCCACCACATACATGCCAAGCTCACAGCCATACCCACGCCGCGGAAAGTCCATTCAGGCGGCCTCCTGATGTCTGTGAGGCGCTAGAAGCATTCCAAAAGTAGGGCCGGCCGGGAACTGAGGCCATTTGAGAGGCCAAACCGCCCGGACTTGGGCTGTGGGCACCCCGCCCCCCCCCCCCACCTTCACCCTTACCGCCCGCCTCGGCCACCTGCCCCGCCCCTCTCGCCCTCTCCCCGTCTCTTAGCAGCCTCAGGCCTACAGATTGCTGAGGGGATTGCGCCGGCTTCCAGCTCCAACGCTTTCGGTTCCGCGTGGAACTGACATATGGATGCACATGGGCGCCTCCGAGCCGCCTCCGGCACTTGCCTCCGCAGAATCGTAATCCCAGAACCCATTCGGCCTTGCAGGCAAGTATGTACGTATGTACAGGTATGGTCAACCGGTGGGTCCGGTGCCCGGCACGGGTGAGATCACGCTCCGAGCATCAGCCCTTGCATGCATGCCCTTCGCCCACCCATCCCCGGAGCCAGTTCCTACCTGCCCCTCAACCCCCTCGCTCAGGCTCGGCCCCACAACCCCCAACGGCCCCTCGGACCCGTGTAAAAATTAGCAGTTAGGATTCACGACCTCGATCCTTCCGAGTATATATATGTATGTAAGACAAAGCACAAGCCCACAAAGGCAATCATCCCCTTCCCCGCCCCGTGCTGTCCCCCTCGCTCATCAGGGCCCCGCGGCCACCATGACCCCCTCCCGCGCCACCATGTCCATCTCCATCGCCCCCGCCCCCTCCCCTGCATCCGCCTGCCCCTGCCCCTGCCCCTGCCCCGCCTGCTCCTGCTTCAGCGGCGCCAGGGGCGCGAGGCTCTTCATCTCCCAGCGCATCCGGTCCCGCAGGGAGGCGCTGTGCAGGGGCAGCACTCGCTCCAGGGAGCCGCCCTCGGGGGCTGGGGAGTCCTGCACCGCCGCACCGCCCTCCTGCTCGTCCTGCTTGCTCGGTACTGCCTTGCGTACGACGATCTTGGCGTGGGTGGGGGGCACACTCGAGCCAGCCCACAGGCCTGAGGAGGGGGAGGGAAAGGGCAGCAGTCGTGTGAGGCTAGCAGTCATAGGCTCACAGCACAAGACATGTTGAGCAACTGCTGCGCTGCATCCGCATTTAGTACCCCTCTGCCAGCCTCAGCCCCACCACCCCTCCCCGCCCCACCTGTTCCCACGGTCACGTGAGCCCCGTCCGGCCTGCAGATGCCGGCGACCCAGCCCGCCAGGAAGGGCGATTCGGGCTGGCTCAGCCAGTGGGCGGTGGCGGCGATGGCCTCGGGGGGGCAGGGGGCCTCGGTGAAGCGGTGCTGGAGCTGCCAGGGGCCCTGGGGGCGGGTGGGGGCCGGAGGGGGAGGGGAACAGTGGTGAGGACGTAAGGTACTCAGCAAGCAAGGCGCTATGGGCTCTACGGTATGCACCAACCCACCACGCAAGCAGCTGACCGTTCCCCTGCCCCCTGGCCCCAGCTTCTTCAGCCCCTCCAGGCCGCCCCGCCCTCCCTCCGCGCCCCTTCCCCCCGCGCCCCGCCCACCTGCGTCCACATGCTGAGCCGCCACGCGCCCTCCCCCCGCTCCGAGTCCGCTTCCAGCTTGTGCCCCCGCCCGTCCGACTGCCAATGCTCGCCGGCCCGCAGCGACAGGGGCTCCAGGGGGCGGAGCGCGTAGCCAATCTGGAGGTGGAGAGATGGGGGAGGAAGAGGAGCGTCAACAGGGGATCGACGCAGCGCGCAGGGCTGCAACGGACGACTATTGGACGACCCGTTTCCAGCTCAACCCGCCTTCTTCAAGCTGCAGCCCGACTCACGTCAACAAAGTAACGGCTGCCGTCAGAGGGGCAGGTGACCAGGAGGCTGCCGTGGGCGTTGGGGGGCGTCCACCTGCCGCCGTGCCACACCTGAGGGGGTTAAGGAGACGGAGGGGGTCGCTTGGGAGCAGGGAGGGCTAGGCAAGGATCAAACAGCCTGGAGCCCTGGACACACTCTATAGGTCTGTCCTCACTGGTCCCGTGAGTCCCCTTCCTTCGCCGTCCCACCTCTCCGGCGACGATAGTGGTCTCAAAGCCAAGCTCGCGCAGGACATGGTTCATCAGGGCGACATGCTCAAAGCATATGCCTCCCACGCCACGGGTGAGGACCTGATCAGCGATGTCAGCGACGTTCAGGTTCGGGTCGAGTGGCTTGCCGTTGAAGAGGGCCACGGAGCAGAAGGGCAGCGTCTGGGCGTGCGCAACGTGGATGCGCGTGAGGGCCTCCGGGGTGGGAGCCGAGACGTCCTCGCGTGAGAGGTTGAGCACGCGAAGGTACTGAGCGACGATGTCCATGGTCATGGCTCAGGTATCGACGGTGAAAGAAGGTTTGTGCTCGAGTCGAACTGTGAGTCGACCACAATTTTCGGCATGTGAGTCTGTACGCTGTTGGAAGCTTGCCTGGTGAGCTGCTTGCAGGCTGTGGTATGCAACTGAGGCATTTCCGCAATGTTTGAGCGGACGTCGAGCAAGAACGGCAATGCTCGTCCTGGGCCCGTACGGCAGGAAGGGACGAGCGGCAGCTTCCTGAGCACGCGGCGAGTTGGAGCCGCGAGGGGCTATTGGTGCGAGGCCGCGGAGCTGGTCGCACAACATCATGGACATCCATGGTGCTCCGACGCCTAGGCGCTCGGTCGTGCTCGCCGGCTTCGAGCGCGTGACCGGCATCTCCCATCGAGGTTGAGATGTGTGACTGGCCCCTGTGGACCCGATTCATCCGCAACTTCCGATCGTAACCTCCTTTCAGCTGCTGAGTAAGCCGCAGCCAGGCGCCGCCTCATCAGCCCACGCTCCACACACACTCGCAACTGCCGCGTCGGCCCCCCCACAGCTGGGCAGGGCTGGGGCAGGGTTGCGAATGGTACCGCGCCAGAGATGTTCTTGCACTTCGCTGGCCCTGCTTTTCGCGTTACCTCGTCTCCCGTTTCCCCTTCCTCCCACAGCTGGGGCGCCGGTGCTGGAGCTGGCGCACAGGCGCTGGACCGCAGGAGCTGGAACTAGAGCGCAAGAGCTGGACCGCAGGATCTGGAGCTGGAGTGCAGGCGCATGGGTGCTGGACTGGTGCTGATGGCACGCTATTGTGTGTCTGCGGGGGCGGCGGCTGCCAGCCGCCGCCTCGCTTCTTGGGGTGGCGGCGGCGGACGTGTCGGGGGGAACCGCCGCCGGCCTCGCCGCGGCCGCCCCCGAAAACAGTTTGGCTCGCCCCTTCAGGGGCAAGACAGGGCTTTTGGGGTCTAAGGCACCCCCGGCCCTTAAATTAATTCGCACCGAAACGCTTGGCTGACTCAAAACGTGACGAGATGGGGGAGTGAGATTAGAATTTGGTGCTGCATGAATAGGGCCTGGACGGCGGCACAAGCGCGACGCTGGTGGTAGACTAACAGTCAAGTTGTCCCCCAAAGTGTGAACGACCCGCCGATTCGGTCGGGTCAGACGAGCGGTTGTAAACGCTTGTTGCGGGTGACTTTACTAAAGTGTCGCACGAAGAAGTCGGAGGCAACATTGATGATGGCCGTCGCCGTTGTCGCGCGTACATAGAAGCGCCTCGAAAGCTATGAGCAGTTCAGAACGCATGGAGTATCAGCACACGGACACCAAAACGCTGCGAGACGAAGTCACAAGAACGTGCTGACGCAGCGGCGATGGACGACCGATTTCCTCGTAAACACACATGTGAGACGACCAAGATACGCCAACAGCAGGTATTGTACACGGATCACAAGAACCGCACGAGACGTGAGAGAAAACGCACGCTTCGCTTCAGACCAACCTACTTACAAACGCAGCAGCATAGCTCGTTGCAAAAGCTGCTCTGAGAAGTGAAACCGTGCTTCGGAAACAAAGCAAAGCTGTGCGTGAAGCTACACGCACGTCTGAAAGCTGCAGGGCTATGTCGACATCACATCTCCTACCGCGTCGGAAACTGCCTGTTCGCCTCCACCTTCCCGGCCACCCGGCACGTCAAGAGACCGCATGTACGCTGGCCAGCACCATGCATACTTCGTTCGAGTGTACTTGCTGCTTACACAGCGTCACTAGGCTGAGCGGACGGCGGCACGCGCCCTCACCCCTCACGCAGCTGTGTTTATTTCTCGGGGGGCGAGCCCGCCTCGCTGCGCAGCAGGACGTTTCACTGCCGTGCGGGGCATGAAGACATCGGGGCCGGGCGGGCCTTCGCGGCCTGCGCCATCTTGTGCCCCTCCCGTCTGAGCCCCTGCTCTGGCTGCACGCCACCGCATCCTCTGCACCCCGTGCACGCTCACTTGCACCGCGCGCCCGTGGCTGTTCCCCTGCATCGCTGGCCCCTACTCTACACTGCTGGGGTCCGCCGCCGTGATCCGCCTGGGCGCTGGCGGGGAGCTCGCCCACTCTCACGCGCGGGGGCCTTCCCTGCTGATCCCGGATGGGTGGGGTCGCTGCTTGCCAGCCACCCCATCCGGGCCTCTCGGACCGCACCCCTCTCTCCGCCCCTTCCTGCCCGCGTCACTTTTCCCCCCGAGTCCTGTGTGCCGTACGGCCCTCGCCGTGTCCTCGTTGCTGGCTTCTGCCCCTCTGGGCGACGCTGGCGGCGGCGGGCCGCGGCGAGCTGGCGGCAGGGGAGGAGGCGCTGGCGGCGACGCTGACGGCGCCGTCGATGGTCGAACGGGTGCGGTCGGCGGTGGCGGGCGGGCCGTACGGCGTGGAGGGTGGCGCTGGCAGCGCGGCGGCGGCGGAGGCGGCGGCGAGGATGCACAACGAGCACCACGTCGCTACGCGGGGCGGCGGTGGGGGCGTGTAGACGTGAGGGCTGGAGCACGAGGCTCTTCGATGCGGTCCAAGCTGCCAGCGTGGGCGGAGGGGCATGCAGGGCGTACAGGGCCTGCAAGAGCCACGGCTGCAGCCTTGGGTGCGGCTTTGGACTGTGCGCGTGTGATGAGAGTCATCCAGTGGGGTGACGGGTCGAGGCCGCATGCGGGGCACAAGTGTAACGATACCAGTACCGCTTTGGAAAGGAAGTTATGCCCGGCCCGGCCCGTTCCGACCGCGACACTGATCCGTTTCAGCCGGACCAGCCGTGCTCCACACCAGTTTCAGCCTTCACACACAGCCACTGCCACAATCCATTCGGGCGGTCCTCTTCGTCCCTTGGTGGGCCACCACATACATGCCAAGCTCACAGCCATACCCACGCCGCGGAAAGTCCATTCAGGCGGCCTCCTGATGTCTGTGAGGCGCTAGAAGCATTCCAAAAGTAGGGCCGGCCGGGAACTGAGGCCATTTGAGAGGCCAAACCGCCCGGACTTGGGCTGTGGGCACCCCGCCCCCGCCCCCACCTTCACCCTTACCGCCCGCCTCGGCCACCTGCCCCGCCCCTCTCGCCCTCTCCCGTCTCTTAGCAGCCTCAGGCCTACAGATTGCTGAGGGGATTGCGCCGGCTTCCAGCTGCAACGCTTTCGGTTCCGCGTGGAACTGACATCTGGATGCACATGGGCGCCTCCGAGCCGCCTCCGGCACTTGCCTCCGCAGAATCGTAATCCCAGAACCCATTCGGCCTTGCAGGCAAGTATGTACGTATGTACAGGTATGGTCAACCGGTGGGTCCGGTGCCCGGCACGGGTGAGATCACGCTCCGAGCATCAGCCCTTGCATGCATGCCCTTCGCCCACCCATCCCCGGAGCCACTTCCTACCTGCCCCTCAACCCCCTCGCTCAGGCTCGGCCCCACAACCCCCAACGGCCCCTCGGACCCGTGTAAAAATTAGCAGTTAGGATTCACGACCTCGATCCTCCCGAGTATATATATGTATGTAAGACAAAGCACAAGCCCACAAAGGCAATCATCCCCTTCCCCGCCCCGTGCTGTCCCCCTCGCTCATCAGGGCCCCGCGGCCACCATGACCCCCTCCCGCGCCACCATGTCCATCTCCATCGCCCCCCGCCCCCTCCCCTGCATCCGCCTGCCCCTGCCCCTGCCCCTGCCCCTGCCCCGCCTGCTCCTGCTTCAGCGGCGCCAGGGGCGCGAGGCTCTTCATCTCCCAGCGCATCCGGTCCCGCAGGGAGGCGCTGTGCAGGGGCAGCACTCGCTCCAGGGAGCCGCCCTCGGGGGCTGGGGAGTCCTGCACCGCCGCACCGCCCTCCTGCTCGTCCTGCTTGCTCGGTACTGCCTTGCGTACGACGATCTTGGCGTGGGTGGGGGGCACACTCGAGCCAGCCCACAGGCCTGAGGAGGGGGAGGGAAAGGGCAGCAGTCGTGTGAGGCTAGCAGTCATAGGCTCACAGCACAAGACATGTTGAGCAACTGCTGCGCTGCATCCGCATTTAGTACCCCTCTGCCAGCCTCAGCCCCACCACCCCTCCCCGCCCCACCTGTTCCCACGGTCACGTGAGCCCCGTCCGGCCTGCAGATGCCGGCGACCCAGCCCGCCAGGAAGGGCGATTCGGGCTGGCTCAGCCAGTGGGCGGTGGCGGCGATGGCCTCGGGGGGGCAGGGGGCCTCGGTGAAGCGGTGCTGGAGCTGCCAGGGGCCCTGGGGGCGGGTGGGGGCCGGAGGGGGAGGGGAACAGTGGTGAGGACGTAAGGTACTCAGCAAGCAAGGCGCTATGGGCTCTACGGTATGCACCAACCCACCACGCAAGCAGCTGACCGTTCCCCTGCCCCCTGGCCCCAGCTTCTTCAGCCCCTCCAGGCCGCCCCGCCCTCCCTCCGCGCCCCTCCCCCCGCGCCCCGCCCACCTGCGTCCACATGCTGAGCCGCCACGCGCCCTCCCCCCGCTCCGAGTCCGCTTCCAGCTTGTGCCCCCGCCCGTCCGACTGCCAATGCTCGCCGGCCCGCAGCGACAGGGGCTCCAGGGGGCGGAGCGCGTAGCCAATCTGGAGGTGGAGAGATGGGGGAGGAAGAGGAGCGTCAACAGGGGATCGACGCAGCGCGCAGGGCTGCAACGGACGACTATTGGACGACCCGTTTCCAGCTCAACCCGCCTTCTTCAAGCTGCAGCCCGACTCACGTCAACAAAGTAACGGCTGCCGTCAGAGGGGCAGGTGACCAGGAGGCTGCCGTGGGCGTTGGGGGGCGTCCACCTGCCGCCGTGCCACACCTGAGGGGGTTAAGGAGACGGAGGGGGTCGCTTGGGAGCAGGGAGGGCTAGGCAAGGATCAAACAGCCTGGAGCCCTGGACACACTCTATAGGTCTGTCCTCACTGGTCCCGTGAGTCCCCTTCCTTCGCCGTCCCACCTCTCCGGCGACGATAGTGGTCTCAAAGCCAAGCTCGCGCAGGACATGGTTCATCAGGGCGACATGCTCAAAGCATATGCCTCCCACGCCACGGGTGAGGACCTGATCAGCGATGTCAGCGACGTTCAGGTTCGGGTCGAGTGGCTTGCCGTTGAAGAGGGCCACGGAGCAGAAGGGCAGCGTCTGGGCGTGCGCAACGTGGATGCGCGTGAGGGCCTCCGGGGTGGGAGCCGAGACGTCCTCGCGTGAGAGGTTGAGCACGCGAAGGTACTGAGCGACGATGTCCATGGTCATGGCTCAGGTATCGACGGTGAAAGAAGGTTTGTGATCGAGTCGAACTGTGAGTCGACCACAACTTTCGGCATGTGAGTCTGTACGCTGTTGGAAGCTTGCCTGGTGAGCTGCTTGCAGGCTGTGGTATGCAACTGAGGCATTTCCGCAATGTTTGAGCGGACGTCGAGCAAGAACGGCAATGCTCGTCCTGGGCCCGTACGGCAGGAAGGGACGAGCGGCAGCTTCCTGAGCACGCGGCGAGTTGGAGCCGCGAGGGGCTATCGGTGCGAGGCCGCGGAGCTGGTCGCACAACATCATGGACATCCATGGTGCTCCGACGCCTAGGCGCTCGGTCGTGCTCGCCGGCTTCGAGCGCGTGACCGGCATCTCCCATCGAGGTTGAGATGTGTGACTGGCCCCTGTGGACCCGATTCATCCGCAACTTCCGATCGTAACCTCCTTTCAGCTGCTGAGTAAGCCGCAGCCAGGCGCCGCCTCATCAGCCCACGCTCCACACACACTCGCAACTGCCGCGTCGGCCCCCCCACAGCTGGGCAGGGCTGGGGCAGGGTTGCGAATGGTACCGCGCCAGAGATGTTCTTGCACTTCGCTGGCCCTGCTTTTCGCGTTACCTCGTCTCCCGTTTCCCCTTCCTCCCACAGCTGGGGCGCCGGTGCTGGAGCTGGCGCTCAGGCGCTGGACCGCAGGAGCTGGAACTAGAGCGCAAGAGCTGGACCGCAGGATCTGGAGCTGGAGTGCAGGCGCATGGGTGCTGGACTGGTGCTGATGGCACGCTATTGTGTGTCTGCGGGGCGGCGGCTGCCAGCCGCCGCCTCGCTTCTTGGGGTGGCGGCGGCGGACGTGTCGGGGGGAACCGCCGCCGGCCTCGCCGCGGCCGCCCCCGAAAACAGTTTGGCTCGCCCCTTCAGGGGCAAGACAGGGCTTTTGGGGTCTAAGGCACCCCCCGGCCCTTAAATTAATTCGCACCGAAACGCTTGGCTGACTCAAAACGTGACGAGATGGGGGAGTGAGATTAGAATTTGGTGCTGCATGAATAGGGCCTGGACGGCGGCACAAGCGCGACGCTGGTGGTAGACTAACAGTCAAGTTGTCCCCCAAAGTGTGAACGACCCGCCGATTCGGTCGGGTCAGACGAGCGGTTGTAAACGCTTGTTGCGGGTGACTTTACTAAAGTGTCGCACGAAGAAGTCGGAGGCAACATTGATGATGGCCGTCGCCGTTGTCGCGCGTACATAGAAGCGCCTCGAAAGCTATGAGCAGTTCAGAACGCATGGAGTATCAGCACACGGACACCAAAACGCTGCGAGACGAAGTCACAAGAACGTGCTGACGCAGCGGCGATGGACGACCGATTTCCTCGTAAACACACATGTGAGACGACCAAGATACGCCAACAGCAGGTATTGTACACGGATCACAAGAACCGCACGAGACGTGAGAGAAAACGCACGCTTCGCTTCAGACCAACCTACTTACAAACGCAGCAGCATAGCTCGTTGCAAAAGCTGCTCTGAGAAGTGAAACCGTGCTTCGGAAACAAAGCAAAGCTGTGCGTGAAGCTACACGCACGTCTGAAAGCTGCAGGGCTATGTCGACATCACATCTCCTACCGCGTCGGAAACTGCCTGTTCGCCTCCACCTTCCCGGCCACCCGGCACGTCAAGAGACCGCATGTACGCTGGCCAGCACCATGCATACTTCGTTCGAGTGTACTTGCTGCTTACACAGCGTCACTAGGCTGAGAGGACGGCGGCACGCGCCCTCACCCCTCACGCAGCTGTGTTTATTTCTCGGGGGGCGAGCCCGCCTCGCTGCGCAGCAGGACGTTTCACTGCCGTGCGGGGCATGAAGACATCGGGGCCGGGCGGGCCTTCGCGGCCTGCGCCATCTTGTGCCCCTCCCGTCTGAGCCCCTGCTCTGGCTGCACGCCACCGCATCCTCTGCACCCCGTGCACGCTCACTTGCACCGCGCGCCCGCGGCTGCTCCCCTGCATCGCTGGCCCCTACTCTACACTGCTGGGGTCCGCCGCCGTGATCCGCCTGGGCGCTGGCGGGGAGCTCGCCCACTCTCACGCGCGGGGGCCTTCCCTGCTGATCCCGGATGGGTGGGGTCGCTGCTTGCCAGCCACCCCATCCGGGCCTCTCGGACCGCACCCCTCTCTCCGCCCCTTCCTGCCCGCGTCACTTTTCCCCCCGAGTCCTGTGTGCCGTACGGCCCTCGCCGTGTCCTCGTTGCTGGCTTCTGCCCCTCTGGGCGACGCTGGCGGCGGCGGGCCGCGGCGAGCTGGCGGCAGGGGAGGAGGCGCTGGCGGCGACGCTGACGGCGCCGTCGATGGTCGAACGGGTGCGGTCGGCGGTGGCGGGCGGGCAGTACGGCGTGGAGGGTGGCGCTGGCAGCGCGGCGGCGGCGGAGGCGGCGGCGAGGATGCACAACGAGCACCACGTCGCTACGCGGGGCGGCGGTGGGGGCGTGTAGACGTGAGGGCTGGAGCACGAGGCTCTTCGATGCGGTCCAAGCTGCCAGCGTGGGCGGAGGGGCATGCAGGGCGTACAGGGCCTGCAAGAGCCACGGCTGCAGCCTTGGGTGCGGCTTTGGACTGTGCGCGTGTGATGAGAGTCATCCAGTGGGGTGACGGGTCGAGGCCGCATGCGGGGCACAAGTGTAACGATACCAGTACCGCTTTGGAAAGGAAGTTATGCCCGGCCCGGCCCGTTCCGACCGCGACACTGATCCGTTTCAGCCGGACCAGCCGTGCTCCACACCAGTTTCAGCCTTCACACACAGCCACTGCCACAATCCATTCGGGCGGTCCTCTTCGTCCCTTGGTGGGCCACCACATACATGCCAAGCTCACAGCCATACCCACGCCGCGGAAAGTCCATTCAGGCGGCCTCCTGATGTCTGTGAGGCGCTAGAAGCATTCCAAAAGTAGGGCCGGCCGGGAACTGAGGCCATTTGAGAGGCCAAACCGCCCGGACTTGGGCTGTGGGCACCCCGCCCCCGCCCCCACCTTCACCCTTACCGCCCGCCTCGGCCACCTGCCCCGCCCCTCTCGCCCTCTCCCCGTCTCTTAGCAGCCTCAGGCCTACAGATTGCTGAGGGGATTGCGCCGGCTTCCAGCTCCAACGCTTTCGGTTCCGCGTGGAACTGACATCTGGATGCACATGGGCGCCTCCGAGCCGCCTCCGGCACTTGCCTCCGCAGAATCGTAATCCCAGAACCCATTCGGCCTTGCAGGCAAGTATGTACGTATGTACAGGTATGGTCAACCGGTGGGTCCGGTGCCCGGCACGGGTGAGATCACGCTCCGAGCATCAGCCCTTGCATGCATGCCCTTCGCCCACCCATCCCCGGAGCCACTTCCTACCTGCCCCTCAACCCCCTCGCTCAGGCTCGGCCCCACAACCCCCAACGGCCCCTCGGACCCGTGTAAAAATTAGCAGTTAGGATTCACGACCTCGATCCTCCCGAGTATATATATGTATGTAAGACAAAGCACAAGCCCACAAAGGCAATCATCCCCTTCCCCGCCCCGTGCTGTCCCCCTCGCTCATCAGGGCCCCGCGGCCACCATGACCCCCTCCCGCGCCACCATGTCCATCTCCATCGCCCCCGCCCCCTCCCCTGCATCCGCCTGCCCCTGCCCCTGCCCCTGCCCCGCCTGCTCCTGCTTCAGCGGCGCCAGGGGCGCGAGGCTCTTCATCTCCCAGCGCATCCGGTCCCGCAGGGCGGCGCTGCGCAGGGGCAGCACTCGCTCCAGGGAGCCGCCCTCGGGGGCTGGGGAGTCCTGCACCGCCGCACTGCCCTCCTGCTCGTCCTGCTTGCTCGGTACTGCCTTGCGTACGACGATCTTGGCGTGGGTGGGGGGCACACTCGAGCCAGCCCACAGGCCTGAGGAGGGGGAGGGAAAGGGCAGCAGGCGTCAGCTGGCTGTGCGGAGGAGCTGTCCAGAGGAGGACGAGGCTTCTATTGCCACCGTCCCATACCTCAAAACGTGCGTGCCTCCTCGCTGCTCTCGGGGCGCTCTGTTGGGGGGTATGGAGGCTCGGGCCCGGCTTCAGACCGGCATTCCGCTGCCTGGGTCGGGTTACACCGCTTGCTGGGTGCCGCCTATCTTGTGTCCCTAGGTTTCGGGTAGTTTACTTGGGGCATGGGCCCCTTCTACCCCCCTCGACTATTTCCTGACTGACGGCTTCCTGTTCGACTGATTATGCCTGTTAGGCCCTGCTGAGTGGGAGGCTGCTGGCGGCTCTGTTGTAGCGCGGTGGTTGGCGAGTGTCATAGGTCGTTTGAGAACGCCCTCTGAGGCGCCTGACGCGTTGAACACTGCATGGGGTCGTTTGGGCGCTCGGTAGACGCCTGCCGCATGCCGTGCTCCTGGGCAAGGCTGGATTCCATTGACCTTGTTTGTGCTTCACTGAACACCTTCCCCTTTGGCCCGCGGCCCCTATGGGGGTTCACGGCTGGTTGTTGTTGATGTTGTTGTTGTACCATGTCCGTGTAACAACAACAAACGCCCTTCCACCTAATGCGAAGATCCCTGCCCGCCCCACCTGTCCCCACGGACACGTGCGCCCCGTCCGGCCTGCAGATGCAGGCTATCCACCCCGCCAGGAAGGGCGACCCGGGCTGGCTCAGCCAGTGGGCGGTGGCGGCGATGGCCTCGGGGGGGCAGGGGGCCTCGGTGAAGCGGTGCTGCAGCTGCCAGGAGCCCTGGGGGTGGGTGGGGGCCGGAGGTGCAGGGGAACTTGGTGACGGACAGTGGTGAAACTGTTTACGGTACTCTAGCAAGCCTAGGCCTACGGACTCTAATCGTGAACCCACCCACCACGTCACAAGCTGACCGTTCCCCTGCCCCCTGGCCCCAGCCCCTCCAGCTCCTCCAGAGCGCCCCGCCCTCCCCCCGCCCCCCCCCCCAGGCCCCCACCTGCGTCCACATGCTGAGCCGCCACGCGCCCTCCCCCCGCTCCGAGTCCGCTTCCAGCTTGTGCCCCCGCCCGTCCGACTGCCACTGCTCGCCCGCCCGCAGCGACAGGGGCTCGAGGGGGCGGAGCGTGTAGCCAATCTGGAGGTGGAGAGATGGGGAAGGGGCGCACGGGGGCGAGCTTACGCGAAAAGCAAGGCCAGCAAAGTGCACCGCATGAGGAACTACCCGGGGAGAGGGGGGGAAGAGGCGGGTCAACGGGGGATCGACGCAGCGGCCAGGGCAGGAAGAGCTGCAACGGACGACTTCTGAGGCGACCCGTTTCCAGCTCAACCCGCCCTCTTTAAACCTGCAGCCCGACTCACGTCAACAAAATAACGGCTGCCGTCAGAGGGGCAGGTGACCAGGAGGCTGCCGTGGGCGTTGGGAGGCGTCCACCTGCCGCCGTGCCACACCTGAGGGGGTTAAGGAGACGGAGGGGGTCGCTTGGGAGCAGGGAGGGCTAGGCAAGGATCAAACAGCCTGGACACAACCGATGTGCCTATCCTCACTTGTCTCTTGGGTCCCCTTCCTTCCCGGTCCCACCTCTCCGGCGATGATGGCGGTCTCAAAGCCAAGCTCGCGCAGGGCATGGCTCATCAGGGCGAGATGCTCAAAGCATATGCCTCCCTCGCCGCGGGTGAGGACCTGATCAGCGATGTCAGCGACGTTCAGGTTCGGGTCGAGTGGCTTGCCGTTGAAGAGGGCCACGGAGCAGAAGGGCAGCGTCTGGGCGTGCGCAACGTGGATGCGCGTGAGGGCCTCCGGGGTGGGAGCCGAGACGCCCTCGCGTGAGAGGTTGAGCACACGTAGGTATTGAGAGACGACGTCCATGGTTATAGCTCAGGTAGCGACGGTGAAAGAAGGCTTGTGCTTGAGTCGCGACTGGTCGCTCGCGATTCTCGGCCTGTGAGTCTGTGTGGTGTTGGAAGCTTGCCTGGAGAGCTGCTTGCGGGCTGTGGTATGCAACTGAGGCATTGCGGCGATGCTTAAGCGAACATTGAGCAAGAACGGCAATGCTCGTCCGGGCCCCGTACGGCACCAAGGGACGAGCGGCAGCTTCCTGAGAACGCGAGCGGCTACGGGTTCGTTGTCGCGGGAGCTGGTCGCACAACGTTATGGCCATCCATGGTGCTCCTATGCCTAGGCGCTCTGTCGTGCTCGCCGGCTTTGAGCGCGTGACCGGCACCTCCCATCGACGAGAGGTTGAGATGTGTGACTGGCCCCTGTGGACCCGATGCATCTGCATCCGCAACTTCCCACCGTAATCTCCTTTAAGCTGATCAGTAATCCGGAGCCAGGCGCCGCCTCATTAGCCCACGCTCCACGCTCACGGGCAACTGCCACGCAGGCCCCCCAACGGACCACGCGCTGCCTCAGCTCACGCTCGATGGTGACACGTGTGCCTGGCCCCTGTGTTCCCACAGTCATCTCCCTTCAGCAGCTGGATAACCTGGAGCCGGGGCCCGCCTCATCAGCCCATGCTCCACACTCACCCACAGCTGCCTCAGCTGTAGTACACTGCACAGCAGGGCCCCCTACAGATTACGATCTGCCTCAGCTCACACACGTGGCCTGCTGGGTTGTCAGGTGGCCTGATCCCAGCCTCAACCGCCGTCCTCGACCTCAGCCAGGTCAGTTCCCCAAAAGACTACGAGCTAACTCAGCACGCCGCCGCTTACGTTCATGCCCTGCCCCCAGCCTCGACGGCCATAGAGGTCATGGCCGCCTCGGCTTGAGCCGCCAGCTCAGCCACCCTCGCCCTGAGCTCGGCAAGCCGGTGCGGCCCCCAGCTCGCGCGAGCCCCCAACGCCCCGCCATCCGCCCGCCCTACCCCCCGCCCGCGCATCATCGCCGCCCCCTTGCCACCCCCCTCGTGCACTCCCACCCGCACTTGGCCCCTCAAAGCAACGCTGCTGTCGACAACGTCCCCCTCCTCGCTCCCAAAGCCCTCCCCACCACCGCTCGCCCCATCGCTCATCAAGTCCTCCCCACCAACGCCCGCCTCGTCGCTCATCAAGCCCCCACCACCACCCACGCTGCCGCCCGAGGAGCCCCAGATGAAGGAGGCCTCGAGGCTGTTCATGGCCAGGCGAGCCACGTCAGCAACGCCCAGGCCCGCGACCTGTACGACAAGGAGGGAAGGAAGGGGGGAGGGCGAAGGGACGTGCTCACTTCACTCCCCAAGTGTGCCCACCCTCCCCGGCAACCATCAACTGTCACGGACCAGGGTTCCCGCCCTAAACGTTACCCAAGTCTCCTTACCGGTACCGAACCCAGCTTGTAGCACCATGACTGCCCTTTCCCAGCACCCGACTCCTCCAAATGCCCACCTGCGTCAGCCACTCGTCGTTGCCCTCCAGGCCCCCTCCTCCGCACCCAACACCCAAGCCCTTGACTGCCACCCAAAGGGCTACGGTACTCGACACGTCAGCAGCGCTGACTCAGCACCCACCTGCGCCAGCCACTCGTAGTTGCCCTCCACGTAGGCCCCAAAGTAGGCCGCGTCGTCGCTGTTGACCGTCACCAGGAGGCCCGGGGTACGGACCAGCTCGGAGAGGCGCTGGGGCAGCTGGCCGGGGTAGACCTGCGGGGTGGGGGGGGGGGTTGGGGGGTGGGGGGCGGTTAGGGAGGGGTGAGGGAGGGGAGGGGGGGGGACGGGGGGAGGGGGGAAAAGGCTACGCGAGGTGTGTCTCAGCTCCGTACACCGCAGAGCAGGCTGGGAGGGGAGAGGGCGAGAGCAACTGGCAACTCCTGGAACCCTACACCTTTGGCAGAGCTCGCACAAACCTCACGTTGTACCCCGCCTACGGTATACACCTCAACCTCGAGCCTCCCCCTGGCCCTCGCCCCGCTCCGGCACCCCCCACCCCATCCACCCACCCACCCCCAGCCGCAGGTTGCTGACGGGGCAGACGGTGAGCGGCACCCGCCTCTCCACCAGCGCCTGCCTCAGGGGGGGGTCATCCAGGCAGTGCACGCCGTGGTCCACCCGCCTCACGTGCAGCACGTCTAGGGCCTGACAGGGGGGGTTAGGGGGGTAGGGGGGAGGGTAAGGGCAGGGGGGGGTCATCCAGGCAGTGCACGCCGTGGTCCACCCGGCGCACGTGCAGCACGTCTAGGGCCTGACAGGGGGGGTAGGGGGTAGGGCGGTAAGGGGAGGGGGGGTAGAAGGGGTAGGGGGGAAAGGTGAAATGAGGGGGGGAACGTCAACCTCTCCTCTCTCCTACGACCCGCAACCCGCTTCCTACCGATCCGCGGTCTCTCCCATAACCCGCCTTCCTCCCCGCCCACACCTGCCCCCTCACTTTTCTCCCTTGCCCCTTCCATTCTCCATCCCACCAATACCCCCTCCCCTCTCCCCCCCCTCTCACCTCCCACACGTACTCGGGCTGCCCCTCCTCCCCCGCGTGCGCCACCGCCAGCAGCCCCAGCCCCGCGGCCCGCTCGAACACGGCCGCAAAGGCCGCCGGGGGGTGCCCAGCCTCCGAGGAGTCCAGCCCCACAGCGACGATGCCGCGGCGGAGCCAGGGCAGGGCGGCGGTGAGGGTGGCGTCGGCGTCCTCGATGGAAAGGTCCTGTGTGTTTAGGGGGGGGGGGGGAGAAGGAATGCAGGGTTGGGGGAGCGGGGCAGGTGGGGTTGGGGCTTGGGAGACCTTCCTCCCCCCTCCACCCTGTGCCCCAATCTTCCCTCCCTTCCCTTCATGCAAGGATTCCCTGGCGTCGTCGCGATCCCGCTCAGCAACAAGCACTCCCTCCCTTCCCCTGCCTTCCGTTCAGCCTCCCTCCCCCCCCCCTCTCCCCTACCTTGCGGAAGCACATGATCCAGGCCACCGACAGCCCCAGCCCCGCCTCCGCCGCCTCCGCCGCCGCCACCAGCCCCCCCATGAACTCAGACCAGGCCAGGCCGTTCTGCACGTGTGTCTGGGGGGGGGGGCAGAGGGAGGAAGAGGAGGCTTAGCGGGAGGCGTTGAGGGCGGAGAGTTGTTGTGTAACCAAAGGGCGCGCATGCACAGTTAGGGTATCCTCGATGCACTTGAGCGACGGGTCCCAGGCAGCCCCTCACAACTCCACACCCCCACACGCCCCAACGGGGCTGCTCCGTGGCGCGGTAACCGCCCCCAAACTTCACTTCCCCGCTCCCCCACAGGCCTCCGCCCCACCTGGGGGTCAAAGAACACCTCTGCGCGAACCACGTTGGCGGCCGCCGCACGCTGGGGGCGGGGAGGAGGTGGTGGGTCGGCGGGGTGGGGAGGGAGCGGTTAAGACAGCGCGGGGGGCGCACGCCGTGAGACGTCAGAAGCGGAAGCTATGCCCGAGGCCACTTGCGGACCGAGTTGGCGGCGGCCGCACGCGGGGTGTTGTGGAGAGGGGTGGTTGGCGGGGCAGGGCAGGCACGGGGTGAGAGGGCGCAGGGGAGGCAGCTTCGAAGAGGCAGGGAGCTCACCGGCCTCACACGACACCAGGATCTCCGGCGTGGGCCTTTGGCCGTGGTTAGCATATGCCTTATGGCGAGGTGCTGCACGCCGTACGCTGCCGTACAGTGCAGTACGGTGCCGTGCGGTACGCACCTTGAAGTAGGCCATGGCGAGGTCGAAGAAGTCCCGCCGCGTACGCAGTACGGAGGCCCCGTAGTAGTACAGATCCAGGAAATCCTGAAGGTCCGAGAAGTTGTAGGCAGCCCTGGGAGCGGCGCAGCGGAGTGGGCAGTTGTAAGCTTGGAGCGTGCGTGTAGAGGTGAGGGGGCAGGGCCTCGGACGAGGGGCGCGGTAGGACGTGAGAGGGGAGTTGGAGGGGGAGTGCCGGGTGCGGATGAGGGTGCCGCGCTCGGGCCTCGGGGGGAGGCCCAAGAGGCGAGTTGATGGGGGTGGACACTGTTGCGGGCGCATGGTGGGAATGCAAGGCAGGCCTTTGCGGGGGGCCGGGGGGCGTACCTCGCGGCTTCGGGGCTCGGGTAGGGCGGCGGCAGGTTATTGCGACCCGCGAGCGCCAGCATCATCTCCGGCTCCAGAGTGCCTTCTATGTGAACGTGCAGTTCGGCCTTGGGCACTGCGTGAATGAATCGGCGCAGAGGCTCCGGGAGCTCCCGAAGCGTGGAGCTGTCGCCATGCGCATGCTGGGCGCCGACACCTTTCTGCGCAGACTGCTGCATGCGAGCTGAGAAAGTACTGCTAAGTCCACTGGTGGGCACAAGGGCAGCTGATATACTACAGGCCGCGAGCAGGAGCGCAAGTTGCATTCGCGCCATGGCGCTGGCAAGTACCAGCTTTCAAGACCTCAAGCGGTGCCAATTTATAGTGTAGGCAAGGTTGTTACTATGATCATCGTAACGCCAGGCGTGCATTGGGACAGCGCGTGACCGGCACGCCCATACGCCATACCCTGCTCCCCCCTCTCTCTCTTTGGGCTCATTTGCCCGGCCCCGCATGCGGATTGATCCTCGAAACTGAGCCTCCCGGCTCCCGCAAAACCTTATCCATCCAGTGGCCTGGGGCGTGCATTAGGGCGTGACCGGCACGTGGATCCCCAGATCATTCCCTCCACCCACTGCCCTCCACCCTCGTCCTCCCGGACCCACGCTCGACCTTCAATAGTCCCCCGTGGGCCGCCTCCAAAAACAGCCGCCACCACCACCACCACCACCAAGCCCCACCATCGCTCCGGTCCTCTGGCCCCAGCTGCTTGTTCAGTCACGCCTCCCCCTCCCCCAGCAGTGCCGCGTTGGCCGCCTCCACAAAGGCCGCAGCCGCCCGCGCACCCCAGCCGGCGTCGCACAGCCACCGCCCGATGACACCGCCGCTTTTGCACCCCACCTCACAGCTGCTGCCCGTGCTCTTGCGCCCGCTTGCGTCATCGCCGCTCGGGCCTGCTGCCTCGTCACCCTGGTCCTCCTCGTCGTCACGCGCGGCCGTACGGCCGCCGCCGCCGCCGCTCCCGCTGCTATGGTTACTGGGCCTGTCGCTGCCGCTGTCCCTGCCGCTGTGGCCGCCGCCGCCGCCGCTCCCGCTGCCCTCGTTGCTGCGCCCGCCGCTGCCGCTACCGCCGTCGGTACTGGGGCCGCTGCCGCCGCCGCCACTGCCGCTGCCACCGCCGCCGACTTCCAGCAGCTCCGCCAGCTCCGAGTCCAGATCCGGGATCGAGCCTGTGGAATGGAGAGAGGCATCACGCCGTACAAGAGCTGGTGGAACGGTAGGTGGGCGGGTGGGGGGGTGCTGGTACCGTGAGTGCGCGGCGGGCCTCGCTTCCAAAGTGCCCCTGTCGTGCCGAGGCCCGAGGAGTCTCACCCGCGACCTCGGTGTAGCTCCCGCCCCCCGGCTGCTCCTCCTGCACCCGCTTGATGGTCACCCGCAGCCGCACGGCACGGCCGCCGCCGGGGACCTGCCGGAGAGCATGCGGTGTGTGACTGTACGGCACATGCGCAGATGGCGACCAGTGCTTCAAGCCTTGCAAGCCTTGCGTCTGCGTCGGTTAATAGTTCCCGCCTCAACCCACCCACGCACCCTCCTACCCCAACCACCCACCTGCAAGATCCCCTCGTACGCCGCCTTGCTCTTGCGCCGTGACGTCTCCAGGCGCATGTCCGGGGGCAGGTGGCGGCCGGGGGCGGAGGCCAGGGCGCGCAGCCCGCCCGCGCCATTGCACGCCGCCACCACCGCAGCCGCCACGGAGCGGGCGGTGGGGTCCTCATGCATCTGCGGGTAGCGGCATGAGCACACACGGGGACCACCGTGAGACCAGGTTCATTGGTTGGCTTCCTAGCATGTCGGCGTGTGGGCGTGCGTAAACGCTTGCCTGCCGCTCGCCCCTCCGCCCGATGAGCTTGACTCGGGCGTCCAGCTGCCGCGGCCCCGCCAGCAGCGCCGCGAAGTGGAGCACGTCCAGGGCCCCCCGCATTCGCTCCAGGCGGGTGGTCCTGCGGATACATTCGAACGGATGCACGCACTGAGGAGCTCAAATTTGCATACCGGTATGAATGAGCTGTACTACAATCTGAGACCCCACACGACCCCCGCCGCACGCGGGTCGTTGGCCCCGGCGTGCCTGTGCCCCGACCGACCCCTTGCCACACCCGTCGCTGTCGAACACGACGTCAACGGTGTACTTGATGTTGAGCCGCTGCAGGTAGGAGAGCAGGGCATGGAAGGGGAGAGGGGCGGTCACGGGATTTCAGGGGAGCTCGTCGCGCTCTCCTGTCCTCCCACTCCGCCCATGCACATGCCCCCTTCTCCTGCCCAATGCCGCTGCTCCCACGCACATAACCCCAGAGCTAATGTTGCGGCGCCTACCTCGTTCACGATGTGGATCGTCGCCACCTCCTCGGCCTTCACCCGCACAAAGCCCAGGCCCCCCTCCCCCGTCAGCCACCGCTCCAGGGGGGCAACAAGGGGGCTGGGGAAGGCGTTGGAGAAGACGGCCTGGGAGACCCCCGCGGTGCCGTACAGTCCCTGGAGGTAAATCCGGCGGGTGGGCCACGAGTCGAAAGGCCGACGTGCCGTACGCGCCGGTAGGTGGTGGCAGCTGCTGGCAGGCCGGGGGGCCAAGCGCGCTGCCTGTACGGCATGTACGACGGTGTTTGAGACACCCCACGCACCTGCAGCTGGTCGAGCGTCATGCAGTGCACCGAGGGCAGGTTGAAGAAGAACTGCTTGCCTGGGAAAGGGTGGGGAGGAGGGGGGAGAGGGGGCCAGAAGGAAAGGTGAAGACAAAGTGCTTGCCTGCTGGGTTGGGGGTAGCGAGGAAGGGACAGGGCAGGAGACTGAGGAGAGTGAGAGGGAAGAATGAGGCAACAACGTGCGTGCCCAAGCACGGGCAGGGGGCGGAGGCTGGGCATGCCCCAGCCTTTAAGGCTACCCACCAAGTCCGAAGCGCAAGCAGAGGAGGCTCAAGGGCGGCGTCTGCTGAGCGGCAGCGGTGCGGGCGGCGGCGGACAGCGCGGCCGCCCCGGGCCCGTTGGGGCCCAAGGCGGGCCCGCCTGTGTGGAAGGCGCACGCCTGGCGGAAGAGCACGGAGGCGCACATGAGAAAGCGTGTTGGGGAGTAGTGCTGGACAACCAAGGCGTCCCTAGTACTTGAGGCGGCACGTGCAGAAGGTACCTAGCACACTCACGCGCAGGGAAGGCCCTCCGCCCAAGCCTGGAAGGGCCCCGCTGCTGCCGCCGTACAGGTCGTCCACGGCTCGAGGTGCCATGACGTACAGCTGCTCCTTACGGCCAGCGGCGCGGACCGCCTCGTCAGCAGCTGAGGGGGACATGTTGCGTGATGAGCGGTGGCACGCCACCCCGCCTTCCTCCGCACCCAAGACCCAACCGCCCCTGCTCCCACCGCTTCGCGCCTCAAACCGCACGCTCCAGGGGTCGGGTCCGAATGCGGACTCGAACAGGAAAGAGTCGACCCTCGAGGGATAGGGATAGGCGGTGTTGCCTGCGCACATAGAAACCGGGCCATATACGGGTAGAGGGCTCGACTTTGTACAGTACGGGTGGACCCTGGTGGACGGGCGGGCCCCGGTCCATGGACGTACCCATCTGCACGTTTGCCTCCACCTGTGCCCGTAGCAGAGCTGCCGCCCACGCCACCGCCGCAGGGTCCGAGCCGGTTACTACAGCTTCTCCCGGCTGTACGCTGACCCAGCAATTCCCTCCAACTTGTCGCTGCAGCCACTTGACGTTGGAGGCATGGCGTCCGATGATGGCGCCAGGATTCAGGCTGCCGATGTCCACCCGCACGCTGGCACCGGTGGGACTATAGGCGCTGTGGGGCTGATATTTTTGCCACTTGCGCTTTCCCATGGTGAGCACACGGGTCTTGGCAGCAGCTGAGGGGAGGAGCTGCTGGATAGGGCCCGCGATGTCCTCCGGAAGCACGCACAGCGAGGTGGTTTCTGAAAGGCGATATCGCAATTCAGTACTTAGTAAGTCCTTTGCAACGCTAGGGCGTGCCTCGCTGCCGTGTTCTGGCCAATCGAGCAAGCCGGGCTCTACATGCCCAACGTCCACGTGGCTAGCAGACAGGTGGGCGACGCGAAAATGAGCTAGGCAAGTAAGTGGAGTTTGCGTGTGGCATCGCAGCGCGCGTGCAGGAGCGCATCGCAGATGTTGTACCCGTGAGGCGAGGGCCACGAACCCGTGATCTGCCCACGGCGGAACGTCCGCTCGTCCCGCTCCGCCCTCGCACCAGCCCCGCCTTCAAATTGCACCTGCCGTCCCACGTGACGAGCAACCCGGGAGAATTGCCCGTGTGCCTAACATTCGGAGCCTCCGCCCCTCTTTCCCCTCCCCGCACGGCAGCCCCCCGCCCCGCCCCCTCTGGCCACACAAGCAACTCCTCGGCGGCTGGACCCCACACGGCACCGGCAAGCCCCATCCATCCAACCCTCGTACCCTCCTTTTGCCCGGACGGTCGTCGCTCACGCCTCCCCCTCCCCCAGCAGTGCCGCGTTGGCCGCCTCCACAAAGGCAGCCACCGCCCGCAGCGCCCGCGCACCCCAGCCGGCGTCGCACAGCCACCGCCCGATGACACCGCCGCCCCGGGCAGCTTCCAGCAGCTCCGCCAGCTCCAAATCCAGGCCTGGTATCAGACCTGTACGGCAGAGGGGGCCGCACGTGCAAGTGCTTGGTGTGGAGCTGTGGAATCCGGAGATGAGGTGTATGTGGGAGGAAAGGTGACACCGGCACCCATGCCCGGGGCCCGCGTGCCTCGCCACAGGAGGAAGCCCCACGCTCACCCGCGACCTCCGTGTAGCTCACGCCCCACGCTCACCCGCTCACGCCCCACGCTCAAGCCCCACGCTCACCCGCTCAAGCCCCACGCTCAAGCCCCACGCTCACCCGCGACCTCCGTGTAGCTCACGCCCCCCGGCTGCTCCTCCTGCACCCGCTTGATGGTCACCCGCAGCCGCACGGCAAGGCCGCCGCCGGGGACCTGAGGCATTCGCTCACGTTCAGAACATAACGGTAAGCGTAACGGTAAGCGTAACGGTAAGCGTAACGGTAAGCGGCGCAAATCAGGACCAGGATGGGCCCAGCTGGTGGGGAAGCAGCTAAACTACCCCGCAGTCGCTCGGCACCCGCGGCAAGCATGGCCTCCCTACCGGTATCTACCCCGCCCGCCCACCTGCAAGATCCCCTCGTACGCCGCCTTGCTCTTGCGCCGTGCCGTCTCCAGGCGCATGTCGGGGGGCAGGTGGCGGCCGGGGGCGGAGGCCAGGGCGCCCAGCCCGCCCGCGCCGTTGCACGCCGCCACCACCGCAGCCGCCACGGAGCGGGCGGTGGGGTCCTCGTCCTGCAGTCCCCGCCGGGATGCAGCAGCGGGTGCAGAGCGGCCTTAGCTTTGAGGGGCGGGCGGGTCTGCCCCTATGTGTCTGAAGTAAGGAAGGCGTACTCAGACCATGGCTTAATGCGGGCTGGGCTGCCGTGCCATCCACACGTTGCAGTCCCCGACGGGTTAAACAGCAGACAGATAGAGCGCGCGGGGGTTGGCTGTGAGCGGTCTGACTCCATGTATGTTAAGTGACGAAGCGTGTCAGGCTGGTGCCACGCGCACAGAGGCTTGGAAGCGGAAGCGGAATAATACGGCTTGGGGAGTGTACGACAGTGCGAGGGAGGAAGGAGCCAGGAGCCAGGAGCCAGCCCGCTTGCATGCGGGCCCCGGGGGGACGTTAGCTGACTGCGGGGTCGGGCGGCCGCCGTGCCATGGACCCCCGCAATACATGCCGTACGTGCACACCCGCCTGCTTGCCTGCAGCTCGGCACGCCGCCCCATGAGCTTGATCCGTGCGTCCACCTGCCGCGGCCCCGCCAGCAGGACGGCAAAATGGAGCATTGCGGGAGCGTCTCGCACTCGCTCCAGGCGGGCGGTCCTGCGGGGTACATGCCATCCGTACAGTGCCGTACATGCCCCCGCCGGCCTGTGCCCGCGCCGGCCGGCCCTGCCGCTGTGCACTATCCGCGGCCGCCCCGCACGCACGCACGCACGCACCCGTCGTTGTCGAAGAGGAGGTCGACGGTGTACTTGAGGTTAAGGGGCTGGCGAGCGGCGGCAGGCGAGGAAGGGAGGGAGGGGGCGATGACGGATGAGCGAGGGAAGAGGATGTGGGGCGATGCAAGCAGCAAAGGAAGGGAGGTTAGCAGGGTCAGCAAGGTGACTGCTCCTCCCACGCACCTCATCTACGACGTGTATCGTCGCCATCTCCTCGGTCTCGACCAGCTTGAAGCCCAGGCCACCCTCCCCCGTCAGCCACCGCTCCAAGGGATCCACCAGGGCGCTGGGGAAGGCGTTGGAGAACACGGACTGAGAGACCCCGGCGGTGCCGTACAGGCCCTGCGGGGCAGGCAGCAGGCGGGCCGGGCCACATGGCGGGGTTGAGCGAAGGCAATGTGTTGCCAGGGGTACCGTGTGTATACCCTGGGGCACGGGGCGCGCTGCCTGTCCGTCCTGATGTGGCGTGCCATACGGTGCGTACTCGAAGCAGGACATGCCCTAAACCCTAAACCCTAAACCGCATCCACCTGCAGCTGGTTGAGCGTCATGCCGTGGGTCGAGGGCAGGTTGAAGAAGAACTGCTTGCCTGTGCAGGTAGATAGGACAGCCGTAAGAGTGCCATGAAGTGGGGGCAGGATAGAGGTTGATCAACGGCTGCTTACGGAAGCCCCCCTGCCTACTCGGCCAGCCCGGGACCTTAAACCTTGCCCCGCCCGCCCCTCACCAAGGCCGAAGCGCAAGCAGATGAGGCTCACGCGGGCAGACCGCTGCTCAGCGGCAGCAGTGCGGGCGGCGGCGGACAGCGCGTCCGCCCCGGGCCCGGCGGGGCCCAGGGCGGGCCCACCCGTGTGGAAGGCGCAGGCCTGGCGGAAGAGCACGGAGGCGCACATGACAAAGCGTAGGAGCGGAGGAGTTCAAGGCGGGGCTTGGCATCACTACGTGGGATTGCCGATCAAGCGAGTCCCTGCTTGACATGAGTGGCCCGCCCACGCCCTCACGCGCAGGGAGGGCGTGCTGTCGCTGCCGGAACGTGCACCGCAGCCGCCTCCGTTCACACTGCCGCCTTCCGCGGCCCCATCGGTGCCGGCTCGAGGTGCCATGACGTACAGCTGCTCCTTGCGGCCAGCAACGCGCACCGCCTCGTCAGCAGCTGCATGCGGGCGGGGTTGTATGTGCGGGGCGTTTCAGTTTTAGACGGCGCAGGCACACAACGTCCTGAAAAGCTCGAGCGCGACCCGACCGTGCCTCACCAGCCAACCCCCCCACGCCCAACTGTGTCATCGTACGTGCTGGCCGACACTGCTCATACTTGGTCGTGCCCACTGCACGTGGATGTTCACGCCGCCTATTCTACATGGGGGCATTGCCCAGGTGCTCACCGCTTCGCGCCTCGAACCGCACGCTGGAGGGATTCGGCCCGAAGGCGGATTCGAGCAGAAAGGAGTCGACCCTTGAGGGGTGGGGATAGGCAACGCTGCCTGCACACACGCAAGTAGGCGTGGGGGGCTTGAGGCTTGGTGGTTGATGACTGCCCCACACGCGCCCCACGCACGTACCCATCCGCAGGTGTGCCTCCACTTGCGCGCGGAGAAGACCCGCTGCCCTCTCCACAGCCGCGGGGTCCGAGCCCGTTACTATGGCCTCCCCCGGTTGTACGCTGACCCGGAAGGTCTCTCCGACTTGTCGCTGCAGCCACTTGACGTTGGAGGCATTCCGCCCGATGATGGCGCCAGGATTCAGGCTGCCGATGTCCACCCGCACGCTGGCGCCGGCAGGGCCATGAATTTGCTGAAAGAATTTTCCCTTGCGCTTCCCCATTATGAGCGTACGGGCCTCGGCGGCAGCTGTGGGGAGGAGCAAGCAGCGCTGCTCCCCTTTCGCAAGCACAAGCGTGACTTCCGAGATGCCAGGAATTCGCCGTGCTAGTAGCAAGTCGGATAGAGGATTAAAGCGCCTCGCGGTCGTGCTCACGATTGTTGAGCAAGTTGAGGGCCCGCTCCTGGCAGACAGGCGGGCGACGCAACAATGAGCAAGACAATTTAGTGGAGTACATTAATTTGACAACGCGCTTGATGAAAAGTGGATGAGCACCCGTGAGGCTTTCGCACGAACCCGTAACCGGATCGCGCCCTCCCGCCCACGCCCCTCCCCCTGTCAAACAAGCGAGATATGCGTGTAGGCACGGCGCACCGCACTGGGACGTGCGGCGCTGTGCATGCGAAGCTTGGGGGGGGCCGAAGATGGTCGCGGGAGTTAAGCACATCTCGGAGCTGCATCCTCCACCGCATCAGGAGTCCCCTGCACCGCATCGCCAGGGGGGGGGGACGAAACTTTTGCTGTACGACGTACAACAGCACCGCATATGCACGAAACGTACGGTAACCTCTTTCATAACTGCATCTATGGACTCCTCTCCACGTGCGCTACTGTCTTGCAAGCCGTCCTGGGGCCAATACCAGACTCGGGGTCTGTCCATTGAACATGTACGCGTCCAGCGACCCACAGAGAGGGTCCTGCCGCACCTACCACCGTAGCTCTGAGGTTGTGTATCACACAACAGGGGGCAGTGGGAATGGAACCGCACGTCTTCCGCAACGGGTGGCATGCCGACATGGCGGGTCATGCCCGGCCTGGACCCACCTCCCGACCGCTGTACGTGGTGCTCAGGCATACCCAGGGTCCAGACCTTGTAAGAAGACGCCTTCCGAACCCCTGGAAGAGCGCAGGAGCCGACGGAGCGGTTCCTGCTCGCTGTGACGAAAGTTCCCAGACCCCCAGACCCACCCACGGCATCCACCCTGAACTTCGGGGCCCCGTATCTTTGCAATAACACCTACGATATTACTTCCGACAGCGGATTGGGACTCCTTCAGCCGAGCTCTTTCCAAAGGAGGTATGGAGTACTTTACATCATTCCTACCTTCCCCCTGGTTCGGACCCGCGGACTCGTGGCAACATCCTTTTAACAGCTGACGATGATTGTGTGGTTTGCGGCCCCCAACCATGCATGGCCCCCAAGGGGGGATGCATTCACGGGCCCCTGCCCTTGCCCTGCAACCCCTGTGCCGCCCGGAGCCTTGCGAGCCTCCAAAGTGATTCGACACGTGCTGCCGCCTCAGCGGGCGGCCTTGCAACTACGCTGTTGATAACCACCGCGGGCTCCTCTGCGCACTACGCCCTGTGGTGTACACTCGCTCCTGGAGGCCCACAACAGCTAACGTTACTCAGACTAGAGCTCAAAACGTAACCGCGCCCTCACCCTTCCCCGAAGCGACCTGCTCACCGTGGCCTTCCAGATATTCGGAATGCGATGTGTACGCCCGGACCCCATCGGCCCATGGGCCAGTGCCCGCTGGCTGGCTGCCGGCTGGTGAGTCCTCCCTGGTTGAACCCCACACGGCAACGGCAAGCCCAATCATACGAAGCCTACATACCGGTACGGTCCTCTGTCCAATTTCCTCAGGCCTCCCCCTCCCCCAGCAGTACCGCGTTGGCCGCCTCCACAAAGGCCGCCACCGCCCGCAGCGCCCGCGCACCCCAGCCGGCGTCGCACAGCCGCTGGCCCACGCCGCCGCTGCCGTCGCCGCCGCCAGCTTCCAGCAGCTCCGCCAGCTCCGCATCCAGATCCGGGAGCGTGCCTGGCGGCGGCGGCGGTTGGTGAGGGACAGGGCTGTTCAAAAAGGGCAAACATGTTGGTTGCTGGTGCGTATGCAAGTTGAGCACGCAAGCAGGTCCCTGCCCTGGCTGGGCTGGCGGCGGGGGGCAGCAGGAAGCAAGGACTTCAGGGGTGGGGCGAGGGGAACGGGTGCATGGGAGGGAGGGACAGGTGTTTGCTTGCATGCAAAGCTGGGCTGCTTGAAAGCTGGGATGGGCAACCGCAAAGGATGCCTCCTTGGGGTCTGGATCAAGCCTTCTAATGTGGAGTGAGGTTGCGCCCATGCTAGCGCTGCTACCGGTGCTCGACGGAAAGCCGTCCCCAAGCCGGCCCACCCATGCACCCACCCGTCACCTCCGTGTGGCTGCCCTCGCCGTCCTCCACTCGCTTCACCGTGACCTTGAGCCGCATGGAAGCCGAACCGCCGCCGGGCACCTGGGCTTGCATCGGCATGCACATGCACCGCAAGCACAGCATGCACAGCACATAGCAAGTGAGATCCGCTCGGCGAGCAACAAAGCCACGAGCGAAGAGCCGCCGTTGGGCCACCGAATGCAGGTTCATTCATCGGCCTTGCTGGGAAACGGGCCCCGCCCACCTCCACCTCGCCCTCGTACGCCGCCTTGCTCTTGCGCCTCGCCGTCTCCAGGCGCATGTCGGGGGGCAGGTGGCGGCCGGGGGCGGAGGCCAGGGCGCGCAGCCCGCCCGCGCCGTTGCACGCAGCCACCACCGTAGCCGCCACGGAGCGGGCGGTGGGGTCCTGCCGGGTCCATGGGCGGATGGAACGACAAAGCAGGAAGAGGGGAGTCAGCGGGTATTTCCTCCAGCATGCACTGCTGGATGGCCCCCGCCCTCCCCGTAGCCCCCGCACGCCGGCAGGAGGCGATTCTTGAGGGGGCAGGCCCCTCAACACACCTCCACCACATCACCCGCCGAGCCACCACCAGAGGCGGCGGGGACAGTAAGGGCACGTACCTGCAGGTCGCCCCGCTGCCCGATGAGCTTCAGTCGGGCGTCCAGCTGTCCCGGACCCGCCACCAAGCTGGCGAAGTGGCAGCGGTTGGCCGAGGACTTGACCTTACTCAGCTGCGCGCGCCTGCGTGCGGGGGACACGATGGGGGGTAGTACCGTACATCATGTAAGCAGTGAGAGCTTGGTCTGTTGGGCACCACACTGCACATGCATGGTGGCTGCCAACACACCTGCCAACACACCGCGCTATCTCCCCGGCGCGTGACCGTGAACAAAGGTGAGACTTGGCCGCGCATGCGGTCCATCCCCGCGCAACACTAGAGGTAGAACTAATGCAGATGCCCTATGAAGCCGCTTCACCCCCACGGCAGCTCACGCTCCGCTGAAGGTGAGGCCGATGGCGTAGTGCACATTGAGGCGCTGCACATGGGGGGGGGGGGGTTCAAGGGGTATTAACGAAGGCTTGAGGGGGACATTCGGCTGCAGCACCTCCCACGCAGCCCCGGCAACCTATGAGAACCGTGCCGTTGTGTTCCAATCCGCAATCCGCAATCTCTCTCTTGCTTATTGGCAATCACCACCCAGCCCCCACCTGGTCCACAATGTGCACCGTGGCGGTGCTCTTGGTGTCGGCCAGGCGCAGGCGCACGCCCGGGCCGCCCCCCGACAGCCACGCCTCCAGGTCCGGCACCAGGCGGGAGGGGACGGCGTTGGAGAAGACCATCTGGGAGCGCGCGGGGTTGGAGCCCAGGCCCTGCCAAGGACGAAATGAAGATAACGGCGTGATGTAAGGGCAGGCTAAGGGTGCGTCTAGCAAGGCCCCGTCGTACACTAGCTGGCCTATGCTATGTAGGCCCCGGACATGGCATGATACGAGCCGAGCTGGCCTAAGCGCGCACCTGCAGCTGTTACAGGGTTGTGGCCTGCAGCGAGGGCAGGTTGAAGAAGAACTGCTTGCCTGGGGAAGGGGGTGGAGGAGTGGGTATGGGGGCAGGAGGGAGGGGGCGCACATGACCACGCGCACGCGGACCATATGGCTAGGCCCCCATCCCCCAGCCCAGTGCTCTCGTACGCATGCTCACGCACCCAGGTTGAACCTGAGCTTGATGACGCTGAAGGCGGGCGTGTGGGCGGCGGCGGTGTGGGCCGCGGCGGACAGCGCGGCGGCGACGGGGCCCTTGGGTCCCAGCGCGGCGCGCCCAGAGTAGAACGCCCCGTTCTGCGGGACGACCCATACATAGGCGGACAGGACGGACACACATCACGAACCGAGCCGGAGAGGGGCCGCGCAGGCACACGTGTATGAGGTGTAGCCGGCACAAAGCCATAGAGCCGGTGTGGGAGAAGCAAGTGGCCATGACAGGGTGCGGGCAGCTGCTTGCAGCAAGCAAGTGGCACGCACCTTTGCTGCGGCGGCCGAAGTCGAGGGCCCCGGCCGCGCGATGAGGCTGACCCCTCCCAGCAGCTCGGCCAACTCATCGCCGCCGCCGCCGCCTCCACGGCCGCCGCCGCCAGCTGAGGGTGCCATGACGTGCAGCTGCTCCTTGCGGCCCGTAGCTCTGGCGACCTCGTCAGACGCTGCGCATGCGGGAGGGCGAGGTAAGAACGAGCAGGTGTGGCCGTGTGGTGACCCACTGGAGGGGATCCCTCGATGGGATCCTTTCCCTCCCACTCCCCTGAGCTTGGCTCGCTTGAGCCTCCCAAGCACCCCAAGCGTCCGCAGCTGAAAGCTCTCCCAGCACCCCTTCACCACCCATCCGGCAGGCTGCGGCCACTTACCACTGCTCGAGGGATCCTTGCTTGAGCCTCCCCAAGCACCCCAGCCAAGGCCCCACACGGCAGCTGAATCCGTCCCCTCCCAGCGCCCGTCGTGCTCACCACTGCGGGCCTCGAAGTGCACCGTCGGGTCGGGGCCATACGCAGTCTGGAGCAGGATCGTGTCCACCCTCAGGGGATGCGGGTAGGCGGGGCTGCCTGCAAGCGACCCAGGGCACAGGGAGCAAGCGCTAAGCGGGTCAAGGCCCCTCAGCAGCCCCGTCCCCTACCTTACTTGTACTCCCCTTTCCCTCCCTCACCGCGTACCCCCAGCCCTTGCCCTCCCTCCCTCCCTCCGTTCCTTTCAGGTCAACCACACCAGCGGGAACCCCGCCGCCCACCCCGCCGGCAGGAGCGTCGACGCAACTCCCTCCTTGCCCTCGCTGCCCTCGCTGCCTGCCCTTGCTGCCCTCCCTGCCCTCCCTGCCCTCGCTCTCCTCGCTCATCCCACCCCACCCCTGCCCCGGACCCACACAGGCGTGCGTTGGCCTCCACCTGCGCCCGCAGCAGCGCCGCAGCGCGCTCCACGGCCTCCCGGCTGCGCCCCGTTATCACGGCCACGCCGTCGCCGCTGCCCACGTCAACGCGCCCGCCGCCGCCCGCCTGCGCAAAAAGGATGGGCACACGGGGGACCCACGGCAGGGGCGGGATAAGGACAATGCGTGGCCAAGGCGCACGGAGGGAAACGAAGCGCGTGCGGTAGGATCGCGCGCGGCGGGTCGCGGCCCGCCCGCCCGCAGGGTCACATACAGCTTCTGCTGCCCGGTTCCCTAGCTCCACGGCACCACTTGCCTGAGCGCTCAGCCACTTGACGTTGGAGCCACCGCGGCCGATGACAGCCCCGGCGCTCAGCAGCCCCAGCGGCACCGTCGTTCGGCTCTGCGCCATACCCTCCACCGAACGTTAATGCGATGTCAGAAGCTTGTGCAGCGTCAGCACATAAGGGCGTGAGTACATTGCAGCGCAGAGCGAAGGACCGGAGTACTGCAAGAGCTATGGAAATTGGCCGTGCCGTGACATGACCCGTGAGGCCCGTGAGCCGACGCGTGAGCCGACGGGTGACAGCCGGAGCCGACGTGCGCTGCATGCATTATTACAGAACTAGGGCGTCCAATAACTCCACAAAACTCAGCTTGACAGGGGTGCCCGGACGGCGGGGTGTCAGCCCCAAACCCAATACGCCTGAACCAAAGAAGCAAGGCACTCCGCCTGTTCCCCATGGTCCCAAGCCCTTCACAGTCCCGACTACCGGTAGTACCGAACCGCAGCTTCCGGCCACAGTGCGCATCACCCGACCTCAACACATGCGCGTACGACTGGCAAACGGCCGTCCTGGGGGCTCAACACTTATATTACATCCATAGCATCCATTTTGCTTTTAGCTAAGGCGCTGCGCCTGGCCGCACGCAACTGAGGCGCTCCCGAAGGTTTCGAAGACACACCCAGTCCCACCCAGAAGCCCCCTCACCACCACAAGCCGCATGCAGGCCCGTCCCCCACACGCACACGCCAACACGCAGAACGAAGCCCAAACCCCAAGTCACTTCCCCTGGCACCACGCAGGGCGGGCGTTTCTGAAGGTCCCGAATCCTTTCAAGTCCCAACCAGAAGCACAACACTATCGAACCCATACGTTAAAACTGCAAACCCAACCACAAATAAACCTCTGCACGCCTCGCACTTGGCCGCTCCGGAGGCCCCAGCACACGATTCCATTAGTCTCATTGCTTCGATGCATTGACATTTTTCTTAAGGGCCGCCTCTGTGGGCCAACACTCGCTCACACCCTGCCACAGGAGGAGCCCTATCTACCGTCAAGCCCTCATTATTTCAAACAAGCATGCGTACAAAAAGCCGTGGGAGCGAGGCCAATGCCTTCTCTGCCCCCAGGATGGAACCGGGCCCGCAGTGCCATTAGTGCCGAGCCGAAGCATAAATTACGTCAAGGCGGAGCAGTTCCCAAATATGACGTACGTACCTCATGAGCACTTGATCAAGTCCGACATAAATCATCCCAGGGATGGCGGGCCTGGCCCATATGGCGCGCGCACCATAACCCTGCGTGCATGCGAGCGAGGCCGCACGACAGCCACACCACGGCCATATCAATGCCGTACAAGTGCCAAAGTCTACAGCGGGCGACCGTCTGACCCCACGCCAGGTCTATCTTTTGGCGTTTGTGTGGGCCTCCATGGGCCTCCAATCAATAATTCAACCAGCCCCAGTGCCACAAGCCCCAGACAAGCAGTGCCCACTTAAGCAATCAAGTGTGCCAAGCACACTTACCTCAGCGAGAGTCAACTACCATTAGCATATCAGAGCGTTAGGAAGGAATCCGGTCTAACAGCCATGAGGAAGGCGCCCCGCTTCGGCGGCGGGCCAACGAGTAGGTGCCTGGTGCCACCAGTGTCCAGTTAGCCCAGTTTGCAAAGCGTGTGGGGCCTTTGAGGTATGCAGAACAGATCAGGAACTGGAAAGAAAAGGGTACGGAGGCCGCGTGTGACCGTGCGTGCACATGAGCGCACATGCCCGGTGCAGCCTTCACTTATCCTACCTATCCGGCTGACCCTAGCTTGCAGTATCCTCGCCCCAGCCACTTGCTTTACGAACCCCAATTGCTTCGCAGTCATCGGTTTCAGCACGCCCATGCTCGCTACGTCCACGCATTACCAGTTGTCTTGTCCCAAGTCCCCACCCATCCTCCGCGCTCTAACCCCACTGGAAAAAGGAGTCACTAGGTGGGGAGTCACCGTACGACATATGGCAGCCACGCACGCGGGCACGCCAGTTCATTCCCAGCATACCCGGCATGGAAAGGGCCCATCATTTCCTCAACCTGTGAACGGTATCTAGGTTTTGTATGTATGGCCCACTCACAGGCCAGCGTGCCAGCGCCGGCATGTCACAGCGCAAAAGCAAGATTAGATGTCTGCTACGACAGAGAGCCCCCCTCACTACGGTACGTACGATCGAGCAGCACAGATGGTACTAATCAGCCTTCAGTGACAGCGGGACTACAGTAATTGAATGCTCGAGAACAAAGTGAAGGGACGGGTCGATTCGTGTGGACATCACAAGGAACCTCTCAAGGCCGCGCCCAGCAGTGTATGGCATCAGACCCCCACACAAGGTAGGAGCTAGCGGCTGTAGGAAACACCGCTAAACCCCCGTTCATCCACGTCCCAAACACAGGTGAAAGCATTGCGGTAATGAAGTGGCGGGTGCTGCGTGCGCGGAGGGGACAAGGACCACGCCAATTAACTGCCAACTAATTGCCAACCTACTGCGTGCAGAAACTGCGGCCCCAGGCCCCATACATCGATTCAGGAGCGAGGGCCAGGGCCCGCTTGCTTGCGCACCGCCCCAAGTACCCCAAGCTAGCCAGCACTCCTAGCACTATTGTCTGGCAATGGCTCGCAGTCGCAGCTCCTCTGCCGCGAGGAGCAACTGCTGCTGCTGCACGAGCAATGCCTTGATGTTTGCAACCAGCTCGCTCGCACGCGGCCGGCGCCACGGCTCAGCGGCCCAGCAGGCTTGTGCAAGCTCCCTGAGGCAGGAACAGGGTCGGCGGGCGGAGGAGGTGATTAGGGTGCATGCATGTGTGGATGCACACGCGCATGGGGGCGAGTATGAGAGGTTTAGATAACTCGCTCTATGACCTGGTCCAGCCGCCAAGTGCAACCGTCGCCGAGAGTAACATGCCGTACGTACCTGTACGACGCCGGCGTGTCGGCTGGGAAAGCCGGCCGCAAGCCGTCGATCACGGCCGCCGGGATGTCCTTGGGAGGCAGCGTGGGGTACGGCCGGTTGCCCCGGCCTGCCAGGATCTCCCACATAATGATGCCGAACGAAAACACTACGGGTTTGGGGACGAAGGGCGGGAGCGGGAGATGGATTACGGGCGGTGGCGTGCGTCAGGAGAGAAACCTCGCGGCTCATGATGTGGAGCTAGGGGAGCTAGGGGCAAGAGAATATGTATGGGATGGGAGGCGCAGACAGGGTGGCGTGAGGTGAGGGAGAGACGTTGGTTGTTCTAAAGGGTCAAATAAAGGCCCGCCATGCGCGGGCCGTACGGCAGTCGAGCTGCCGGGAGCTGGTGATCAGAGAGGCTCGCATTCCACGCAAGGCCATAACTTGACGCAAGTCCAATGCCCTTGAATGATTCCAGAAAGAGGTTTCCCACTCTCAAGCACGGTACCGACTCGCCACCTCACCGTCCACAGAGGCGTCGATGCGAGAATCTGAGCAGGCAAGACATACACAGCAGGGAAGGCATCGGGGATAAGTTCGGGCACAGACGTCGAGGGTGTTGGCCTTCAGCTGTACATCCTTTTGGCCATACATGCCGCGCAGCAAGCAAGGCGCTCACCTGTGCGCATGGCCTCGGGTGCCATGTGGGAAACCCTGTGGGCGAACAGGACCCGAAAGCGGCGGGCTTGTAAACGAATGAAACGAGCCCATCCCGTCGCCCCACCCCACCTCTCCAAGTCTTGTGTGCAGCTAGCTAGCCTACAGGCTCCAGTCGTGCACCGGCACGGTACTCACGTGCCGCAGGCTTGGTCTTGCACTGTTGTCCACGCGTCCCCTCCGGCCCACGTGCTCCCGCCCTCGCCCTCACGCGGCGTGCCGGGACCTGCCTCGTCGGTTGGCGCTTCCACCGCCGCTACCATTCCTCCGAAGGTGAAGCGTTTGGCGCTGTGCATCGACGAGGCCCGGTTTCCGGCTCGCTGCTGCCCACGGAACGAAGCTGCCGACGCAAAGCGGGAATAGTCCGACCTGCGCCCTGCTGAGCCGCCCGTGCTGTTGGATGCGCCGCTGAGGCCGCCGCTGCCGGAGACGTCCACCGGCGCATTGGTCGCCTGAGGGCGAGCACGCGCACGTGGGACATGGCAAGTGGCGGGACAGCGTGAGTCCTCAATCCAAAGAAGGGACCAGCACCCAGCAGGCATAGGAAGACGTCAGCCATGATCCCTCCGTCCATTCCTCATCGTGTTGCTTGCAGTCACCCGCGCTTGAGTACCCGCGGGTCTAGGAAGTCTAGCTAGGAGCCTCCAGTCCCCACCCACCTGCCGCTGGTCCAGCACAAGCACGAATCCCTACGGGATAGAGAGCAAGCAAGGGCAAGCGAGCAGCTGAGGTTAATTCTACGACGAGGGGCTATCCGGAGGTACAAATTGATCGGTACGGTAACCCTTCCAGCGCCCTCACTTTAGCTCCCCCATGATCGCTTCCGGTACTCACAAAGTCGGCCAGCTTGCACGTCCAGCCGCGCGGGTCAGAGGGGCTGTGCTTCAGGAGCACATTGGCGGGCTTGAGGTCTGTCGCACGGCAAAGGTTCGGGGTTTCGGGGTTTCAGCACGCCTTCACCTCGTACAAGCAAGCGTCCACACGCACATATCCGCATGGCAAGCAGTGCTCCAGGACCAAACACAACGCACCTCGGTGCACCAGGCGCCTGGCGTGCATATGGCGTAGGGCCAGCGCAATCTCCAATAGAGTGGCGTAGATGCTCTGTGGAAGGGGGCCGACGGGCAGGGAGATGTGGAGGGGCTTCAGAACATGAGTTGACACCCCCGACAGCAAAGCCTGTGCCCAAGCATTCAGAAGCCAAACCAGAGCGAGGTGCCGTTTCCAGGAGGCAGCTTGATGCGCGCATCCTGCACTGTCGTACAACCACGCACTGTCGTACATCCACACCCGCACGCACCATCATGTCGTACTGCATGACCAGCAGCCCTTGCCGCGGGTCCGACGACGAGCTGGCCGTCACAGTGGCGTGCCTGCCAGCAGTGCTGGCGGCGTCGGCCCCTTCCGGCCCCAGGCCCAAGGCCGCGGCCGCTTCGGGCGACAGGCCCCACACGGTGCGGGGGAAGGAGCGGTCCATGAGGACGGACGCCAGTGTGCCAGCGCAACACAGCTCCGTGACAATTGCTGTGTAGACGGGCCGGCTGGGCCGGGCTGCAATCAAGGGAGGAGGGCGGGCAGAGGAACGAGCGAGCAACGGCCTTATCGAAGCAAGGTAGCATCATTCAACCCGCCCCGAAGTCTCCCCCGCCCATGATTCACAGTGGCCAGCCGGCGGCGGAATGACTCATGCATGTCGCCTACCTGACCCCGACCGACCTGAGGCGGCGGCGGGCGTCAGGCGCAGCACCATGTCGGGCCCCGGCACGCGCTCCAGCTTGACGCTCTCGTACACGGCGTGGCACTGCAAGCACAACCGCAAGCACAACCGCACGACAACAAGATCGGTGTCCGCTTCCTCGAAGCTGGAAGGAGGGCTGAGCCCTAGACTGGCTGGGCAGCGCCATATGCGTGCAGGCAGGGTGCAACGGGGCGGAGCTTCGGGGGGACAGGGGGCCGAGGATGGACGCGGGGCGAAAAACACTCCCACGCCGAACGGCGACGAAGTGTTGCAGGTACTTCCTCCTCGACGGACCTAAGTTGCTTGAGAAAAAGGAGCAACATCGCGATTGGTCCGGGCTTGGTCGGCGAGGTTTGACCGAAGTCGGCACCGCAACCATCCGCGCAACAGCCGCGCGCAAACTTGTCGGAACTACCTCGATCATAGCTTCAAGGTGCTACATATCTATCGAAACGAACGTCCAAATTGCTCCTTGGGCTATGGGTGCGAGGTGGTGCGACTGCCTTCCCAACATGTTGAGTTCGCGGCGGGTCGATACGTTTCTCAGCTCTCAACCATATACGGTAGGGATAAGCAAGCGAGAGCTTGTGGCATCGCGGGCTGGGCGTGAATCGCATATTTATGCGTGGAACCATTGCGGACGCAATGCACTTCATGTACGGATGCACGTCATGTACGGGCAACCGTACGGGCATCATGCAAAGCACATGCTGAACATTAGAACATCAGAGTGAACCACACCAATGCGCGTGGGTTTTCGCCTTGTGCCCCCTGCCCCGCTCCCCGCTCCCCGCTCCCCGCTCCCCGCTCCCCGCTTCCCGCTCCCCGCACAATGTTGGTGCATGGCTAGGGCCAAGGCACCCAGTACCCGAGAGCCCCGCTCCCTGCTGCCCGCTCCATCCTCCGCCGCATGCACCCACCTGCACGATGTTGGTGTGCGACAGACTCTTGAACGCCGCAAGCTCCGTGGCGGAGCGCAGCAGCACGCGCCGCGCGTCCAGCGCCTGCCGCTGCTGCAGCTCCGCGGCCGCCTGCCGCCCGCCGGCCCGCATCACGGCGGCGACGGAGGGCCTGATCTCGGCGTCCGGGATCTCGACCAGCTGCGGTGGGGTGGATGCGGAGAGTTGACCGCGCACCACACCCTGCCCTCCTCCTGCCACCGCCCTACAGCTTGGACCTGAAGTGCGTGTCCTCCCAAGCTCTTCGCACCTGCCGCACCTGCCGACCCAAAAGCCCGGACCCACCTTGACGGCCACGGGCGTGGTCCCCATGAGTCCGCGCAGGACCATGCCACTGCCGCCCTCGCCCAGCCGCTCAAACAGCTGCATGCAGTGGCATGAGGGAAGGGGCAGAGCAGTGAGTGCATCGGAGGAAGAGGCGGGAGGGTGAGCACTTGGGTGGTTGGCCCAGGCTCCATGCAACGAAAGCACGGGCATGACTAATGGCACACATGGCCGGCTAGTCTGTACGGGCGAGGTACGACTGTCGTATAAGTGATGCCGTACACCGATGCACCTACACACCTTCAGGTCGTCCAGCTCCTCCTCAGTCTCTTCCGCCGGAAACCGCCTGTACGGCACGCAGTACGAAAGGTACGATATGCCTAAGTGCCCGTCCGATCCGTGACCGCGCAGATAGAGTAGCGCAACATGCAGGAACGAGCGCAGCAGCCATCGACGTACGCCACCCCGCCCTTCTCATGCACTATCTCTCTCTCTCTTTTCTCTCTCCTTCTCATGCGAGGCCTTAGTCCTATACATGCCCGCCCATCCACTCACCGCCCCAAAAGGGCCTCCTGCGCCCCCGCCAGCGCCAACCCGCCAGGGCCGCCGAAGCCGCCACCGGGGCCGCTGCTGCCCGCCCCCAGACACCCCGTGCTGGAGCTCGCCGCTCGCATGGAATCCGCCACTGCCCCCACCAGGCGGTCCATCTGGGTCGCCAGCGAGCTTGAGCCGTCCACCTGCGAGGACCGTTGCGGCCGGGAGGTGTCTACTCAGCCAGTCACAAGTCAGGGCGAAGTGTGCAGGATCAGAGATTGATGGCTTAATGGGCCAGTAAGATGGGTGAGAGCCAAGTGCTTGCGCGGTGTATGTGTAACCCCCGTGTGTTGCGGAAGCTCTAGGTTGCGGGCTGCGGGACCACGGGGAGCCGTTGCTTCGGGCCAGTCCGAGAGGCTCAGAGGGCGGCGTGGACACCCCTTCGTGTGTCATATGTACGGACTGTCGTACTCGCCTCGTGTACGGACAGCACGGCCACCGGAGTCATGTGGCTGCTGTCGGCGGGGATCACGAGCGAGGCCGAGCGGGCGGTGCGGCCGGCGCTGAGGACGGTGTCGCGACTGTCGAGGCCGCCCGCGCCCGTGACGGATGCGGCCTGCAGCAAGCGGTGCGAGGGAGGGGCGGACACAGCTCGGCAGGCTCTTGCAACGGCATCCCGACCACATGCTTGCACATCTCATTGAGCAGTCCTCCAGGAGCCCCGAGTAGTCCGCAGTAGCACGCAGTAGTACGCGTGACACCGCCCCCACTGCAGAAGAACGCACACACGGCTGCGCATCCCGGGGCTATGCCGGCTGACCTGGTGGTGCAAGCTGCCGCCTGTGGCCAGGAGCACTTGGAGCGGGTGGTTCCGCCCCAGGGCCGCGCCGCTCACGGGGCGGCCGCTGGCGCTGCTGCCGGGCCGCAGGGTCGGGGCGCGGAGGCTCTTGTGCGACGTGCCGCGGCCCAAGCCCCCATTGGTGCTCCCGTGGCCTGAAGGGAAATCGGAGCGTAGCAAGTCTTTGTCAGGCACGAGGCTGAGCCGCCAACGCCCGGAGGAGGGGCACGGCTCACAGTACGACAAGCCTGCTCGGCTCCTGCCAGCGTAACCAACGACCCAAGCACGACAAGCTCGTCACACGTTTGCAACCACCCAAGCAATTGCTCACCGCCTAGCATGGAAGCTGCCAAGTCGAGGAGACCGCCCGTGGGCATGCCCCCATCGAAGGTGCTGAGGGCCGGGTCCTCCTCTTGCGTGATCATCAGGTGCCCCGACTGGAGCGTCGCCGTGACGCGCGCCAACCGACTGGCGGTTGCGGCGGTTGGCGGTTGGCCGGTGTCGTTGGTCAGGAAGGCTGGCGCGATGGCACGGGGCGAAAGGGACTCGGCCACATTGGCGACCGACAGCGGGAGTGGGGACATGGGCGGCGGCGACATGGGAGGCCCTGGGATCGACACGGTGTAGCTTCCGGGCATGCCGGCGCGGAGTGCGGAGAGCTCCACCGCCAGTTCGGTGTGAAGCTTCCACAGTAACAGGGGCGACACGAGCTGTGGAGGTTTGATGAGGAGGGCACCGAAGAGGCCGGTTGCAGCGTATCCCGCCAAGGCACAGAATGGTGAATGATGCGCATTCGAAACCGCGCAACCCTACTCCCCTCCCCGCAATCGGAGACAAGCACCCTCGCACACGCAATGCAACACCACGGCCTCACCCTCAGCACTGCGCACACTTGCGCCCGGACCGCATCCAGCAGCGCTGGGGGTAGTGGCGACGAGAAGGCCACGTAGAGCGCAAGCACGCCCTTGCCCCCGCCGCCCCAGCCTCCACCAGCGCCGCCCATGCCGGAACCCATGCGCTCGAAAGACATGGGCCTCGACCCCTGCGCGGCCGGGGCCCAGCTGGGCCCGTCAAGGGCCTCGCCCAGGCTCAGGCCCACGAGGGCCAGGGACTGCAGGCTCTGGGGTGGCGGCAGGGCGCCCATGACTAAGAACACGTCCCGGCTAGGCTGCCGCACGTCCTGCGGCGGTGGCGGGGCGGGAGGGCGTGATGAGTAATGCGCGTCCAGCTCAGGCGCCGGGGTACCGGGAAGAAAAGGCGCGGCGCTGTAGGCTGAGAGCGGGTCGGCACTTGGCCCTGCGCCCGGCGGCTTGCGGAGTACGGTAGCTAGCACTTGCACCTCCGTCTGCCGCCCACGCACTGACCTGCACCCAGCGCCCCACGTCCGTGAGTGCCATGCCCGACAGCACGGCGGCCTCGCTGCCTCCCGCGCATGCGCTAGAGTCCGCTCCTCGGCTGCCGAAACCGCTGGCGGAGAGGTCGGCGGGCAGGCCGGAAGGAACCCGAGTGTTCGCCAGGCTCTGCATGGGCCGTGATTCGGGGCTCTGTTGGCTGGAGCAACGGGACACTGGGGCACAGCGTTGGCCATGTGGGGCCCCTGGCAGTCACCCCTGGCACTTTGGCCCGGGACCAACAGACTGCCAACCACCGCGCCCCCTCCCCACACCCGAACATCAACCCCCGACGAGCATCCCACGGCCACTCCTCTCACCGTACCGTCGTGCCCTCATATCTATGGCCAAACCAACGGCGTGCCACTAAGGGCTGCAAAGAGCCTCAAACTCCAATCGAGCCCAGAGCCCACCTGGAGTAGAGTGTGTGCGAGCTCAAAGGGCTTGGCGTGGAGCGTGGGGGGTGCCAGGTACGCCTGAGTGATTGAGCCGGCTGACATGACCGCCTGACCCCCCACGAGGTCCACTGCAGCTGCCACTACCGTGTCCTCCGGAAAGCACACGTGCCCCTCGGGCAACCCCACGCTTCCTGCTGCGCCGTGCGCCGCCGCCACCGCCGCCGCCGCAGAAGCCCCGGACGGCGCGTGGCACAGGAGGCCGCTGGCGGTCGGTACGCGGGAGGCTAGGCGTAGGACCCGGACGCTACCGGGGTGCGGCGCGGTGGGCTGCCGGTTGCCGGCCGCAGCCGCGCCGGCGCTGGGCCCTGGGCCCACGCGCGAAACCGTGGCAGAGGCGGCGAGGGGCCGCGGCACCGGCGAGGGCGAAGGCAGCCGTGGCGGCGGGAGTGAGGCCGTGGGGGTGGGCGCCGCGGCGGTGGCGGAGCGCGGTGCGCCCGGCAGGTTCCTGCTCGCAAAGTGGGACGGAGAAGCTGAGCAAGGTGCACGTGCTAGGGGTGTGGGCGTAGCCCGTGTGATCCTGGACAAGGGCATTGCCCACCCAAAGCGGACGCCCTTCTAGTTGCTAGGGCCATCAGGACTTGAGTGATTCCCTACCGGTATTATGTTTACCCGCCAAAGGCTCACCGAGACAGCGGGCTCAGCGTGACGGACTGCTCCCTCAACGAGTCAGACATCCCGGCCGTTGCCGCCGAGGCCCTAACTTCGCCAGCTGCTGCTGCCGCCGCGGCAGCCGCCGCCAATTGTTGCGGGCTTGCCGGCGCCGCAGCGGCAGGCACCGGCGGCGTTGCCTGACGCACGGGCGGAGCGTCCGGCAGCAGCATAAATGCCGTGGCCGATGCCGCGTGCGGCACGAAAGCTGTCAGGAGGGAAGGTTCTAGAAGGAACGTGGACGATACCTGCTCCGCCACGCACTACCCCAGCTCCCACACGAGGGAGTGGAGCGTGGAGCTGTCGTGCAGGCGGCGTAGCGACGCGGCGAGGCCCGCGGCCGGGCCCCGACTAGAGGCCACCCCAACGCTGAATCCGCCGCTGCAGCTCGGCGTGGAGGGAATGGTCGAGCTGTTTTGTGCGTTCCGTACGCCGCCGCCAGGACCGCTCATCGTGCAGCCCGCAGCGTCAGCGGGGCAGGAGCTAAGCGCGTTGAGCCCGGCCCCGCCCCCGGCCCCGGCCCAGGCCGCCGGCGGCAGGGCCGAGGATGACGCTAGGGCCAGTGACGCAGCGATGGAGAGGTGCCGGAGCGCCGTCGGGCACCGGAGCACCACGGCCGACGTGCCATCGACGGCGGCGCATGACAGCCACAGCACGCCCACGGGACGCCGGGTGAAGCCTGCGCCGGCGCTAGCGGTTTGGCCGTAGGAGTCGGCCAGCATGAGAGGCACTGCCGCGAAGAGCGTGCAGCCGTGGCTGAGGAGATCCGCAACGCAGTCTGCCGGGATGGGCGTGCCGGCGGAGGCCGATGCGCCCGAGAGGCCTACGCCCCCACTGGTACCGCCCACGCCGGCCCCCGTCGCGGAGCCAGAGGTGGCGGCGGCACCGACGGCGGCGGCGGCGGCGGCGGCGGCTTTTGCGGCAGCAGCGTCCGCTTCGGTCAGCTGCAGGGCGGATGGCGCCTGGGGCCGTGGGCATCGGGCGAGGTGGTTCGCGTGAAACTTACAGTGGGGAGGGGACTAGTTTCAAACGAGACTGCAGGCACCAACGGTGTGTGCTGCCAAACTGCGCGGGGCTTTGCTCGGGAGTTTCTGCCGTATCGTGACGTTTACACTCAGCGGCCGTACCCGGCGGGACAGAGCACGGTGCAGGAGGAGAGAGGTTTCAGCGCCGGAGGGCCCGGCAGCAGTTGCCGTTGCGGCGCCGTCAGCTAGCTCGCCGTCTATCCCCGTTGACCAGCCCGGCAGGAGTGCGTCAGGGGTGCGGCTCAGCGAGGCGCGAGCCGCTGCCGCCGCTACCAGAACGAGTCGGCTCCCCGTGCTGCAGTCTGTGCTGCAGTCAAGGGCGTAATATCTGCACACAGGAGCGCATAATGGCACAGCCTCACGGAAAAGTGCAGCGCCACTTAAAACGGGGCCGAAGAAAGGCCGTAACGGGGCCGAAGACAGGCCGTAAACAGCCGGTCGGCTCACCTGGCGACGCGAACGCCGAGGTGTTGTCGAACTGAATGCACCAGCTGTGCGACACGAACAGACTGTGCGTCTGGGGGGCTCGTCAGCGCAAGCTGAAGCTCGAGTAGGGCAGACGTCGACCCGCCCACTGCGGCTGGCGGACCGCCCAAATGCGACTCGGCATTCGAAAGCTTTTCTGGCGAGCATTTGGCACCCTGCGAGACATTGTTAGGAAGGCGGTTGTCGCAAATTGGGCATGACTGTCGCCACACACCGACCGCAAGCCAGTAATGCCCACGCCCGCGCATGCTTAGGACTCACGAGCAGCGTCCCATGGCTCCCGTCCTTTTCTTCGCCGACCAGTACCGATGAGCCTCGCCGACTCAAGTTCCGACGTCTGCTTTGTCGCAAGACCGCTGGTTTTTCCAAAACATAGGTTGATGCAGCGCAGCATGACTGGTACACCTAGCTAGGCAGGGGCCAGTGCGGCCGTCCGCCGCTCGGCGTCTCGCCACGCACTGGTGTAAATGGAGACTATAGGAGCTGTGTAGAAGACAAGTTAAAGCGGAGGATTGCCGAGCCGGTTTGCCGGTCGACGGCCACGAGCAAGTGTGGACAGCACGTGTATGCTACCTCGGGGCCCTCATCAACCTCGCTATAGGCGAGTGATCATTATTGAGGAGTATGAAGCGGGCTACAGTTGAGCGGGGTCCTATGCCCCCCGGCCGATCGTATCTGCATCGATCTTGGAACTGGGTGCCGGCTTGGCCCCGCCCAGGCCCCGCCGATCGATGGTGCCCCTCCGTCTACATAGCAGCGCAGGCACCCACCTCTGCTCGCCCCACATGCCCGTCTCCTGGCACGCAGCGGCAGTTCGGACCGACCGTGGCCAGGGCGGGAGGGGGCCGCCGCCCTCCGCCGCCCTGATAGCCTCGGATGCGGTTGGCGCGGAGTCATGACCGGCGTCCCTTATTATTACTTAGTCAATGACTAACCAGGCTGTGAGCGCTACTGACGCACACTAGTGGACATCACCTGAGCTGGTGGACGAGGGGGCCGGTTTCTATGGGGCGTTGGCGAAGGCGAAAGCAAGGATGAAAGGGAGCTCTTGACGTTGCTAGCCACCCGCTCCCCCGTTTCCCCTTCCCCTCCCCTTCAATGGGAATCCACTCCGCCCCCAGCTCTCGGCGCTTCTGCGCTCTCGAGCTCGTCAGCTGAGGGGCTGCCCTATGTATGGGCATGCAAAGCGCCTGCGCGTGCATTCCACGACATCCACGTAACGCAGCGTGGCGCATAGCAACACCAGCGCTCCAGTCACCACACGTGCCTTTGCATGCCTAAGCAACTTTGCAGCCCCCCCAACGGCAGCCCGCACAGCCGATGCCACGGGGCGGGGGCCCTAAGGTTGGGAGCGCAAACTTGCGCCGCACCACGCAGCAGCTGGCACGCGGCGGTGGGCCAGGGCGGTTAAAAACACGCATCCACGTCGAAGCCCGTCGATTGAGTCGAAGCGTCGAACCTGCACGCCCCAAAACCGACCCCCACGCCCCCCGCGTCCCCAAAACGTAGCGACGAGGGTTGCAGCCACTTGTACGCTGCCCACAGCTGGCCATGAAGTGCCCCCAAGTGCCGTTCCCCTACGGAATGGCAAACGCCAGAATGAATGCCCTAGCCCACGTGCGGATCGAGAGGCTGCGCCTGACTAATTCGGTAACTCGGATCAAGGTGTTTGTAGGCATCAGGTACGCCCGCAATCTATAAGCATCGGCGGGCTCAGGGTTTAGCTTGGGTTTCCGCCCGTCCTACCAGTGGTGACGTCACTTGGGCCCGCGACGCCCCACGTGGTGGCAACAGAGGTGGCGGACCCAGGCGCGACCGCAGGCGTGGACGGTGGAGCGCATGTCCGCGGATGCGGCATCCCCACGTCGCCCGATCAGTTGGCCTCCCGGCCGGCGCACCGCCCCTTTGACGCTGCGGGGCACCCGCCGAACCAGGACTCGGCCACTGAGAGGGATAAAAGCAACGTGCAGCGAGGGCACGCTCGGCTGAGACTGAGAGGGACTCCTGAGTAAACGCCCACGGGCTTTGGACCCGGGGTGGGCGGGACCGCGTCTTCAGTCATGCATCAGCTGCTTTAGGGCTGATGATGGCATCCATCCCGTCTGACTACCTCCAGCGAGGCGGTGTTTCGATGGCCACGGGATTACCGTATAGCAGGGGGTGGCAAGCACATGAATCGCTGCGGACTGTCAGGAGACCAGGCTCGGAAGATGCTTACACTCAGGCTCTCAGGGGCCCTCGCCTGCTCTTATCATGCATCGGAGGCAATCGAGTGCCGAATCAACTCAGATGCAGAGATGCAGTGCCGTAGCCGAATGGAGTCCCTTATTGCCTTGACTCCGATATGGCAAAGCATGCAATCAAAGACATGTGGAGCACTAGAGAAGGCGCACACGACAGGGCTAGGGCCGTAGTATGGCAAAGACGCCTGGAAATGAAGTATCGGGACAGCCGCTCATGATCCAAGCAAGCATTCTGTGCTCAAGGGAGATGCGGGCACTTGCACACGATACTCACCAGTTGTTGGGGGAAAAGATACCGGTAGGTGCCCGCCGTCAAAGCGGTATCGGGGCTCGTTTCCCTCGCTACCACCCGCCTAAATTACGGTGGAGTCAATCCACATAAGTGCGGCGCGCCGTGCATCCATAGGCACAAACGCAGGTGTTGCCACACACCTCGCACATAAACTGTTTATGAGGAGCGCTGCTGCATGTTAACCAGCGCCCAAAGAAACACACCACTCGACCAGACCAAACCGCGCAGTGACGGACAGCGGAGTCACGGGGCAACTGCATGCAATAGGAGGCAGCGTCAAGTGCGGAGGACCACACCCAACACGCCTTCGTCCGCGGCGAGACAACAACAATGGCAATAAGTTAAACTATCACGCAAGACTGATGAGCAGCCGCGTCTCAAGGCCTCCAAAAGTACTCAGTAGACGAGACAGGCATGTGGAACCCGCGCGCGGAGTACTGCAGTCGTAGCACATTCAGCAGAGCCTACCGCTGTCCGTGGCCACCACCATGCTGCAGGCCCAGAGCAACCTCTCCTGCCCAGCGCTTCATAATAGACAGCACGACCACCCTGTCCGCAGCGTTGGAGGGCTCCATCCTTGATCCCCCAAGTCTCTTTCGCTCGCACCTCCCGCATTGCGCAACCGGCAGCAAAGGACTTCAAACTGCCCCAACTCATTCCAAATCCACTTGCGAAGAGCTGTACTTGCAACACTGTGAAGGCAACATAACACAACGTACTTGCCGGTCGGCTGTTGCATGTGCGCTAGGCGCAATGCAGGCAAGGCAAAACCTTTGCCTTGCCTTGAAGAGTGAAGGAAAACCTCTCGGCGATCTCTTCACTCCTAGCTCGCCAAACAACGCGCTTCCCCTCCCCAAAACTTGGCAAGTACCGGCGCAAAAACAGGAACAAAGCCTGAGACGCCTCACCCCTCATAGTCAGTACCACAGCAGAAGGCTGGCCATGTCCTTCCTTTTCGAGCCTCAGCCAAGCTTGCACTCGCGAGGCATCGGGCCTGGTCAAACCGTTCCGGCATATCAGCACCAGAGTGCTCCACGCTGCACCCCTGCGCAGGACCACGGGGCTTAGCCCTACTCCTGCTCTCGGGCAGGCCTCCCATGTCATCCGTCCCCAAAATGTCAGCCGCGGCAGCTGCTTCAAACAGCTGCTGTGTCGCCGTGAACTTGTGACGCGTTGTGCACCAACAGCGTCAACCCGCTTAAGTAGGAAGCAGGCTGAACAACCTTTCTTCAGGGAAATATACGAATCGCTGGTTGACAAACCCAACGCTCTCGGTCATTAGCAAGTAAACACTGTCGTTCCAGTCTTCCCCACTTTTCTCTTCACGGAAACCGGGCCGCTGGCAGGTGCACCAGCAACCCCCCCAAGTCCCGTGCCGGCACAGCACGTGTGCTAGGCCGACCGCACAGCGTCGCGCAAGTCCTTGCGAGTTCGTCAAAACCGCTGTCGCGTGTTGTATCATCTTCGCTGGGTTACGGGACACGCGACCGAGCTCAGCTCCGCACGCCACGCCCAGACGCTTCCACACACTGAACGCTTACGTCAGGCCTCCGTGGATGTCGCGACCGGAGCTGCTGCTCCATCCGCCACAGCCGCTGCCGCTGCTTCGGCCGTGACCGCTTCCTCCTGCGTCGTTGAAGCCTCTGGCACCCCCTGCAGCACTCCAGCCTCAAGCGCTTCCTGCAGTTGGCGCTCAACATCCACCGCCAGGACTGACTCGCACTCGGTCGGCGCCTCGCCAACCGACACAGGTGCCTCGCCAACCGACACAGGTGCCTCGCCAACCGACACAGGTGCCTCGCCAACCGACGCAGGCGCCTCGCACGTAGACGCCTCGCCGTCCGTGTTCGCCGGCTTTCCGTTGCTGCTCCCGTTGACCCGCGCAATCATGGCCTCGTCCATCAGCTGCTTGCGCGTGGGAGCCGACATGCCGCTCAGCGTGTCTTGCAGGGTGTCGGAGTGGACGGTGGTGCTGCGCCGGAACGTATTCCGCCGGCCGCTGCGGTTGAGCAGCCCGCCCGCAAGCGCCGAGCGTTGCCAAAGGCTGCCCAGCTCGGAAGACGGTATCGCGACTAGGCCGCTCTCGCCTCTCTGCAAGCCGCCTGCGCCGCCGCCGCCGCCCCCGTTGCCGCCGCTGGCCCCGCCGCCGCTGCCGGCGGCGGCAGTGCTGCCACCGCTCAGCTCGTGGCCTCCGGTGGCGGGTGCGCCGCCAAGCGCCGTCAACATGGATGACAGATCGATGGACCCCGGCAGCGCGGCCGCCAGGCCGGGTGTGGGTGTGGGCATGGGCATGGGCGAGGGCAAAGGCGTAAAGCCGCCCCGGCCCGAACCCAGCGCCGCCGTCAGCTGCATCGCGACGCTGCTCACGTTGTTCAGCGCCGCCGCCATGCCGCCGGCCTTGCCGTCGCTTGCGCCGCCAGGACCGGTAACGATGGCCGAGCTGGCGCTGGCGGCGTGCAGGTTGGCGGACACGATCACGACCGCCGACGCGCGGCGCGTTCGGGCGCCGGGGCCTCCGCGCTTGCCCGCGGGGTCCGTCAAGCCCGCGGTCAGCGCGATGAGCTCGGCCTCGCCGGGTGACCAGCGGTAGGTCTTCATGAGCCCGATGCCCTTGACCTGCGCGGAGAGAATGGGGTCGCGGCGGGGTGAGCGCAGGGGCTGAGCGGGCGGGGCGCGAACTAGGGCGGGTTTAAGGCCCTAGCACGAGTACTATCAAAGCTTGCCGCTCTGCATCCCTAGCGCTGCGCTGTGATCCGCACAGACACAGACACGGCCCTAGCAAGGGCGTTCTCAACCACCACGGCTGCGGATGCGGACAGGCCAACGGCTGCGGGCACTGACACGGGAGCAAGGTGCCGCGAACACACCTGCACGCCGCCGGTGGCCTCCCAGGGCTCGTCCGGGAGCAATGCCTTGGTGGCCTGGCTGACGTGGATGTTGCCGGGGCGGCAGGTGGACTCCTGCAGAGACAGGGCGGGGAGGGGGGCGTGAGCACGCTGGCACACAAACGATTGGGCAGGCCATCGGGTTAGCACGCAGGCCAAAGGGAGTGCGGGATTCAGCGTCCGGCAAAGGCGTCCCTAAACCCTGAACCCTAAACCCACCATACGGCTTGCGGTGTTCTGCGCACGAGGCGGCGGAGCATGGCATGCGGTGGGGGAAGGACGGAAGTGAGAAGACGGCCAAAGCAGTGGCGGCAGAGCATGGCACGCCCCCTAGGGCTTTGCGCTCACCCCCCGCTCGCTACTCCCCACGCCCCGGCCCGGCCCGGCACGCACCACGGTGTCTCCGAAGAGGCAGAACCGAGGCATCTTGGAGCCCACGATGCCTGAGGGACACGGGCGCGGTCACAGCGTCAGGTAAGTGAACTAGGAGGCAACTGTGTTGTACCGGTATCAAGAACGGGTTGCACCGCTTGTGTGGTTCCGCCCCGCCCCGCCACGCCCACAAGCCTGGCCTAGTCTACTGCCGGCTCCGGACCCACAGCCCCGCCTGGCTGCTGTTGGCCGTTGGCTAGCAGACCCACAGGCCAGCAGACAGACCCAGCTCCTCACCGCTCATCACGGGCCCGCTGTGCAGCCCGATGCGCATCTCCACGGGTTTGCCGCTGGTTGGCAGCCGCACCTGCGCGGCCTCACGCAGCATAGCCTGGGCGGGAGAAGGGGCGGGGGAGGCGGAGAGGGTCCTCAGCAAGCAGAGGAGTTGCTCCAGGGGCGCCGAGCACCAAACCCAAACCGTGATTGTGAACAACCTCCGCAGGCCTGGGCTGCAAAGCGGTACCGGTACCGTACCTTGGCGAAGGCCAGGGTCTTGGCCGCGTGCAGCTCGTCCACTGCATCGCTGGCGCGCACCGACATGAGTCCGTCCGCGTCCCTTGCCATGAGGCCGCCCGACACCATGTAGCAGTCGCCGATGGTCTCCACCTTGTACACGCCGTACACGTCCAGCAGTGTGTCTGAGGAGGGGACGGCAGGCAAGGTGGCGGTTGGGCAGGCTGAAGGTAAGTGGGTAGCAGGCAATAGCTTGGCGCGAGGGGCTGAACAAAGGCATGACAAGATAGCGGAAAGAGCCCGCGACCCCCTGCTGAGCAGTGCCGCCGCGTCTCACCCAGGCGAGAGTAGAGGCGGTTGAGGAACTCCATGACTCGGGTGGCCGGGATCTCGTGACACAGCGACGTGAACCCCACGATGTCCGCAAACAGGATGGTGACCTGAAGTGATCATTTCGAGACGCGGGTCGAGGCTTGTCAGCACGGGCGCGGCGGCGGGAAGCGGCCGCCGACATCACTTATCCCAACCCGCCAGACTTTCGGGCCCTTGACAACCGGCCCTGACCCGCTGGGAACCCGCCAACGTAACACCGAAACCTTAGCGTGGCGGGAAACACCGCTCACCATGGGGTGGTAGGTGGCAACCGACGCTGAGTTGGCGGCCAGGGGCAGCTGCGCCAGGCGGTACTTGGCGGCGCCCGCGGCCCTGTTCTCGCCCTGCCGGGCCGCAGCCGCTGCCTCCAGCACGTGCCTGGGGAGCGGGGGCGGGGAGCAGAGCAAAAGCAAAGTGAAGCATGGGTGATCTTGGATAGGGCGAGTGAGAAACATCAGTGTCCAAACGTGCCATGCTGGCACCTCGGATACGGGCGCAGAGATCCAAGCGCGCAGGGCGCGTCCTGGCCGTGCCTTAACTTTGCAGGCGCCTAGAAGGCGAGAGGGTGACTGGGCCTGGGCACACCGCCACGCCCCGCGCCTCGGCTAGATGTAGGACTGGCACCTCGTTCCCCAAACCACAGCAAAGCTGCGACTCCCCGCAACCGCCATCCAGTGAATGCAGGACCTACGAACCCAAAAGCGAAAACCCACCTGGGGAAGATGCTCTCGAGAAGGGCATGCTCTGCCTCCAGCACCTCCGCGATCGCACGCTCCGCACGCACGCGGGCCGTCACGTCCGTCTGCGCACAAGGGCAGCACGGGGCGGGGCAGCGGATTCGGCGCAAGGTCGACGGCCGGGGCAGCAAGACTCACGGCCAGGGCAGCGCAAGCGGCCGGGCCCGCGGACAACACCTTTCGGTTCCTTCCTCACGCTCGCCGAACACCCTTGCTTAGAACCGAAACCTCGTGCCCTGTCGCACCTGCATGACCAGTAGCAACGGTCCCTCCGCCGAAGCGGGGTCCGCGACCGGCGACACGGTCACCTCGTGCCACGCAAAGGCCTCCTCCCCCTCGCCCTCCTCCCCTCCGTCCGCCCCCTCGCCGTCGCACGTGCCGGCTCCGCCCTCGCCGCCGCCGGGCGCCGCGCCCCGGACGCCGCGTGATTCCAAAGAGGCTCGGGCGTTGGAGTTGAGGGAGGTGACTGTGTTCGTGGCGGTGTTGGTGCCACACGTGTTGCCGGCGTCTCGATCCCTGGAAGGGCAGCGAGGAGAGGAAAGGTGGTTTGAAGGTTTGTTGCTAGGGGAAGTAACGTACCGAAAGGCAAACGGGCATGACAAGCCAGCCGCTGCTCCGTTGACCCTGGTCCCACCTTGGAAGCCAAAAATGGGATCCCAGGAACATAACCTTCCGCTTGTGCTTACCCGACTGTGTATGCCCCGCCCCGGTAGCCGGGCCCGAGGAAGCCAGACAGCGTGACAGCCCCTTGTGTGCCCGACCGGTGCGCGGTGGGGCTGTCCATTCCAAGGGCGTGGCTGGGCGCCGCGACCGCAGCCGCGATCGGCCCCAGCACTCGTTGGTCAGCAGGGGTGAACGTGGGCGAGCATGGGAGGTCGGTGACGGAGGGGATGGGGGCGAGCGGGGATAGGGCGGGCGACGGCGGCGGCGCAGCGGAGGATGGCGTCCCAGGGCCGCCGCTGGCTGGCGGCGGATTGGGATGGATCGAGATCTCCAGGTGCGCGATCTGGGGAGATGGCGGCTCCATGCTGGACTGCGTGCCGTCCGTGTCCACGAACATGAAATCTCGGCTGCCGTACAGCTCGGCCATCCCGCCGCCGCCGCCGCCGCCACGAGCGCCCTTGGGGGTGCCCTCGGACGCAAAGCACGGCAACCCGCCCCCCGCCGCCAGGTTAGACTGCGACGCCGCGGCCGTAGGCCGCCGCTGCATTGGCGGCGTCGAGCCGCCGCCGCCACCTCCGCCGCTGACGCTGACGACGCCGACTCCGTTGGCGGCGGCGGCCCTAGCGTTGGCGACAAGCACGGCGGCGTCGCTCCGTGTCTTGTAGAGCGGCCCCGGCGCGCCGCCGCCGCCGGCTGCGCCGCTCGCGCCGCCACGAGGCATGGCGGCGGAGAACGAGACGCCGCCGGCGCCGCCGGGGCGGGCCACAGCGCCGCCTCGCCCGGCGTTGGCAGGCCAGCCGTCCGTGCTCTGCCTCGAACTACCGGCGCCCTGGTTTGAGGAGGTGCCGGTTGCTAGCTCGGTAAGGAGGGCGTGAGCACGCGAGCCCGCGCCGGCGGTGTTGGGGCTGGATAGCATGCCGGGTCCGGTGCCGAAGCGAGGGTAGGGAGTGCCCACGGAGGGAGTGCTGCAGGGGACGTCCCGGTTCAGCGGCCCGGGCGGCAGGGGCTGGCCCGCTCGCAGCACGGCCGCGCCAAACGACGTGTTGCGCCTGCATCGCACAGCACAGCACAGCACAGCACAGCACGGCAGGGTCAGGCACGGCACGGCACGGCTCAGCACGGCAGCCGGGGGTCAGTCCGCTTCACCCACCCCGGGACCGCCAAGGCCCACACCCAGGCCCAGGGCGCCCACACAACGCACACCACTCACTTGACGTTAGCCCTGCCGCCGCGGCCCGCATCCGCGACCAGTCCCCACGTGCTGGTCGACAGCGGGTTCGATACCTCGGCGCCCCCGCCCTTCCCCAGCCCTAGAGCCGTCCGCCGTAGCTCCACAGACTGCCGCGCCGTCAGGGGCCGCGCTGTGGAGGTCCCACCGGATGCAGTCATGCCGGTGGAGGTTTGGATGGTCAAGCTCTTGCGGCCAAAGACATTTCCGGAGGTGACGGACGCGATGGAGCCGCCGCCGGCGATCATGCCGGGCCCGTTGGACGAAAAGGCATCAAAGAGCGCCGCGTAGGCGTTACGCGCCTGGCGCGCGGGGGCGGTGACGTACATGCCCAGCCTCGATGCGTCCGCGGCCATGGCGCGCGCGGTCGCGGAGTTCGCTTCGCCTGTGAATGGGCCCTCGCAGATCACGCCGGGCGCCCCAGAGGCGGTGGCACCCACGGAGTAGGCCCGCATACCACCCGTCCCTCCGTCGTTGGACTGAGCAGGCAGGGGCAGCGGCAGGGGCGTCCCGGTCCAACCTAGCGGCCGCGCTGAGCCAAGGCTACCCGTGCCCTCCACGTAGCTGGACGCCAGCTCCCCGGCGACCGTTGACGGCACCGGCGCGGTGATGCCGCTCCGGAAGGCGTTGTCGTACGCCACGTCAGCCGTACGGCAGTGTACGGGCGTGGCGGGCCCGGGCCGGACCGCAGCCGCAGCCGCAGCGTCGGTCGCGTCGCCGTCCGTCTCCGAGGTCACGGGCACGAAGCCGCCTCCCTCGAACGAAACCGCCGAAGCCATGCTCATGTTGCCTGCCGCGAACAGCGCCTCGCCAAAGGCCAAGCTGTTTCGCGACGGCCCGTTGACGACGTGCGGCGAAGTCACCTGAGACCTGCCGGGCGCCTCGCCGGAAGTGCTCGCGACAGAGTACGCCGCGAGCTCTGGGAGCGCGGGCATGGCGGGCCCGTCCGCGCCCCCACGAGAGTGCGGGCTCATGTGGCCTAACGCGTGCATGCCCCCGTGGCCGAACTGGAGAGGCGAGTGGGCGATCGGGCGGCCGAAGCGGGGCAGCGGGGCCTCGGAGAAGGTAACGCCCATGGCCGCGGCGGCGGCGGTGAGGGACATGCCTCGCATGCCACCAACGACACTGGGCACGCGAGGCGCAACGCCAGCCACGTAGGGGGACGTGCCCGAAGTAGCAGAGAGGGCGGAGCGACACGCAACGGCCCCAGCCCCGTCCCCGACACCGCCGCCGCCAGGGCGGCAGCCAGCGTCGTACTGACCGGCGGCGGCGGGCGTGCCGGGGCCACTGACCGGGGCCGCCCAGCCCGACGGCGGCCGAGCGACCCCAGCCGTCGCCGGGCAGCCATCGGGCAACGCGTCGGCCTCCCAGCTGCCGCCAACCTCCAACACAACGGGGCCCTGCTGACGCGCCACCGCCGCCGCCCCCGGCTCGGTCCCGTCCCACAGCAGCCAGGGCGCACCCGCGCCGGCACTGCTGGGCGGCGCCGCGCCCGGCCGGGCCAGCAGCGTGTGGACCCGCACGATCCCCTTCCAGGACCTCCCTGCCGTCACCTCCGCCACCACCTCTGACATCTGCTGCGGGCTCTGCGCGAACAGCTCCGACAGCAGGCCACATTCCAGCACCCCCGGCGCCTCGCCGGCACCCTTGGGCCCACGCCCGATGGCAGCTGCCAGGGCCATACATGCGGGGGACGGAGCCGACGCCCAGTCGGACTTGGCGGGGCCGCGGGGCTGCGGCGCGCTGCCGCTCCAGGATTCCGGGCCGCCTTCGTCGTACGCCTGTGCTGTGAGGTACGGCGGCAGGGCGCTGTGCGCGTCGCCGCCGCCGGCTGCCGCGACTAGTGCGGCCATGACGCGCGGCGGCGGCGGCGGGAGCGCGGCGTGCTCGCCGCCGCCGCCGCAGGTTGTGCCCTGGCGCAGTCCCATGTACTTTATGGATGCGGTGTTCTGCAGGCAAGAGAGCCAAACGAGGTCGAGTTGTAATTTTCAGTACAGGGTTGAGCCTAGGCAGGTAACCGCCAGCATGTATGCTGCCGAGGCGGTGCGTTTGTTACAGGGCGGACACACGGAGCTACGAGTTTACTGCCGGCCCCGGGCATGTCCATCCCTCCGGACCAGACGCCGCGGAACCCTCCGCCGCGGTCGGTTTTAGGGTTTCGCACCTGGTACACGACGTGCCCGCTCCCGCCGAGCAGCGTCACGCAGCTGGGCAGCTCCGCCAGCGCCGCCATGCAGCGATGCAGCTGGTCGTGCATGCTGCTGACACCGCGGGACAGGCAGTAGCGCAGGACCACAGCCGCCGTCAGGCCATGCTCCGGCGGCGCTTGCCCGCCGCCGCCGCCGCCAGGGCCCGAGCTGGCGTTGTGGCGGCGGCGGATGACGATGGGGTGGAGCGTGACGGGCAGTAGCACGCGGGAGGACGTGCCGGAGAGGGGGTGCATGACGATGAGGGGGTGGCGGGCGGCGGCCGCAGCCGCTGCGGCGGCGACCGAGCCCCCGGCAGCGCCCTCGATCAGCGCTACGCAGCTGTCTTTGAGGGCGGAGAGCAGGAGTGGGTCCGTCGCGAGCAAATCTGCCAGAAGCGCTTCGAAGGCGGCCGGCGTCTCGCATCGCAGCAGAGCGCGTGCGGATGCGTTTGCCTGCTGCGCAGAGAGCCTGCGGCGCGGGATGAGAAGTGCAGGGGTTACTACCGAGGCTGTGGGCGCACTTGGCGGGAGGCAAGCAAGAACAGTTGCTGGGACCAAGGCGCTGACCCATTGGCAACCTATGTTGGGCCCCGTAACCAAAGCACAGACTGCAGGACTGGGTAAAAACGGTCCCAAGACACGCACGCCCGGCCCACCCTGGCAAGTGGCAGGACCACGGGCTACCGCTTACTACCCCTCCCCCCCAAGCCCCCCTGTACTCACCGCACACCCACGCAACCCGAGTAGGCTGCGTGGAGTTCGACCGCGAGTGGTGGGCAAGCTGTCTCGTGCGGATCGGTGTGCGCCAAGCAAGCGTCGAGAGCTAAGCCGGGTAGGTGCAGGCGCGAACTTGCAGGAGCGCAGGGGCTCACGCCCGCGTAGGCGAGCAGCACAGCCGGGTCGGGTCCGTCTAGGAGGCCTGTGGGTACGCCAACACAACCTGGGCAGAAACTTGTGTCAGGCAACAAGTTGCGCGTCCGGACGCATGTGTCTACGTCCACAATAGTCCGCGCCCCCGCGCCTCACTATCGACATCAGAGGCTGCAACTAGCGCTCAGTCAATGTAAAGCGACCTCGGTTTGGCCCAATAGCGAGCAAAAACTGAGGGCGGACTAGGCAGCTCGCACTGCGCAGGCTGAGCAACGCTTACCATCAGGCAGCCACTGCGTGCTGCCATCACCTCGAAGCAGCTCATGAAAGAGGCCTGGGGCCTCGGGGCTGGTGGCAGAGCTCTGCTGGTGAGCCCCGGAATTGCTGCCCTTCGTGCCGGCGGCCGATTTGAGCGGGGCCCTCGGGGCGCCGAGAGAGCCATCTAACTGTTCTGAGGTGGGCGGGCGCCCGAAGCACAGCGAAAAAAGGCCCCGACCCATTCCTCGCAGTCCGCGTAGGTATTATCGCCCTGCCATCTCAAGGGCCTCTACAGAATGCAGCATTTGCTTAGCTGAAGGACAGTGACCTCCGAGTTATGAGCCGAGCGCTCCGACGTGCCGCAAACGATCTTTGTCGCGGGTTACGATGCGCGACGTGCCCCGCCCCCGGCCCCCGCCCCCGGCCCCGCCCCCAAAGCCCGAAAGCCCGTCGCTCCCCAGTCACCGCAGCACTACGCCCCTTAGTCTATAATAACCCCTGTGTCCGCGCGGGGCAAGCCCTCTGCCGCTTTGAAAGGCACTTGGCAGTGGCAAACATTCTCTCGCATGCGTGCGCACCCGCACGCACCTGACCGCAGATGGCCCCAGCACGCCCCCCCCCCAGGCCCCAGCCGCCAGACTGGTTTAGGTGCTATCAAGGAACGTGGGGGTGTGGGGCTGGGTGTTCCGGGGACGTGGACATGGCGCATCGCCGGCGTCCGGCGAAATCCTTCCCGGGGACACCCTGCTCCTCCCTGCAAACTCCCCGTGACGACTAACATCACAAGAAATGGTTTGGCGAGGTCGGAACGTGGCACGCCTTGAGTATCCGACCCGGAGCGTGTCAAGGGGATGCCGTGCGGGGAAGACGCGGAGGCAGGCCAGGCGGAAGGCGGGGCCCGTGGGGGCCGGACCCTGCCGGACCTGGTCGTGCCGCGACTGTACCCATCCCACGAGTTACAGCACTCATGCGTCTAGCAGTATCGTGCACAGCCGCCATAGTTGACAGGGGAACTGCCATACCTGCCACACTGCCAAGAGACGCCTGCCGCTGGGGCTTACTTGGTTTGCACAGAAGCCCTCTCGCGTGCCCAAACGCGGCTGTAAGAGGTACACCTACTGGAGAGGCTACATCGCGCTTGAGAGGCACGTATGGCTCAACGCGCGACAAGGCGCGTTCCACGAGGATCCCAGGGCACAGCGTCTGGCATCTCTTCGGCGTACTAAACCGTAATCTAACCACGTCACATAGATATAGCGTTGCCCCGACGCGCGGCTTGGTGCAAGGAGTCTAGCGCGGCAATGCCGATGCGCAAGTTTGTATGCTGTGGGTCTGAGTTGCAGCGAGTCTGGAAGCCCGTTCCGCTGCGGCTGGACGCATAAAGCAGGTGGGCTTCTGCGGGAGGGGAGGTCCCCTGAGCCACGCGGGGGGCGGGTGGAGGGGGGGCGGGCCTGCGTTGTTGCCGTCCTTCCCCCGCTCCGGCAACCGTTGTTCCCTGCCTCTGACATCCATCACCCACACACACAGCAGGCAGGATAAACGCCGATGCCACTCCTGCCCTGCCTCCTCGGGGTGCGGGCCAGCGGGAGCCTGTCCACGCTCGATGTGAACGCGAGGGAGTGCCCCCGTGAGCTCCAAGAGCTCTTGAACCTTCGCGGCACCAACGCCCTGCGCCCGCGCGGCGCGACCATCCTCTACGAACGCAATGATGCCGGCGGGGGGGGCGCGTTCACTCCTCCTGTGCTCATCTATCTCCGGCGGCTGCCCCTTGGCCGCGGCGGGGATGGCGATACGGCCGGCATCGAGGTCTGTGTCAAGCGGACCCTGATCACTCACTTCGTTGGGCGCGCAGTCCGGGAGGCGCGGCTGCAGGTGCGGGGAGGTCTCCCCGGGGGAGGGGCACGCGTTTATGAGGGCAGCACGCAGAGGCCGCGCGGAGTTGCGATAGGAGAGGCCGGGTAGGCTGCAGAGACGGGCGAACGGGGGCGTGCGAGGGCAGGGGAGCGCTGCACCCTGCGCCAAACCCCTATCATGAGCTGCCTCGCCTCCGCCCCTCTTCTTCCGCCCCCCTTCGCAGGTGCAGCTGAGCCACCCGCACCTGCTGCCGGCCCTGGCCTCCATTCGCGGGCGGCACCACTACTACCTCGTCCTCCCCGCCGCAGAGGGAGACCTGTGGGCCGAGGCCGAGGCCATGCGCGCTCAGGTGCGCTCCGCATCCGCTTCCCCGACAGCTCTATGCACCACCGCTAGCTTGGGGAGCTCCCCAGCCCTCAACCTGGCTTCCTTCTCGGAATAACCAGGTCGGGAGCCCTGCAACTGAAGCTTCAAACGTATGCTTTCGTGTGCCTGCAGGGCGGGGGCTACACAGAGGAGGAGCTGCGTGACGTGGCGAGGCAGTTGCTGTCAGGGCTGGAGCACCTGCACGCAGAGGGCCTGGCGCACAGGGGTGAGCGGGCGGGCGCAACCGTGGCTGCGGGCCTGGGTGGGCCTAGCGCTCCAGGCGCGGGCCGCAACGCATGGCCCTTGCCCCTCTTTCAAGCTGAGAAACGTCCATTTGCCATGTGGTGGTGCCAACCGCATTTCAATCCTTACTCATTCACTCCGATCATCGCGCCCCCTCTCCCTCGCAGACGTCAAGCCCGCCAACGCGCTGCGCATGCCGGACGGCCGTGTCGTTGTGGCGGACCTGGGTGGGTGCAGCGCGGGCACTGCACCTGGGTTGGGCCTGTTGCCTCATCAAACGGCCCAACCGTCCCTCGCTCCACTGCACCGGGCGTCATCAATGACCGAATTGTTTCCTCTATACTCGACGCAATCAACCCCGCAACCAGAACCCCAACCCAACCCACTTTGCAACCCACCGCCCTTGTCGCCCGCAGGCTGTGCGGACGCCCACAACGCAGGGTTCGTTGCCGCCGGCACGACCCAGTTCCAGCCGCCGGAGTGCCGCCGGCGCCGGGGGCCCTCGGCCCTGGCGGTCCTTCCCAAGGGCTACGACCAGCGGCGGCAGGACATGTGGGGCGTGGGCGCGACGCTCGCGTCCCTCTGGTTCGCCGCCCTGCCGAACGTCCAGGGCAAGGGCCCCGCGCAAGGCCCGCGCGACGCTGCGGCGCAGGGAGGCAACGGCGGTGAAGGCGGACAGGGAGCCGGCGGGGAACCGGGCGCGTGCCCAGGCCGGGCCGGAGCGGCTCTGGAGGGTGGACAGCAGAGCGCCGGAGGAGCGGCCGCGGGGCGAGGAGGCGGGCCGGCCCACGCTGCCTCGCCGGAACTAGCACCTGAACTGACGAGTGGCTTGGCGGCTGACAGCGTCACGGCTGGTCTCACCTTCCATTCCGCTCGGCCTACCTTTTCGGGAGAGGCAGGGCCGGACCAGGAGCTTCCGGACGGGGAGGAGCCAGTGGGCGGCGGCGAGGAAGAGAACCCGGCAGAGGGCGCCGGGGCCTCTGACGGTGGGGCCGGCGCGAGCGCGAGTGGGGGCGTGGCTGATCCGCCGCTGCCCGCCCTTCTGGCGGCGGCGGGGTTCAGCCACTGCGCCACAACAGTCGGGGCATGTGGACAGCCCATGAGCGCGGCCCTGCTGGACCTGCTACGGCAGCTGCTGGCGCCTCGGTCCGTCGACCGACCCACATCGTCCCAGGCGCTCGCGCACACATGGCTTGCTCCGGGTCCAGCCTCGCCCCCGCGCTCCAGCGGCCGTGCTGCCGGCAGCGCTGCAAGCTCCGCCGGCGGGGCGGCGGCAGGCTCCGCTGGCGGCGCAGTAGCGCCGGCGTCGGCGCTGCCCCCGCGGCTGTTAGTTCCGCCGACTCCCGCCAAGCCGCTGCCGCCGGCCCTCGTGTCTCCTTCAGGCCGGGCACCCGAGGGCGTGTTAGCATCTCCGGGGTCAACAATTGCACGCGTCGAGCCTCGAGATGCTAGACTGCTCGCCACCTTTCTGTCCCAGCACGGCCGTTCGACTTCCCCAGGCACGGAAAGTGCCAAGCCGGACCTAGGGCGGCTCATGCCTACCCGGGGCCCGGGGGCGCACTCGGGCCCCGTGCCCGCCGGAATGCTGGTGACCAACCCGCTGGCGCAGGGCCGGACGGAGGGCAGCGAGTGCCAAGCTCGTCGGGCCACGCATGCGGGCGATGATGAAGGCGAAACCGGTGGGGGCATGCCTGCCCGCCGACCGGCACTCGGCTCGGACAGCTCTACCGCTCCTGCGCAAGGAAGCGGCGCCACGGGATCGCAGACGACTGGGATCGGACGAGGCGGTTCTGCAGCAGGAGCAGGGATAGGGCAAGGCCCAGCTCACGTGGGGCCGGCGGAGGAGCGGCAAGGGATCGGGCACGGGCACGGGACCCCGCCGCTGGAGGCGAGCACTTCGAGGGGTGGGGGCCACAGCCGCTGGCGCCGACCCGCTGCTGCGGCGCAGCCCGGTTCGCGCAAGCGGCTGACCCTGAACGCGCTTCGCGTGCTCACGAGCGCTTTTGGTAGCAACTAAGGAGGACTAGGAGGCCCATACGGTGACGCCAAACAGCTTGGTGCTGCGTACTTCCTACATCGGATGGCGTTGTGGACGCCATGGTGTTGTCCGAGCCCCGGGCGCACGCGTGCAGGCCTGGCCGCGTAAAGAATGAGCAAGGAGCCAGTTTTGGAAGTGTGGATGTTGCGGGTGAGAAAGGGGATTAGCACGAATTGTAGCGTGTAGGATTCGTATGAGGGTGGGGAGCAGCGGGTAGCAGCCTTTCACCCGGCCAAGTTTAAGGGGATTCATGCATCCAGTTGCAATGACGTCTATCTCGGAGAATGGGGACAAGAGCAGAGCGCTGGCCGCTCGTCCTGTGTGTAGGTGCATAGGGCAAATGAGCGGCCTGGTAAGATACCGGTTTGCACGGAACCATTCATGCCCGGAGATCTCCCGGGGCAGTTAGAGCTCATTAGTTGCGGACTATTACGGCTGCATTTAGGTCAGGGGCTTGAGTATGCCTGCTGTGGCCAGGATGCACACGGGTGTGGAGCCGTGTGACGAGTCGGGCAGTTCTATCCCTGCATGGTATGGGCGCCGTGTGGTGCGTATGGAGCCGCACCAGTTGCACGCTTCCGCGACCGAGCGCCGCGAGGGGTCAGTCGGGTGCTCGGGTCACCTGATCCTCTCTCTTGAAGGAGTATGATGACCGGCAGGCCAGACCCCAGGCTCGGACTCCGTGGGCCTCGAGTACTCGAGTGACGACCGCCTTGAGCCAGGGCCCCCCGTACCCTGTCATGGACAGCTTGAACAAAGCGGAGGCTGCTGCGCACTAATTAACGGCTGCGGCCTGTATCACTGTATGGCCCACTTCAGTGCGGCGCTGCCTGGCGCTGCAAGTCAGCCAGCAACAGCCCCCACCACCCCTGGCCCCCACCGGTACTCGTCCTCCACAGCTCTGCAAGCGCCCCGGCTGGTGCGTGAGCGGCAAGAGGCTGCAGCCTGCCAGCAGCAAGTCTCACCCGATGAACGTTAACGGGCATTACTAACCAAGGCGCAGGGCAACGCTTTGGTGGGGCCCGGGACATCGGGTCCGGACTTCCGGGGCGGGGGGGGGGGGTGTATTGCACGGGCGCTGTATATGGTGCCACATGCACGTTGACGCGCTCCTGCACAGAGTGCTTGATACAAGAAGTCGCAAACTTGAGGTTGAGATAGACACACCTAAGGCTGCAGGTGCATAGTTTTATGCAAGCCGTGATGATGCAAGGACTTGCCCCCTCCTAGCGACCCAGAGCGCCTTGCCCGCCCATCTCGTTCTATCACCTTATGAACTTGTCCAGAGCGTTCGTCGCATAACCTCTGTGCTGCAAAGGCCGCCGCACGAGCGCGCGGGACCGCGCTGCACTGCAGCCATGGACTTCGCGGAGAACTGGTCCGCGTTGCTGGAGCTCTTTGTCAGCGTGAGTAGAGGAGCAGAGGGCGTTTGGACGTGTGTTATAAGGGCGTTCGATGGATGCCCACCTCGCCCAACTCGCTTCGCGTGGCAAGCCGCGTCGTCCGTATCAGTTAGATAAGCAATATCTGCATAAGGCGCCTGCTTTCGCTGTTCATACTCACTTAGGCCACACGAATTCGCATTCTCTCTCGTCGCACACGGCTCGGTGAAGAGCTTTCGTGCTTCTGCATCGCTATCCCTGCATATGCAGCACTTGAAAACCGCCGTGTCGAGTTTCGCGCACGCCGGCGTACCCAACCAACCTGCCCTCCCCGCCCCCACCCCCTCGCTCTCTCGCCCTCCAGAGCGCGGGCCTCAAGCTGCGCATGGCCCTGGTAGACACGGTCCTCATCAAGTCCGGACGCGTCATTGGCCACTTCTACACGTCACGGGATGGTTACGTATGCCGTTACTCCGCACACGAGATCACCAGGAACGGTGTTTACGCTCGGCTTGCGCAGCTACACAACCTAGACGCGCAGCAAAACCCGTTTGGGTACATCGCCGTTGCGCACTATGCGACTGGGATATCCAGGCTTCTCAAGAGGCCCGAGCTGCAGGAGCTGGTGAGTTGAGGGGACGAGCTGGCAGTGGCAGGCAACTCCAGCAGCGCGGAGACACCCAGCAAGCTGGGGGGGGCCGCCTGGGTAACCCTGCTTCAGCCCAAAAGCTACGCGGTGCCCTCGTAACACCCCCTGCCCTCACCTGAGCGCCCCACAAGATGTTGAGCGCCTCTGGCCTCCTGCCCGTCCCCTCTGTGACCAGATGACCTGCATTTGCGGTCCCTACGAGTTCTCCGAGGGCTCCCCAGCGGCGGCCAAGCACGAGCAGCTCTTCTGCGTCCAGGTACGGACCCGGCAGGTGGCAGGGCGCCCTCGCCCCGCGTTCAGCCCCTGCACTGCTGCAGCTCACGCATCCCTTCCCGCCATACTCCGGCCTGCAAGCTCCTCCTTCGCTCAACCCCCACCCCGTCCTCCTCCCTGCTTCCCCACAGTCCTACGTCGTGCCCCGGGCCGACCTGCGCTACATCGCCGCCTACGACGTGCAGGAGGGCCCCATCTGCACCGTGCTGGGCCGCCGCTTCTCGGCGCGATACACGCACGCCATGGACGACCCCGGCACACTGGTGTCCGAGGGGGTGAGCGCGTGCGCGGGCGGCTGGGGGTGACGGGGCGGCTAAGCGGGTCGTGTGTCCGGTCCGTATCGCATTGCAGCGTGTCGCCAGCAGTATCGTGGAGCGATGTGGGTCGGGCTCAAGGGCGCCATGTGGGTCGCGCGCTCGAGTCGCCAGCAGCATGCGGGCAGCGCGCTGCAGCCCACCACCTCAACCAACCAACTCCCTGTTCCTCGCCACGTGCTAATGACCCCGTCCTTTCCGCCACGCCTCCACGCAGCTGGACGACTCCGACCTCCCCTCGCCCACCTCCCGGCTGCTGCGCCCCACCAGCTCCCTGGGCGGCCTGGCATCGGCCGCCTCGGCCGGCGGCCTCAGCACCGCCGGCAGCGGCAACGGCCGCGACGGCGCCGGCAACGGGGTCCTGAGCGCCGAGGAATTGCTGGTGGAGAGCCAGCTGGTGGCGATGGGGCTCCTGGAGCCGCGGAGGCCCAGGGAGGGCGGCGAGGGCGGCGGGGAGGCGGAGCCGGAGGCGCCCGCGTCGCCGTCGGGCGGAGCGCCGGATGGTGAGCAGCGGGAGGGGATGGGGTCTGGAGGGGAAGGGCGTGGGCCTGGCGTGGGCTGGAGGGGATGGGAACGAGGTCAACGCATTCGTGCCTTCCTGACGTGCCTGTTTTCTGCTCCGCACTTACTTAGGTATCACCAGCTCCATCCCGGCGCCTAAACGCGTGAAGGACGACGTGGCGAAGCTGCTGCAGGTGGGTGGCGGCGGGAACTACTCTCCGCTGTACACTAGGGATGCCAAGTCCCGACACGCCCTGGCCGTTTCCGCAACTCACGTTCCACGTTTGCCACGTTTGCTTCCGCAGGCCGTGTCGTCCTACGTTGAGAGGGCCCACGGCCAACGCATCGTCGGACTGGTGGCAGAGTTCGTACTGCCGGCCCCGCCCGTAGCTACGGCGTCAATCGCGTCGGGCTCGGGCCAGGCGGGCCCCGGCTCGGCCGGTGCGCCCATCGCGCTTATGGCCGTACACGCGGTGCAGCTGGACGCGCGGGCCAGCCGGGGCCGCCTGGGCACGTTCACGGAGCGGTGGAACGACTACCTTGAGGGTAGGGCGGGTGGGACAGGGCATGCAGGCACAAGAAAGGCGACAAGGCGACGAGGACCATTAGCAGCGGTCTCCCCCCGGCATGGCAGCGCTGCCGCATCTCTCTCAAACCCTTTCTGCGGGCCCCCACAGGCATGGCGCCGGCACCGGCCCCGCAGGCGCCCGGGCGCCGCAACCAGTCGCCCTCCATCCTCCGCTCCGCCGACGCCTCCTTAGTTATGACGGACCGCAACAGCGGCCTGCTGGTCCGCACCGGGCCCGGCTCCTCCGCCGGCTCCGTGGCGGGCGACCGCTCGCCCTTGATGTCGGGCGGCGGCTACACGCCCTCCATGGGTGCGCGGCTGGGCTTTGGCGGCGGCAGCATGGGCGGCGCTTCGTCGCGGGTGTACGGCGGCGGCGGCGCGTCCGCGTCCGCGGCCCCCACGACCGCGATGACCAGGATCTACTCGGCCAATCCCTCGGCCGCGCACCACCGAGCAATGGCCGTGCTGCCACCCGACTCCCGGCCCGGCTCGGCGCCGGCGGAGGTCGTCAAGGTGGGTCCCGTGGGGGGGTGGGTGCTGAGCAGCTGGGGCCGGGGGGTGTCTCCGCCGTGTGCGGTAGACCCATGCTTTGGGCGGGGCTCTTTGCAGCTGTGCCACGTACTTGTATGTATGGTCACGCACTCAAGCCCCTATTAATCTTCTCTTGTCTCACCCTCCACTCCGACGATGACCACTGCAGGTCGGTCGCCACGGCGCCACCAACAGCGCCCACGCCTCCCCCGCCAACGGCCACTACACGCTGCGCAACGCCATGTCGGCGGCGCGGGCCGGGGGCGGCGGCAACCCCACCGCCTCGCCGGCCGCACCCGACTCGTACAACCTGTGGCTGGCCCGGGACATGGGCCCAACCGACTCCATGGCGGCCAAGCTGGCCCTAGAGGTCCGTGCGTAAAGGAGCTGGGGCTGATAATACTTCAGCGAGATCCGCCCTCCAAACGCATTGCTGTGTCCCATCACCTAAGCTCTTTGCCCATAACACAACCTTCCAAATGCAAGGGGGGGAGAGCCGGCGTTGCAAGGGCCGCAGGCTGTCCCGGTCCTGGCCCCCGCTTACCTCGGTCCTCACGCCCTCCTCCTCACCTCCCCCGGCTCTGTTCCCAGGTGGAGGTGCTACGCGAGCGGCTGCAGCGGCAGACAGACATTGCAGTCCGCGCGGAGGCGGCCCTGCAGCACCTGGCGGTCAGCAGCTCGCGGGAGGCGGGGGAGCTGAGGGAGCAGGTGCGGAGGGGGCTGCGGGTTTGCGGAGCTGAGGGCTCGGACTGCGAGGCGGGACGGGGATCGGGAGGTGACAGGCGCCTGGCCGCTGGCATGAGGAGGGCATGATGCAGGTGCGGGGAACGGGCGCCGGCGGTCGTGCTACGGGAAGCCGGACCCGAGGCTGCCTTTGCTATGCAGGCAGGGTAAGGTTCCGCGTCCTCCTATGCTTTGGTACCCGTCTGACCCAACGCGGCCGCATCTCCGTACTGCCGTACCAACTGCCTGCAGATCGAGGAGCTTCGCATCGAGGTGGGCCGCCTGGCCGAGGCCAAGCGCAACCTCACCTCCGAGTACGACCGGCTGAGGTCCGAGCGCCTGGGGCTGCAGGTGCGTGCGCCCCGACCCCACCTGATGATGTGTACAGCATCTCGGCTGAGCTAACTCTGCCTGAGCAGGCCTGGCAGCCGCCAGGATTGTGGTTGTGACAGGGAAGGGGGACAGCCTCCAGGCGCTGGGCACCCCCAAACCCAGTCAAACGACATGACCCCGCCCCACCTCCATTCGCTCCCCCCGACGCCACCCCGCTCCCAACCCCAAACCCCACCCCAAGCACCGCATCCCTCGGCCCAACTCCATCCGTGCTTCCAACCCCAACCCCAATCCCCGCCCGCAACCCCGTATCCAACGCCCGCAGGCCGGGCGCTCCGAGCTGAGCGGCGAGGTGGAGAAGCTGCGGGCCGACCTGCAGTCGGAGCGGGAGACGCTGGCGCGGGCGGTGCGCGACGGCGCGGGGCGCGAGGAGGCGCTGCAGTCGGAGCTGCGGGCGGCGCGGGAGGAGCGGGAGGACGCGCTGGGGCAGCTGGACGGGCTGCGGCGGCGGCTCGAGGTGCGGCGGTTGGCGGTTGACGGTTGGCGGTTGGGTGCAGGGGAGGGCGGCACGTGGGGAGCGAGAAGAGGGGCGAGGTGTGTGGGGTGTGAGCGGTGTTTGGCAAGTGTGTCCGCTCTTCCCGCTCATCCCCGCTGCTGTGTGTCTGCCGCTGCAGGAGGAAGGCGAGGTGGTGGAGGCGCTGCGGGGGCAGCTGTACGACTACAAGCAGGTCACCGCACAGGTGCGGCAGGGCGGGAGTTAGCACCGGACCCAAAGTACCTACTAACGCATGGTTGCCATCGGGTCACTACTCTCCACCCCTGACACAGTCTGACACGCCTGCATCGTCCCCACGACCTCATCCCCATCCCCCGCCCTCGCAACCCCGCAGCTCCAAGCGCAAGTCCGCCGCGGCCGCAACAACAAGCAGATGATCCAGAGCATCCCCGGCCTGCCCTCCACCATGCCCTCCGTCGCCAACTTCGGCTCCAGCATGCCGCCGGCCAGCGGCGGTGGCGTGGGCCCTGGCGGCGGCGGCGGCGCGCTTCGTTCCACAAAGGACGGGGACGCTGACTCGGACGTTGACACGGAGGCGGGCGTGGGGCCCGGCGGCGGCGGCGGCGGCGGAGGTGACGGCCATGGGCACGCCGGCGGCGGGGCGGCAGGCGGCGGCGGAGCAGGAGGCTCGCCGGCGCGGAAGGGCGCGGCGACGGGGAGCAGCGCCAGGTCAGCATACATGATGGGGTACGGGGGCCGGCGGTCGTGAAGAAGCGGGAGAGGGGGGGTTGGGGGAGAGCTGGAGAGGAAGGGTGGTGTGAGGGGAGGGGCCGGGGGAGGGAGGAGAGGGGCTGGGCGTGTCAAGTGCGTGAGCGCTGGGTTGGTGGGTGTGGCTGTGTTTGTCCTCGCGGGTGTTGTGCGCGAGCGAGGGAGGTGTGGGGTGTGGGGTGATGCCAAGTTGGGGTTGCGGGGCCGAGGGCTGCAATCGCGTGCATGCGGTGAGTCGTATCGCAAAGGGATGCCGGCTGGTTATGGGCTGTGAGCACGTGAGGTGTTGCGCGGGGGCAGAGCTGTTCGCATGCATTGCTTGATTGCCTACGGTGGAGCCCGGTTGTTTGTTGGACACTGTGGCACCTGTCCCACCCATTTGATTCGCATCGTGGCTACAAGTCGTCCGCAACTCGTGATGACTTGGTTGCATAACGTCTGATAGTCTGTAAGTGTGACCTTGACTTGTGCCCAAGCCCCGAGCCAGGGCCCGGTGGCGAGTTGCGGCTGTGGTCGAGCAGGCCGGCGGCGTGTGCGGGTTTTGGTGGTTGGTTGGTCGGTTCGGTTGGTGGCGGTTGGGTATGGCGGTTGGCTGAGTGTTGTGGTGTGGGTGGGGGTTGCGGGGCATGTGGTGAGGCAAGCATGTGGCTGGCCGGCGGCGGCGGTGGCTGGGTGGAGGAAGCGGTGGGTCAGGGGGTGGTGGCGAGGCGTGTGAGCGCGGCCCTTCGCCCTTTGGTGGGTGGGGTGAGGGGCCCGCCTGCCCTCGGGGGGGCTCCCCGGGACGGTGTGGCCGCCGCGGCGCGGAGCGGTCGGCCCCCGGGGGGCCCCCGGTGCCACCCCCTGGCCCCGCCCCGCCGCCGCCGGCCCGCCGTCCTGGGGGTTCCTTCCGAGGGTGGGCGGGCTCCTTCCCCATCCCCAAGGGTGTCGGGTTCGCTGCTTCACGCCCTGCCACTCACCATCCCCTCCCACTTGCACCTGCCCTCCTCGCCGCCTCATGGCTCGAGCCCTCGCTGCCCCCGCTGTCCCGCCCCCTTGCCTGCCCACACACCCGGCCCCGCCCTCCACCCTGCCGCCCAGCCCCCAGCCCCACCACTGCCTCCAAGCCCGCTGCCCCCGCCCATTTCCCGCGCCGCTGTCCCGTTGATTCCCAGCGCCTCAATCAGCCTTAGCCCTGCACATGCGCAAGTCCTGCACCAGTCCTGCACCAGCCTGCACCAGCCCTGCACCAGCTCGGTCGTCATTCCCATGAGAGGGATAGGCCTCCCTTTTGCGGCTCCACAGCGCCTCCGAAATAGAATTCACATGGCTCCTCGGTCCCAAACCTGATAGATTCGTTTTAGCGGGTCCGGCCCACAACAAGGCGCTTCGCGCTACGTTGATGTCATCTACCCCATGCTCCACAGCATGGAGCCCCACACACGCAAATGATGTCATCTCCCCAAGCCTCGCAGCGGGCTGTCGATGTCTTTTCACAGCATGCCCTCCTGTCAAGCCTGCTCCCAGCCCCCACCCCCATAAACCTCCTCACTGCGTTCCTCGCCCATAATCCTTCCACGAGCGACCATGGCCCTAGCGCTCTGCCTCGCCTCACCTGCCCCCTCCGCCCTCCTGCGTCCCCCGGCCCCCATAACCCTGCCACCCCACAGCCCCCCGCGAAGAAGCAACCCAGGAGGCCCCGGCCACTACCGCTTCAGCGGGAGTGGGGCCGGCGGCGGGGGCCGAGGCGCGGGCCCGCCCAAGCGCGCCTCCGTCAACAACGCACCGGCGCCGCGGCGGCACCCTGCCACCGCACCGCCCTCTGCGGGCGGCGCCCGGCACGACCCCAGCCCCTCGGCCGCTTCGTTCATCGGCGGGGCGCGACCCGGGTCGATGGCTGGTGAGCCCGCGGGCGGAGCTGCGGGGCTGGGTGGTGGGACGACACTGCGGCGGCGAGCCGCTTTGGTCGAGCGGGGCACACAGCTGCGGTCGAGCGGGGTGCACAAAAGTGAACTGGGGGGCAAGGGCACGGGCGCAGGCAGCAGCTGGCAGCACGACGGGGCAGAGGTATGCAGCCTTCCCCCGCGGCCGGGCTGGCTCAGGGCTTCACTTGCGCGCGCTCTCATCTCTCGTCTCCACCGCTTCCTACGCCTCCCCACCAGCTCGCGCCCTCCATCTCACAGCCCCTTGAAACCTCTCAATTCCTGTGCCCTTCCCTGCCCCTGCCGGCCCAGGCACGCCATCCTCGGGCTACGGCCTCGGCACCGCCAACACCACACGAGATGACTCATGGGCGCCCAACCCCCACCGCGCCTCCACCTTGGCAGGCGTCGCCATTGACCCGCGCCCCGCATCCACGCCCCGCCTCGGCTACGGCGCGCCAACCTCCTCCTCCGCCCCCCGCACCGTCACCCTCGTGGACCCCTCCCCCGCCTTCGCCACCACCGCCACCGCCGCCAGCGCCCTCACCTCCCTGCTCGGCGACGTCCGGCGGAAGAAGCTCGGGTCGGACCTGTCCGGAACCGGACTCCAGCGTCCGGACTCGGCCGGACTGTCCGTCCTCATCCCCGCGACCTCCATCCCCGGCGGCGTCGCGCCCCTCTCCCGCCCCCTCTCCGCCGCCACCACCTTCGCCGGGCTCGACTCCCCTTCCACACACCGGCAGCTTCCGCCACCTTCCCCAACGGGCAGCACTGGCGGCGGCGGGTTTTTTCCGCCGGCTGGGTCTGCGCTGGTCGGCAGTCCCAGCCAGGGCGGCGGTCTGGGCGTGGGGCTGAGAGCGCGTCGGCCCAACTACGATACCATTGTGGCGCATGACCTCGTGTTGATGAGTTGGAAGCGGGAGAGCCTCACGCCGCGAATGGTTGACTGCCATAACGCTGCCATCAAGGTGGGGGATGGGGGGAGGGAGAGGGGGAGGGGCAGGAAGGAGGGGCCGAAGGGGAAGGGGAGCAGGTGGGGAGAGGGGTAGGACGGCGGGCAGGGAGGCATGGCATGACGCGGAGGGCATTGGTACGACCGTGTTTGACTCCGCCCCCAAACCCCTCTCCAGGCTGTCGCGGACGAGGAGACCATCCTTGCAGAGATCTTCAACTTCTACGCCCAGCTAGGTGCGTGGGTGTCGAGAGTCCTCGGCGCGTACTTCTTCCCACCTTTGGTCTCTCCCATCCTGGTCTCTTCCCCGCTCGCCTCTGCCCCTGCCTCCGCTCTGTTTCCCTTCCTCACCTCCATCCTCCTCCCTCTCCCTCGACCCCCACCTTCCGACCCCTTTCACCCCTACAGGCCAGGTGGTATGGCTCGACTCGCGACTGACAATGAACGAGAAGCAATTCATCAAGCTGGCACTGGAAACGGGCGTGGGCGACATCTTCGTGGACGAGATCAAAGAGGTGTTCCGCAAGCTGTCGGACAAGACCGAGTTCGCATCCGAGGCCGCGTCCAACCACCCACACCCCTACAGTGAGTTTGCGGCTTGCGTGCTCCTCGCCCGTCCTCTGAGCCCGCTGCTAACGACTCTTTGACCTAGTCTGCGTGCCGTGCTAGCCATCCTCCATTCGCACCTACCCCTTACCGCCTTGCTCACCCCCACCCCCACCCAACCACAGTCAACTAGGCTAGCTTGTGAGCGCCTCATCCTAATCCCCCTCCCCCCCCTTCCTTGCCCACCAGTCAACTTCGAGCAGTTCCCAGAGGCGGTCATGCGCCTGGCGGCCCTGCGCTACGAGTGGCGCCCGCCGGAGAACATGGGTGAGCGGACCGAGCACTGCCGGAGCGCGGGGCTTCATGTTTGCTAGCCCTTTCGCAAGACATAGCCCCGAGCTGAAACCACCCACAAAATCCTCCGCCGGTCTTCGCTCCCCCCTCTCGCCCCACCTGCTCACCTGACCTGACCTCACTGCACCGCGTCCTCCCCTGCCTGCCACCCCTCCTCCCGCGCAGAGGACGCCGAGGAGGAGCTGTACTGCGCCTCGCCGCCCTTCATGCCGCCCAACCCCAACCCGCGGGGCTCCCTGTCGGGTGCGGACGAGCCCGAGGCCCCCCCGCGGCCGCCCGAGACCGTGCTGCTCGAGATGGTCAGGACCTACCTCAAGGTGGGCTGGGGCCTTGGGGGGGAGGGCTGGGGCCGGGGATAGTTTGACTAGGAACTAGTAGGGTAGTAATTAGTAGGGCTGGTGCTAGGGCCGTGGTCGGGACTGCTGCCGCTAGTGCTGCTGCAGCTGCTAATGCTGCTGCTCTGTGCACGGGCTGACGTGGTAACGAGACGCCGGCCGACCCAACCCTTCACTACCCTCGAGACCCTTGTCACCCTGCCTCAACCTGCTTACCCGCCGTCACCCCCACTACCACGCCAGGACGACATGCTGGCCAAGGCGCGGCGCTTCAAGACCGCCGGCAGCACCCGCGCCAAGTACCGCTCGCAGTCGCGCACCGCGCCCAAGGGCCTGTGGGTGTCGAGCAAGAGCATAAACGCGGGCGTGTGACCTGTGATGTGGAGGCGGCGGCAGCGGCACCACCAGGCGGGTGCGAATGCGGCGGTATCGGCAGCGCGTGGGTCATTCGGAGGCGGCAGCGGTACTGGTGGATGCGGCACGAGCGGAAGTGCTGCAGCGGCGGCCTCTGGGGCTGAGGCAGACGGACAGGAGGAGGTTGAGGACAAGAGCAGCAGTCAGGGGTCAGGGGTCAAGAGAGGCGGGTTAAGTATGATGTACACACCGGAAACGGGCGCTTTCAGAGCTGGCACGAGGGAACCTGAGGCGCGCAGGTCGATTTCTTGAAACTCAAACGGTTGTCGGTACAGATGCGTGTGTCCAGAAGCGGGCGATTGTCCAGTTAGAAGGCTTGGCTGGCGTGGCGGCCCCGGCCGGCTGTGCTTTAATGTTAGGCGGGGGCCATCATGCTGACTGAATGGCGAAGGCAGGTGTAGATTAGTGCAGCTTGTGGCTGTTGGTGGGGGTCGTGTGGCGGTGGCCTGTACATGGCATCGCCTAGGTAGATTCATGCTTAGGTAGGTAGTGAGACGTAACCAGCCAGCTATGAGGCTTTTACCGGTGCTGATGATATGCTTGCTGAAGGCTGACGGGGGGCCGCATGGGCGAGGGCTGCTGATAGAAGACGGGGTCAATGCACTGGGGCCAATGACGGGGTGCGCGTCGGCAAGGTTTACCGGCACAGGGGTACAGGGGCCGTATGCAGCATGAGTCATACAGTAATGTCCGATCACCTGGCTCCACGCTCTGGCCAGGACACAGCATCTGCGTGCGTCCCTGCGCCCCGACCAGCCAACAGGCACCCCCACGCCGCCCCACGCGTCATCCTTACTTGACTCTCCACGCAACTTCCATCAAGTCCGCCCGTCGTGCTCACTGCACTATTAAGTGTCCACCCCGGCCGTCAGACCATCCATGCACATTGTGGGGTGCCCCAGCCCATCACATTAGACCATGCTCCACATTCCATTGATCCCTAGGGGTCTAGAAGTGTCCGATCCCCCCGCCATCTAGACCTCCGGCCAGGCCCTTTCTGGCTTTCTGTGAGGTAGATCTGTCCCTGTTCCACCTTAGTTGCACCCTAGCTCCACCCTAGCTAGCCTTTCCATGCGGCTCGCACTCAGTGTGATTCTGCCCGGCCGCCACCTCACCCCAGCGGCCTCTGGGGTCCATGCACCTAAGGCGGCACATCTGAGTCCCATAGCGCCTACCGATGCTGTCCCCACTGCCCATCACCCTCTACCCGCCGTCCCAGGCCAGGCAAGTGGGCGCTATACCTATACTTGGCGCCCTAAGCCAAGATCCGAGTCCCGTCAGCCAGATCCTGATCTGGATCTGGATTCAAGCATCCGGCACCAGCGCCGCTAGATCACCAGAGCCGCCACCTGCGCCACCACGACGGTTGCCTCGCTTCCGGCGTCTCGACCGCTCTCCTTTTCTCCCGCCGCTGCCTTCCTCCGGCCCGCCGCCGCCGCCGCGGCGCCGCAGCACGCCTTATACTTCTTCCTTGACCCGCAGGGGCAGGGCTTGTTGTTGCTAGGTGCCGAAGCGGAGCCGGCTCCCGCCCCCGCCGCTGCCCCCGCTTTACGCACAGCCACACCCTTCTTCCGAGGCCCAGCACCCCCGGCCACGTCATCGCCTGTCCCGGCGGCAGGCGTAGCCGCGGGTACCGAAGGGGGTTTGGGGTCGCTCGCGGGCGCAGGGGCAGCGGCCGTTCCGGTGCTCGCGCCGCCGCCGCCCGCGACGGTCGGCTCTGTGCCGGCGGAGGCGGAAGCAGCGGGGTCGCCGGCGGTCGGCCCTGCTGTCCCTGCCCCTACTGACGGCGACGCTTCGCCATCCTTCCGCGCCCCCCCGCCGTCCGCTCCTGTCGTCCCTGCCGACCCAGCCCCTGCCACTGTCGCCGCCGCTGATACGCCCTCGCCGCCGGCGGCGTCCGCCTCCGTCGCCGGCGCCGCCGCCAGCGCCTCGATGACCTTCTCGATGGCCAGGTCGACGTCGCCGCCGGCGTCTTCCAGCGCTTTCCGTACGAGGCCCGTGTCCGTACACGCCGTACTGTACGACAGGAGGGCAGCGGGAAGGCAGGATGAGGGGAGCACGTGTGGAGCTTGGCAACTAACGGCGCCCAGCCGGCTTGGCCAGGGAGCAACCCGGCAGCCTGCCATCCTGACAGGTGGATGGAAGGCCCACCTATAGCGCAACTTTAGCGCAAACATACCCAAGCGTAACTAGGGGCCAAGGAAGCATCCTCCTTGTTTCTTCCCCAGCCCTGCGGCTGCACTTGCCTGGCGGCCACCTGGCGCTCATCCCGCTCGTCCCAGCGCCCGTCGCCCTGCACAACACGTGGCAGGTCGTACAGGCCCTGCGTTAGCCTTGGAATGCCATCCCGATCCCCTACCCCACCCCATCGCGCAACCCGGCTGCTTCCACACCTCCCGAGCTCCACAGTCGCCTCCAAACATGGTCGCCCCTGCTTTCTCCAGCCTTGACCTTGCCCGACCCATATCGCAGCTGCGTACGGTACACAGCACCCACCGTCCGCTGCGGCCGCGCCGCTATGGTCCCATCCCCCGTCAGCACGATGGGGGCCGGGGGCCCAGTGCTGTAGTCGTCTTTCATGCGGACCGAGTTGTAGTGCTGGCCTGGGGGACGGGTTGTGGGGGTGGGTTTCAGGAAATCCAGAAGGGTTGCATGGGGATGGCACGTGTGGGGCGGCGATGCGCTCGGGGCGTCGAGGGGTGGTTGCTGTCGCGTTTTGGCCGGGAGCCGCACACAACTGGGCCGGGGGAGTCGGCTGCCATGCCCATGTCACTTGCTCAGTATGCCCTTGCCTCACCGTCGTGGTACGACAGGTGCAGCATGGGCGCCGTACTCTCGTCGTGGTTAATCACCCGCCACCGGGGCTGGCCGGACTGTGGGGTGAGGCACAGCAGGGTACGGCGCGGCACACTTGCATACCGGTGCAGTGGCGATAGATTATGCTTATGAGCCCCAAGCATACCCCGTTCACAGCCCATGTGAGGCAAGCATTTCATCAAGCTATCATTCGCATGTTGTCAACCCCAACATGCTCGTAGACAGCCGTACGCACCCCACCCCCTGCAGCCCACCTGGTAGATGGTGAGGTTGGCTTCGAGGCAGCGCGAGGCGCCCACCACCTCCATGTACCCCGCCCACGTGCCGTCCTGCATGCGCGGAGAGCGGACCAACGTAACGGTCGCCCGGACGAGCATCGACTGTTTTCGGTGTTGCCCCTTCCCCCGCTGGCCAAGCGTGTCCATGCTCGTCCCCATGGACGAACACGTGCCCTCCAGGGTGCATGAAGCGGTGCTTGTAAGTACGGCACGGTGCACACACCAGGTTCCCGGTTTCCCAGTTCATTCTGCGTGTAAAGGCGGCGACGCACCTTCTTCATGCGCGCCACGTAGGTTCCGAAGCTTTCGTCGTCCTCCACGAAGGGCGCAAAGTCCTCCTCGTGCTCCACCATGTACGACACCACGCGGTGCCGCAGCTGCGGGTGCACGCCCTCGTCGCCCTGCAGGGTGTGTGTGTGTGGATGGGTGTGGGGGGGTGAAGGCCAGAGGGCGGGACGCACGGGGGGCACGGGACTGCGGGGAGGCCACGGGACAGGGAGGAAGGAGGAAGCTGGGGAGCGACTCAGAAGGCAGGTCGGCAGGAGGGGGGGTCGGCCTTGGAGCGGAGGAGGCAAGCGAGTCCTGGCCATCGTCAGACTTGAGGGGATGAGGGCCCCTGCCTCCCATCTTGCTCACGTGCAGCTGGTCCCCCAGGGCTCGGAAGAAGCAGTTGCCTGCGAGGCGAGAGGGACACTAGCCCGAATCGGTTTGGCTGGCAGGCTGTAAAAGGGCAACTCGCTCCATAACTGGGCGCTGGCAACCAACCGAGGGAGCCTCAGCGTGAGGGACCCCCCACATGCCGGGCCCTGTCCCTGTCCTTGTCCCCCCCAACCTTCCTCGTAGGGCTGCCCCAACGCCTCGCATCGTCCTTCTCCTCCCGCTCCTTCCACGCCGGTCCTGACGGGGGGCTGCTCCTCCCGTCCCCCCCGCAAGACTTCCCCACCATCGCCAGTGATGTCCTTGATACGTAGCCCCAGCGCGGCTAGTTCGCTCGCCAGGTCGTCCCCAGGGTCGCTTTTGCGCCACTTCTTTGCGCGCTCCTGTGGAGGGAGGAGGTGCGCGCAGTTCAGCGCATGACGCTCGCCCCGCCGCAGGCGCATGCGTCGTTTTGCCCACCTTCTTCTTGTCGTCCTTGCCGCCATCCTGTTTTTCCTTCTTAGTGTCCTTCGCTTTGGCAGCGGCAGCGCCTTTCACGGTCTTCTTTCCTGCCATGCTCGACTCCCGGTGCAAATTGCTCGTGCGCAGCCATTGCTCCAGTGCTAGACCTCCATGCCTAATGTGTGGCAGTGACTGTGTATAGGTCGTGTAGGTTCATGGCTGCCGTGACATCGCGTGCCCCGAGGTCCAGCCCCCCTCAATCGCCCCTCGGACCCCCGCCCCCTTTGCCCCCTGGCGTGTCCGAACGCGTTGCGTGGTGCGGCCCCTAGGATCCCCCGTGCGGCTGCTTGTTCCTGCCTGACGCTCGGCCTCTCCCTCTTTCTGTTGCGTTGCGCACAGCCTAGTTGCGTTCAGCTGCATCCCCCTTCGTCGTCGTCCGGACTACGCTGCACGGCCCCTGCGACGGCTGCGAGCATGGGACCCCCGCCCCCTTTGCAGTCGTAGTGAGCTGCCCTTGCCATGCTCGCCCTCTGATAGCTGGTAACCTTGACGCGTTAAGTTTGGGCAACGCTGTACGGATCCAACCCTGATCCAACCGCTGTGAAATCCCGGCCGCGTTGCTGACTCGTGGCCTCGGGCGCCAATGGCATCAACAGCAGTGACATCAGCGCCCTTCCGTTAGACGCCCAGGGCTCAAGAGCAAGCTGCCGTCCCCACAGTTCCTTACACATGCACTCGACTGAACGGACCGCACCAAGGTCCCAGGGAGGCGGGGAGTCCTGAACCAAGACCATCAGACCCTGAGCTCTTAACGTCTTAAGTCCTCTGGGTTACAACAGGCTTCAATCACACTGTTGCCCCTTCAATCCCGCAATCCCGCCTCGCAAGGTCGCACAGTCCCGAACCGAAACCTCCTGCTTGTAGCAATACTCGCACAAAGGCTCCGTCACACCAGCCACGAGGCAGGGGTGCCAAGCGACCAACAAACGCCTCAGCCCAAACTCCCCATTATCACCTCGACTCAGGCTCAGGCCGTCCCTCCTGCCTCATCAACTTCTGTGCCCCCGACCAAATTCCAACGCCACAACCATGCATTCGGTCACGCACCAAGTTTCAGCCGCGTGCTCAAGCAGATTGAAGAAGGATCTCACTTGTGGTCTCAAGAAATGGACGCAATCCCTCAGCGTACCGGAATCCTTACCTGAAGCACCCATGTGGAACCAGCACCCACCCACAACGCACGCCTCCCCTCACTCAGTCGCACAGGCGCAACCCCACAATCAAGAGGTTTGAAGGACGAGAAGGGGCACGCGGGTGCAGAGTACGATGACGATTTGATGATGATGGGCGCAACAAGAGAAAGAAGTTTCACAAAAACCTTTACTGCCGGAAATAACGGCCCTAAGGCTGCGTTTGTAAAACACGACGCTGCGCTTGTCCATTGCAGCATAGCAGTGCTGGCAAGGTGATCAAGACCGCCCTGTAGGGGCATCGCTCGCGCTCAGGCAAGACACATTGCTCCAAGGATTTCTCGGTGCTGCCAATGCCCTGCTCCGCCCCGCCCTGCCCCGCCCCGGCCCGACGCTGCTCTCCCCATCAGCTGCCACCCACTACACCCACCCTCCCTGCTGCGAGGCAATGCGGCTGGGAGAGCCAACGCGGCTCCTCCCCGCTGCTTGTGGCACATCGCCCTGCCATACCTTACTCCTTTCCCCAGGCCTGCCACAGTCTCCAGGGCCCTTATGTATTCCGCGCCGTGCTCGGCCCCAGCAGTCGCCATCGTCGAGCCCTGCGCAGCCGCAGCTCCGGCCCCTGCCAAGCTCCCGCCCGGCTGCGAAATCTCCGTTCCCGCTCTCACACCCAGCAGTACTCGCCCCAGCCCGTTCGGGCACCCCCTGCTAGGGCGGCCGCCGTGTGTTGTGGTGTCCCAGGCCGTGCCCAGGCCATGCGGGACACCGAACACGGCAGCCGGCCTCCGATCGCCAGGGCAGCGCCCTAGCCTCAAAGGCGCCGGGCCAGGGGTCCGGGGCTGGCAGCAGGCCAGCGACTAGGCACGGGGCCTGGGCCTGACGGCCTGGGCCCATGCGGTCCCCGCCGGGCCCGCCGGGCCTGCTAGGGCCGCTGTCCCGGGCCCTCACTCCAGCGTATGGTCCTCGTCACACTCGCCCTCCGCCGCCTCCGCGTCCCACTCGCCCGGGCCGCCCTTGCGGCTGCGGACCTGTTCGATGTGCCGGCGCAGCAGGTCTGCGTGCGTGCGGGGCAGGCGGCGAGCCCAATGCAAGGAGCAGTTGAGGTGATCAGGTTGCCTTGCAAGGTTGCAGCAGCAGTCTCTTCAATGTGAGGTCGGAACGGTGTGCGTAACACGTGATGAGCGCAGCAGGTGCGCAAGGCAACGGCAAGCCAGGCGGTATGTTGAGGGGCAGGTGACGGGCCAACGGGCGCTGATAGCCAGCGTAGTCCTCAACGCTCTTCAACGCAGGCCCAGACAGGTCCGTGGCGGGCCCAAGACCGGCCCATGGCTCCAGAGCCAGCTGCAGCACTCGCCTGAGAACATGGCTGCGTCGAAGGCCGAGAAGAAGAGCTCCTTGAGCGGGTGCTCGTCAGGGAGGCCGCACATGTCCTGCGGGAGCCGGCAGCCGGGGTGACAAATGGCACTCACGTGCTGTTGCGCACACGCGGGGAGAGGTCGAGAAAGGTGACACAGCCGTGCCCAGGCCCGAAACATGCTTGGTCCCCCGCCCTGCCCTGGCGGCCCGCACCTTGGACGAGAGCTCCTTCTCCCGCAGGATGGCCGCCATGGCGTCTGCGGGCGCAGGAGCAAGATCGGCCGAATCGGGCTAAGGCTGGATCCCTTAGGGAACGCCTGGGGTCGGGGGAAGTTGACAACCCTGTAACGCGTCATTCCTAAGGCTGGACCGGGGCTGCGTAAGCATATGACACTCCCATCTGGGCCCGGATGAGGCGCGACAGTTCTACCGTATGTCGGCAAGATAGCTCAGCATGTGCCCCCAGCCGCGCAGCACCCTGCCTGGCTTGACAGCCTTCGTGCCGTTCAGGCCCGGCGGACCCCACAGGCTACAGCCTCTACCCGTGCAGCCCCTCCCCCGGCAACCCCACCGTTGTATGCTGCAAGCGCCGCCACCTCATCCACGCCGCCCTCCCCGGCGCCCGACACCCGAGGCAGGGGCTCCTCGTTGCCCGCCTCCAGCGCCGCCGCGCGAGCCGCCTCCATTTCCCCCAGCCCCTCCACGATGTCCTCCGCCAGCTCCGTGAGGACTTCGCACAGCTTGCGGTTGACCTCCTCGAGGAGAGCCTGAGGGCGAGGAGGGCGAAGAGCGGGGTGCAGTTGACGTGGGATACGTTCCCTCGGTGGTGTGACGGGGGCGGGGTACCGGTAAGGGTGGGTTGAGGGGACTGGGGAGCTGACGCTGGGGAGCAGAGAGGTGCTGCTGATGCGGCAGGCTGGTTGATGAGCATTGGAGACAGCAGATGCGTCGGGTTTGGCTTTGGGGTTACGGTACGTGGCCCTGGGGCACTGTGCTTCAAGCCTCCCAGTCCCAGGCCGCGCGCCCCCCGTTCGGACCGCCCCCGGGTCGGCCTCTGACTAACACCGATCCCCCGCCAGGGCGCTGGACCAAACACGGACTCATGCATTGACCGGGCCAGCACCTCCCGCGAGGGCAGTGCGAACACCACGCTTATGGTGGGTCGGGCGCATGCTCGCATGACCGCCGGGCCTGCTTGGCAGGCCCCGAGAACCCTCCCACCTGCTTGTCCTTATCCTTATTGAACTCGTCAAAGAAGTCAGCTGGGTTGTGGCCGTCGTCAGGGCCGTGCGCGTGGGCTTCTTCTACTGACGCCATCCTGAGTGCTAGAGTACCCTTGCACTCCCTACTGATCAACTCCTCGGGCTAGGACGCCGGGCCAGCGCTGGGATGGCAAGGGGAGTGAGGATGGGTCTGCGAGTAGGCTGGCTAGCGACTCGCTTTCTGTATGTAGGTAGAGAAAAGTCAGTGTCAGCGGGGTGCGGCTGTGAGGTAGGCTCGTTCGTATGGAGCTTCTTGCCTGCACGGTCCCCATGCCGTGCCGTGCCTCCCGCCGATTGGGCTTCGCAGAGCACCAAGAGTCGTTATGTCCTCAGGGCACACGCCCACACTGTAAGGCCACCCCCGGGCACCAGAACGCGTAGGCACACCCGCGAAGACCCGAGCTGCCCCTGCACCTTCCCATTTTCGCTTCCGGTCCAGCGTTGCTCAGGATCACCCCCAGGGCCCGTCGCGCTGCTTAGGTGAACTTCGATCAAACTCTGTTCGCTTCCTTTCGCCTGAGCCGGCAGCCATGGAGCGGGTCATAGGACTCGTGAACAAGCTGCAGCAAATCTGCACGTCGCTTGGAGACAATGCCCTAAGCCCCCAGAGCATCCTGTGGAACCGACTCCCGACCATCGTGGTCGTGGGAGGCCAGGTGCGGAGCGCGCAAACGGAGCTGGGGGCAGTTGAGATGGTGCTCACGGTCCCCTGGGCGCAGCTGCTGGCCTTCCATTGCGCTTCGGGGCTTATAATGTGCATATGCAAGCCCTAGAGCGTCTTGGGAGCCCTTAAGGGGACTGGGCTCGGGTTGATCGATCCCGCACAAACACCTCGCTGACTTCGGGCCCGGCTACGCCAACCACAGAGTTCGGGCAAGTCGTCTGTGCTCGAGGCGGTGGTGGGCAGGGACTTCCTGCCGCGTGGAACAGGTATCGTCACGAGGCGCCCGCTGGTGCTCCAGCTCGTCAAGACCGACGACCCCAACGCCCAGGACTATGGAGAGTTCTCCCACGCCCCGGGCCGCAAAATCTTCAACTTCGGTGAGGACGAGAAGCTTGATGGGCTAGCTGGGGTTTCAGCGGGGGTCCCCCGCCTTTGGGGAGGTAGGGTAGGGACGGGAGGCGGGCCCGGTATTAGGGTTGCTGCGCAGTGCCCTGTGGCCTCGCTTTAGACCTAATGTGCACCTCCTGCAGATGACATCCGCGAGGAGATCGAGCGGGAGACGGAGCGCCACCTGGGCAAAGTGGGCGGCAACCGGGTGGTGTCGCCAGACCCCATCTACCTCACCGTGTACTCCAACAACGTGCCTAACCTGACCCTCGTGGATATGCCCGGTGGGTAATTTGCACTCTTGAGCCCGCATAGGGATTCCCAGCATGCAGGGGCACATGCCTCTCATGAGTTGGTTTCATCCAAGCTGAGAGGCACGCGCAGCACGGGGGCCGGGTCGAGTCGCGCCGGGGCTGGAGCAGTCATTCCAGAGGGAGCGGGCGGGCAGCTGAGTCACGGACGTGGCCGCTAAGCACAGAATCGCAAGCGTGAGGGCCATTGGAGGGCGCCGGACAGGCCGGCGTGCCTACTTTCGCAGTGGCCCCCGACAGGCAACCGTGGAGCAGCAGCAGCAAAGCGCCAGACAAGCTTAGAGACCGGCCCATCCAAGGATGCGAAACCCGCACTGCCTGAGCAGTAGGAATGAGCACGGAGGGCGTTATCCCGACGGCGGCACCGGCCGTTGGAGCGGCTGCACGAGTCGGGCTGATGACCCACATGTCTGCATGCAAACCCTGTTTGGGCCAGCGCGGAAGGGGGACGAATGAAACAACACCATTCGCCCGGGGCGCACATTGGGCCACATTACGCAGCTGGTGCTGACGTGGATCTGCGGACCGCTCTGCCCCGCCACAGGCCTGACCAAGGTGCCGATCGACGGGCAGCCGCCGAGCATTGTGCAGGTGCGCTGTGACGCTCATCGGAGGGCGCGAGCGTGCCCTGTCTGGTACAGGCTGGTGGTGCATTGCTCACTCCTGGGGGAGGGGGGCACCGCGAGGGAGTGCCAGCCCCACACCCAGCCCTGACCCCGGCCTGGGAGGGTTACCGGTAGTGCGTTGTGCAAAGCCAAGGGTGGCCAGGGGGTGCTTGTGTGACACTGAGCTTGGCTCCCACAGTAGCAAAGTACGCGCATCAGCGGAGGCCCAGGGCCCCACTAGGATGTGGTCACAGCTGGGGGAATGGCATCGTACTGATGCGGAGGGCAAACCTGGTCGGTTGCTGTGTCTGTCGGCCAGGCGCGACTCACACGAGTATACGACCACCCTTGCGCGGTGCTGAGAAGCGACCATGCGTTGCTAGGCATGCTAGGGCACACAGTGAAGACCCTCTTCTGCTTCTGCGGGGCATTGCGTACGGCAGGAGCTGGACGACATGGCGCGGCAGTACGTTAAGGGCGACAACGCCATCATTCTGGCCGTGACGCCCGCCAACGCGGATTTGGCCACTTCTGACGCGCTGCGCATGGCGCGTGACGTGGACCCCAACGGCGACCGCACCATCGGTGGGTGGAGCGTGGAGCAAATCGGGGAAGGGTTTGGGGGCGAGAGCGGAGTGGGCCTCAGCAAGGAGTGGAGCCGGGAAGAGCCGGGGCGGGGCCCCTCAGTGAGCACTACTTGGGCGCGGAGGGGCCTGCTCGGAGCCAGCAAGCCGTGCGAGCGATGGGCGGGGCAGGCCAACATCGCGGGGTGAAGAGCAACAGGGGGCCTGGCACGCTGTGGAGCCGCAGCGGAGGCAAGCATCCCAGTTACCCGGACGGATGCAGCAAGCTCAGGTTGGGCCTCCATTGGAGCCTACCTAGTGATAGCACCCTCCACGGGCTCTCGGGAGCAGCCCCACGTAGCACCCACACGCCGCCTCCGCTCCCGGGCGCCCATCGCGCGTAGGTGTGCTGACCAAGGTGGACATCATGGATCGCGGCACGGACTGCCGCGACGTGCTGCTGGGCAAGACGCTCAAGCTCAAGCACGGCTGGGTGGCGGTGGTGAACCGCGGCCAGGCCGACATCAACAGCAAGGTGGGACGGCTGCCCGGGGACCTCCCGGGGCTGCGATGGTGGATGGCGGGTCAGCGGCCAGCCTGGGAGCATGAGGTACTCTCGCGGATGGGCGTGGCCGGAGCCAGAGCTGGGCAGGCGCCGGAGGCTCGCTATGGGGAGGTTCAACGGCGACGGTGCCATGCTCAAAACCGAACCTCGACGTGCCTTTACAGTAGCGTGGTGTGCCGCGCTGTGTCCCCACATAACATAGGTGACGATGAAGGACGCTCGCGCCAAGGAGATGGAGTTCTTCCAGGGCAAGTCGGAGTACCAGGACCTGCAGAACACGGGCACCACCTTCCTGGCGGACAAGCTGTCGGCGCACCTGATCAACGAGATCATGAAGTCGCTGCCGTCCATCCAGTCGTACATCGAGGGCACCATCGCCAAGCTACAAAAGGAGCTGACGGTGAGAGCAGCGGCACGGGCGCTTTGGGCGGTGTGGCACCGCGTTGCACGCTTCCCAGGCTCCCCTCTGACATGCGCATGGCTCTGCAACCATCGGCCTGGTGTTACCATGTACGTCTTTGCTAACCGTGTCTGTCGCCGTTCTGTCCCGTCCGTCTCCGTTTCAGGCGCTGGGCGGCGACGTGAGCCACAGCCGCGGCGCCATGCTGCACATGACGCTGCAGCTGTGCCGCAAGCTGGAGGAGGCGTTCAGCCACATCGTGGACGGCGGCAAGGACGGTGGGTGGGAGGACTGGCAGCTGGTGCGGTAGCGGGTGGGAGCCGGTATGGTAGGCGGGTTCGCGACGGCGTCGATGCAGGGGCATGGGCACCGGCAGGGTGGGCGCCTCGAGGCCGACGCCTGGACTGCAGTGCAGTTGCACCACGGGTCAGCACGCAGTGCCCTCACCGGAATCCCCCTCACTCGCCGGCTGCGGCTATCGAACATACCCATGCGCCCCGCCTGACGCCCAAAGCAACTACCTGCATTCCCCCAGGCGGCGAGAAGATCCTAGACGTGTTCGAGATCAAGCTCAAGGAGACCATCAACAAGCTGCCGTTCCAGAAGATCCTGACGCTCAAGAACGTGCAGATGGTGGTTAACGAGGCCGACGGCTACCAGCCCCACATCATCGCGCCCGAGAACGGCTACCGCCGCCTCATTGAGGACGGGCTGTCGCTGCTGCGCGACCCCGCCTTCAACGCCGTGGAGCTGGTGAGCGGGGTCCTGCTCTAGGACTGGGGTGCCTGCGCCTTGTGCCAAGACCGCGAATCGGTAGGCGCCCTATCGCGCCAGTACCTCCACAGAGAGCGGAACGAGCGGTCAAAGCTGCAACCATCCATACGCCCTGCTCGGCACGACCCATCACCCGTTGTCGGCCCCCTGTCCCCGGCTGTGCCGCTGCCCCGCAGGTGCACCAGATCCTCAAGAACATCGTCACCATGGCCGTCAACACGCCCGACTGCCGCGACCTGAACCGCTTCTTCAACCTCAAGTCCGAGTGCATCAACCACGCCGCCAGCACGCTGGGTGAGGAGGAGCGGCGGGCGGTGGGGATGGGATCAAGGCGCCGATCTGCATGCTTTGCACGTGCTCTGCTGGTGGTCCAACTCCCTCTCCTGCTCCAATCTCTGTACAAACACACCGTCGTCATTGGAACGTCACTGACTGTCTGCCTCCTGCCCGCCCTGGCCTCCTTCCTGTGTCTGAAAACTGCCATACACCTCCCGCCTGGGTCTGAAAACTGCCGCTCACCCCTCTTGACGCCCTGCCCACCACCACCCTTCCCCACTCAGAGCGCCTGCGCAAGGACGCGGACGCCATGGTGCGGCAGCTGGTGGACATGGAGGCCTCCTACCTGTCCGCCAGCTTCTTCCGCGAGATCGTGGCGGCCGAGAGCTACGCCTACGACCCGTCGCGCCCGCGGCCCGCCTTCTACACGCTCACCGGAGACAACCTGTGAGCTCCGCTTGTGGGAATCTGCAGGACGGGCCAGCAGGGGTTTGCTCACCCACGCACGCCCAACCCCCCACCGCTCCCTTCCCCGCACCCTGCCCTGCACCACCTCGACCCCGTCGCACCCCTCTCTGCGCCCCTCCCCGTCCACAGCTTCGAGAAGCGCTACGACAACATGCCGCCCGCGGACGCGCACCTGCAGAAGATCAGCGACCACGTGTCGGCCTACCTGGCCATCGTCAAGGGCCAGCTGCTGGCCACCGTGCCCAAGGCCATCGTGCACTGCATGGTGCGGACGCGACCTGCGCGCACCCTTGGTTGGGCCTTAGGTGGCCTGGACTAGCGCTCCATGCCGGCTGCACGCTGGTCCGTGCCTTGGTTGAGTGCGGCAAACAAGGTCGACCCTGTTGGAGGGGCCGGTTCTGGGTGCTGATGCATTTGCTGACGCTTGCGTTCGCTGCCGCCCTTGCCTGCAGGTGGTGCCGGCCAAGGCGGGGCTGCTGACGGAGCTGGCGGAGGAGGTGGCGGGCAAGGAGGAGCCCCAGCTGCGGCGCCTCATCAACGAGAGCGAGGAGATCGCGGGGCAGCGCGACACCATCCGCAAGCGGCTCACGCTCTTGCAGCGCGCGTCCAAGGAGATCGCCGCCTTCATGTAAACTACTCGTCTGGGGCTGAAGCACGGGACTTGGGGCATGTGTGGAGGGGGATGAGGCAGGGGTGCACCCGGGATGAGGGGGTGGGGGCGCGACGAGGAGCAGAATGGGGCAGGGCGGTGAGCGGGGGGCCAGAGGGGCGGCGGGGGCTGTGAAGAAGACGACGCGTCGGTGGACTTGGACTCGGCGCGTGTGTGGCCTTTCGGGCGCCGTGAGTAACCTTGTCAATGCAAGATGGCGCGCGGCTTCTCGCTGTGCTTTGTTGGGAGCGGGAAAGTGCACTCGTGGTAGGTGCGGAGGTGCAACTCCGGAGGGGCCGACTCGCGCTCGCTGGTCGATTCGGCGTGGCATCGACGTGGCGGAAAGCTTGACGCGGTGGCATATTGCAGACTTACAGATACCAGTCGCAGACGTAAAGCGCGCACCCGCGTAACCACTAGCGGTGCACAGGTCTTGGCGCCGAGGAAGCCCCGAGGACGCGAGCGTGTCCGCGCTGCATCCGCTCTGGCGTTTGCTTTGCCAACCCTCGGACAACTGCTTGATCGAAGCCTGAGTTGCATGCCGGCCTGGGCATAGCGACTGCAGAGCTGATGTACTCTGGGGCCCCTCAGAAACTTGGCCAGCGACTTCTTGGCTCGCTACTTGCCCAGCGTTCATACTCTCAGCTTGGATACATAGGGAGGGAGCTGTCTCCTGGCCTAGCGTGTGGCGTGCACCCGAATCAGACCTTCGGCTTCGGTGGTCTGAGCCAGCTGCTCCTAGAGGTGTGTCGCGCAACCTGCAGCGCCTCCCATTGACGATCCTAGCTGGATTGGAGCTGGCGCTGTAACCTCGGTCGCTTGCGGACTCGCTGTGCAGACGATGCAGTCCTCCCTACTGCACGCCAAGGCCCAGTGAGTTGCGCTGCGGCCTTTTCTTGCTGCGTGGGGTCCCTCGAAGCGGACAATTGGGGCACGAAGGCTGGGGGAGGGCGGGTCGCTTCTCCAGCCGCCGCAGGTGGTCGCGCGTCACGCTTATGGGGCCTCGCTTTGCAGGAGCCTGCGGCGGTGTGGCCTCGCCAGCACCTCCAGGGCTCGCCTGCACACTGTTGCGTCCGCTGCGCCTGTCGTTGCGGGACAGCGCCGGTAAGCATGTGCTCGGAATGCAGGGGACGTGTGCGCACCAGAATTATGGGGCACTTGTCAATGACAAGCTGCACATTCTGCTCTCAGGGCTAAGGCTAACATCGACTGGGACAGCCTAGGCTTTGGCCTGAAGGATGTCGCCGGGGTGAGTTGGGCAGCTGCGCTGGGCCTTGGCCCGCATTCACTGATAGGGGCTCCGTCCAGATGCACTTGGATCACGGATTGCAGTCACGGGAGTGACTGGGCAAAGCTCTTGGGCACGATGTGGGGTGGGGTGGGGTGGGGCCCCGGCCGCTGTGCCAGGCGACACTGGCTAACTGGGCCCATCCCCACGACCCCGGTCCGTCGACAGACGATGTACGTCGCCGAGTGGACTCCGGAGAAGGGCTGGGACGCCGGCAAGCTGGTGCCCTACGGCCCCATGTCCGTCATGCCCTCGGCCCAGGTGCGTGCCGGCGGGGTGTGCGGCGCTGCTTGCGGGGGATGGCCGGAGCCCCTCTCCCTCAGACACGGGGGGCTCTGCACACACGAGCCCTCATGGCATCCCGCCCTTCTGCATCTGACCCAGTCTCCGCCCCTCACACCCCTCTCCAGGTGCTCAACTACGGGCAGGCGATCTTCGAGGGCATGAAGGCGCAGGAGGGCGCCAAGGGGCGCGTGGTGTGCTTCCGCCCCGACCAGAACGCGGCCCGCTTCAAGGCGGGCGCGGCCCGCATGAGCATGCCCGCGGTCCCCGAGGACCAGTTCGTGGAGGCGGTCAAGTCGACCATTGCCTCCAACCTGGACTACGTGAGTACCGTAATGTGAAGCCAGCAGCATGAGTCGGCGCTCTCGTATGGAGCTCTGGCGTTGCGGGAAGCTTGGGGGCTTCACAGGGGCCGCCGTGTCAAGGCCCCGCATCGGAGTCCCCGCGGGGCGCCGTCTGGGGTGAAGGCCGGCGGTTGGAACTCCGTACGGCCGCCAAACCGCAGCTGTATGAGGCACAGGAGCCATGGACAGACTACAGCGTTCCCCTTGACTGCGCGAACAAGATCTGGGCCCTCGTGGGCCCAGGTGGTACTGGTCTGAGGCCCCGGTTCTGGCTCCCTCCCTCCCCAGGTGCCCCCCATGGGCAAGGGCTCGCTCTACCTGCGCCCGCTCCTGCTGGGCACTGGGCCCATCCTGGGCCTGGGCCCCGCCCCCTCGTACACCTTCACCATCTTCGCCGCGGCCGTGGGCGCCTACTTCAAGGTGCGAGCCCACCTGGCCATGGGGAGGGGAGGGAGCAGCAGGGGAGGGGAGGGAGCAGCTGGCAAAGGGAAGGGGCGGGGAGGGAGCTGCTGGCATGGGACGATGCGATGAGCGGTGGATGAGTCCTCAACGGGCGGAAGCGGCGGTGGTGAGGTCTGCAGGGCCCTCAGCAGTGCGGCCTCTGGTCAGGGGTGAGGGCTGCTCCAGCGACAAGGGGCAGAGCACGCCGTCGCTTGACAAGCTAGGCGTGGTCTTGCAAGGGATTGATCGTGGTTTTGGAACTGAAGGTTCAGCTGTCAACTCGCGGACTCAGCCAGCCGTGGCCCCACAGCGGCAGGGGGGGTGACGGCCACGGCTGAGGGCCACGGGCGGCCATGGCTGCCAAGGGACGTCTCCTTCACCCCGTTCCCCTCTGTCCTCGTCTCCGTCTCACCCCCTACAGGGCGGCCAGCTCACGCCCATTGACCTCATCGTGGAGGAGCGCTTCCACCGCGCAGCGCCCGGCGGCATGGGCGGCACCAAGGCGGCGGGCAACTACTCGCCGGTGGGGGAGAGCGGGAGCGGGGCGCTACGGGGTTGGGCCTGACGCAGCGGCGGGGAAGGAGGAAGGCGGCTTTGTCAGTCGGCCAGCCGGGGAATGGTGATAGAGACGGTTGGGGGTGGGTTGCATCGGCCGAGGGCCGCCGACCAGGGGGCTCAGGGCTGCCGACACCAGGTTGCATGGGCCCCTGTTGCAGGGGCCCCTGAAGGCCAGGGGCGGAGTGTGTTGCGGTGGGGGTGGGGGCGTTGCATGTCTCGCCCAGGTGCCGTGTCGCCGCCGCTTACCGCCGCTCCCCCTGGGGCGCCCATCCACAGGTGCTGGTGACCCAGCTGGAGGCAAAGAAGAACGGCTTTGCTGACGTGGTGGGTCCGGGTCCGGGAGGCCGTCCGGACGAGCGTCCGGTCCGGTCCTAACCGGTCCGGTCCGGTCCGGCCGGGGCCTGTGCAGTCCAGAGTCAGGCGATGGGTCGGGTGCACGGGTCCTGGGTATGGACGTGCGAAGAGTCGGGCCCATCGGATGCGGGGTCGGGTTTCCGTGGGTGTATCGGTTGAGGGGAGCGCGCCTCACGGCTGTACGCGTTTGCGCTCCGCCTCCCCAGGTCTACCTGGACGCCAAGACGGACACGTACCTGGAGGAGGTGTCCTCCTGCAACATCTTCGTGGTCAAGGGCAAGACGATAAAGACGCCCCCGCTGTCGGTGCGTCTTCGCTAGCTCTGGCTCCGGCTCCGGGGCGCGCAACCACGGCTTGCGCAATGTGATGGCGCAGCCCCTTCGCTCCGCCCCACCCCGCTCCTCCTCCCGCCACTCCCCGCTGCCCCACCCCTCCTTTCTGACCCCTCACTGTTCCTCCCCTCTGCCCTCCACCCCACAGGGCACCATCCTGCCCGGCGTGACCCGCCGCTCCATCATCGAGCTGGCGCGCAGCCGGGGGTACACTGTGCTGGAGGAGCCCACCACCGTGCACGACGCCATGGACGTGAGCGTGGGGCGGGGGGTGGGAGGCCTGTTGCATTGGGAGTTGATGAGGGGCCCCGCCCGCGTGCAAGGCGCCATGAGCGGGGGTATGGGGCAGGGGGGATTCCGTGGGTGGCTGAGGGTGAGAAGTGAGAGGGAGGCAGGGGCGGGGTTGAGGGCCATGAGGGATGGAGAAAGGGAGGGCAGGCGTAGAGGCCAGCTGGATCGGAAAGTGAAGGGTGGAAGCTGGGGGGGGTGATGTGTGGAAGGGGTGGAAGGGGGGAACGAGGAAGTGGTTGGGGAAGGCATGGGAGGGAGGGAAGGAGTAAGTCCAACACTAAGGGTTTGGTGACTCACCAACTCACCTGCTTTCGGTGTCCCGCGTCACCCTCAGGCCGACGAGGTGTTCACCACCGGTACGGCCGTCGTGGTTTCGTCGGTTGGGTCCATGACGTACCGCGGCAACCGCAAGCAGTACACGGCGCCCGGGCAGGCGGGCAAGGTGGCGCTGGAGATGTACGGCGCGCTGACCGACATCCAGACGGAGAAGGCCGACGACAAGTTCGGTTGGGTCGTGCCGATCAACTAAATCGGTTGGACCGTTGGGCGTTGGTCGAGCGCGGGACGCGGCCGCTGCCATGCCCCCGGCTGGCCGCCGGCCGCGGTATCGCGGCTTGGCGACAGCGCCCGAGGCGGAGAACGGCTCGAGTGGATGGCTTGGCTGACGTGGCAGTCGGCTGGAGCAGGATGTCTTTGGAGCTCAGCAGCTCCGTACGGCCACGTCGGGCCGCCGTGGTGGCCACAGTCGTGTCGCACGGTCTGGACGTGGCATCGGGGCCCGGCTTGGGCCCGGCGCGTGGGCCCGGGCCACAGCCTCCAGGCCGGGGCGCAGGAGGTGACGACTTGTGTTCGGGAGGAGCGGAGCCGACAATGCGCGGCGGAAGCCTCAGCAGCGGTGACGGGGAGCAGGAAGGGCTGGCAAGCGCACGGCCCGCCTTGCTCGCCGGCGCGCAGCGCGGAGCGGGAGCGGTGACAGCAGATGCTGCCGCACGCAGAGCTCTGGACGCTGGGACCGCGCTGTGGGCTGGGGCGGCGTGAGGCGCGGCGGAGCGGTGGGGGCTGTTGCCCGGATGAGGCTTGGGGCGAGCGCATGAGTGTGCTCGGCCGCAAGGCAGGAGGGTGACGGCGAGGATGGGCGCCTTCGCCGCTGGCGGCGGGTGTGTGGTGTGCACAGTGCAGGGTTTGAGCGCAGGAGGGGACGTGGGGGTCTGGTGGGGTTTGAGGCGTGGCGTGGCGAGTCGCAGCGCGCCACGCCGGCTGGGGCAGGGCACAGGGCTGGCGAGCCGTCCGCAGGCTGGCTGCCCTTTCGGCCTCGGCGTGAGGGGACATCGGAGGAGGACCGAGCAAGGAGCAAGCAGACACGTGCGTGTGTGGACGGAGGAGCGATTTTGCAGCAGCCGCGGTGGCCTCGTGTGCAGGACGGACAATGAGAGTGTAAAGTGCAGGATTACGGCAAGGTTGGGTCTGTTCACGAGGAAATGCGGCAGTGCAAGGGCCGCCGTACAGGGTCGTGTCAGATGGCTCGATAGAAATACGCGTCAGTGGTATATTGCACACTCATACTCCGTGTCGATCGCTAACAGCACTGCGACCTGCTTGTGGTCGCGCGAGAGGCGTTCGAGGGCAAACATGGAGGCCATTCTCGTCGCGGCCGAGTCGCGGGTCGCAAGGCTGTGCGCGGTAGGTCGAACTCGCTCTTATGCACTACAATCAAAGATGCAGGCTCTGACTGCTGCCTCGCTGCTTCCAACGCGCAGCATGGTCGCATTGGCCGCTTCACGGTGGCGGTCTCGGCCTGCGGGCTGAGCCTTCTGGTGCTCAAGGGCATGCATTCTGCGGTGAGCTCCGTCTGCAGCGCTAGCAGAGCAGGGTGGAGAGGGGCTCGCAAGGCGACGCGGGTGGAGCGGAGCTAGCTGCGCCTCGGGGTTCGTGCCTCGAACTTTGGGCCCGCGAAGGCCCAGCCGCCGCGAGCATCCTCGCACGCGCACGCCACGCTGCTGCTCCACAGCCTCTGACGATCCACATTCACCCTTGTCGGGGCGTCGCTACCCTCGCGCCGCGCTGCCCCAGGCCCTCCGCCTCGCAGGCCCCACGCCTGACACGACCGCACTCACCCCAAGTCCGGCTGCCGACGTCCAAGCCCCCGCCGAACCCAAGGCGCCTGCCTCGGCCTCGGCGCTCGCCGCCATTCCGGTGTGCCTGCGCGAGCCGCTGCTGTGCTGGGGGCTGCCGGCGCTCTGGGGCGCGGCGCTGGGCTCCGACCGGGGCCTGGGCCGGGGGCAGTTGTGCCTCTGCATGGCGCTCAGCGTGGGCACCTGCGGCCTCATACGGGTGAGCAGTGCAGGGGCCGCACCGTGGGGCCACCCGTTCGGGAGTCCCCCCGTGGGGCCACGCGTTCGGGGATCGCCCCGTGATATCGCCGTTCGGATGGCCCCGTGGAGCTGTCTGTTGGAGGGCAGGGACTGGGGACGTGGGGAGGGGGCCGTTACGGTGGTAGGGACCTTGGAGCCGGGCGCAAGGGAGGGTTGCGAGGGGCATGCTGCTGAGGCGTACCCCTACGGGGCGGCCGTGTCGCGCCAGCCCCCGGGTCTAACCTTCACTGTCAACCGCCAACCGCCAACCGCAGGCCGTGTTCTGGCCCAGCCTCGTGCCCTTCACGGGTCGCCCCCAGTACCTGCAGCTGCTGCCCGCACCAGTGGAGGCGCTGCTGGGGACCTGCCTCTTCAGGTGAGCGAGCGAGGGGCACCGGCACAATCATAGGCGGCAGGGTCCTACGGAGGACCTTCAATTGCAGATAGAACGCCTCTACCGGTATCCCATAGCTCGTCAAGCAGCCGGCTGAGCTTGTGCGACAGAGGGGCTCGGGCTAGGAGCCCGACTAGCCGCGCCACTGGGGGTCCGTTGTGGGCATCGGTGCGGTCCGTGTCAGGCAACTCTGCCCGTACGTTGTCCCCTGCTCGCCCTGCCCTGGACAGGAGCCACCTGCGGCTTGCAGCCCAGAAACCGCCGGCTGCGAAGCCCGTGTGGTTGGGCCAGCTGACGGATACCGCAGGCGGACCAAGGTGCGCACAACGCACGGCAGGGAGGTTGTACGCCTCGCTCATTCTCGCCTGCCTAGCGTCTTCCAACTGTGGCTCGACCTTGCGACCGGCCATGAAACCCCTGCCGTACAACTGGTTTCCCCGCCGTACTTCCTTCAGTCTCCCCAGAGACGAGGCCCTGGTCAACGAGGTGTTTGGCCGCATCACGGCGCCGGTCAAGGCGGGGCACGGCGGAGGCGACCAGGGGCACCTGCAGGGGTAGGCTGCGTGCCGCAGTTCATCATTACTTCTGGTCCGAACTCGGGTCCGGGTCCCTCTTTCTGAGCGCCCCGAGCGCGTGTGTGTGGTCAGCGAGTAGAACCCGCGTGAGGGGCTACCCAGCACCCGCCCACGCCCGCCCGCCCCCACTTTCCCCACGGCCCCACGCCCCAGGCTCCAGTGGGAGGTGGTCACACTGCTCGACGATGAGCCCGAGGCCTCGGCCTTCGCTGGTGGCAAGGTAGGGGGGCTAGGAAGGCAAGGTGGGGGGCTAGGAAGAATCGTGTCATGCACCAGCTGAAGGTAGGCGGCTAGGGATGGGCGCGTGGGTCACGTGGCGTGGGCAAGCCGCTATGGGGTCCTAGGTCTCGGGGCGAGGGCCGGGGCCACGAGGTCCAATTCACGCTTGAGCGTTGAGCCTGGGACGAGCTACTTGCACCCCACCCCGCTCCCCCGCCGCTCAGGTAGTGGTGACCACGGGCCTCCTGCGGCTGCTCGACCGCCAGCCCGACCTGCTGGCTGCCGTACTGGGGCACGAGGTGGCACACGTGGTCGCACGGCACGGCGCGGAGGGGGTGGTCCAGGTGGGGGGATCAGGTCCATTGGCTGGGTGGGTGATTGGGCAGTAGTGCAACCCCTGACGGACGAAAGCAGTGTTCACTCCTACGTCGGCCCTGGCCGGCTAGATAGGTCTGACTGCGACCCCTGTGCTACATCGACGTCAACGGCGGAGCCTCCGGCTGCAACACTATCCAACGCTGCGAGCTATGCGCTATCCGGCGGGGGCTGAAAATGCACGCCGAGCCCGAGCTCACCATTTTCACCGATTCCCAGGTGTCGCTTTGCCTTATCCGCAAAGCCATCCTCCGCCCAGAGCTCCTCCAATATAGCAAGCACTGGCCGCTCCTGGAGCTCCTCGTCGCCGACCTCACCGAGCAGGTCTCGCTTGGACGAGCTGTCCGCCTACTAAAGGTTAAGTCGCACACTGGTATCCGCTACAACGAAGAAGCAGATAAGGCAGCTGGGCGCGTCGCGATGGGCTGCGTGGAAACTACCCACGTCGAAACTTCGGACAATGACCCCCGCAGCAAGCACTGGTGGCTCTACAGCAGCATCAAGGAACAGTACATTAACGACCTGTACAAGGGCCTGCTGGGAGCCCTCGACCCCGAAACAGCGACCGGGTACAGCACCCACCCCGAGTCCGTACAGCGTGTCACCGACATCCTCGCGAGCCTCCACGCGGCCTCCAGCTCCCTATCGACCCTCTCCTACCCTGCCCTGAGGACCGCCCTCAAAACCATATATGTCCAACACTGGACCGCTCTCAAGGCTCGTGCCTGCGGCCGCCCACCCTGGGCGGCAAACGTGGGCCCCCCTCGGACGGCATGTGCCCCCTATGCGGCCTCCCCGACACTGCCAACCACATGTTTGGCTCCTGCCAACACCCCGACATGCGCAGCCTGGTCATTGCGCGGCACAACCAAGCCGTCAAAATCATAGCCGCCTGCATTAGCGAGGGCCGACACGGGGGTGACTTCATGTTCATGGACGCCGGCGCTGAAATCGACCTCCCTTCCTACGCACACGCCCACACCACGCTACCCGACTGGCTCTCGTACGATCTCACAACCCCCCTGCCGTACCGACCGGACATCCTCGTCATCCGAGGCCTCCCCCTCAGCACAACCCGAACTGAAGGCTTCGGCACCCACGACGGAATCCGCATCCGCCGAGACGACTGCCACATACACATCATTGAGGTTGGGTACTGCGCCGACACCGCGCATCTTACCAAGCAACAAGAAAAAGCAACACAACATGCTGCCCTCCGTGACTACCTACTCTCCCCCGCGGGCCACTGGCGATCCGTCCACTACGGGACCCACACCACCGTCACGATTGGCCATGGGGGCACCACCTCCGCCACCCTTGTCCCTTCGCTGAAATCCCTAGGAGCCGATGCTGCCTCTGCCCACGCAGCCGCCCGCCAAATTGCCCACAAGTCCCGCGCCTACATGCAAGCCCTCGTCACGACCCGCTGGAAACTCGCGAGGGCTCGGTCCGGACGCCGCCGCGTAAGCTAACCCAGGTGGGGGTGGCGGGGAGCGGTGCGCCTCTCCCCTCACCCCCACCGGAAATACCTCCCCCCCTTCCCACCCACGGTGGCGGAGACAGACGTGTCCCCCCGGTCCCATACGGTCCATCCTAATCCCATAGGTCATCTGGCTGGGTGCCGGGGTGGCTTACGTTATCGCGGGGGTAGCCCTGCTGGTCGCCGCCTGCTTTGCGGGCTGCGAAGACCGCTGCGCCTGCGGCTGCTGCTGCTGCCATCGCCGCTGCTGCCGGTGCCAGCGGCTGAGCTGCTGTGACGTCGGCTTCCTGGCGCGGGAGGTGGCGAACGGCCACGAGTGGCTCTTCAAGCAGACGGGCGCACGCAGGTGAGCACATGCCTACAAGGCATAGATGGACCGGTTGGGCAGGACACAGACGGGTTGGGACATGCACAGACAAGTTGGGACAGGCCCAGCCGGCTTTCCGTACAACGGAGATAGAGCTAGTCGGATCAGAGTCCTTGGTGTGCCCCAACTCTGGCCGTAATGGAGCGTGCGGGTTGGGTCAACACCTGTCACATCTGTCTGTCTGATTCCTTCCTTGCAGGGACGAGGTTTGTGTGCCACTTGCCTCGAAGAATGCTAACTTACTGCCTCCCTGCTGCGTGCGTATGTAGGCTGTGGAGCCCCACGTGGGAGGCGGACGTGATTGGGCTCAAGCTCATGGCCCTGGCCGGGTACGACCCCGCCCGAGCGCCCGAGGCCGTCCGGTAAGGCTGAGGCAGGGCGTGCCGAGGGCTTGCATGAGGGGTCAATGCAGCGTGCCGCGCCCAGACCGGGTCAGGCCCTCTCTCTAGTCGGTGACGCGACGAAGTTTGCTGCTGCATGCAGAGGGGTATCGGTCCGGGACCGCCAGCAGGCAGGCAGGCTCGCAGCCGGTGTGCCCTTCCCGCTGCTGGTGGTGAACCGCTTGATCGGACGCACCTCGTTGCACGGCGTCCCCCGGCAGGCGCCTTCCCAGGCACCGGTACGGCAGGCTGGGCCGCGCTGCGGCGGTGGAGAAGGAGGTGGAGGCGATGGCCCAGGCGGGGCCGGATCAGGTGCGTGCGCCCGCACTGGGGCTCGCTCGTCCGTACCGTACGACAGCCACGTGAACTGCCTGCCACCTCTTTAACCGACTAGTCACTGGGCAGGGCCTCTCCGGGGCCGGGGCCATTCAGCGCGCCTCTGAGCCAACTTAGCTGGACTGCCCCCCCCCTCCGGATGGTCACTGCGGGGATACAGATGGCCTCTTGCTCTCACTTGTACGAACTCACAACGCCGCCTCCTGTACGCTGCTCCGTCTACAGGCCTGCGAGCGGGTCTTCACGCGGCCGCCCTCGGGCAACCCCTACCCGTGAACCCCCCGACTCCATTCCCCGTCGCACTGGTTGCATTGAGAGGGGTCCGCCCCCGCGGGCTATGATGTGATTGATGCCCCCCAAGGATTGTGCGGGCTGGCCTTGTGCCCTGTGAGGGGCAGCATGAAGGGGAGAGGGGTCTACGGGGAGCCTGGTCTAGACCTTGCAGGCACCCCTCTCTCTCGAGTCATGGCCTCCGTTTCCGGGGCGGCGTGCAGCGTGCCGCTAGAGGGGTTCCTGGGGCGCTGGTTGTGGCGCCGGGGTGGTGGTGGACTGGTAGACTGGTGGACTGGGGACTGGTGAACTGGTGGACTGGTGGTGGCCCGCTGGTGGTAGAGCCGGGGACTGACGAGGCGGGCAAAGGAGGCCGCTTGTGGTCGTTCAGGGAGACGCAACGTGCAATCATGAGTGGGATCAAAGAGGAGATTTTGTTCAAGCCGGCAAGGCGGGGGCAGGATCAAGGCGGGATGGGGCCGCGGTGTGGACGAGCAGTATGGTCTGTAAGGGAGTTGAAGTGTGGGAGCCCGGTCAGGGACTGGGTATCCTTGGCAGGCAAAATCCCCATTATCAGAAAGGCTAATTCTGTTGGCGGCGGGCCAGGGCCAGGGCTTGCTGCCTTGGATGAGTGCACTACAGCACTACATGGCGAGGCGAGACCGAGGCCAGGGGTAACGGGACGGTGGATCCTTAGGGGCCGCACAACGCATCGCGCTCTTCTCTTTCCTAGGCCAACTTGTGGTGCCGAGGCCCCCAGACGCCCCCAGCGTGTGCGTGTCTGGCTCCCGCTCGGGGAAGGGAGGATCAGCAGGGGGGGTTGAGGGGTTGAGGGGCAAGGTCCTTGTACCAATCTGCCGGTAATGGCTGGTGCGGCACAGGGTGAATGCTCTCGTTTGCAGCATACTTATACTCACCACCCCTCGGCCCAAGCTAGCTCTCGAAACCAAGCGCCTCGGAAACGTTCGTGGCGCTGGCCTCGCTGAACGCCAGAGGCTCGAGGCGCCCTGCACTCTGAGCAGCATGAACTTTGTCTCCGCAAAGCAGCTCAGATGCTCCTACGAGGCGGCTGGGCCTAGCGACCAGCATGCGCCCGACGATGATGCCTCTCGCGTCTGGCTGCCTGAGCTTGTCCAGCGCACCGCTGGCTTCCTCTCTGACAACGAGGTGGCATGCGCGCTGCGGCTGGTGTGCCGGGCCACGGCGCAGCAGTTCGCGGACCGGATCACCGTGCGCCCCGCCCAGCCCGTGCCGCGCTGGTGCTTCCCCGCCGAGTGCCGGCGCGTGTGCCGGGGCCTGACGTGGCCAAAGCGGCGACAGCTGGTGCGCCAGACGGCTGCCAGCGGGGACGTGGCGAACCTGGAGGCGGCGGTGGCGGAGACGGGCTGCCCCCTCGACTACAGCGCCCTCGAGGCTGCGGCCAAGGCTGGGCAGCTGGGCATGTGCCAGTGGCTAGTGGGGCCCGGGGGCATTGCATGGGAAGATTGACCGCAAAACTTACCGCGGAGAGCGCAGCGTCCGGGGGTCACGGGCACGTGGTCGACTGGTGCCTGCAGCCTCGGGAGGAGAGCGTTCCGCCAGAGGACAGTATCGAGCGGATCACCACTGCCGCCCTGCGCAAGGGGCACGAGGCGCTGGGATTGAGGCTTCTGGAGGCCCATCCCTCGGCTTGGGGCCCTGAAGCCCTCACCTCCGCAGCTGAAGGCTGCAGCCTGGCGGGCCTGCAGCAGGCGTGGGAGCGCCTGTACCCCTTCGGAGTAGGCGGGGCGGGCGGGGGTGAGCTGGACGCCACAACCGGAAGGGGAGTCCTGATCAAGGCTGCCGGCAGCCCCACCGCCGACTGGGAGGCCAACTGCGAGTTCCTACTCAAGAAAGGGCTGCACGCTAGCGGAGGACGTCTGCGTATGCGTCCTCCGCACCAACGTCCTGTCTGGTAGCGCTGCGGTGGAGCGGCTGGCGTGGCTCCAGGCGCGGGGCGTGGGGCTGACGGCTGCAGCGCTGTGGTTGACCGCGGACAGGGGCGACACTGTGACAATGGCATACCTCCTGGAGCAGGGTCTAGGGCCCTCACAAGAGAGCCTGCGTGCGGCTGCATGGGCGGGTCACGTGGAGGCTGTCCAGATGCTGGTGGCGGCGGCGAGCGGGGGTGCCATTGACTTGCCCGGCACAGCTATAGGCTTGGCCTGCTCAGGCTGCCTGGTCGGCGTGTCCTGGCTTCTGGAGGCGTACGGGGCCGAGGCCATCGGTGGTCTCACGCCGAAGCTCTTCCGTTTCGCCTGCCATTCGGGCAACCTCGAGCTCATGGCCTGGCTGCTGGCGCGCGGCTGCGGCTGGGACGACGAGGCGTGGAAGGCGGCGGCTATGTCGGGCTGCGAGGCAGCCCTGCAGCTCCTGTCCGAGCGGGGCTGCCCCAGGCCGGTGAGCGCAGTGGGAAACGATCACCCAGGGGTTCTGTTGGCACAGTCAATAAGGTGAACGCCGGTTGGAATGGTCTCGTGTGTTACCCCCATGCCCGGCTGCGCTCCCTCTGCCCTCCTTATCCGCATCCTAAGCCGCATCCTAAGCCGCAGCCCACATCCCGCCCTCGCGCCCCCTCCCTCTCACCTGCTCGCTTGCCCCCTACCCGCATAGGCAGACGGTGACCCATTCTTCAAAGCAGCCAGATGCGGCGATGTGCGGACCATGGGGGTCCTGGTGCGCTTTGGCGTCTCCTATGGCCCCAAGGAGGGGCGAGCACTGTTCCTCAAGGTCATCAAGGACACCGAGGAGCACGAGCACACCCTGCGAGCGCTCGCATGGCTCCTCGCCAACGGCTGCCGCGTGGACTGGCGTGCAGCGGAGCGGGCGGCTGTACATAGGGAATGGTCGGGGCGTGCGGAGGTGCTGGCGTGGGTGGCGGAGCAGCGTGCGGCGGGGTGACGGCGCGGGCGAGGGAGGCTTCAGGCCCGGCCGGGCAGGTAGTCGGTGGGCACTGAGGAGGGCGGTTGCCGGACCCAAGTGAGGCGGGCGGGCGGATGAACACTCACGGCCAAGCGGGAAGGCGCTGGCGAGCGTGGGGGGTCACTGAGCGCGGGGCAGGGGCAAGCAAGCTTCGGGATTTGGCCGATGCTGGGTACCGGGGTCAAGGGGGGTCAAGCGGCCAGGGCTTTCATGGGTAGATGACATCAACGTAGCGCACAGCGCCTTGTTGTGGGCGTCGGGCGTGTGTCGCAGACTAGGCCGACCTGTGGGCACCCTACCTAAGCTTCGTCGTCGCCTGTGGAAAGGGACGGCCCGCGAGGGCAAGGGGGCAAGGGATCTCGCGGGTGGACACGCACACGAGTTACGGAAAGGGAGGGAGGGCTTGGGTGGGTTTGCACTGGCATGGGCCTGCAACCGCGGTTCTGCATGCAAGACCTCCGCTGGCGCCCGCACTGGCCGCCGCGTCGTCCGCCTACTTCTTGACCTTCTGTTACCGACTCTGGCCCTGACGGAGCGTGCGGGTTGGGTCAACACCTGTAACATCTGTCTGTCTGTCGTACTGGGAGCCCTTGCTTGTGGCGAAGCACCCAGGAGCACCTCCACGTCTCCGGGCTGCGGGCGGGCGTGTTGGCAGCGCCTGGGCCCGGCCGGACGGTTGTGGCTGTGGGGTGCGGCTATCCTATGCCTTCGGCTATTCCAGCGTTCTCCGCTCCTACAAGTTCTCTGCGGTTCCATGGAGCCCCTCGCACCCCCGCTGCCTTTCACACCGGGTCGGTGGTCTGTGCATTCGGTCCTGATGTGTGCTCCATCCTCCATGCCGATGCGCTAGCCACTCAAGGGCTCCACCATCAGCAGGCCGCCATACATCCAGCTCAACCTGCGCTTTAATGAACAGCGGCAGATAGAGCCCTGTACCCCGCATACGACTTCAATTCCCCGCCACCAGGGTTGCAGATACGTATCAGTCGCGGGCATGCGGCGCGGAGGACCGGCCGGGCAGCCGGGGGCCGGCGGATGGCGGGGGCGGCGGGGGGTGGTACGTGGGTGCTCGGGTGCGTCGTTCGGCAGCTCAGCTGCCCGTTCCAGCGCAGCTTGTCCGCCATGCTGATCTACGATGCCCTAGCTACGCTATGCCTGCGCTTCAACCCTGCCCGCCATCCCCCCGCCGCCCACCAAGCTGCCGCCGCCTGCGCCGCCCACGCTGCTGGACGATGAGTCCACCCAGGGTCTGTTGTGGTGTTGGCGGCTTCGTCGCCGCTGTCTCTCGATTTCAGCCCGCATTCTCGCTCGGCGCTTGCGGAGCCCACGTCGCTCGTGGAGGGGCTGGGGGCAGCGGAAACTGGGACTGGGGGCGCGTGCACGGGGAGACTGCAACTGCTACAACCGTGCGGGGGACAGGTGAAGGGGCGAACAAGTCACAGAAAGGGTGGAGTGGTGTAACTCCGCCGCCCGCAGAGCCTGACGGCACCACACATCCCTAGCTTTCCATCTTCCGAACACACAGTTTCCCCCTGCCTGGTGGCGCTGGCCGTCCCTCAGGCACAATACGGCTACGGTGCCGAGAGGCATGAGGGCTGTGGCTGGGCGCTGACAGCCGCAACGTCCTAGCCACCGGCTGCCGCTCCGACAGCGCCAGACCCTGGGTCGTCTGCGCCGCGGCCGGCCAGCCAGCATGACGTCTGCGGCGGCCGCTGCCAGCGTGCAGCTGCCGGTGATGCAACTGACAGCGCATCAATGATGCGGGCTAACCAATTGAGCAGCACCGCCCGTCCGCCCCACGCCCAGGACTACGCCACCTGTCTCATCGCCCACAGCCGCCGGTGAGGCCTTGCTCGGCGGCGTCTCCTGTCTGACCACCACCCGCTTTAGACCGGCGTGGCTGCCACGGCGGCTGCCGCGGCGGCTGACCCGGCGGTGAACGCGGCGTTCAGCTTGGCGTCGATGTGCGCCATCATGCGCGCCTCGGAGGCCTTGATCAGCTCCTCCGCCTTGGCAGTGACCTGCGCGCTGATGATCTCCACGATTGAGTTTCCTGCGAGGCCAGTCGGGCGAGGGCTTGTTTTACTCGGGGACGGGCCCGCCGGGGGATGTTGCAGCCGCCGCGCGCCGCTTGCAGCCATCGGGCTTCCGAGCTCTCACACACGCGAGGTGGTGTTGCCCGATCCTACACGCGGCGGCATATCCCCAGCAGCCAGCTTACCGGCGAAGACGTTGGCCACCAGCAGCTCGGCCTTCACCAGGGCCGCGACATCCGCGTCACATATCGCGGCCGGGAAGAGCGCTGCGCGAATGTGGCGTGCAAGGTGTGTCGTCAGGCCCTGAGCCCGCACGGGTGCCTCTTGCATCCACCACAGTAGGTCCAAAGCGGGTCCGAGGGATGGGCTCGCGGGCGCTTCCGGCGGATGCGCACCACCGCACCTTTCGCGGAAAGCGCCTTGTGCTTGGCCATCGCCACCTCCGCCACAACGTCAGCGTTGACGTCGGCTTCCGTGAGCACCTCTCTGAGCTCGATGTCAAATGCTACATGCACCTTCCGCTTTCTGGAGATGGGTGAGGCCATGATTGGAAAGCACGCTCTTCTGTGCCTTATAGATTATGGCAGCGTGGGTGTGTGGGTGTGTTGGCGCTGCGCTCGCGTGTCAAGGTCGCATGCATCGGCTTGGACGAGACGAGCTGTCCGTATCTTGCGACACCTGGACTGCACACGGCCATCGCCTATCGATCCGACAACCTTTCAGTGCCAACACATGTGTCCTGTGCTTACCTTGAGGCGGCATGTGGCCCAAAACCGGGAAGAAGACATGGGTCCCTCCATCCCCGCCCGCGGGCTTGCCCCCTAAAGCAAGGCAGCACGCGAGCACACCCTCCGCCTGCCAGCACGCTCATTAGCCGCAGGCCGGAACCCGGAAGCTGCTGGTCCGGGCTTGTGCTAGCCCCTCCCTTGTCACAGCACCACGCCACCACCGCCTCGCGTACTGCCCTGCCTGAGGCGGTGAACCGCAAGGCCAGTTGATAGGGCCTGCTGAGCATCACTGAGACCGGGCGTCTTGGGCAGCACCGCACCACTGGTCAAACAGGCAACATGTGTGGCACTGCATCTAGCCTCACACACGCTGACACGCTCAGCGAGGTGCGTTGTCCACCCGCGGAATGCCACCTCGTCCCCCTGTCACCTCCACTACCCACAGGTTCGGCTCCGTGGGGCGTGGGGACGCTTAGGCGTCCGTGGGCGCGCAACGCGCAAACGGGCTCGGGCGATGGCGGGCCAGGAGCGGAGTAAGCAAAGCAGCGGCGCACAGATAACAGACGAGGTAAGCGGGGCTTCTCGGGGCTTCCCTTCGGTGGAGCCGGCAAGCCAGCCCCTCTTGGTGCACCGACGTGCGGAGCAGCCCGGGGTTACTCTAGGATGGGACTTTCAACTCGGAACGAAGCCTTGCGGCGGAAGAGTCCCCCGTTCACAGGCACAGGCATTCTGCGTCGGCCAACATAATGCGACGCCAGTCACCGTGGCACTATGCCCCGTTGTCTATAACAACCCCCCGTCACCCTCTCCCCTGGTCACCCGTCACCCCACAACCCTCTAGCACTGTAGCCGACGCCAGCAGACGCAGACGCCATGCACTGACCTCATTTCCCGCATAAAAGACCGTAGCCAACAAGGGTGTCTGTCCTCCTCAGGACAGGGAAAAGGGCTGAGCCCCAAACCCCGCGAGGCTGGGCAGCACTGGGGCCGCGCAATCAAGCACTAGGCCCCACAGCGCACGGACGAAGCCCACGCCGCCATAAGTTAAAGGCCTTCGCAACCCCGCAATGCCGGACTTGGCCGGTTGGGTTGGGTGCACAAACACATGCGCCGCTTCAAAAGATCGACAGAGAAGATGTCCGTCTCCCATCCGCTATTGCCCACACGCCACCCGCTACACGTCCCCCTCCGCCGCCGCTGCTCTTTGTTTGGGCCCTCAGCCCGGGTCCACGGCCGGCGGCCGCTCGAGCGCGCACGCACGCCGACACGTGGTAATCCCGGGGGGCTTCACCGCCCGCAGAGCCTGACGGCGGCGGCTCAGCCCGAAAAAGGTCCTTTCCTCTTCTCCAACCTATCCTCTATCTCTGCGGCAGTCCAGCACCGACGCCAGAACGAAAGCCGAGGCACACATATACTGGATACGGGGACGCAGCCATGTAGTGGCCACAGGTACTTGCGGGTGCCACAACCCGCCCAATAACAAGAGTTGATAAGTTTCCCTTCCTCAACTACGAACGATAGAGATAAGGAGATTACGGCGGCTCAGCCCCCAAATCCCCACCTGCTATCGTATATACAACCGGTCCCGAACCTCAGCACCCTCGCCCATATGCATGCCCCGCCTGCTGCTCCGCACCCCATGCCACGACCCTCTCACGCCCGTGACGCCCCTGCCTCTGTCCGGCCGCCCGCTCCGCTGTGCCCCGGTCCACGCGGCAGCGGGGGCCCTGGCCAGGGCCGCCAGAGTGGACGCAGGGCCCTTCACAATCGTCAGCGACAACGCGCACTCTATGTTGATCACCTATGGTGCTCGATGATGCTTTGGGTTCGTCTCACCTGCTATTGCCGCAAGCTAACCCATCGCCAACTCCTAAAAGCCTACCTGCGTCGCCCCCGGCCTCTCGCCCCGGCGGTGCCTGGTGCCACGCGCAAGCCGGCGCAGCCAGAGCCTGCCCGAAGTCCTACAACCCTGCTTGGCACGCCGCGGCCGCAAGCCCTCTCGACGCGGCTATGGCGGGGGCTTGTGCTGTGCGAGCCATGCTAGCACCTCCGCCTGCACCCCAAACATGCCTCCCGACGCTGTCCGCTCTGCTTCAGCCCAGTCCACGTTGCAGCCATTCGCCAGGAGCCACGCAAGCGCAGCGACGGTGCGCGCGGGGTGAAGCGGGTCGCCCACGGTCGACGTAAATATGTATGTCCCTCCACGGACGCCGTAGGACACGCCCAGGCGTAGCAGCACCCCCATCGTTCGCACGTCTCCATGCCTTGCCGCTGGAAGGTATGGGGAGCCGTCGGCCTGCGGCCGGCCGGTGAGGAAGGGTGCAAGAGTTAAAACACTTCGCTCGGGTGCATGGGAGGTGCACGTTTCATGCCATACCGCGGGCTGCCTCTTGCATCTCACCGGCTTGGGGCAGCCCCGTTCGGACAGAAGCTCCAGGGCCGCCTCGCAGCCCGACCCCGCCGCCGCCACCCACGCCTCCTCGTCCGCCCCACAGCCCCGCGCCAGCAGCCAGGCCATGAGCTCGACGTTGCCCGAGTAAGACGCACAGCTGAACAGCTTCGGCGTTAGCCCGCCGATGGCCTCGGAACCGTACGTCTCCATCAGCCAGGACAGGCCGGCCAGGAAGCCCGCGTCTACACAAGCCTCCGCCGTGGCGGGCAAGTCGAGGGCATCCACACCTGCGGCCACCACTAGGGCTTGTAGCGCCTCCAAGCGACCACCCCGGGCTGCCATCCGCACCTCATCCTGTGTGGGCTTCTGCCCTCGTGCCAGGAGGTACGCCACGAGAGCTGCGTCTCCTCTTCCCGCGGCCAAGTAAAGAGTGTCATCCGTCGGCGCCACACCCCGAGCCTGGAGCCACGCCAGCCGCTCCACCGCGGCGCTGCCGCCGGACTGGGACTCGCAGCGTACGACCCACTCACAGGCCTTCTTCGAGAGCCTGCAGCCCTTTAACAGCAGAAGTTCCTACTTTGCCCTCCAGTCGGCAGTGGGTCTGAAGATAGCTGCCCGCAGAACGTGTGCGGCGGTCTTGGGGTTCGGTTGAGGCCGGCCGGCGCCGGCGGGGTGCAGGCGCTCCCACGCCCGCTGCAGGCCCTCCAGGCTGCAGCCTTGCGCGGCTCCAGGCACTCATCCACTACATCACCGCGACCCCCTGCTGCGGCGGCCTTGGCTGAGCGCCGCAGCTCGCCAGCGGGCATTGGCAGTGGAAGACAGGAGAGATCCCATGAGCCTCCACGCCAGCCCCACGTGCCCCTGCGCAGCGCGGCTACGCTTGCAGCCTTGTCGACCGGCCAGACCCCCTCCCGACGCTGCAGGCACCAGTCCACCACGTGCCCCTGGCCCCAGGATGCGGCCACTTGCCCCGTGCTTTCTGCAATCTCCTTGTCCCAGGGCACACGCCCCGGCCCCACCAGCCACTCGCACATCCCAGCTCGCCAGCCTTGGCCGCTGCCAGGAGGGCCCCGCAGGAGAGGGGGCAGCCCGTCTCCGCCACCGCCGCCTGCAGGTTCGCCACGTCCCCGCTGCTGGCAGTCAGCTGTACTACGTGCTCCCTCTGTTCATGCGTCAGGCCCCGGCACACGCGCCGGCACTCCGCCGCGAAGCACCAGCGCGGCACGGGCTGGGCGGGGCGCACGGTGGTCCGGTCCGGGAACTGCTGCGCCGTGGCCCGGCACACCAGCCGCAGCGTTCATGACACCTCGTTACCGGAGAGGAAGCTAGCGATGCGCTGGACAAGCTCAGGCAGCCAGACGCGCGAGGCATCGGCGCCTTCCTCGCAGCCAAAGAAGTTGCCAGGGCCTGCCTGGTTGCCAGTCTTTGCACTCATAACGCTGGGGATGCTACGAGGCGGTTTGGCAGTGCTTGCTCAAGGTACATCGATTGAGCATGCGCGTCGCTTGGGCCAAGACGCTATCAAGGCCGGTCAAGAGTGAGTTGCGCAGAGTCAGCAAGTATGTGAGCAGATGCGTGACCAGAGACGACCGTATTCCATGCCGCTCGCTTCCATCCGCCCGGCTCCCAGGTCCACCCAGGCCGCCAATTCGCCCCCTGTACCAGTCACCCTCGCTCCTCGCCTCCGGCTCTAGCGCGCGCGGCTACCCTTACTTTAGCCCCTTCCTCAGGGATGCGAATTGATGGCACCCTGCCTCCCTTCTCTCACACCTGCCCCTGACCGCCCTGAAGCCACTTGAGCCCACGTGCTCTAGCGAGACTGGCGACGCTTACCCACGCTTACAAAGTTGCCACGACCCCCTTCCCTTCCCTTCCCCGAGTGCGTTGCGGCAGCGGCTACATCGACACGCTCAGCAGCATCCCCCGACATCGTTCTTACTACACTGCACGGCCCCTGGGAGTCCCCCTCGCTCCTCGCCACGCCAACCCCCAAGTGAGCCACCTCCCTCACAACGCATGCCCAGCTCACGTTGGACAAGCCATGCGTCAGCCTTTATGGTTCCCACAAAAGGGCAGCTAAATGCTCAATCCAGCCCCAGAGGCGTACGAGAGCATTCAGCCCAAGGTCCGTCGCCAAGGCCCCCCGTCACCAGTTATGCCACATTGAGTGCGGGTACATGTTGAGGACTGCGGATGCACAGCATTGCGGATCGAGGATGCACATACAGGATGCGGGTCCGATCATGTAAGGTCGGGACAAGGGTGTCTGTCCTCCTCAGGACAGGGAAAAGGGCTGAGCCCCAACCCCCGCGAGGCCGGCCAGCATTGGGGCCGCGCATCTAAGCACTACGCCCCACAGCGCCGGAACGCCGCCATTAGTTAGGGGCCTTCGCAACCCCGCAATGCCGGACTTGGCCGGTTGGGTTGGGTGCACAAACACATGCACCTCAAATCAAGAGTTCCTGCTCACAACCATCTCAGGGTAGCAACAGGGTGCTCTGCATGCATGCTGGGCAAGGCCCACTAATCCCTCTTCGACAGCACAACCCGCTTTGCCCAAGCTACATCTAGTCAACAACGAGTAGTGGTCACTTGACGCGGGTAGGCGGCCTCTCCCACCGACCTACCTTGGCCCTGTGTGCGCCCCGAGCTCTGCACCCCACCCCAGACGTGGCCCCGCCCTCCATCACCCCGCCGCACGCTGCTCCGCAATCCACGCCAACACCGGCCCACGCTCCTCCTCTCGGTGACGGCCCCTGGCCGTAAGCTCCGCCTCGTGCCAGTCCACGCTACACCCGTTGGCGAGGAGCCAGGCGAGAAGCCGGGTGGCATTGGAAGAGTCCTCAAAGCAACCTCCTGCCACGCGTTCGAAGACCTTTCGCCCACCGTCCGGCCCGTAGGACACGCCCAGGCCCCGCAGCACCGCCATCGTCCGCAGATCGCCGCTGCGAGCTGCTGCAAGGTATGGGGCGCCGCCAGCCTGAGGGGGGAGGGTAGGGGGCATGAGGGCAGGCGTGAGAGCGGGGAGCGGGACACTAGAGGACGATGGCAGAACGGAAAGTATGGGGGGCAGGCACGCAGCGGGTGGCACACTGCATCAGCAAGCACCAACGCCCACCACTTCTATCCTTGACTCACCGGCTTGGGGCAGCCCCGCTCGGCCAGAAGCTCCAGGGCCGCCTCGCACCCCGAGTATGCCCCAGCCTCCCACGCACGCTCGTCCACCTCACAGCCCCGCGCCAGCAGCCAGGCCATAAGCTCGACGTTGCCCGATTCTGAGGCACACTCGAAGAGGTGTGAGGTGAGGCCACCACAGGCCTCGGCCCCGTACGTCTCCACCAGCCAGGACAGGCCAGCCAGGGAGCCCGAGCAAGCCGTGTCCTCCGCTGTACCGGGCAGATCAAGGGCGTCCTTGCTCCCTGTCTCCATCATGGAAAGGTCGCCCTCGCCCATGAATGGCTGCACATATCCCATGAGCCCAATCCGTAACATTCCGCGCAGGGCCTCCTGAGTTGGCTCCAACCCCCGCTCCAGCAGATACGTAACGAGCACTGCGTTGCCCCTCTCCACTCCGACCGTCAGATCTGTGTCTGTCAGCTCCACGCCCTGCGCCTGGAGCCACGCCAGCCGCTCAACCGCAGCGCTGGCAGACAGGGACCGGGATTGGGCGACGCGCTCACAGACGTCCTCCGCCAGCCTGCAGCCCTTCCCCAGCAGAAACTCGCCCTTCTCCCTCCAGTCGGGAGTGGGGCTGCAGACGGCGCCAGACACGATGTCCGCCGAGGTCGCGCGGGCCAGCTCATCTCTACCAGCCTTGCTGAGCCATGAGGGGAGGAAGTGCTCCCACGCTCGCTGCAGGCCCGCCAGGCTGCAGCCTTGCGCGGCTGCGCTCAGCATCTCGTCTCGCCAGGCGGCATTAGGCGGCTGCAGGTCCACCAGCCTCCAGGCCAGCCCCTCGTGCCCGTTGCGCAGGGCGGCCAGGACGGCCCTCTCGACCCTCTCGTCACATGACACCGCAGGGGGCTCCAGGCACCAGTCGACCACCTGGCCGTGCCCCCCGGCTGCGGCGGCCACTCCGGTGCGTTGGGCTGTGTGATGGTGCCATGGGATGCACCCCGGCCCCACCAGCCACCGGCACATCCCCAGCTCGCCGGCCTTCGCGGCGAACTCTAGGGCGCTGAGGCCAAGGGGGCAGCCCGTCTCCGCCAGCGCCGCCTCCAGGTTCGCCACGTCCCCGCTGGCCGCAGTTAGATGCAGCAGACGCCTCCGCTTCCACTCAGTCAGGCCCCGGCACACGCGCCGGCACTGGGCGGCGAAGCACCAGCGCGGCACGGGCTGGGCGGGGCGCACGGTGGTCCGGTCCGCGAACTGCTGCGCCGTGGCCGGGCACACCAGCCGCAGCGTGCATGCCACCTCGTTATCGGAGAGGAAGCCTGCGATGCGCTTGACGATCTCGGGCAGCCAGACGCGCGAGGCATCGGCAACCTCGTCGGCACTCTGGTCGCTGGGGCCAGCTACGACCAGAGGACGGCTGCACTGTTTCTCAGATGTTATGCTCATCTGTGAGTGCATTCAGCGCGAGTGCGGTGGAGTAAGCTCGATAGAGACCACTCCCTAGCCAGGCCAGGACGTTTTAGATGGTTACCAAGTCCGTATGAGCAGAGTTTACTGCAAGCGAGCGAGAGAGGGGAGCATCACAATGCCAGCTCCGCGTACGGGCCCCGTCAGGCCCCCCCTCTCACTCCACACATCCCATCACCCCACCGGTATGGCTATACCCTTTCGCCCACTAGCTCTTTGGCTACCAGCATGTGCTCTCACTGTGGCACTCGCAGGCCCGTCCGGCTTGTTTGGTGTTGCTTGAGCGCTCGTAGCTTATCGGGCCAGGGCTATTGCAGCAGGTGCAGCGACGTGAGTACCCTCGTTGACCAGCATACCAGTTTAACGACTGGGACAGCTGGCCCCAGCGCTCAGGATGCTTGCGCGGATGCCTCGCCCGTCTGGCTGCCCGAGATCGTCCAGCGCATCGCTGGCTTCCTCTCTGATAACGAGATGGCATGCACGCTGCGGCTGGTGCGCCGGGCTACGGCGCAGCAGTTCGCGGACCGGACCATCGTGCGCCCCGCCCAGCCTGTGCCGCGCTGGTGCTTCGCCGCCGAGTGCCGGCGCGTGTGCCGGGGCCTGACGCTGGCGAAGCGGCAGCAGCTGGTGTGCCTGACTGCTGCCAGCGGGGACGTGGCAAACCTGGAGGCGGCGCTGGCGGAGACGGGCTGCCCGCTGACCGTCGAAGCTGTCGTGGCTGCGGCGGGGGCTGGCGAGCTGGCGGTGTGCCGGTGGCTGGTGGGGCCGGGGCGCCTCAGATGGGACGAAAGGACGGCCACAATTGTAGCGGAACGCGCTGCAGATTGCGGTCAAGGCCCCGTGGTGGACTGGTGCCTGGAGCCTCCAGAATGGTTCGTTCCGCCAAAAGCGGGCGTGAAGCGAGTCGCCACTGCCGCCCTGCGCAAGGGGCACGAGGGGCTGGCGTGGAGGCTGCTGGAGGCGCAGCCGCCTGTTGCCGGCCCCTATTGGCATGATGAGTTGCTGAGTGCAGCCGCGCAAGGCTGCAGCCTGGCGGGCATGCAGCGGGTGTGGGAGCGCTTCCGCCTCCCAGGTGCCGGTCGGCCGGACCCCACGACCGCCGCGGGCGTTCTGGGGGCAGCTTCCTGCAGCCCCACGCCCGACTGGGAGGCCAAGTGTGCTTTCCTACTGGAGGAGGGCGGCAGGCTGGCTGTGGACGTATGTGAGGGCGTCATCACGGCCAGTTCCTTGTCGGGCAGCGCTGCGGTGGAGCGGCTGGCGTGGCTGCAGGCGCGGGGCGCTGGCCTGCTTGGTAGCGCTCTTTGGCTGGCCGCGGCGAGGAGGGGCGATGCCGTGATCGTGGCTTACCTGCTGGAGCAGGGGCTGGAGCCCACTGTGGACAGCCTGCGTGCAGCTGCACGGGCGGGTTGCGTGGAGGCGGTCCCCATGCTAGTGGCTGCGGCAAGCGAGCTCGCCCTTGATCTGCCCGGTACAGCTGAAGGCATGGCTCTCTCGGGCTCCCTGGCCGCCTTGTCCTGGCTGGTGGAGACGTACGGGGCCGTGGCCATTGGAGGCCTAACACCGGAGCTCTTCGCCCACGCCTCACTCTCTGGCAACGTCGGGCTCATGGCCTGGCTGCTGGCGCGCGGCTGTGAGGTAGACGAGGACGCTTGGGGGGCGGCAGCGGGATCGGGCTGCCAGGCGGCCCTGGAGCTTCTGTCCGAGCGGGGCTGCCCCAAGCCGGTGAGGTGTGGGGAGCAATTGCGCACGGGCTCTGTTGGCAGAAACAACCAAATACGGTACACCGCTGCTGGCTCACTTGTACTCTAGGCACCTTCCTCATGGCATCTTATACTAGCGCAATGATCATTTGCGTTCCCTTTTGATCTCCCTAACCTCGTCTTTAGCAGCCCTTGCTGCATCCCAACTGGCACCCTCCTGCCGCAGCCACACATCCCTCCCTACCGCCCCTTTGCTCTAACTTGCTCCCTCCCGCCTCTGCCTGTACAGGCCGACGGTGGCCCATACTTTGCGGCGGCAAAGGACGGCGACGTGCGGACGCTGACGGTGCTGCGGCGCCTGGGCGTCTCCTTCGGCCCCGACGGGGGCCTGGCGCTGTTCACCGAGGTCACAGGAGACCGCGGGGACCAGGGGTCCGCCCTGCGAGGGCTGACTTGGCTCCTCGCCAACGGCTGCGAGGTGGACTGGGGCGCAGCGGAGCTGGCGGCCGTGAAGAGGCAGGCATGGCAGAGGGATGACAGGGTCCGTGCGTGGGTTGCGGAGCAGCGGGCTTCCCCGTCGGCGGGGGCGAGCGACGGTTCAGCCGGCGGTGGGCGCTGAGGGGGGCGGTCGCTGGTTCCAGGGCAAGCGGGCGGGCAGAGAGGGCAGTCGCGGCCAAGCGGGGAACGAGGCGCTGGCGGACATGGCGGGCTCGCTTGGGTCTTTGGAACTTCTTGGCGAAACCCGTCGAGCGATACCCTGGGCGTAGGCAGCCCTGGGCGCCGGGGGCCCTAGGTCTGAAGGGGGCACAGGCATCACTCGGGTACAGTTGCACGGGCCACGGGGCGCCGGCGTGGCAGCGGAAGGTGGGTCAGGGGCAAGCAAGCGTTGTGGGGGCTTCTGGGGACTCTGCAGTGGCTAGGGTGGTGGCTATAACCGGTAGCTGTGACTGAGCGCGGGGTGGCCGTACTGTGTGATGTGAGGGCGCTGTGGAGGCAGTGGGGCACGCAGAACACGCTTTGAGTTGTAGGTTGCAGGGCAGCAGGGTGGACCCGTGACACCCAGTTGGACCCATGACATGATGGTTGGGTCGTCCTCGATGCGCGGCTAGGGTAGGGTCGGGTGAGGGTTGTGGTTCGAGCGTAGCCTGCTGGGTGAAAGGTGCTGCCGAGAGCAGGCGTCGGTCTGAGCACTGGGCCGCATGTCTGGCGGCGGAACGGAGGTCCATTTTAGCGAGTCAGCAAGAAGGCAAGGTGCGTGTGCACCGTGACGCCCGGTGCTCGCTGCATGCAACTGCCAGGAACGGAATGGGGCGCCGAGGGCATGCAGCCGATGCAGGGCAGGGCACCGATGCGCAGGGCCTGGCGCACTTGCAAAGTGCGCTGATGACGCTGCCAAGTAACCTGCGCTCTGCTGTTCTTCTTCTGACCCTTGACTCTCAAAGCCTGAACCCTGTCACGTCTTGCAACACAGTGGACACCAACGGTCAGCCCCAACAAGCCGTTCGAAAGCCCAAGACTGCGCATGCCCGGCACACCAGCCGCAGCGTGCATGCCACCTCGTTGTCAGACAGAAAGCCCGCTATGCACCCGATGATGCCAGGCAGCCAGACGCGCGAGGCATCCTCGCATCCAACCTTGTCGCTGGGGCCCGCTCCCGCTTCCCCTATCGAGTAGCTATGTTGCCCGCAATTGCGTGCATTCATTGTGCTAAGAAGGGGAGGTCGCGAAGCTTGCGGCTATGAACGTTAGGCCTGGGCCTGGGCCAGGGCGCCTGTTGCTCAGCTAGCGAGCGAGCGAGCGTGCATCGTGGGCATTGCTATTGGGTATGTGGCATGCGCGCGAAGACTAATAAGCACCGGAATGCGACTGGCAGGTCATCAAGCCGGCGTGCCGGGCCCAGGCAAGGCCCGGCCCATCCCGGCCCGCGCCTCGCCACGCTCATAGGGCTTCGTACAAGGAGGACAGGACACCGAGAGAGTTCTGGCTACTTCCGCTGAGGTCGCCCGCCCAACCATGTCGGCCGACATGCACCCGCGACCGACCGCTCCTAAGCCCCCCAAGGCCTGGAACTGGCCTTTTTATGCACAACGAGCACATAAGATCATTCTTGGGAAGGGGACCAGGCGGGTGCTAGGGAGGCGGGGGGAGTGAACCCGCCTGCATCAAGCCGGGTCCGCCCCTGGCCCGCCGACCCGAGGTTGCCAGTGCCAAGCCATGTGTGGTCGCGTCCATCCCAGGACAGCCAACCGGCACGCATCCGAGCTGGTGGCCTCTGCTGCTCAGACCTTGGCCCGGCGCCCCTCCCTAGCTTGCTTGCGCCGCCCCATCATGCATGACCGCCGCGGCTCTTACCACAACGCACCACCGCTTTGCCCCGCCCCGCACACAAAGCGTCAGGAGCAAGGCCTACCGCCCCCACGCCCCTCATACAATGCGCAGTTGGACCCACTTCTTTGGCTACAAGCTACCTCTCAAAAGCTGGGACTGGTCCCGGCAGTCTGCTGTAATGAGCTAGCAGCCAGGTTCTCAGCAAATCGCATAACCGCCTTCAGCACCTCGGAACCCACTCACGGCCCGTGACGCCTGGAAGACCGGCGAGAGGGTCTGCTCCCTACGCCCATCCAGAGCTCCTCTCGACGGCGGCTGGTGCTTCGCGGCACCACCCGACCTCCCGCTCAAGGTGCCGGGGCCCGCCCACCAAGGGCTGCCGGCACCCACACTGCTTGTCCCTGACGCCATCCGGCCACCGCCTGGCAATCGATGGATCACACTGCACGCTAGCGACTCCTCGCTTGCCCAGGGCTCCTTGTCCGCCGGCCCGCGCTGTTTGAACCCTGCATCCGGCCCCTCGAACCGGTCCTCTGCGCTCACCGCCCATACGCTCCGCCGGGGCAGGTCACCCGCCCTCCGCAACCCGCTGCTCCGCAATCCACGCCAGCACCTTCTCGCAACCCTGCTGCTCCTGCCGCCCCTCGGCCGCCTGCTCCGCCCCATCCCAGTCCACATCACAGCCATTTGCGCGGAGCCAGGCGAGGGCAGTCAGGGCCGCCGCAGGGTCCTCCACCTTCCTTGACGCCACGCGAGTGAACAGCGCCCGGCCCCCATCGGGGTTGAAAGAAACGCCCAGGCGCCGCAGCGCTGCCATCGTCCGCACATCGCCGTGCTGCGCCGCTGCAACGTATGTGCTGCCATAGGGCTGAAGGGGCGGCAGAGGCGGGGAGCAAGAGCAAGGAATTGCCAGTTCAGATGCAGAGAGGGCCAAAATCCTTGCCGAAAGGCGGTGAGTTGGTAGGTAGCAGTCAGGGGCCAAGGGCTCGCGCACGAGCTGTGGGTTGGTAGCTAGCGGCAGGCAACAGGGGCCGGGTCAGCTTACGGGCGTCGGGCAGCCCCGCTCGGACAGAAGCTCCAGGGCCGCCTCGCAGCCCGATCCTGCCGCCGCCTCCCAAGCTGCTTCGTTCCAGCCACAGCCGCGCGCCAGCAGCCAGGCCATGAGCTCGACGTTGCCGGAGCGGGAGGCGAGGTTGAAGAGCTTCGGCGTTAGGCCACCAGTGGCCTCGGCCCCGTACGTCTCCACCAGCCAGGACAGGCCGGCCAGGGAGCCTAAGCTGGCCAGGCCTTCCGCTATGCCGGGCAAGTCAAGGGCGTCCACGTTCGCCGCAGCCACCAGGGCCTGCAGCGCTGCCACGCTCCCAGCCCTGGCCGCATTATCAAGGTCGTCCCGGCTTGGCCTCAGCCCCCGCTCGAGGAGATATGCCACGACGACGGTGTGACCCCTCCTCGCCGCGGCCATGTACAAAACATCAGGCGTCAGCGCCGCGCCCCGCGCCTCAAGCCACGCCAGCCGCTCAACCGCAGCCCTGCCAGACAGGGACCTGGAATAGGCGACCAGCTCGCAGACCTCCCCCGAAAGCCTGCAGCCCCTCTCCAGCAGGAACTCACACTTGGCCTCCCAGTCGACCGTAGGGCCGCGGGCGGCTCTGATGAAGATTTCCTTAGCGGTCGTGCGGTCCAGCTCGGCCCCGCCGGCCCCTGATGGGCGGAAGCGCTCCCACGCCCGCTGCAGGCCCGCCAGGCTGCAGCCCTCCGCGGCTGCGCACAGCATCTCGTCTCGCCAGGCGGCGTCAGGCGGCTGCAGGTCCAGCAGCCTCCACGCCAGCCCCTCATGGCCGTGCCGGAGGGCGGCCAGGCTGATCCACCAATACCGGTGACCCTCCAGAACGACGCCGTTTCGAGGCTCCAGGCACCAGTCGACCACCTCGCCGTGGCCCCCGCCCGCAGCCGCCCCGCCAGTGCTTTCCGCAATCGCCTTGTCCCAGGGCACGCGCCCCGGCCCCACAAGCCACTGGCACATCCCCAGCTCGCCGGCCCCTGCCGCTGCCAGTACAGCTGAGCTGGCCAGAGGGCAGCCCGTCTCCTCCACCGCCGCCTCCAGGTTCGCCACGTCCCCACTGGCGGCCGTCTGGCATAGCAGCTCACGCCGCTTCCACTCAGTCAGGCCCCGGCACACGCGCCGGCACTGGGCGGCGAAGCACCAGCGCGGCACGGGTTGGGCGGGGCGCACGGTGGTCCGGTCCGCGAACTGCTGCGCCGTGGCCCGGCACACCAGCCGCAGCGTGCATGCCACCTCGTTTTCAGGCAGGAAACCAGCGATATGCTGGATAATGCCAGGTACCCAGACTCGCGAGGCAACGGTGCCATCCTCGCAGCAGCCGTTCAAGCCGCCAGGGCCTGCCTGATCGCCAGCTTTTGTGCTCATAACGGTGAGGATGCTGCGAGGTGGGTTGGCAGTGCCTGCTCAAGGTACAAGGATCCAGCAAAGCGCGTCGCTCGGGCCTAAACGCTTTCAAGGTCGGTCAAGAGTGAGTTGCGTCGTGTATGAGCAGTAACTGTAGAAGCCCCATGCATGCACCACGGGCCACGGCACGCCCTTTCACCCCTCCGACCCCTCTGCACCCCTCCACCAGCCTGTTCTCTTCTACCCGTGCACCACTTACCTCTGTCCAGCAACCTCAAAGTCCGTACGTCCACTCACACCCCGCGTACTTCGGTCAAAACCTCTGCTGACAGCCGCCTGCGGCCTGCCCATGGCAGTCTCGGAACGGGCCTGCACGGTACTGGCACAGGCACGGCACATGCTCTGGAATTGGGCAGGGTTAAAAGCCCAGCGCACTGAAAGGTGGTGCACGCTTGCAGGCTGGCTGACGTGGCCCGCCAAGTCACATGGGGACCATGACGGCATGCAAATGGCCACGCTTGCGCAGCCGTACGCTGCACGAGTTGACATGGTGTTTCGGCTGCCCAGTCTGGCCCTGTCACATGCACACGCTGCTCCACTTGACTGCCTGCGCCTTATCCAATCGCAGGTGTGAAAGAGCGGGGACTTCACGGGTGCTTGCTCAGCAACAGCAGCACCACAGCCGCTCTCCGTAACGTCCGGAGCTAACTGCGCCTCTTCCTGACCACATGACCCCGTACCGGTAGGCACCATCTGATGGTTGGAGCCGGGACCCAGCCAAGGCACAGCCGGCCCAGGGCCCAGGGCCCACGCCTGTGCAGTCGTCTGCCCAAACAACATCTGCTCAACCTCACAAACAAACAACGGAAGGCAAGAAAGGTGAGCCTGCTTCGTATGCCCAGGCTATCGGTACCCCCGAGCTGCGCTCCCGCTAGACCCTACGGACAGACAGCGGGCAGCAGTAGAGGTGCCACCCCACGCAGCCGCACACAGCTACGGGCAACGGCTCTTGCCACCCTCTGACCATGCGCCAGAGCCTTTGCCCTACGCCCCCAAGCAAGTCTCTTGCACTAAGCGCGCGGCACAAGGGAACATACCAATCCACGTGGAGCCCGGGCCCCAAGGTCTTGTCAAGAATCTCCATATCGTTACGAGCGTACACCTACCTGGCCCCAACCAACTCCCCAACCGCTGGGGAGGGGCATGCACGCACCGCCGCCGCAGGCACCGCGCCAACAGAGAGTTGGTCCATTCTATGCGATGCGTGCCTCCTCGCTTGGCCAGGTTGTCAGTCTGCCTATCCGACTTCAATGGGCTCAGCATCCGCCCTCCTCTGCGCCTGCCGTGCCTTCCTCGTTAGGCTTGGAGGCCCACACGCCCATGCCGACGTGAAGAGCCTGCTGCTCCGCAACCCATGCCACGACTTCATAGCCCAGCCCCACTCCGGCCTCTCACGATGTCGGCCCTCCCAAACGGACAGCATCGGGGTTGCCAAGGTCTGCTTGCCCCTTCCCCGCCCATCGCCGCAAACACGCTGGCGCTCAGCAAGCCAACATGTTCCCCAGCGCCTACTCTCAGCGGGTGGCTGACCTCTTCAGCGCCCACCGCCTGCCTGCCCCGTGCTGACCAAGAAGCAAGACAAAGAGAGCGCACTGCTCCGCAATCCACGCCCAGGTTTCCTCTCTTCATCCGGCCACCTAAACCCTCCCTCAGCACCCGCCGCCTACACGCCCCGCCCGGCTGGGAGCCCCCCCTCCGCAACCTGCTGCTCCGCAATCCACGCCAGAACCTCCCCACGCTCGTGCCATTCCTGCCTCTGTCGGGCGGCCCGCTCCGCCTCGCCCCAGTCAACGCCGCATCCGTTGGCGCGGAGCCAGGCGAGGACTGGGATAGACGTCGTGGACCTTGGACTGTCGACTAACAAGCGGTTGAAGATGGCCCTGCCCCCATCGGTGCCAAAGGAGAGCCCCAGGCGTCGCAGGACCGCCAGCGTCCGCACGTCGCCGTGCGGTCTTGCTACTGCACAGTATGGTCCGCCGTCGATCTGCATGGGCATGAGAAGCGGGGGCGGGAGCATGAGTAAGCCACTGCCCCGCTTGGGGACCCAGAGGGGCAGCCGGCGAGAGCGTCATGAGACAACATTACTGCAGGCTCAAGGGCCGAGGGCAACGGATGTGGGTAACGGAGACGGGCGGGGTTAGCAAAGCCCATCTCGGGCCGTTCCACACCGACAGCTCCCCGCAGCTCACGCACCGGCATAGGGCAGCCCCGCTCGGACAGAAGCTCCAGGGCCGCCTCGCAGCCCGACTCGGCCGCCGCCACCCATGCCTCCTCGTCCATCCCACAGCCGCGCGCCAGCAGCCAGGCCATGAGCTCGACGTTACCCGAGGTCCAGGCATGGCACAAGAGCTTCGGCGTCAGGCCCCCGATGGCCTCGGCCCCGTACGTCTCCACCAGCCAGGACAGGCCGGCCAGGGAGCCCGAGCCACCCAGGCCTTCCGCTACGCCAGGCAGATCGAGGGCGTCCTCCTCCGCTGCAGCCACCAGGGCTTGAAGGGCCGCCAAGCACCCGTTGCGGGCTGCGGTGAGCATGTCGCCCCGCCTGGGCTTGAGCCCGTGCTCCAGGATATATGACACGAGCATGGCGTCGCCCCTCCCCGCCGTGGCCATTGGAGCGCCAGCGCCAGGTGCAGCACCCCGCGCCTGGAGCCACGCCAGCCGCTCCACCGCAGCGCTGCCGGACAGGGACTGGGAGTAGGCGACGCTTCCGCGGAACCCCTCCGCTAGCGTGCAGCCCTTCTCGAGCAGGAACTCGCACTTGGCCTCCCAGTCGGGCGTGGGGCTGCTGACGGCTACCCCCAGAACGACCATGATGGTCGTGGGATGCGGCTGCGCCCCGCCTGCTCCGGAGGGGTACAGGCGCTCCCACGCCCGCTGCAGGCCCGCCAGGCTGCAGCCCTCCGCGGCTGCGCTGAGCATATTGCCAAGGCACAAGGGGTTGGCTGCTTATTGCAGGGACCCGCACCAGAAGCTGAGCCTTGGCGGCTTCGTCCCAAGCACCCTCCACGCCAGCCCCTCGTGCCCCTTGCGCAGGGCGGCGGCGACGATGTGCTCACCGCTGTAATCCGCCGGAGTGAATGCTTGTGGAGGCTCCATGCACCAGTCCACCACGTGCTCATGGCACCCGGCTGCGGCCGCCATCGCGGTGCGTGTGGCGGTCCCCTCGTCCCAGGGCACGCGCCCCGGCCCCACCAGCCACTGGCACATGCCCAGCTCGCCGGCCCCGGCTGCAGCCGGCAGAGCGTCATCTTGGAGAGGGCAGCCCGCCTCCGCCACCGCCGCCTCCAGGTTTGCCACGTCACCGCTGGAGGCCGTCAGGCACAGGAGTTTCCACCGTCTAGACAGCGTCAGGCCCCGGCACACGCGCCGGCACTCGGAGGCGAAGTACCAGCGCGGCACGGGCTGGGCGGGGCGCACGGTGGTCTGGTCCGCGAACTGCTGCGCCGTGGCCCGGCACACCAGTCGCAGCGTGCATGCCACCTCGTTGTCAGATAGGAAGCCAGCGATGCGCTGCACAAGCTCGGGCAGCCAGACGCGCGAGGCATCATCGTCGAGAGCAAGCTGGTCGCTGGGGCCTGCTCCCGCTTCCCCTATCGGTCGATTATATTGCTCGGCAATGCATGTAATCATAGTGCTGAGAAGGGCAAGACGCGAAGCTGTAAGCTTTCGGCGATGAACGTTAGCGGCCTGGTGCGAAGTTTGGAGTTTGGTTCTTCGCCCTGATCAAGGTCAACTCTTGGCCGAGCAAGTCTTGGTAAAGAGCATGCATGCGATCCTCGCAACAGTTGGGTTCCAGGTGATCACCTAGGCGTCACCATCCTCCCAAACCTCTCCACACCCCCCCCCCACCCAACACACACACACACGTCCCCATTCGCCGTTCGTCCCCTCTTTATCGGACGCCTTGAGCCTCCAGCAACATGGCCCCCAACCCAGTTGCTCACAACTGCCTTCGCCCATCTCCGCCGCCTCCACAGCTGCAACCTAGCGGCCCCAATGCTCCAAACCGCCTAAACCCCGCTGCCCTGCGCATGAACTGCAGGATTACCGGGCCGTGCCCTCGTGCACTCGCTTGCATGGCACGTCTGTTTCAAGCCCTGCGCCTTCACAGCTTGAAGCCCGAGTGAAGCGCCACGATGCCCCCCGACATATTCTCGTACGTCACTGCGCGGAAGCCCGCGTCCTCGATCAGGCGAGCAAAGGCCTCCTGCGGGCGGCGAAAGGGGGCGGAGGGCCGCAGCACGTGGTGTTTGTGGTTGGCTGGATGCCTGTGTCCTCGACGCAACGATTATGCATGCCCCTCGAACCAAGCAGGCCCACGCGTGTCATGGTTCCGGGCCGGCAGCACAAGCGGAGCACGTTTGACGCGTGGGCTTGCTAAAGGGCTGGGCATAGGGGACTGGCCCTTCCACATGGGATGCGCGCGGCCCCACCTGGTCCGGGAACTTGCGGATGCTCTCCACCAGGTACTGGTAGCTGGCTGCGTCATTGGCCACGATGTGGCCGATGCGCGGGATGACGGCGAATGAGTAAGCGTCGTACAGCTCGCGCAGGCCGGGCTGCGTCACCTGTGAGAACTCCAGGCACAGGAACCTGCGGGGCGGGGATTGGTCATGCCGTTGAGTCAGGCGGCTGTAAGAAGCTTTAGAGATGAAAGGCTTGAATCTCTGGTGAGAAGTCCTGTGTACAAGGGAGGCTTCCGCATGTGGGCCCACGAGACCCCCAGCCCCGCCCCGCGCACCTGCCCCCGGGCTTGAGCACGCGGAGCGCCTCCCGCAGCGCCGCGGGCCGGTCCGTGACGTTTCGGATTCCGAAAGCGATGGTGTACGAATCGAAGGAAGTGTCGTCAAACGGCAGTTGCTCGGCGTTACCCTCCACGAATGACAGCCCTGCGTCCCCTGAGGCGCGAGAAATTGGGCGTACTGTTAAGAAGAAATGAAGGGCATTGGTACTAATACCGGTATGCTGGGCGCAGGGCATCTCTGCCATGGCCCTGGGCTTCCAGCACCACCCTCGGATGTCCGGCCAGCCCGACGCTGGCGGCCTAGCTGCTCTCATGTTCCACACAGCCCCAAGACCCCGCAGATGAGCTTACGTAATAGGGCTCTTCCCGCCTGCCACCTTGCATCGGCACGCCCCGCCACCTTCCTCGTCGCAGCAACCCCCGAGCACCCGGGCCGTTGGCCCTCGTTCGGATCCCCCGCCCCTCCAAACGCACCTGCAAGGTCGCTCGTAGCCGCCGCCTTCTGCTTCCCCTCCCGCAGCATATCCGGGTTGATGTCGCATACCACCACCCGCCCCGGCACCAGGGGCGACGCCGCGGCCGCGCCCGGCCTGCTGGCACCCGCCGCCCCCTCGGCTCGGGGTGTGGCGCCTGCCGCCGCGGCGCTGCCTGGCCCCGGGCCAGCGGCGTCGGCCGGCGGCCGCGGCCGGCCGCCGGCGCTGGTCCGGCCCGCGCGTGCTGCGGCCATGCGCTCCTCCACCTCCGCCGCACGCACCGCACGCAGCACACGGAATGCCACATCACCCGTGCCGCCCGCCACGTCCAGGTGCTCCTGCCCAGGGAAGGGCCGCAGCGCCTCGACCAGCCTGCGGGTGCGGTGTTGCAGGGTACTGTGGTGCAACGCCAAGAGTGTAACGGTGCCCTGCTCTGCGCTGCGAGCCTGGGCCTGGCACTGACTGCTTATGGACGGGGTCTGGTGTGGGCACAGCGGCGGTACACTAGTGTACCTCACTGCAAGTCCTTCCATGGTCCCACCTGTCCTTCCACAGCCGGTGCATGCCGCCGCTCATGAGGTCGTTCATTACGTCGTACGATGAAGCCACGCTGCTGAACACCTGGCCCACGAGGCTCTGCTTGGCGTCGCGGGGGACCTGCTTAAAGCCTGCAAGGGTGGGGGGTGGGTGGGGGGGTGGGGGGGTGCACAGGGGAGGAGGAAGCCCAGCGCTGCGTGGGTGGGCAAGACGTCGGCACCAAGAGGATTATCCCCAAGAGCCCCTGGCACGCGGGGACGGTGCTTTTGAGTCCAGGGAGGAGCCTGGTGCGGCCTCCGGGCAGCCTCACCGAAGTCGATGTCCGGGCCATCCGCCGGCTGCTGGCCGGAGGATGACGACACGGTTCGCCACGATGTGCTGCTGCCGAGCGACCAGCAAGCCTCAGAAAGCATTCCCTGACGAGCGCGATCCATCAGGAGGGAGGCGAGGCCGGCGCTCGCCCGGCCCGCTCGCAGATGGGTCGCCATCGGCGCGAGGCAATCACAGAGGCGTAACGGCTTTAAATGTCCGTGAGAAGCTAACGGATCGCAGGGATGTTCGCTGTTCGGCGGCACCGCCGAGCGCACAGCGCTACGCGAGTGGATGGAAAGCCGAATCAGTGGACCGGCTTAAGCAGCCTAGGCGCTTTCGACGATGGGTACCGAAATTGTTGCAGGTATAGTGTGGACGGGAGGCGATTAAGTTAGGCGAAGAAGACAGGGCGATGCAGCGTGCCACCAATCGCCCAGGCCTTCGGCAGCTGCGACGGCTTACAAACAGCAGCGCAGAAGCCTATGGCTTGTGAATGGGGTGGCGCACGAGGGAACTGCGTGCGAGACGCGGAGGTCGGGGGGAGTCGCTGTGCTGTGAGGAGGGTGCCGGGGAAACACACGCTGGGGCACGCGAGACCGTGCCACACCCCGACGACCCCCAACACGCGGAGCCCAACACACGCGGGACAGCAACTGTACGCCACACACTTGCACGCCTGGGCCTACGCTGCGGGTCCAGCTGCATCGGTCGCATCTACATTCTGCGCATATCCAGAAGTGCACTGACCAGCTGGAGTAAGCATGGCCACATCTAGCAGGCGTAGCCTGCAAAATGCGCTCGGCAGATGCCTGGGCGCTGGGAGGACGCCTGGATGGATGACCATCTCGCCAGGCGCGGACGACGAGCCCGGAACCAGCACAAGCGGGGCCTCGGGTCCCTATAGCTTATCCATGATGTCGCGGCCAGCACCCGTGAAGGGGCTGCTCGGAGGTTCCGGAGCAACCACGTCGCTAGGTGGCCCCCTCGGGCTCGGGCTCGGGGCCCCGTCCCCGCTGGCGCTATACGGAAGTGGGGAGTCGCAGAGGCGCTCTTTCTCGTGGCGGCGGTTCGTGCCGTCCATGGATGAGATCAACCAGCCCACACGCCAGGTGGGGTCCAGTCAGGGGGCTGCAGCAAGAGGCGGTGTCTGGGGTCGGAGGGAGCACTACTGGGGAAGGCAGCAGGAGGCAGCCCGGCTTGGCGGGAGGTGCTAGAAGCTCAGGTGGCTCTTTCCGTCCCCGAACTCCTGTCACTCAGGTGACCAACCTCTTCCTTGCCATCAACATAGCGACCTACGTGCTCAGTAAGGTGCGTGCATTCGATGGGGCCCAAGCCCTAGCGGGAGAGAGCTTTCAAGAACTTCCCTCCATGGGGTGTGCATACAACCCTGAGCGAACCGACGGTGGCTTACTCGACTGCTGCCACTGTTGGCTTAGCACGGGGAGGGTACCGGGAATCACGCGACGACTGTTGGCATAACACGGGCACGGGAAGGTGATGCAGCCGCAAGCCATTCTACAGATCCACGCCATCAATGCGCGGTGGCAGCAGGGGAGGGCTAGCTGAGAGCCGCTCTTCTCCAGGGCGGGCCCGGCACGCCCCTCCTCCTACACTCATCTCTACGTCAGAACTCCTGCGAAACTAATCTCCCTGTCCCGGTACGGCAGTTCGAGCGCAACGTGATCCTCAAGATGGCCGGCATTCCGTACGAGATCGCGCGCGGCGAGTGGCACCGGCTGCTCACCGCCGGCTTCTTGCACACGGACCTGCTGCACCTGCTGGTGGGTCCGCATCCTCAAGGGTTGGAGCAAGAGCTAAGAGTGCTGGGCCTGGTCCGATCTGGTCTGGTCTGGTCTGGTCTTTTGGTGCTGGTCGACTCGGTCTCAGGTTCCTGCAACCCGGGAGCCTTTGTTTAGCACTCGGGGCTCGCGCTGAAGCGCGTCCCCACTCCTGCACACCTCGCTGCCAAGCCCAATGCCCTCCCCTTGCCGCCCCCCTTTGCCGCCGCCCAGTCCAACGGCCTGGCCCTGCACTGGCTGGGGCCCGACCTGGAGGCGGCCCTGGGGCGCGGCCGCTTCGCCGCCGTGTACCTGGCCTCCGTCATAGCGGGCGGCGCCATGCAGTACCACTTCGGGGCCTGGGGCGCCGTGACGTGGGGCGCGTCGGGTAGGGCGGGGGGCATCGGGCGGGGGCGGGAGTGGGCGGGGGCGGGAGGGGACTTGGGGCCAAGTCGGGGACGCAGGGGTTGGAGGCGGGGCAGGGGAGCAGGGCGGACCTGTGGCGCCCGGAGTGAACGCCCTGGCCGCCAAGGACCGCATGGGGACTCCCTACCGACCCATGTCCTGACTTGCAGGCGGCGTGGCCGGCCTGTTTGCGGCCTACGTGCTGTACCGGGTGCGCAACCGCAACTACACGGGCTGGGGCGCGCAGGACCAGAGCTGGGTGGCGCAGGTGCGGGGTGTGGAGGTCACGCACGGGGGCCAGGCACGGAGCAGAGATGGCCACTGCAAGAGAGCACAAGCTAGCAGAGCCGAGCCGAGCTAGAGTGCAGGAGTTGAGGCCCTCTCATATCACAGCACCATGTCGCAGCCTTGTGCTCGGTATCCCCGGTTTGACCACCCCCTTCTCGCCCCTCCTCATCCCTCTTCCCTCCCTCATCCGTGCCCGGCAGGTGGTGGGTCTCAACGTTATGCTCTCGCTGCTCGCTGGGGGCAACATCGCGCACTGGTGGGCCCAGGGGCTGGGGTCGGTGCTGAGGGCGGCTGGGGCTGAAGCCACGGCGGGCAGGTGCCGGAGCCCTAATCACCTGATCATCTCCTGGTGAGCTTGTGTTGGCTATGGCTCGTCCCTAAAGTCTCCGCTGGCTCGGCCCTCAGCACCTGCACGTCGGGCATGGCAGCCATTGATACCTCGTGCCCCGCTCCTCACCCCGTCCACCCACCTCCTGCAGGGCGCACCTTGGCGGCGCGCTGGGCGGCGCGGCGGTGTGCTGGCTGATCGGGCCCCGCTACCGCTGGCGTAACGGCTACGTCGTGGACGACCCCGTGCTCCCCATCTTTAGGCAGCGGCGGTAGCTGGTGACTCACAACGGGCTGAGAATGGCGAGGCATGCCTTTGGTGAAGCCTGGGCCGAGCGAAGCCTGGGGCTGGTGGTGGGGAGCATGGGCCTGGTGAGGACAAGCCCAGCCCCTTCAGGCTGGGAACGGCGTAGCCTGGGGACTGGCATAGCCTGGGCCTGGCGAAGCTCAGGCTTGTTAGTTAGGCCTGGTGATGTTGGCGGGGTGAATGGGCCTGGTGGGGACAAGCCCGCGCACGGGCCGGGTGAGTGCCTGGGAACTGGAAGAACCAGGGATCGAGGCTAGCATATCGGCAACTTGGGACGGAGGCTGGCAGCGGCCAGCAGCGACGGGGTGGGTGGGATGCATGGAGGCCGATGGCGAGGGCGGCCCCTGGACGGACGTGCGCATGGTAACACTTGGGAACCGCTGTTGGCCGGGCCGCTATGGTGCTGTCAGTGCTCGGGGGAGTGGGCCTTGCACGGACGGACGCGAGCGGAAGGTAGCAAGGGAGGGTGGCGGAGGGCGTAGCCTCCATGCAGTGCACTAGCAGCGGCATGCGGCCTTGCGGCCATGCCCGTGTTCAACTCGAACGTACGTGATGCCGTAGTCGATTCCATCCCGGTCACACTGATCCATCCGGCGATACAGAGCGTAATCACTTTGTCTGCTGCTTTGTTGCGACGGCAACACATAGTCGAACTCTGCTGGCACATGATGACTAGAAGTTGCTCCTGAAACCTTGCTACGTCGCCCTCAAGGGCTAGCAGGATGGACATGGAGTCCACCGCGAGTATGCGCTCGCTGTGGGCAGAGGCCCTCGCCTCAGCGAACCCTGCGGAAGAGAGCAAGGTCGCGCTGCTGCTCCAGCTGTGCTCTCCGCAAGGCGCACAAGGAGCTGACGCCGACGTTCCAGCACAGAGGTCGATCCGTAAGTCCGCTCGACAGGGCTGGGTCAACGGTGCCAGCGAATGCTCATCGCGGAAGCCACAGCGCGAGCCCAACCGCCGTGGAGCTGGCTGGACATCATCCCTAATCACACCTGCGCGGCTGACCAGGTTGCATCTGTGCCGGTGCAGGCGACATTGCAGCCAACATTCTCCCGCTGATCAGCTTTGTCAACAAGTCAGGGGGCCAGGTGCGGAGCGGCCTCAGACTGCCAAAAGTTAGAGGGAATGGATCGGCAGCGTCCGGGGCGCGAGCGGGCGAGCTGGGCCGTGGTCTGGGGGGAGGATGGCGGGGGTTACGGGCTGTCAGGGGCCAACGGCCTGAACTCCCCCGGCAAGCGAAGGCCTGTCCTCGGCGGTCCCGGCCTATCCGCTGGCTACAGTCATATCCCTAAGAGCTTGTCCAACGGAATCCGTTCACCTCATCCGTCCCCGCTTGTCCATCCCGCCTTGTAACCCCAGCGCGCCGAGCTGCTGGTCCCCGAGGTGGCACAGCAGCTCAAGCAGCTGTCCGTGGGCTCGAGCGAGCCCGTGGCCGACCCAGATGCTCTCGAGGGGACTCTGGAGGGCGTCTTCACCAGCCTCCGCAGGTGAGGCACCCGGCCCCGACGTTCACCAGAAGCAGCAGGGCAGCGGGGGCCCTGTCGCCGCTGGCCCTGCCGTTTCCCCCATGGGCCCTGTTGGCTGCAGTATCCGGTTGCTGGGGTGATGATACGGCAGACCTGCAAGCCGTTTACGAACCCAGCTGACGGCCCATACGCCGACCCCCTCACACCTCACGCACGTCGTGCCCACCACCCTGCTCCCTTGCTCCACTGCCCCCACAGCCTGCTGAGGAACGTGTCCGTCAAGCTGGAGTGGCGGCGGGCGCTGTCGGAGGCGGTGCGCGAGCTGCTGACCAAGGCTCTGCAGGCCGTGCTGCGCATGCCGCAGGACGGGGCCCCGCCGGGCCCAGCGGTGCTCCCAAGCGCCCCAGCCCAGGTCCTGCTCCGCACCCTCACCCGCAGCGCCGCCTTCGTCACAGGCTCCGGCGTGCTCCCCCTCCTGGCCCCCGACGCCGCGGCCATCCTGGCTTGGGCCGTGGACAACATCCTCCCGCCGGGGGCCAAGAGCGCCGTGCCCGCGCCCGTGGCTCCCCAGCCGGGCACCCGTGCCGCCATTTCTGCCGCGGCTGCTGGGGACGAAAAGGTCTTGCTCCTGCTCTCGCACCTGGCCCGGACCATGCTGGCGGGCCCCGGGGCCGCGGCCCCGCACGCCGCCGCGCCCGGCGCCAACGGCACCCCAACCGTCACCGCAACCGCCGCAACCGCCGATGGCGCCGCCGCCGCGAACGGGGATGCCCCGGCTGTCGCGCTCGGGGCGGCGCAGGAGCGGACGGTGCTGGGATCACTCCTAGGGTGGTCCATGGGTCTGCTGAGGAGCACGCTCACGCGTCTGCTGACCCCCGCCACGGGCCTCGACTCCCTCGACCCCCTGCTCCTGGCCGGCAAGCAAGCCCCGCCCGCGGCCGGGTCTGGCGCCTCCGTCTCCGCGCCCGGGCAGCAGCCCGCCTCCGCTGGCGTCACGCGCGCCGTGGCGCGTCTGGCGGCGAGCGCCATGCATGGGCTCCTGATGCGGCCCGAGGGCGACGGCGCCGGCGTGGAGGGCGCCTCCGGTGGGCGGCTGCCGGCGGCTGCTCGGGCCCAGCTGGGCGACGTGATCAGCCTGCTGCTGGATATGGCGGAGGCGTGTGTGTCCGCTGCGCTGGAGATTGGGCCGCAGGTGCCTGCCTCGGACAAGGTGCGGTGGGGGGGTGTTGCGGGAGGCGTGTGTGGGCCGTTGTGGTGTGTGCTACGGCAGCCGCAGCCATGATGTGTAACGATGCATGCTTAACGTTCGAGCTCGCCCCCGCTCGGAGCTCTATGCTCCTGTCCTCGACGCGATTCAGCCCTGCACAAACACCCTGCCCACGCCCCCCTCCCATAGATGCTGGACATTGCGGCCTACATCCTGGAGGACTGCACCGCCCTCATCGCCATCGCCTCGGAGGAAGCCGCCGCCACCTCCTCCGCCTCCTCCACGCCCACCAAGCAGCCCGCCAACGGGCCCTCCCCGGCTGCCCCCGCCCCCGCCGCCGCGCCCCCCGCCGCCGACATGGGCACGGTCTTCTCTCGCCTCAAGGCCATCCTCCTGGCCGCGGCCTCGCTCGTGGGAAGCGACGACGGCGCGGGCTGGCGCGGCTGCTGGGCCTGGGACCTCACCCGCCCCCTCATGGCCAGCTACGTCCCCGGCAGCCGCACGCCCGGCTGGGGCGCGCAGCGCCTCTGCTGCACCGTGGCTGAGGCCCTAGCTTGCGGCCTGGCCGCCAGCCACCAGGCGGCGGGCGGCAAGGGCTCCGGCGCTAGCTACGCCCGCGCGCTGCTGCTGCTGCCCCTCTCGGTGCATGACGTGGCAGGCCCGGCCCCGGCCGGAGGCACCGCCTCAGCCGGGGGTGCGGGCGGCAGCGCCGGCGCGGGCGCGAACGAGGCGCAGGTGCTCAGCCTGGCCATGGGCCGCCTGTTCGTGTTGCTGAGGGGCGATGATGCGCTTGGGCGCAGCATGGTCCCCTTGCTGACGGATGTGCTGGGGCAGCCGGCGGCCTCCCCTGCCGTGGCGTCGCTGCAGGCGTCCGTGGTGCAGACCCTGGCGGGTGAGGCGGGCTCCGGTCGGACATGGCGCACTCGGGAGGGGCGTTTACGCTAGGATGCCCGGGTTTTGGATGCATGATATCGTGCAGAAGCGGACGCTGCGGCGGTACTCATCGACCGCTCCTGACCGTCCAAAACTCATGCCGTACGATTGATTGTACCGCCCCGCAGCCATGGCCTCCGCCAGCGTGCTGTCCGAGCTGTCCACCACTTGGAGCTACGGCCAGGCCTCGGACGTGCTGCTGCGCCTGCTGCTGCCCGGCAAGCCCGGATCGGCGGCGGCGGCGCTGGCGGCGGGAGCCAACGGCCTGGCGGCGGGCGCGCTGGCGGCGGGGCTGCTGGCGCTCGCAAAGGGTGAGCGGGGCGGGGCGTGTGGGCTTCGGCTTGATGTGGGTCGGATGAGTGGGCTGATGTGGGTCGCGTCGCTCATGGACCGGAGGCCAAGGATGAGCGGGGCGGGGCGTCTCGGCACACGGGCTGGGCCGGGCTGGGCTGAGCTTTGGCTTGATGTGGGTCGGGCAGGGACGATTGGGCTCATGTGGGTCGCGTTGCTCGGGGCTGAGCGAGGCTGGGGGAGCCGGTGGCCTTCCCGGGAGGCGGGGCATCTCGGCGCACGTTCTGGGCGTAACCGGGCGAGTGGTGGCGGGGAGCTCTGGTCAAACGGACAGAGCCCGCGTGCAGCACACCCGCACCCACATTCGTACCCGCTTACCAACCGTCTTGGCCCCAGGCATTCGCAAGGCCAACTCCGCCGTCCGCCGCGACTTCCGCAACCGCCTGCTGGTGTCCGTGGGCGAGCTGGGGCTGAGGGCAGGCGGCGGGGAGCGCAGGGGCGTGGTGGCGGAGATGGGGGCGCTGCTGCCGGCGGTGGCGGAGGCGTGCGAGGGCCTGGACGGGCCCGGCACCGCTCCGTCGGGCGTGCGCTTCAGTTTCCGTGACGTGGCCGCGGCGCAGCGGAGCATGGGCGGCAACGGCATGGGCCACGGGGACGGGCCCGGCGCGGCCAGCCGGGCGGACCTGGCGCAGCTGTCCAAGGTGGGACGAGCGCACAAACGGGGCCGTCTTGCACCCATCTCCCCTGCCACCTTACCTTGAGTCACCAAAAATTCCTCGCTTGACCTCGGCCTTTCTCTGTCAACCTTGCGCTCAACCCATCTTGCGCCGCACGCACACCTCTCCGTGCGGGGGCGGGCACTACGCGGAACAACATCACACCTCCGGGGTCTCGCCGGGCTTTCTGCTCGCTTACGGTTTCCTCGTTGCCTATCACCTCTCCGTGCCCTCCTCCTCCTACCAAACGCTCAATCCATATGTGTTTTTCATTAACATTGCGCCCTTTGCCGCCCTTGCATTCCCCCATCCCCCCAGCTCCTGCGCCACCTGTGGCTCTACGTGGCCCTCTTCGAACTGGCCTCGCCCGAGTCCGCGTCCCCGCAGCAGCTGGGGGCCGCGGGGCGCATCGCCGCCTGCACGCCCGTGCTGCTGCTGGGGGAGGCGGGGGCGGACGAGGCTGAGCTGGCGGAGTTCCTCAAGGTGGGGCGGGGTGGCGCAGGGGGTGGCTGCTTGCTGGGATGAGGCCGGAGCATCGGGAGTTGGGGTGGAGTTGGGTGTTTCCTAGGTCCAATGGTGTCGACTGCCGCGTCGTCTCAATCGCCTGTGTCCCTCTCCCGGCGCTGAACCCCCCCCCCCCCCCCGCGGCCCCGCAGGCCGAGCTGGGCGACCGCCTCCGCCTGGCGGGCGCCTCCCCCGCCGGCCTGCGGGCCTCGCTGCAGAAGGCGCTGGGGGTGGGCCTGGGGGGGCTGCAGCCGCCGCCCGACGGCAACAAGCAGGTGGGGCCTTCGGGGGGCGGGGAAGGCTGGGTTGCAGAGCGTGTTGCCAGGGGGAGGCGCTGTCGTGGGTTCGATGGTTCCAAACGCAATGGGCTGCGCAGTGACCACGCCGTGTGCCATGTTAGTAAGTCCCCTGCCCTGGGATTCCTTCTCCCCCCCGTCCCCCTACGCCAGGCCTACCTGCTGCTTGTGGCGACAGCGGAGCTGAGCCGCGCCCGGCACGCACCGCTGGTGTCGGATGGTGAGCCGCTGGGGCCTCCGCGTGCCCCGTACCCCGCGGTGCCTCCGCGTTACGTTGCGGCGGAGGCCCTTGACGCTGGGCTCCGAGTAGCGGTGAAGAGGTCTGCGCCGTTGGCGTGCTGACTCATCCCACCTCTTTTCGCCCCCCAGCCGAGGCGAGCCCCATCGCCCTGGCCCTGACCTACCTCGCCGCCTCCATCCCCGGATCGCCGGACGCCGCATGGTGCGTTGCGGTAGCCGCCCTGGGCCGCCGGACCGGTCTGGTCCGGTCCGGACAGGACAGGACCGGACACAGCCTATCAGCTCTGGTGGCTGCCGGCTCGCCCGTGCCCGCCTTCTTTGCACACCCCTTCTAATTGGCGTGCGTTTCGTGAGCTGATGTATCGATACTCGTCCATCGTTTGCAGGTATACGGTGATCGCTGACACAGCGTTCGCCGTCTACCTGCGTCGACTCAAGTCCGAGGCCGCGGCGGCCGCTGCACCCCCGCGCTCCTCCGTCTCCCCCGCCGCCGCCGCCGCCGCCGGCCGCCGCGGCGGCAGCGTGGATGGGTCCGTCCCCACCGGCCGAGGCCCCAGCTACCCAGCCGCCGTGCTCTTCCCCGCCTTCCCCGTCCGTCCCCCGATGGAAACCTCCTCGCGCGGCCCCTTTGCCGCCGCCGCGGTCTCAGCGGAGACGGAGGCGGCTGAGGAGGAGGACGATGCCGGCGGTGCGGCGGGCGCGCTGCCGCACGCCCACCTTTCCGGCGCGGGCGGCGGGCCGAACGTGTACGAGCGATGCCTCGAGGGGCTGGCGGTGACGCTGATTCGCCACCTGGCGGTGGCGGGCGGACACGAGGAGGGCGTGGCGCCGCAGGTGGGGGGGGGGGCAGAGGTGGTGGCGTCACCCGAGGGGCGTTCAGGGGGGCGTGAGGACAGAAGACTGAGGCGGAACCCTCCAGGCCGAGGCTGCTTCCCTCCCGTAACCGCAGAGGACCACAGGGCCCCGGCCATTTCCAGCTGTCATGCCCAATGCTCCGTACCCGCGGCCGTTTTACCAGCCCATCCTCCTCCCCATTCCCTTACCCGTCCACCCCGTCGCACCTTCGCCCTTCCCCATCCTCCACCCCCACCCCCACCCCCCAGGCTGCCGTTGTGGCCGACCGGCTTCTGAGTGCGCTGCTGCGGGAGTACTCCCCCCTTTACTGGAGCCACACCTGCATGGCGGCGCTGCTGGGTGAGGGGGGCGGGGTGGGGGTGCTCCGGCGCTAGATGACTCAGGCTGCGAGGTCCAGCCAAGGCGGACTGCCCCGCTGGGAGGGCTGCCTTACTACGCTCGAGGAGGCGGGATCCCGTTCAGGGCGGGGTGGGGTGTGGGAGCGGGTGAAAGGGACACCCGCGCTGCTGCACGGCGACCGAGTCCTCACCTCCCACTTCCCCCTCCCCCCACTTCCCTTTCACCCACGCCCGCCCACGCGTTATCCTACCGTTTCCATGACCTTCGTCTCGTCCCTTTTCTGCTCCTGGCGAAGCAATCCGATGTAGCCACCACTCGTAGCCCACCTCCTCCTTGTGCCCCTTGACCCGCCGCTCCTTCTCTCCTTCCTCGCTCCCACTGGCCCACCTCCCCCACGGCCCTTTCACCCACGCCCCCCAGACGAGCTGGAGTCGGAGGAGGGCCTGGACCACCCCCTGTCCCAGGGCGTGCCCGGCAGCGCCAACCTGAGCCGCGTGGCGGCGGCCGCGGCGCCCGGCGGCGGCGGCCGCGTGTGGCACTGGCTGCACACCTGGGTCTACCAGGCCGCCTCCTCCGCGCCCACGCGCACAGAGGCGCTGCTGCACCAGTTCCTGGCCGAGGTGGGGCGGGGCGGGGGGTGCAGGGGGTGACTGGTTGAGTGCGGGCAAGGGGTTGGGACGGCAGGCCGGGCCTCGTGAAGGAGCGGGTTCCACTCTCATGCCACCCTGACGCCTTTGCTGCTGAGCTGACGCCGCTCTGACGCGGTTTGCTTGCCACTTTGCCCCTCTGCCCCTCTGCCCTCTGTCCTCCTTTCACAGTCCTCCATCTCCACCAACACGCTGGAGCCATCTATCTCCACCGGCGGCGGCACCGGCTCGCTGGCGGCGGCCGGCGGCGGCGCGGCGGCGGCGGCGCAGGTGGCGCAGCGCGCCCACGCCGCCGCACTCCGCCGCGCCGCCGACCTGCTGGGCGTGTGCGCCAAGGCGCGCGGCGGCGCCGTGGGCGGCGCGGGCGCGGGGGCCTCTGCGGACGGAACCATGGCGCTGTGCCGCAAGATGTTCTTCTCGGGTAGGCTGGTGTGCGCGACAGAGGACAGATGGTGACTAGATGGCACGGCGAGCCTCGGGAGCTGCTGGGGTGGCTCCGTTTGGGCGCGCCTGGTCCGACTACCGGTACCTGGTTCCCTCTTCTTACATCCGCAGGTGCCATCGCCGGCGTCAAGTTCTCGCAGGGCGGCCATTCCGCGGACCCTGTGACCGTGGCCCAGGTGCGTGGGCTTTGCGCGGCCTCGTCATCCGGGCAGCCCGCTCCTGCCCCGCTCAGAGGAACCCAAATCAGCGCCGGGCCCGGGCCCTCCTCCCTCCTCCTCTCCAAACCCCTGCGCAACCCCCCTAGGCAAGGATACCCTGGCGTCGGCGCGATCCCGCTCAGCAGCAAACACCCCCTCATCCCCACCCCACCCCACGTGTCCCCACCCCCACCCCTCATTCCCCTCCCAGGTGACGCTGCAGAGCCTGGAGGAGGGCCTTGCGGCCGCCCACCACAACCCACGCATGGCAGAGAATCGCTACCTGGCGGCCGCCGCCTTCCTGGCGCGGGAGGCGGCGGAGGACGTGGCGGACGGGGATCTGGGGGGCAGCGAGGCGCACGCCGTGTCGTACCGCATCCTGCAGGCCCTGTGCACCGCGCCGCTCAAGCGGTGAGTGACCGCTGCCATGGTGCCGTGCCCGGGCCATGTCGCTCCCTCCCGTCTGCCGTCCTCGTCTCCCGTTTACACTTCGCCCCCGCCTCCGCGCCGTCTGCCTCGACGCCTGGCCTGAACCAGTTCCCTCCCAGCCTCTGCACCGCTGCCAGCTTCTCACCCGCAACCCACATCACCTTGTACTCGTTACTCACCCGCCAGTACGGTACCGACCTTTCCCCTCCCACAAAACCCTTTCGCCTCCAGCTTCACGCCCGACATGATGGGCCTGGCCGTATTCTCCTGGACCTGGGTCACCACGGCGGGCCCAGGCTGGCTGGTCCCGCTCGTCTCCCGCTCCGCCGCCGCCTGGTCTGCCTCCGTCGACCGCCGGTTGGGCCTGTTCTCGGGCCCACACCGCCACCGCTCCGCCGCCCCCGAGCCAGACCCCGGCACACCCGCAGCGCTGTCGGCAGAGGCGGAGATCCTGGGCGCGCTGTCGTGCCACCACCAGTGGACGGCGTTCCTGTTCGAGATGTGGAGCAGCGTGGGCGACCGTACGGACGCCGAGCAGCGATCTCTGGCGGCGGTGTACGACAGGCTGCTGCACCACTCCCTGGCCGACCCCGAGGGAAGGATGTGCACGCACCCCGCCGCCGCGGCCGCGCGGTTCCGGCTGCTGCAGGTGGGTGCGCCTCTCGAGGGCTTTGCGCATGCGTCCATGTCCCTCGCTTCGACCGTCCCCTCGTTCCACTGCGTGCCTGTGCACACTGCGGGGTTGTACGCGTCGCTTGTTGCATCGTATGCTGCCGCCCCGCCCCTGCATCCCTCACCCGCCCACCCTCCCCTCACCCCCCCCTTCCCGCCTCCTCCCTCCCTCCCTTTCCTTTTGTCCCCATCGCAGCTGGCCCTGGCCTACTGCCGCCACTGCTCCGCCCTGCGCCCGCGCGACTCCCCCTGCCCCCCCTCCCTGGCGCTGCTGCACCACCGCGTGCTGAGGGCGGGGCTGCTGTGGTTCGCAGCGCCGCTGCGCTTCACCGCGCGCATGAGCGCTCGGCAGGTGAGGGGACACGGGGGCGGGGTTGGCAGGTAGGGGGGGCAGGTGAGGGGACAGAAGGGCGGCGGGGGCTTTGGGCTTGGTTGGTGCGGGGCCTCAGCAGCGTGAGCGCACGGCGAGTGGTTGGGTGTGGGGCCTCATATCTCCCGAGAGGGGTACCGGTGCGGACACCTCAGGCTAGCAGGACCTGGGCTCTCCCTCTGTTTGCCTGCCGCTCCTGAACCCGCCCAAATCCCACGCTCGAAGTCCGAGTCAATGTCAAAATCAGGAGCCGTGGAGGCCTCCTGAAGGTTATCCCCACCCCACCCTACCCCAAGCTGCCCCACCCCGCCCCACCCCAAGCCGCCCCACCCCGCCCCACCCCGCCCCACCCCCGCCCTCCCGCGCAGGCCGAGGAGCAGACCGCGGCGTTGCGGGACTTCCTGGCCCTGCTCGAGTCGGTGCGGGCCTGGCCCGAGGCCCCCGCTGGGCCCGTGTACGACGCGGCCCGGCACGGGCCCAGCCAGGTAGAGGCAGGTGCGTGGGGTTGGGGTTGGGTAAGGGTTGGGTCGAGGGTTCGGGGGGCTGGTGTAGATGAACTGCATGGGAAGGGAGCTCTAGGGTCCGGGCGGGGAAGGGAAAGGCGCGAAACCCGGCTGGGTGAGTAAAGGCTGCTGGGAGGTGGACGGACTGTGTTTGCGCAGGGTGCTGTCATGGAGGGCCCGGAGCAGCCGCCTCCGCCACCGTCGCCCCGCCTCCTGCTGACGCTGCTGCGCCCCCATGGCCCCCGCGCCACAGCCAACTGGGGCTCCGTCCGCCTCAAGGCCTCGGCGGCGGTGTGGGGGCCCCACGCGGGTGACCTCTCGGCCGTGCGCGCCGCAGCCCTGCTCACGGTCCTCTGCCGGGCGGAGGAGGCCCGCCTGCGGGTGAGGCGGCGGCACTGTGTGGGGTTTGAAGGGGGGGTGTTTAGGATGCGTAGGGTGGGCGCGTGATACGTTTAAGTGCAGTTGTGAGCAGACAGGCCGCGGGGAAGAAGGGTGTGTGTGTCTCTGTTGTCTTTGCTGCTAGGGTTGGTGTCATGGCGGTCCAGTCCGGCCGCTTCCACTGCTGCCCCCGGAGCACCCCAACCTCCTCCGCACTGCCGTGCTCGCAATCACGTACGCATGCATCCTCCTCGTCCTGCTGCTGACTAATGCCGTGCATGGATGACTCATCTGTACTGCAGGTGTGGGCGAGCCCGCTCAAGGAGGCCTCGGCCACGGGCCAGGTGCTGAGCCTGGGCGAGGAGCACGTGCAGACCGCTTGGAAGGTGAGGGGGGCGTACGGGTAGGGTCTAGTGCCGTTCTTGGCTATTGACCGGTTCTGGGGGCACAGCCGGCATGCCCGAAGGGGAAGGTTCCTTCATGGCTAGTTGACCTGGATGAGGCAGACCGCCTGGAAGGTGGGGCTGGGGTGCAGTCATGCAGATGCCTACCATGAACCGCTTTTGGCCATCTGCTCATTGCCGGTGTATGAGCTTCGGGGGTACAGGTACCCGTGTCAGACCGCCTTCGTCCCAGCTCATGGACCCAACCTGCCCGCACGCGTCTTCGCCGCAGCGCTTTTGGGGCCCCGAGCTGAACCAACAAAACAATCCCCCCCCTCCCACTTCCCCCCACACACACCCCCCGCCAGGTCTCCCCCGCGCTGGCGGTTGCCATCGTGGAGCGCTGCCCCCCGCCCGCCGGCCCTGGCCCCTCCCGGCCGCACAAGGCGCTGCAGGCGCTGCTGCAGGGCGCAGCCGCCGACCCGCGCGTGCAGGTGGGGTTGGGCCGCGCGTCGGAGTTCATGGGGGTCTTGAGCGTGTGGCCGTGGCGGCGCGGCTGACCTCCACGCTACGCTATTCGTCCCTGGTCGATGCAGTGAGGGCCGGCGCGAGCTGCTCGCCGCGGCTATCTCATTCAAGCGCAAGTGTAACCCTGTCCCTGTTCCACAGGCGATCCCCCAGGCTGCCCTGCTCTCACCCCACCCCCGAGGCCGCAAATGCTCCTACAGCTCAACACCTCAAGACCTTACACCTCACTGCACCCCCCAACCCTTCTCATCCCGGCAGGCGATCCCCGAGGCCGCCCTGCTCCTGGCCACGCCCGAGGCCGCCAAGGCCAAGGCCAAGTGCCTGGACGCGCTGGCGTTGTGGGCCCCTGCGGGCGCCGTGGAGGGGCTGCAGCTCATGGCGGGCCCCGCGCTGCTGCACGCGGGCGTCAAGGCCTACGCGCTACGCTGCCTGCACGCCACCCCCCCGGCCAAGGTCGCCTTCTTCCTGCCGCAGCTCGTGCAGGTGGGGGGGCGGGCGGGGGTCGTGTGTGCAGGTGGTGGCGGGGGGGTTGGGGAGGGGGAAGCCCGAAAGCCCGGGCCAGGCCGCAGCTGGTGCAGGTGGTGCGGTAGCGGGGGGGGGGGGGGTTCAGGGGGGACTGCAAGTGTGGTGGGGGGGAGGGGGCATTGGGGCTGGCCGCAGCTCGTGCAGGTGGGGGTTTGGGGGCGCGGTGTTGGAGGTCTAGTCTGGGGCAGGTTGCGGGGGTTGCGGAGGGACGGGGTTGCATGGGGGAGCCCTAGACAGCGGCGCATCCCTTTCACTTCACCCCCTCTGCCCTCCACCCCCTCTGCCCTCCGCCTCATCCCCCCTCCACCCCTCCCACCCCCACACACCCCCATCCACCCACCCATCCCCAGGCGCTCCGCGCCGACACCGACGGCGCCACGGCCCGCTTCCTGCTGGAGACCGCCGCCGCGGACGACCTGTTCTGCCACCAGCTCATCTGGGCGCTGGCCACGGAGGAGCGGCCGCCGGAGGAGGAGTTCAACCCCGAGGTCAAGCGGTGCGTGTCCGCTGGGCGTGGGGTGCCGTGGGGTGTGTGCGGGGGCCCTTGGGGAGCTGGCGTGAAATGGACCAGAGCTTGAACCCAGAGATCAAGCGGTGCGTGCCTGTTGTGGGCTCGCGGCTCCAGTCTTGGGTGCTTGGATGCGTGGGTGCAACAAACCAGGCTATCGCGCCGCCCCTGGCTCCGTTCGCGGTTCAAACCGGTGCCGTCCGCACTCTTTTTGGCCTCTGCTTCCGCCGCTACCCCTCCGCCTCTGCCTCCCGCCTGCCCCTCATCCCCCACCTCTTCACACACATCCCCCGCCCACGCTTTTCTCGGCTTCTACACGAGCAGCCCCGAACGCATCCCCCTCCCCCCTCCGTATACAAGCAAGGATTCCCTGGCGTCGGCGCGACCCCGCTCGGCAACAACCACCCTCCACCTCCCCCGCCTCCTTTCACATCCCCCTCCCACCCACCTCCCCCACCTTCCCGCAGCTCCGGCTGGCAGCCGCCCCAGGACACGGGACTCTGGAGCGCCTCGCTCACGCTCAAGAGCCGAGCGCTGCAGGGCATGACCCCAGCGTCGGAGGCCTACTACAAGGCCGAGGCGGGCTACTTCGACAAGATCACGTCCATCTCGGGTACGACAAGGATCTGGATCTGGATCTCGGGCTTCTTGGGCGGGGGCCACATGGCGCGCTGCCTCTGCCCCGACCTCCAGGCGGGGTTTACCTCGTCGGGGTCCGCTGAGTAGAACGGCGATGCCCCTCAACCTCCACCCCAACCTCCACCCCAACCTCCACTCCAACCTCCCCTCGCTGCCCGTTTTTCAACCTCTTAACCCCCCCCCCCTCCCACCCACCCCACAGGCATCCTCAAGCGCCTCGAGCCCGACGAGCGCCTGTCCCTTCCCAAGGCCCCCCTTCCCCCTCTAACCCCTCTTCCTCTATCCCCTCCTCCCCCCGCCTCCCACCTCTGGCCCCCCACAGGCATCCTCAAGCGCCTTGAGCCGGACGAGCGCCGCGGCAAGATCCGCTCCGAGCTGGAGGCCTTTGCCCCCGACCGCCCCGACCTCTACGTCCCCACCAACCCCGACTGCCGAGTGCTCGCCCACATCCCAGAGTCGGGCTGCCCAATGCAGAGCGCCGCCAAGGTGCGGGTACCGCCCCGCACGAGAGCTGAGGCGTAGCCGCATTGTTGGTACCGTATGGGAGTCGATGTGCAGCCGTTAGGTGCGGGTTAGGTGTCCCGCACTCCGCATACAGGGAGTGCGGCAACCGTGGCGACCTGTCGTACTTGTCGTACCTGCGTTGTCGCTCCGCTCTGGGTTGGGGCGAAGCCCACGGTCATGTTGTGGGAGTCGATGTGCAGTTGTTCGAATCATCCCGGCGCCAGCGCCCGCTGTGGCCCGTACATCCGCCACCATGTAGCCCCTCCCTCTCAACTTGTCCCCCTCCCCTCCTGCCCGCCCCCTCCTCCCCCTCAATCCCCTCCCCCCCCCTGTCAGGTCCCCATCCTGGTGGCCTTCAAGGTGGAGCAGGCGCAGCCCGCGCCCCTGCCCCCCATCAACCGCTCCCTGGCCTGCATCTTCAAGGTCGGGGACGACTGCCGCCAGGACGTGCTGGCGCTGCAGGTGTGGTGTGGGGCCGGAGGGGCAGGGGACGGGGGGGGTTCGGGAGGGGCGTGTGTGTGTATGTGCCGTGCGTGCACGGCGGGGTCGGGGACGACTGCCGCCAGGACGTGCTGGCGCTGCAGGTGTGTGGGGGGGCCGGAGGGGCAGGGGACGGGGGGGTTGGGGGAGGGGCGTGTGAACGGCTGCTCGTGTTAGCCGGGAAAGCGTAGGAGGGGCGTGTGTGTGTATGTGCCGTGCGTGCACGGCAGGGGCGGGTCGGGGACGACTTCCGCCAGGACGTGCTGGCGCTGCAGGTGTGTATGGGAGATGGAAAAGGGGCGAACCAGGGGGGCGTAAGGAGTAAATGCGTGCGTGCGGGTGGCACCCCTTGCCCCATCGCCCCGTCCGCCTGCCCCCTCCACGGCTTCAGGTCATCTCCATCCTGCGTGACGCCTTCACCTCCGCCGGACTGGAGCTGTACCTGCGGCCGTACGGCTGCATCCCCACGGGCTACGGGCGGGGCGTGATCGAGGTGGTGCCCAACACCAAGTCGAGGTGGGGCGGTCACGAAAGGGCCGTGCCCATGAGTTAATAAGGGGTCGCTCGGCTCATCCTGCTCAGCGCTCGCACACAAGCAACTACCCCATGCGATGTATCCTGGGATGGGGCCAGACGCGGCCTGGGCCTGTCCAGAACCAGGCCATATCGGTTTAGCTGTCCAAACCCCCCCACCCCCGCTGCCCCCCACCCGTCAGGGCGGCCCTGGGCGAGCTGTCCGACCGGGGCCTGCACGAGATCTTCGTGTCACAGTTCGGCCCGCCGGGCTCGCCCGCCTTCGAGGCCGCCCGCCGCAACTTCATCACCTCGGAGGCGGGCTACGCCATCGCCTCCTACCTGCTGCAGGTGGGCCCTAGGGGGCGGGGCCTGACAGCACCGAAAGCGCCGTCACGGTCTCGCTGCACCAAGGCTGCACGAGAAGCAGCGGCCGTGGTTCCGCTTTCTTTTGGCAACGGGTCAACCGGCCCGGCGCTGGGCCTGCCCACACCATTCCCTGCCTCCTTGACCCGACCAGGTCGTCCTTTCCCTCTGAGATCAGTCCCATCCCTCTGATCATCCCCTCCCCTTCTCCCCCCCCCCTTAGGCCAAGGACCGGCACAACGGCAACCTGCTCATTGACTCGGACGGCCACCTGGTGCACATCGACTTTGGATTCATCCTCGAGATCTCGCCGGGTACGGCATCTGATCCTGGATCGGGATCGGGACCTCAGCGGGGCAGAGGGGGCGGCGGTGGGCGGTGCCGGTCTGGATTGATGCCGGTATCTTCGGCACAGCCCCGACCTGCTAGCACTGATGGTTACGCATTCGGGTCGCTCGCTCCAGTCGGGTGCCGTACTGACTGGTGCTCGAATTGGTCGTCGTACGGGCCGTGATCTGGATCGCGCATCTGACCTCGCTCCGCGCCCGCCGCCTCTCCGCAGGCGGCAACATGGGCTTCGAGTCGGCCGCCTTCAAGCTCAGCCACGAGATGACGCAGCTGCTGGACCCGGGCGGCATGCGCAACAGCGGCCACTTCCGCCTGTTCGAGGAGCTCTGCGTGCGGGGCTACCTGGCGGTGAGTGGAGTCTGTGCTCTGTGGGGGCGCTGTTTCGGGGGCAGTGGCGCTGGGGCCCCTCTCCAGGTCTGCTGCGTTGGGGGCTGCACTGTATAGCCGTACAGGGGGAGGCCAGAGAGCCGTTATTCCGGGAGGTGGGCAAGGTGGGGCAACGCCGCGCCAACTGACGCCGTACACGTGCAACCGCCAACCGCCAACCGTCGCAGGCCCGCACCGTTGCGGAGCCCATCATCGCCAGCGTGGCGCTCATGGCGGACAGCGGGCTGCCGTGCTTCGGGCACGGCAAGCCGCTGATCAACCTGCGCAAGCGCTTCCACCTCGAGATGAGCGACGCGCAGGTGCGTACGGCGGGTGCCGTACGTACGGCAGGGCTGCCGAAACTCCTCGTGCTGCACCGCATGCTGCGCATACTTACCGACTGCCACACATTTCCGAGTGCCGCCAGCGGCGCGCCAGCTGAGGCCGCTGTTCCCCATTTGCCAAAGCCCCAGTCCGTGTTTAACGGGGGGGCCGGGGTGGAGGAGGACTTAGATGGCAAGGAGCTGAAGGGGGGCACCCTCCGCTCGTTGCCAATCCGCCCCATGCCATTCTGCCCCAGGCCGCCGCCTTCATGCGGGCCACCATCGCCGACGCCTACCAGAAGTGGACCACCGGGTTCTACGACTACATCCAGCTGCTGCAGAACCGGATCCCGTACTGAGATGGCGATTGGATCGCGCGTGGAGGGAAGATCTGGATCCAGATACGGCGCTCGCGCGAAAGTCTACGGAGGCGAGGCTGCCCTTGGGAAGCTGCCGCGAGGGAGGAACGGGAGGAAGCACTTGAGGGGTGTCAGCGTGCATGTTGGGGCTTGAGGCCACGCAGCTCGACCAGGACAGAGAAAAGGGTAAAGTGCAAGGCACTGTCGAGGACATGGCTGCGGCGATGCCAGAGGTTGTGTCAGGGTTATTTTGGCGAATGTGCATGCTTTAGGAGGCAACAGAAGTGCGAGCGGTTTGGCGAGATGCGCCCGACAGTGCGGCTAGGGTGCGGGCCTGGACATGACAAGGCAGGGCCGGTGATCGTATGCTGGGTCTTCATATTCTGCCGATGACTCAGGAGGGGGGCATTCGCACGTCTTGCTTGGCCGAGCAGGGGGTAGGCGGTTCGCGGTGGGCAGTGGGGTTGTGGGGGTCAGGAGCTCGCAGGGGGCATGCGATTGTACCGGCAGCCAGAACGACGGCGGGGGTTGCTGTCGCACTAGTGCGGGGTGCTGGCACTGGGGCGTCGGGCGGAAGAAGCTGCAAGGCCCCCTCGTCGATGCATCCCCCGGCATCGTCCTACGCTGCACGGCCCCTGCGAGTATAGGACCCCCTCGTGCCTCATCGATGGATCCCTGTCCACGCCTCCTTCCACATCGACCTGACCCATTGAGCTTCCCAGTTCCGTACACGGACAGCTTTCAAACCAGACCATGCGCCGCGCGAGTGCCCAAGACGCCCTGGATCTAACGTGGGCCTCGCCGTCAGGGCCTGTCTGGGGTACACTTCCATGCGATGAGTTTACCGTGGCATGAACCCTTTGCCCATCCTGCATGCAGCCGCAGTGTCTCCCGCCAGGCCACCGCAACGCAAGCATGCATTGGCCAGGCCCCCTAGTCACCGTCCCAACAACTCTAGTCGCCGCTTCTGCTCACCCGGTACAGCTGACACTACACTGCGTCAGCGTCACTCATCATCAATCGCCGCCAGTCACCCAAGAATCAGGCAGTTCCAATGGTCGGCAATCTAAGCCACCCCCCAACCCTTGCCTCTCTCAGACCAGTGCTCTTAATGAAGCATTTTATGCTGCATTTTATGCTCATGCTCATTTGTTGATGTCCCCAATGAGGGCAAGCCCAACCAACTCGGCAGCCATTGCCGCTACCCCTGCCTCGGCGCTTGCCTTCCGGCTGTTCTAATCCGCCCCTGGCCCCCTGCGTCACCCCAATGTCGAAGCCTTAGTCCTAGCCTACTGCCTGATGGGGGGGACCCCATGACGCATAGTATCTACATACAAACGCAGGGCCTCGAACCCTCACCCCAGCTGCTCCCCAAGCCGCCTTCTACTCCCAGCCGGTCTCCCAATAAGCCTAGTCCACAGGCGGCAATACCACCGCCTCTGGCAGCGCCGCACCGCCGCCGGCAGCGCTGGCGGGCAGCCGTTCGCGGCGCGAATCGCGTTCTCTAATAGCTCGTCCCGGTCGTACTGGTGCAGCAGCGCGGGCGTGTACGACGCCGTACGGGCGCCAGATACGGGATCTGATCGGAACACGTGCGCCACGCCCGACTCGTCCACCTCCACGGGCAGGCCGTACGCAGCTGTGTAGATGGGGCCCTGGCCCGGCGCCTGGACCTCGTGCCTAAGGGGTGGAGGAAAGAAGGCACGGATTGGAGGGGAGCGGGGAGGAGAACGGGGAGGTCAGCAACGTGGCGCCAACGGGCTGCAGACACACAGTAAGGAAGCCTCGAGCTTTGGGTACGCTGGGAAGACGACTGTGCAGGCAGCATGCGGACCGTCGAACAGCCCGTCTGCAGCACACAGGGATGCAAGCCAACGAGGACATCCGCAGGCCTGTCCTTACGCAACCCGTCGTTGAGCCCCGTGCAACCCACTTGAAGGGCAGGCCGTCGGGCGCCAGGGCATGGATCATCCAGTTGAGCAGGCCTGGTCGGCATCGCGGGTCGCGGGTGGCGGCGTTGGGGGGTCAGGGCAACACACGCCGTCGAGACGCACAGCTAGCTGCCGGTACCGCGCAGACCCAAGCTCCTGCAACGCGGCTTCTGGACCTCCTGTGTGGCCTCGCCCTGCCCCCAAGGCCCCTGCCTGCCCTTTCTCCGTCCCTGCCGCAGCATCAGTCCCCCCGCCCCCACCCCGCCCGAGCCCATCCCCCGACTCGGCCCCGTCCCCCCGGGCCCCCAACGGGCCCACCCGGGTCGTTGCACGACGGCATCCGTCGTCACCCCAGTCCCAGCCCCGGCCCCGGCTAAGCTTCTCCACCTGCCCTGCCCTGGCCATTGCAGACCCTGCCCTTTCTCATGCCCCATCGCCCGGCCCCCAGCGGGCCCACCCACCCTGGTCGTTGCAGAGCGGCGCGGGGAAGGTCTGCACCAGCAGCTCCGTGATCAGCAACGAGAAGTTGTACATGGCGGCGGCGGTGCCATACGCCGAGCCCGCGTTGAACACGGGCAGCGACCCCACGCGCTCCAGCCCCGCCTTGCCGTGACAGTCCTGGACCTGAGGGGAATTAACAGGGGGAGGGGAGGGGAGGGGAAGGAGAGCGTGCGTGAGGAAGTACAGATCGTACCCTGTCTTGTTCCTTTGGTAATGCATGCCCTGCGCCCGGCGGGAGGCCCAAAGCCAAGCCCCAGATCTCGGTTCCTTGTCTACTTGTCCACCCATGTTGCACACCCAACACCCGCGCAACCCCTGACCGTCCGTAACCCTCGCCCACTTCCGGTTGTACTTCCGGCCGTGCCCCGCGCTTCAGACATCTGCTTTTCCCACCGACCCTGCATCCGCCCAGCCCTGAACCCTCCTCCAAGCCCTCCTATATGATGGCGTTCACAGTTAGATCAGACTCCCTGGACCAACCACTCACCCATTTCCGGTTGTACTTCTCGCCCTTGATGGGCAGCAGCCGCGGCTCCCCGTCATCCCCGATGCCCCCCTCCAGCACCACCGCCACCGCGTCGGCCCGCAGCGTGGACGAGACCCAGGGGGAGGTCCAGAAGGGGGCGTTGAAGGCGGCGTCGCGGGCGTCGATCTGTGGGAGGGCAGGGGTGGGCGGGTGGACGGGGTGGTGTGCGGGACGAATGAGTGATGAGCGAGCAGGTCGTTGCGCCAACGAGGGTGATGCGGCATGGAGTGCAGGCAGGCTTAAAACCGGGAAGGTAAAGGCTCGGGCTTGCCGGACTAGGACCTGACGCTCGCAATCGTGCTCTCGCTTCCGCCCCCGCCCCTTCCTCGACGACGACCCTAAGCTCCTCAAGCAGCACTGCGCCTCGTTATGCCCCTTGCCGCCCATACCACACGTCCCAGCCCGGTTGCAGCCCCAGCCCGACCCCAGCCCAACCCCTGCCCAAGCTCTTCTGGTTTTCCGCCCCGCTGAACGTCCACTTCACTTGGCCCTGACCCAAGTCCCAGCCCCTCTTCCCACGCAGTAAAGTAACTCCCTGTGAGCACAGTCCGCGCCTTGTGAGCCTTCCCCTCAGAGCACAGCCCACTCACGAACAGAACTCCGTCCATGTCCCGCCAGTGCTCCTTTAGGTACTGCGCCAGGACCAGGAAGCGGTGCTTGCAGATCGCATAAGGCCCCGGGAAGGTTGGCTCCTCGGTCCCGAGCACCACCACCCCCGGGTGTGCCTCCTCGAATGCGCCCACGTCCTCATCGTTCACAAATAGGACGAGCTTCGAGGAGGGTTCGAAGCGTCGCCAGGACGCTACCAATACGCACACGTCACTCGGCTTGTAGCCGGCAGCGAAGGTCATGGTGTAGAGCGCGGGCCCATCTGGGTCGGGCGCGGAGACGGCGCCGCGGGCCGTGGCAGCGATGGCGGCAGGGGTGCGCGCAGCGCCGGACCCGTCGGCGGTTGCAGCACCCGAGTGCGCATGCACGTGCGACGGCTGTTGGTGTTGCTGGCTGCTTGCCGCTGCCCGGTGGTGGCGGTGGTGCTTTGGCCGGTGGCTGGCCGTGAAGCCGGCCAGGGTTTGCGCCTGGCCGCTTCCCTGACTGTGGCTCCCAGCCTGCGTCTGACTAAGTTTGGTCGCCAGGGTCTGGGCTTGGGCCTGGGCCTGGACTTTCTGGCTCGCCGCTGTGGTGCCGGTCGCCTGGGAAGCCCAGGCTGCAGGCAGGCCCGCGACTTGGTGATAGGAGAGCGCCAGGAGGCCGAGGAGTGCCACCACAACAGCCAGCCTAGCCCAAGCGGACTGGTCCGTGCCAAGCATGTGGCGCGGGGACAGGCTGCCGGTAAGAGATGCTGACGGCGAGAGAGAGCCCGACGGCAGCCGTTCCGCGTGAGCCCGCCGCGGGTGGGCCGGCTGCGGCTTGGAGGGGCTGCAAAGGGGGGTTGCGGACAGCGGCACTGTTAGTCAGGTTAGGCAAGCGAACCTGGCCTTGTTCACCGGTGCAGCACCGCTGATGCCCGCGAACACTGACGCGGTGTGCATACGTGAGACGAGGCGAGCTGTCTAACCAAGGCGCGATCGAAGTAGCGCGCCTGTGCGGCTCGCGCCGCTCCTAACTATGCTTGTCAGCTTCCAGCAGACCTAGTCGAGATATTATGGTGTGGCAAAGCCTTGCACCGCAGCTCGGGCACAAGGTTCGCCCCGAATGTTGCCCCACACGCGCTTGCCTATCAGCCATGGTTGCAAGGTTGTCTACAGCGCTCCATTTCTATTCACGCTTTCTTTAGCGCTTTGGCGTTGGCCTGGGCAGACGAGACGTCGACGTGGCGTAAGGAAGCGTAAATTGGGCTCAGTTCGCAGGTGTGGCGTTCTATTTCGCTATGAAATACAGGCTATCTGTTTGAGGGACTCAGCCGGCGAAGGTATCGGTCAGGGGTATCAGCGCGCCTGCGTTACACCCCGTGCCAATCCCCCAACCCCCCGGGGAAAGGCGGGACCAAAGTCCAAAGGCCAAACGGGCAACCGGGACCAAAGTCCAAAGGCCAAACGGGCAACTCCAAAACCTCCAAAATCAAACCCTTACCCATTGGGTGACACCCCGAAGTCCCGCTTGCACACCGCTGATTGTGGACACAAAGAATCCCGCGTGGCTCCCCGCGGTTCCAGGAATAGGACTGCTGCCCGCGCGGGTTCGCCTGCTTGCCTGACGCGACTGCCCCCGCGGGTTCGCCCGGGGCCGGGCCGGGGGCAAAGTGAGCCTCCCGTGTGAGGCCTTGTGACGCTGGCGTCTTACCACGCTCCACCGGCTGCTCCCACCAAGGGGGAGCATGAGCAAGCGGGGGTCCAACGGGAGCGAGGCCACGAATGGGCACGGATGGCGATGGCTCCTCTCACACCGCAGCCTTGGCCTCAGCCTTGGCCGCAGCCTGCTTGGCCCGGTACTTGGCCACCTGGCCCTGGTCCTGCACTTCTTGCACACGCCGCACAGGCACATGGCCAGGCGCCGCTTCTGGTTGTAGCCGCCGTGGATGGGGGTGCCGCGCTCCTCCCGGGCCTTGGACAGCTGGCCGGGTGTGAAGCCGGCCATGTAGGCGGGCAGGCCCTTGCCGCGCTCCTCCTGGGTCTCCCAGGCCTTGCGGGAGCGCTAGGACCGCTGGTCGGGGGTGGCGGTGGCCATGTACGCGGGGTTTCAACGGGAGAGAGGCCACGAATGGGCACGCCAAACAACGGCCCGTAGGGCGGTGCGCTCAGCAAGCGGAGCGACACACCACACGCGTAACTACCAAAATTCCACACTACAAATTTTCGCGCGCGCTTTACGGGTGGTGTGAGACTCGCGCCCTTGGACCGTTAGCTGAGCCTCTAAAGTGCACAGGTGCTATGTAAGGGGACACAACACGCTGCTTGTCCTGCAGTGCTAAACACGAAGGCAGACGAAGAGGGGGGCTTCGCACTGGCCTTGGATGCGTGGGGTATGAGCGGAAGCGTTGGGATTACGCGCAGACCTGGGCAAAGGCCTGCAGGGGCACTCAAACAGGTAGTGAAGGGCTGACTGACCTGCGGGCCAAGGAAGGGGGCAAGCAAGGATACACGGAAAGACCTTGCTACCTTTAAACCTTAACGCAAGGGCCGGGCCTCGCTAGCGCTCGGCTCCTTGGGGCTGTGTTGAATTGCTTCTAGGGGCCGGACCTATGTGGGTCGGGCTGTGTCTGGCTCTATCCGGGTACCGAGTGTGGCTGAGCTGTGGGAAAGCCGGTGAGTGGCTGCCTTAAAGGGGGCAGACACGGGATACTTGGACAGGGCCTGGCTGGCTGACTGTCTGTGTCTTGCTGGGCACAACTGCGTGCACGGGTAGCTTAACAGGAACTGTGCTGGGCTACTAAGAGTAAGAGGTCACGGGCCGGATCGGAGGCTGAACTCACACGAACCGGGGACCCTAAAGGATGCGCTAATGCTGCGCTATGCGGGGGCCCGAGCCGGGGGTCTTAACCGCCGCTTCGGCTGGGAATGCCGCTGTAAGCCTGGGGGCAGGGGCGAGGCCGAACTCGCGCTGACCTGCAAGAGTTAAGGGGCGGGGCCGGGAAGGCAGCCGCTGGTGCCGAAGCCTTGGGGCACCTTAAGCTCGGACCCTGCTTGAGAGGGGTCCTTGGACAGGGGGGCTTGGACCCTGCTTGAAAGGGGTTCCTGTACAGGGGGGCTTGGACCCTGCTTGAAAGGGGTTCTTGAACAGGGGGGGCTTGGACTCTGCTTGAAAGGGGTTCTTGAACAGGGGGGCTTGGACCCTGCTTGAAAGGGATTCTTGTACAGGGGGGCTTGGACCCTGCTTGAAAGGGGTTCTTGAACAGGGGGGCTTGGACAGGGGAGCGACCACCTGCAAACACGAGAGGGCGTAACCGGGGCCTGGGGTTAGCCTAAGCTTCTGCGCTAACGGGGAGACAGGTAGGCTGGCCTACACCTGTGACCCTACTGTGCCTTTGTGTGGAGAAGTGTGTATTAGGGTGTGTGTTGTGGTGGGAGAGGAGAGTGGTGGATGGGGGGTGAAAGGGGGGACCGTGTGTGTATGGCTGGGGGCTGAGGGGAGCTGAGGGGAGCTGGGGGGGAAGCGGGGAAAGAGGGGTGTGTTTTGGTTACAAGGGCACGGTCGGAAGCTGGGGGTGATCAGTCCTTCGCTTCACCGCTAAGAGCAGAGCTGGATTAGCTTTATAGGAGAGTGCTTAGGGAGCCTGGGTTTGGATTCTTGGGTTGCTTGGGGGTTTGAGTGTGAACTTGTTATGCCGACTATGCGCCGAGGGCGGCCTTTTATACCCCTCCCGAGGCCGCGATCGGGGTGCCGTACTGCTCTGTTGAGATCCCGGGCCGGCGGGGACTGGACGGACCACCGCTCAAACGCCAGTCTATGTGAATCTGGCGCTGCAGGGTCCCCAAGGGTGCGAAGGAGTATCGCGTGGCGCAAGCCGGAGGGCGTGGCGGGGTCTGGTGCTCCCAGGCGCCGCCCCCGCCCTTCGCTGGGCGCTTTCTCCACATAGGGGCACGATGGCCCCGCGCTGTTTGCCGCTCTGCCTGCCTGTCGCATATCGTGAATGCACGGGGGTGGCGGGCTGACACTCGGGGCTTGGGAGCCCCCGTTCGCCCACGCACCCGGCCTACCTCGGCCGCGCTAAACATCCCTAACGCACCAATCACGCACAGCCTCTATCACAAAGCACCCAGCGGCCAGGGTATGGCGCCTCGCCTACGGCAGGGATGGTTCACAAACGCACCGGGCTCTACCTCATCCTAGCTCAACTCCGCTTTCCTAAACGTTCATCCTACACAACTATGCAATACTAAGCAAGCTGAAAGAGTTGCCGTGGCGGTACTGTTGTCACGCCCGCCGTGCTTGCCACTCCTCTGATGAATGCTTTGCTTGCCTGCCCCGCTTCGATTGATGAGTGCGGTAGCTGGGTTCAAGCGATGTGGGGAAAGGGAGATCGGCAGGGCTGGAGACACTTGCGCCATTCGTCGCACTTGCCAGAAGCCTCGCGCCGGAGGCGCTCGGCCCTCAATCAGCTTGGCTCCAAGTCTTGTCACCTTGCCCTTACATTTCGAGATGAGCCCTGGCCTTCTCGGCCCGAGGGCGATGGCGCCTGTCGCAGCCGGCCTCAGCGCTTGCTCCGTCGCGCACCAGCTTCGTCACAAAATAACCAACAAGTCTAGGCGCTCATCTGCCAGCTAGGCCCCTCCTGACCGCAAGGGGGAGCCTGCGGCGTCCCGGCACGCACCCGCCGGGACCTTCCTCCGTCCCCACGCAAACAGGTGAAGACGTAGGTGGGCCCCACACAGGTCATGCGCAAAGAAGGGGTTTGAACCAACTAGTAAATATCAAGCGGCGGCTGACAGCGGGACTTGCAGCAACCTGCAAATGCCCGGTGCTTCCCGGCACGGTCACATTTACACGCCCAGCGCCCTTGCTGCTCATCTAAACTCTGCGGCCCTACTAGCGGCCAGCCCAATCCCGTAACCTCGTGACCTCGTCCACCTCAGGCCTCATCGAGAGGCGCTACTTACTACCACCTGCCCTTGGTACAGCACAGCGGCTTATGATCAGGTCCCCCTTGAGCGCATCCTGAGAGCCCCTGTCCCAGCTCCGCCTGGGGAGCGCCGGGCTTTCGGGCTTGGGGTGTTGGGGAAAGGGTCAAAGAGACACTGGCCGATGTTGCCTCTCGGGCGATGCAGTGCCTCGCTTGAAATTGTTGGCCTGCACGGCAACCTGGAAGGCTTGAAGCGAGGGGAAATGGTCAACGATGGGTGGGGCCATCTAGGTTCCCAGCTGTCACGCACCAGGGGCACATTAAGCCTTGCGTGTGAGGCCGTGTGACGCTGGCGTCCTACGGAAGACGCGGATCAGCGTTTGTCGCTTGGGCACGCACGTGGCCATGTTGACCGGCTGCGAGGAAGCTGTCGGGGGGGGGGAGGTTTCGGCAAACTCCACAAGAAACCCGAGCGTGTCAAGCAGAGAAGGGGCGGGCGGCAAGGGTCTTGGCACGGTGAGCACTCCTCTTTTGCCCAAGTCCGCTGCGGCGGCCCCAGCGCGTGAGGCGAGGGACTGGACCTGGGCACGCTTAAGAAGGCGAAGAGTTCTGCGGGGCAGGGAGCCTCCCTCCGTTCAGCCGGTTACAGGCGCCCCCACGTGGCCCCCGTTGGCTTAGCACCGTGACCTGGAGCCGGTTGCATGCTGTAAGGCCTGACTGCACGTCTGCATATCGGCTCATGTGCGCCAGGAATGAGCGAGGGGGCCTGCAGAAACAGGCGTGTAGGGCCGCACGCGTCAACTCCCGCCCCCTCTCCCTTTCTCTCTGAGGCACCCCGTGCGCCCATCTCGTTGCTCCTGCGTCCTCACGCCAGTCCTCGGGTTTACAATGAAGGATCCTCAAAAGAATCACAGCGCTGGACGCTGCGGCCGTTCGGCCTACTCCACGGGCCTTGCCTCCTGCAAGACCTAGAACTGCGCAAAGCGCGACCATCAACCGCCTGGGGCTTGACCCCGCCCGTAACTGGGCCATAGAACCGCCCATCCCCTAAGGGTACCCCTGCCGCATCCAGCCCCCCCCCTCACGAAACAGGATATCCGCCCCTTTAAACCAGCGAGGCGCCAGGCCCTTGGCTTGCAGCTCATCGAAGATAGGCTTCCGCTCCTCACGCCAGCCGGCCTCCTTGCGGCTTGTCTGTTCCGGCAGCCGCTACTTGCACTTGCTACACATAGCGCGCCTCCATCTGGCACAGTCAGACGAGTGTGGGTGTGACGGGCACTGCGTGCCGGCTGCGGGCGAGAAGAGGCGCCCCTTGACATAGATGGCAACAGACCCTCCGTCTTGCGAGGGCGCCCCCTCCAGTCCCGACCCCTGCCCTTTCGAGTAGCTGCACGTCGCCTTGACCCCTCGACACAACGACGAGACCGTCGCACCTCAACGCACGCGAGGTAGGGCAGGTAGCATGCCCACAATGGTTACTGCTCAACGCAGTGACCGCATCAAGAGTACAGACACCCTCCCGGTGCTGGGAAGCCACACTCCAGGGCCGACAGGCCGTGGCTGGGCCGCGGGGCCGCGCGGTGCTGGACCCAACTCGGTCCGCGGTGGGCGGGGGCCGAGGGGACTGACCGCACGGCACGAAACCCCGTGCCATTGTGGCCGCCGCCCCAAGAAAGCATACAAGCTGACTGCATGCTTACTTCTGGTCAGTACAGGTAGTCTCAAATCGGTGTCGCTCTGACTTGTCGCGACGAGTTACAAACGTATACGCGCCTGAGTATCAATTGTTGCAAATTATGTCTTAGCCGGGTGCTAACAGTTACGTCTGCAAGCCGCCATGCCTCCTCGGCAGACTTCTTCGGCCGCAGCCCGCAAGGCCGCTGTCGAGGAAGCGGCAGAGCAATCTCGGCAGGCGGCTATCGGGAAGCTCAGGGAACTCGGTGCCCAGGCGCTGGCGCTGAAGGACAGCGAGCATGACTGCCGCTGGACGCTGCCGCAAGTCGCCGAGGCAGCCGAGGCAGTCAGCCAGACTGGCGGAGGCTGGGTCGCGTTGGGCGTGGAGGGCCGCGCTGGCCTGGCCGCGCTCTTCGGGCTGGCGCTGCGGCGGTCGTGCCCAGCGCCTTCGATTGGGGTTGCCGGCATCTTCGACGACCTCCGTGACGCCTACGCGAGCTTGAGGGCCAAGCTGGCTGCCGCGCTCAAGGACGTTGACACGAGGCCTGCTGACCAGATGCCCAGCCCGCCAGCCCGCCGGCTATGCGCGGCCCTGCTCAAGGTCCATATCCTCCGAGGCTACGCCGCCCTCCTGGCCTCCGCCACGGCCTCCCTCGAAGCTCAGCGGCCGCGGCCCCCGCAGGCTACCTTCCAGGCCGCCACCGCTCTGGGCGAGGAGCTGGCGTCCCTCGTGTCGGTGGTGGCCCGGCTCTCCAAGACGGGCTCCACAGCGGATAGCAACATAGAGAGGCTGTGGTCAGAGCAGAGCGAGCTTCGCGCCACGGAGCTGGCCGCGAGCGGGCTGTTCGAGCACTGGGCGCGGCTGGCTCTGGCTCTGGCGGCCTGTGAGGGCGGCGAGGACGCCTCCTTCGCCCAAGCGGCCCACATGCTGTCGGCCCAGAAGGCCCTGCGAGCGGTCTTCAAGCCCATCAAGGCCTGGACCAGCCCTGCGCTGCTCCACCTCCTCACCTCCCACCTCCTGGCCCTGGCGTCCGCACTGGACGGCGGCCCCTCCTTCGGCCTGCCGCTCGCATGGTCTTCGCCTGCGGGGGCCGCTGGGGCCAGCAGCTCCGCCGCCCCCGCGCTCGTACCCATGGCACCCGTGCCCCTGGTCGACCGGGACGGCCGGCGGCTGCGGCCCGGCGACTCGCGGCCGGCGGGCATGCTGCTCGTGAAGGAGGCGGTGACGACGTGGGAGGAGGCCCTCGGGGACCTGACCCGGTGCGTGGAGGAGGACTACAGCGCCTGGCGCCGCGCGCTCACGCTGCCGTCGGGCAATGCCGTCCTGCCTCCGCGGCCCCCGCCGATGCTGTCGGGCCCGCGGCTCTTCGAAAGCACGGCCCTGCTCCACACAACGTTATATGCAGAAACCGTAGTGTCGGCGCTAGCCGAGGGGGCCGGCGCCGATTCCACCAACTCCACACAGCGGTTCGCGTGCGCCAAGCAGGCCTCAGCTATCGGCAAAGACTGCCAAAAGCTGGGGGAGGCGCTCATGAGGAACGCGGACCACCTCCGCTGCTGCCCGGGCTTTGAACTGGGCATGCGCGTCGCCGGTGCGGCCGCTCGCAACCTGGGCCGTGGGGGGGACCTGGACGCCCGCTCTCCGCAGGAGCTCGAGGCTCTGTACGCCCTCCACGAGCCGGCGCAGTGGCGGCAGCCAGTGCAGCAGGTCCAGGCGCCGGGCCAGGCGCCGAGCGGCTTCCGGCCGACCGTGCGACTCCGACTCTCGGATGCTGTGGAGCTGGGGCTGCAGGGGCTGAGGCTGGCGTGGGCGGCCCTGGGCGCACCCCTGAGCGTGTATGACCCCGCGAGGGGGGCCGAGGGGGCACCGGCATGGGTCGTGGGGCGAGTGGAAGCGTACTGGCGTGTGGCGCTGGCGTGGGCCGGGCAGGGGGAGCTTCTGGATGTGGGCGGCTTGGTTCAAGTGCTTGCGCTGGCGAGGTGGGGCGGCACCAATGCAGGTGGGTGGCTGGGCGCGTGTTGAGATCGTGTAAGGTCAAGCTGGGTCGTGTGGGGTCAGGGGCTTGCTCTAATGCTTCAGGGCAGGGGTTCGCTGAGCTTGATTGCTGCGCGCCCAGCCTGCCGGCCATATGTCAGGGAGGTCACCTCCACAGCAGCCCCAAAGCAGCACCTCTGCCTGCCCCCTCTCGCTTTCCCTGCAGGCCCGCCCGCCCGGCCGGGGCTGGCGGTGGCGGCGGCGCTGTCGGCCGGCTACCTGCCCACCCTGGAGCGCGTGCTGAGGCAGCGGGTGGTCCCGGTGTTTGGACAGATGCTGGTCATGCACTCGGGCAGCTCCTGGGTGGAGATCGCGACTTTCGCGGAGCCAAGGCAGCTGGCCGCCCTCGCAGCCACCGTCGCCAAGCAGCTGAGCGAGGCGAGCGCGGCGCAGCAGTACAACACCCTGCGCGATTACGCCGCCTTCGCGGCAGCTGCCTTCGCGCCGGGGGCCTGCGGCCTGGCCGGCGCCGTGGTGCGGTACACGGACCGGCCCCCCGTGCAGGAGCGATGGCCGGTCGCCATGTCCGCCGTGGCCGCGGCGTTGCTGCCAACGGCCTACACGGTGCTGAAGAGCGTACAGAGCGCGGCCTTGGAGCAGGGCAAGGTCAGCGACCCCTTTGCAGCAGCCCGGGACCTGGCCTGCCTTCTGCTCAGCTGGGTGCCCTCCCTCCTGGCGGCCGACTACCCACCCCTGGGCCCGCCCCTCGGCCCCGCACCCGCTTGCGAAAGGCAGGCGACGGAGCCTCCCGCGTCGGCAGCCGTGGCCGCAGCCGCGGGCACAAGCGCAAGCGAGGGCGAGGGCTGGCTCGGATCACTTCTGCCCGCCTGCACAGACCTACCGGCGCTGCTCGGCGGAGCCATGAAGATGATCACAGCGGAAGGTTCAAACAGCAAGCTGGTGCGGCCCTTCCAGGCCGCAACGTGGGCCTTCGTGACGCGAGCTCCACAGCCGCTGCGCCGCGCTGAGTCCAGAACGGCTGCCATGCTGGCCGCCCTTCGCCCCGCAAACAAAAACGCCACGGCCTACGCCATCGGCATACGCGCGTCACAGCTGCAGACCTGGCGGGATCTGCTGGGCAAAGGGGGCCCCGCGGCAAGGCCGGAGCTCCTGGCGGCGGTGGAGCGGGCCCTGGGTGGCGGCGGGCCGGGGCTGGCGGCCGTGGAGGACGGCACGGGTGCGGGCGCGGGCACGGGTGCGGGCAGGGGAACGGTCGCGTACACAGGCGCGGGCCCATCTGGGTCGGCCGCGGCGGCGGCGGGGGCGGGTGGCGGGGGCGCCAGGGCGGGAGAAGCAGGCGCAGCCCTGCCGGAGGGTATGCAGCGCTACGCGGGCGCCGCCTCGCTGCTGCTGCCCTACCGGGAGGCGCTCCGGCTGGTTCCGGGGTGCTCCCACCCGGGCTGCACCAACCTGGCGGGGCCCAGCGAGGCCCAGCTGCCGCTCAAGGGCTGCGGCGGCGGCTGCGGGGGCGCGGCGCGGTACTGCTCGCGGGAGTGCCAGCAGGCGCACTGGCGGGAGGGCCACAAGGCGGAGTGCCAGGGAGCGGCGCGCGCGGCTGCAGCGTAGACTGATGCATGGGGGGTCAGATCAGGGAGTAGGAGGCTAGCGCTTAGGGCTGGAGGCAACGGCGAAGAGGGCCTGGACGACGTAGGAGCGGCTCTGGCGTAAATACCATCACATCTTCACATGGCCCCGATCTGCCTCTGGCCCTGCGGCCGCCGCTGGCCCCCCGCGCTGGGCGCCATGGTGGTAGCAGGGGGAAGAACAGATACTTAGTGTGCAGGGGTTGTGCGGTTTGTATGGCAGCCGTTCCTGGCGGCGGGCGGCCCATTTGGGGTACTTGACGAGCTGTATGCGAAGGGCCGAAGGCATACCTGTGACTGATGCGGCAATTGACTTGAGTGTGCTAAGATGTGCTGGACTGAGGGCTGTGCGGCTGCGCCGTTTCACTCTCGTTGCGATGCCGCGGGTGCTGTGGCTGTGCCTACCGCAGGTGTCATCCTGCCCTTTCAATTCTGTGCATGCGGAGGCAAGTCGGGGTTAAGGCTTAATATGGTATGATGAGTTTGCACCCGGGTGGCTACGGGTGCAACAGAGGGCCAGACGAGAGCAAAAGGCCAAAAGCCCTGGAGGGAAGTCCCTGGGCCCCTGAAGCCAGGGGCTCGACTGAGGCTGGAACGGCTGGCGTACCGAGCCTTACCGAGGGGGCTTGGGGGGGGCGGGCACAGCCCCCGCGCAGTACACAAGCAACAAGGCCATCTAGCACTACACGGAGCGGTACGCGCAGACGATGTAGTCGGTGATGCGGCTGATAGCGGCTATGCTAGAGGGGCCTTACCGAGGGGGCTTGGGGGGCTCCAGCGGCCCTCACCTCAAGCGGCCCGGTGCCCTTGCCAGTGCCCCTGCCAGTGCCCTTGCCAGGGTCCCTGCCTGGCTGTGCGCGGGATATCAAGGCAGCGAAAGGCAGGGCAGGCCGTCATGAACGCCAGTCATGCGGGGGTGCGGTGTGCATCGGCGTCTCTTTCTTTCTCCTATGGCTAGCGCTGTCGACCTCACACACCTCAGCCGCTCCGAATGGTAGGGCGGACCTGCAGGGGCGTGCAGGATCCGAAGCGAACCGGACCACCCTTGCCGAACGAGGCACCTCCTGGCCCGTATGCTGTACGGCGGGACACGCCACACCTCCGTCTCTGGCCCGCCCCTCGCCTGTGCGTATTAGTCCTATTAGCCAACAAGTACTGTAGAGCCCAGGTCTAGTGCCCGCTCTGTCTGCGCCAAAGAATGCGCCGAAGAGCGGGCAGCATTGTGCTCGGCGCCCTGCTGTGGGCGTCGGGGGCTGTCGCGCTCAACTACGTGTTTGACGAGTTTCTATTTAGCAAGGATACCTGGGCCCTGTGGAAGCTGGAGAACCCGCTAGAGGACTTCAACCCCAGCGACCTTGTCCCGAGGGCCAAGGAGAACTATCCCGGTTATGAGACCTCCGAGTTCAACAGCCTGGATGGGCCAATGAACCGGTTGCCCCCCTCGCTGAAGCCAGCGTAAGAGCGCATGCTTGCCTGTCGCGGGGCATCCGAAGGCACGCGAAGCCGGGCCAGCTGCTAGGCCCTTGCCGCTGATAGGGTATGCATATATGACCGCAGGACGACGGGACTGGCCGCGGACGTGGAAGCGATCGACGACGAAAACATGCTGGAGCACGCAGCGAAGGCTGCCCAGTGCACCACGTGCCACGGTGCGCTCATACAGAGCATCTCAAGCCGCCGGCGGGCTGCCAAGTGTGCTAGCGGGTCCCAGCGGACGGCCCGACGCGTCATAACCCGTGCCTTTGGGCGCCTCCCACCCGCTGCCTTCCCCACACTGCAGTCCTCGCGTCCGTGACGTGGACACGCCTCACCTCTGACATTCTCAGCGGCGAGACGGTCACGCCCCACCTGGTCCGGGCGCACCTGGACGACGCGTGCGAGAAGGACGTGAGTCCTGCCGACCTGCATCCCTCCCGCATCCTTCCCCGCACAACCTTTCCCCCCACCACATACCCAGCGCTCTGACCCTGTCAACGCTTCAGCTCCTCCTCATCCTTTCAGGCGCTCATACTTCCCTCATGCTTAACTGCACAGGCCCTGGACAGGCCTTGCACAGGCCCTCATCAATCCAGGCACTCATACACCCCTCATGCCTTGCCAACACAGGCCCTGGACACTGTACTGCGAAAGTACACGATCCTCAAAATGGAGAGCGATGCGGGGGGCGGCACGCAACTGCTGTTCTTTGTGGTGCGGGAGCGTCGCGGCAACGCGGCCGCTCCCAAGGGCAGCGCCCAGGCGCTTGGGTCATCAGCGACGGACGCGGAGGAGGCGGCAGTGGCGCTGTCGTGCCGGGTGGGGCCGGGTGGGGCCCCTCCGGGACTTGGAAGTGGCCTGGGTGCAGGGGTGGGCGGATGGAGTGATGTAGAGGGGAGAGGGATGAGGGAAATAGAAATAGAAATAGAAATATCTAACGCCGGGTTACCCCTGGCGTGGGTTAAGGAGGGCGGGTTGGTCAGACCCGCCACCATGGGGGTGCCTCCGCACCCTTTGTGCTCATCCTGGCCGGAGGGTCCTGTAGGTTTTCACGATGCTCTTGAGGCGGCTCACCGCGTGCCGAGAGGGATGAGGGATGTTGCGTGACAGGGCGCCGGCATTTGGGCGAGGTTTGCGGTACATGACGACCAATAGAAGTAGTAGCGAAGGACTTTGGGCTCTGCATGCTGGGACCTTGCCTATCTACCCGCCCACTCGGCCGGAGCCCCTGACCCCTTCGAACACCCTCCCGCCCTTTCGTATGCCCATGTCGCCTGTCTTAACCCCATCCCGCCCTCCCCTGCACCCCACTCCAGACGCTGATCCGTGAGTCCTCTAAGGACCTGGTGGCCGTACTGATGGAGCAGCTCTCCAACTACCGACGGGAGGTGAGGCACCTTGTGACAGGACAGCCGCGGAGAGCCGAGGCAGTTGTGCTGGCGGCCGCGCTGGCCCCATACGGACTGCTCGGCGCTCTGCGGGGTTACTGTCGTACAGTCGTACGTGCACGACGTGCCTCCAGCTTGGCTCTCAAGTCTAAACCCCCTCGCACGCCACAACCGCTTCAAGGCGCTTCGTGGCCTGGCGATGCCCCTGCGCCCCGTAACCCCGCCCCCCACCCCTCTCGCTCCCGGCGACCCTATGCCCAGGCGCTACGGCTGTTGGTGAAGCACGCGCGAGACGGAGGCAACGAGCAGGACCCCCCACTGCCGCCGGCGTCTGGTGCCAGCACGGGCGGGGCCGGGGGCGCGGGCGCCAGCGGCAAGCTGCCCCGCCTGGACGGCAGCGGCGGCCGCGGCGCCGCCGCCAGTACGGCAGATGACGATGACGAGTATATGGATCCGGACGATCTGGACGACGATGGCGAGGTTATTACTAAGCCTTCGTCATCATCGGCGGCGAAGGGCTCCGCCGCCGCCGCCGAGGGCGGCGCCGCTAAGGACGAGGCGGCGGCGGCGAAGGGCGGCGCTGGCGCTGATGAGAAGGCGGGGGCCAAGGGGGCCGGGTCGGGGTCAGGGTCTGGCGCGGCGGCTGCGGCGGCGGGGGAGAAGAAGGACGACCCCACGGCTGCGGCGGCTGCGGCGGCGGCCGGCAAGGGCAAGGCGGCGGAGAAGGACAAGGGGAAGGGCAAGGCGGGCGGCAAGGAGGGGGCCGCGGGGGCCCGGGTGGTCCGAGGCCTGGTCATCAAGGGTGAGGGAGGGGGGGCGGGGAGGGGTCTGGGGCCTCGGGGAGGGTGGTGGGCGCCAGCTTTGGCTCCAGCGCAAGAAGAGGGGTTTTAGATCGGGTTGGGCCCTATCCCTTCCTCCACCCCGCTCCCCCTCCTGCGCCCCAGCCTCACGCCCCCCACCCCCTAACCCCACCCCCTACACACCCGCAACCCACCCCCTAACCCCACCCCACACCCGCAACCCACCCCCACGCCCCCACCCCCACCGCTCCCCAGTCATGCCCGGTGAGCCCGAGTGCGCTGACCTGCACGTCAAGTGCGGCGAGTGGGCGGCGCTGGGGGAGTGCGAGGTCAACCCCAACTACATGATCGGCACCAACAACCACATCGGGCACTGCAAGAAGGTGCGTGGAGGGGTGGAGGGATGGTTGAGGGTTAGTGGAGGGTGGAGGGGAGGTGGACACTGGGACTGGGTTGGGGGTTCGAGGTTGGGGCTCGGTGGGGAGAGCGGGGCGACGTTGCTGCCTAGTGCCTGACTTCTGTCCCTTCATCCCTTTCCTGTCCGATCCAGGCCTGCGGCATGTGCCAGCCCTCTGACCTGCTCAAGTGAGTGCTTACGTGAGAGTGTTGCGAGGCGTTGAGAGGCCACAGTCTGGGAACCTCGGGTGACAGGGTACGTGGGCGTTGAATTTCATCATCGTCCGGACCTCGACAGACTGCGTTTGCGTTTGCACAGCTTACGCGAGCAGCTCCAAACACAACTAGACCTTGAGCCGCCCGGCCCTGCTGGCCCGCGCCCCAACCCCAACCCCTCACCCCTACCGCCCACCCACCGGCCACCGCACCTCTCCGCCCCTTCCCTCCCCCTCCCTCTGTCAGGGTGGCCCCCGCCCTGGCCTCCGAGCTCGAGTCCCTCTCCTCCGCCCTGCTCCTGGCCGTCAAGAACCTGGGCTGCGGGGCCAGCGGGGCCTGCCTCACTGGCGTCAGCGGCATGGCCGTGGGGGCAGGGCTGGTCAAGGGGGGGGACGGAGGCGCGGGCGCGGGCGGCGCCGGGGGGCTGCAGGGCGGCGGTGCGGGGGTGGTGGGGGGCACCATCCCCATCACGCCCGGCAAGCCGCTGCCGCCGGGGATGAAGGAGTTCCCGGGTGAGGCGATGGAGGGGTGGGGTGGGGTTTGGGGTGGGTGGGGACAGGGGGTGGGGCAGGGGGCAGGGGTTTGGGGCGGGGGTTGGGGTCAGGCTGGGTTGCAGTTGGTCGTGGCTTTGCGGGAGGGGTGCCGAGGATGTCCCCCCCGGGGGGGTGGGATGGCAGGGCGTGGGGCTAAGCGCAGGCGGCGCACGGAGGCAGTCCTGGCTGGATCGCCGCGTTGGCACGAGTGCGTGGCACAACAGTGATGCCTGTCCAGTCCTGCGCGGCAGCCCAACCCCGGCCTCCAACCTCTAGCCCCGCGCCTCCCACCATCCGTCCTCCTGTCCCACCCCCACCCCCACCCCCCACACACACGTGCATCCCCCCAGGCGGCTTCATCCTAGGCAAGCCCTGGTGGGCGGTGCCCGATGTGCGCATGGTGCCCCCCCACCTGCGCAAGCCGGTACCCGGGGAGGACGGCAAGGTGCCGCCCGCCGCCCAGGCCGACGCCGGATCCGGATCTGGATCTGGATCTCAATCCGGGTCTGGATCTGGCTCGGGATCCGTGCCTTCCGGCACCGGCTCCGGAGCGGGCGTCCCCGGCTCCGACGCCTCCACGGATCCCTCCGCGTCGGGATCAGGATCTGGATCTGGATCCGCGCCGCCCCAGACGGCGCCCTCGCACGCCGCCGTGGATGCCGTACTGGCGCCCGCCCTGGCCCACCGGCTGCTGTCCATTCCCTCGGATTTCTTCGTGTACGAGTACCTGTACAAGAACCACACGAGGCACTTCCACCCGGATTCGAATGGCCGGGTCACTGGTGAGGATCTTGGGGGGCAACGAGGCTATACGCAGACAGGGGAGGAGGAGGGAAGGGAGGATGGCTGAACAAGAACCACACGAGGCACTTCCACCCGGACGCAAACGGGCGGGTCACGGGTGGGTTGGCTGGGTTTGACGAATGGGCCCACCAGCCCTTGCCATAGGGTGACGCGGGTGTCCCTCGCCCACCTTGCCTTCAGCATACCCTCCTCATGCCCCCTGCCTCCCTTGCGCACAGGACTACCTGATATGAAGCGTTCACTGCGTCGTCCTGCACCTTCCCCCCTTGTGCCCCCTGCCCCCCCCTGCAGAGGACTGGCTTCTGGGCAAGTTCTCCCGCGAGAGCCTGTCGCTTCTGTCCAGCGTGACGGGGGAGGCGGCGGGGCTGGAGGTGGGGGGGAGGGGAGAGAGGGGCGGGAAGGAGGGGCCCTCCTGCCCAGTGGGTCCAGCTGAGCCTTCCCTGCGCGAAGCTAGCACGCGCTCGCGCCCCCCCCCATGCATCCCCGCCGTCTTGCCGCACACCTCATGCTGCCGCAACCCAAACTGCCACGCTTGCTCACCCCTCCGCCCCGCCCCCCCCCCAGGACCTGGACCTGCTCCCCGGCTCCGTGCAGGCGGCCACACGCGAAACACACACGCGCATGTTCCCCGCCTTGACTTTACCCCTCCGCCCCTTCCCTCCCCCCCCAGGACCTGGACCTGCTCCCCGGCTCCGTACAGGCGGCCCGGCTGCAGGCGCACACGTGGCCGTACGTCAAGCAGGTGTACGCGGGAGGTGAGGCGGGGGAGGAGGCCCTAGAAACTGAAGGGCCCTAGAAAGTGTTGTAGAAACCCTGAGGAGGCGGGGAGGCAATGAACGCGGGGGCTGAAGCGGGGGCTGACGACTGGTCAGCAGGGCGCCGGGGGTGGAGAGCGAAAAAGGGGGCCGTGGTCACCAAGGATGGGGCGATCGTGATGCCGTACTTCTCCGCTCCCATCTCCACCTCGTTCCCACGCCCCTGCGGCTCCCCACACCGCCGCCCCTGCCCCCCACCTCTCCCCACATTCCCGCCCCTGCCCCCCGCCCCTCCCCACACTCCCACCCCTGCCCCCCAGGCGACGAGTGCGTGCTGGGCGGGGGCCGGAGGGTGGTGCGGAGGGTGGAGGCGCGCATTGCCTGCTCGCCAGACGCAGGTGGGGTGGTGCTGGGCGGAGTGGCGGGCTGGGCTCACAACAAACAGATAAAAGACACGGTTGTGCAGCGGGCGGGCTGGTGGGAGGGCGCAAGGGCGCGAGAGAGGGTAGTCCAGATCCCCCTGTGGCGGGATGGAGGCGCGTGATAATCTCCGTGGAGAGTAATCCGGTGCCGCATGCTAGCAAAGGTCAATATGGCCAGGGCGGCGGTTTTGGCGCGATAATTACAACTTAGTTTCTCCTCTGTAGTTTCTATCGCGCCGACCGTAAACCCTCAGGCTTCCTCCCCTCTGGCTCGCTTCACGCCCCTCCCCCTCCCTCTTCATCTCCCCCCCCTTACCTCCTCGCCCCCACCCAGGCACCTACATGCTCATCCGCGAGCCCGACTTCTGCACCTACACCTTTGTCGTCTACACACCCGCGCTCTGCGCCCTGGACTACTACAAGCCCCGCCCGCGCCCGGGCGTGCAGCAGCCGCCGGCGCAGGGGCAGGCGCAGGCGCAGGGGCAGGGGCAGGGACAGCAGGCGGGGGCGGGGAGCGGCAAGGCCAGGACGCGGCGGGGGTGACGGAGCGGAGAGCAGGCGGCGGTGGTTCGTGACCAAGGGGGCGGGTGGGGGTCGGTCGGGGGCAATGTCTTGGCAGTATCCGAGCGTGATGGGGCTGTGATGGGGCGCACGTCAAGGGGCTGCTTGAGATAGGGTTCGCGCTTGGAGACAGTGGAGGCAGGACTGGAAGGGACCCATGTAACGAACGAGGGGGCCGGCTGAATCACGACGCCCGCAACGCACGCGGCACGAGGGCTGCGTCGGAGATTGCCAGAGCACGGCACTTCACGGCCCGTACGCCCATGAGGCCGAGCCGCGTCCCGGCAGACCGTTCTACCCGTGACCTGGGAGAGCTGCCCTACCCAGCTGACTTCTTGTACCGAGGGCGCTATTCCCTTCGACACAAACGGCATTGAACGGCTTGAGGCCATCGTCACTCTCCTTCCCAACTCAACACGTTAGGCGACGCTGCACGACCTAATAAATGGTGCCGCGCCTTGATAAGCACTTCTGGACAACAGCGTTGGCGCTGGCTGTGTTGGTCCGGGAATGCGCCTCGCAGGCGTCGACTGCGACCGCTCTCGACCTGCAGCTGGCAACGCTCCAGGGCCGAACCATATCAGCGGTCAACATGGACTGGTCGACGGTAACCGGTGAGTCGGCTGGGCAAAAAGACTGTTTTCCGCGAAACGCGGCACGGGGACTCCGTCGGGCCTCGCTCTCGGGTCCAAACGCGCGGTCACTGTTAGACGGCCGCTATACGTGTCCGTTGGCGGGGCCCCCGAGCTCCTCTCCTCGCCTCGGACGGTACGTACGGTACACGGTGCGCTCGGGTGCTCGCCGCGCGTGCCCGCCCACCCCGCCGTCCCCGCCGTCCCCGCCGTCCCCCCCCCAACCCCTTTCCCCCACCTTCACCGCCTCCTCTTCACAATACCCCTCGGGTCATACGTAACGGCCATGCCACCCCTCCATCCGCCCACGCTTAGTTCTGACCTGGTTGGACACGCTCCCCAGTTCGCTGACCTCGCACCCGCAGGCACCCGCCTGCCCGCCCCGCCCACCCGCTCCCCTTCCCCTTTGCGTTGGTCCCCGCCACCAGTCTCTACCCCATGCCTCCCCCCACAGGAAATCCTTACATCCCATCACCCCTGATCGTCCCCAGGTGACGGCTTCTGCCGCCTCTCCACCGCCACTCCGCAGTCCGTGCTCGATGCGTGGGCGGCCCTGGCGCCCGGTACCAGTATGGACATCACAGCATACACGGTTGGCTACAATATTGAACTCCTGCGCGTAGGTCTGTCTGTGGGTTTGCTAACTTGTGCCGCAAGCACATAAAGGGAGGGTGGATGGGGGTTGAAAGGCCCGATTGCTATACTCGATCGGCTACAACATCGACCTCCTGCGCGTAGGTCTATCTGTGGGTTTGCCAGATCGTGCCACAGATGCAAGCAAAGGGAGGAGCTCAACTTAGCTAGGGGATTAAGGGACGCAGCCAGCTGGGGGCGGTGTGACAGCCGTGGGGCCTGGGTGGGTGGGGGTGGGGGGCCTGGGTGGGTGGGGGTGGGGGGCCTGGGTGGGTGGGGATGGGGGGCCTGGGTGTGTGGTCAGCTGCAACCAGCGGAGCCAATATTGAGCTGTGACTGACACCACACCACGCACCACTCCGCCCACCCCTCCACCCCCACGTCCGCGGCCGCCACACGCAGGGGCTGGTCGTCAACGCCGCTGCCCACGGCGTGAGCTTCAACTTCACGGTTGCAGTCGCGCGTGCGCCCAAGGGCGTGGACGCTCGCAAATGGGCGCTGGGGGCGGGGGGCTTCGACATGGTGCTGTCCTCCACGCAGCTCACGCCCGACCGAGTCAGCTCCATGGACTTCCTGACGCCCTCCATCCCCTTCGGGTGAGGAGCTGCTGGGTAGCAAGTGCTCGAGAGAGGACACCAGCCAGCCCGCCCCAGGGGGCCCTAGGTCTGGGAGCGAGCCCGCCCTGCTCACCCCACTTTAGTTTTGCCCATGATCCATGATTCATGATCCATGATCCATGATCCATGATCCATGATCCATGATCCATGATCCATGATCCATGATCCATGATCCATGATCCATGATCCATGATCCATGACCCATGACCCATGACCCATGACCCATGACCGAGTCGGAGCGGAAGCCCATAGCCTAGGGGCTCTGATGACAGCTTACACCAACCCGCCCAAGGGGGCCTGAGCGAGGCCTGACGCCTGCCCTGCTCACCGCGCTTCATTACCACGCCAACCCCCAACCGATTCAGGTACACGGTGGTCACCACCAAGCCCCCTTGCCAACCAACCGCTGCTCCTTGGTCGCCCCTCCCACCCGCCCGCATGCTAAACCCTGACTAATTAACCACCTTGCGGCTCATCAGGTACACGGTGGTCACCACCAAGCCCGAGGTGCAGCGGCCGCCCTTCAGCGAGCGCGCCACCACCTTCCTGCAGCCCTTCACGGCGGGCGTGTGGGGCTGCATCGGCGGCATGATTGTGGTCACGGGTGTCGTGTTCTGGATGCTCGAGGGCCACACCAACGAGGACGACTTCCCGCCAGCGGCGCCCGAGGCGGCTGCGTTCATTCCGCCGCTGCCCTGGTGGGTGGATGGAAGGATGGGTGGCTCTGGGCGGTATTGTATAACCCCAGAATCCTTGATCTATGACTGCGACGTGCTTGGTTTGTTGCCCTCACAGGAACCTGTTCAGCGGCGTATACCGGTGAGGCGGGCAGGGGCTGGGGGGTTAGAAGAACATTAACGAAGCAAAGCGCTCGGTTGTGGTGTGGCGTAGGGCGTTTTCCGCAGACTACGCAGGCGAGGAGACGACCTGTGGGAGGGCTCGTTGTCGCCTGGAACTGGGAGGCCCGCGAGGGCAAAGGGGCACAGGGGCTCATGGCACATCTCGCGGGAAAAACGCACACGAGTGTTACGGAAAGGGAGGGGACGGTAGTTCCTCTTGTGGGCTGGGGGGTCCTGTGATGGTTCAAGCCCACCCTAAGACCTGTTCCGGCTGAACCCTCCGGTCCCCCCCCCCCCCCCCCCGGCCCACGCACGTGATGCCCGGCATGGCTGGTGCTGCGGTGCTGCCGCCAGCTGAACGTGCGTGATTGCTCCATCCGACCGTCACGCACCGCCCCAACCCAAACCCCCCAAACCCCGCAGAGGCTTCACCACGTTCTTCGCGCTCGACATCATTCGCGCCACCACGGTCTCGGGCCGCATCTACGTCATGTGCTTCGCCTTCACCAGCCTGCTGCTCGTGTCAGCCTACACAGCGAACCTGGCGGCCTTCTTCACGCGACAGGCAGGTCCTGACTTGCGGCTGGGCGGGACGCGGCGGAGGGCAGCGAGCGGTTGCATGGCGCCCCTTCGTCGCACGATCGCCGTGCCCTCGCCCCGCAATTGGCACACATCCCGCTCTCACCTCCCGCGGCTCCGACGACGCGAGCCCTGCCCCTTGACCCGCCCCGCCGCCGCCCTGCCACACCTCGCCCTGACCCCTGCAGGGCCAGCCGCGCCAGACCATCACCTCGGTCAACGACTTCATCCGCTACAGCCTGCCCGCCTGCCTGCGCAACAGCACGCAGGCACTGGCCTTCGCGGCGCGCAAGTACCCCACCATCCGCACCCTGATCGTGGACGACTCGCAGGAGGCCTTCCTGGACGCCGTACTGCAGGGTACGTACGTTGTACGGCGCGTGCTGCTGTACGGTACGACATGTGTGTCATGCATGTACGGCAGGGGCCTGCCGGTACCTGCGTGGCGTGCGTGCCACGGTCAAGCATGCGCTGTGCCGTGCCGTGCCGTGCCGTGCCGCGCGGGCCAGAGCATGACGGCGACGCTCCGTGACTCGGTCCTTGCCCATGCTGCTGTGTGGTACGACACCTGTGCTGTACGTACGGCAGGGGACCACGGTCGAGCATGGACTGTGCCGTGCCGTGCGGGCCTGATGACGGCGACGCTCCGTGTCTCGGTCCTTGCCCCACGTATCGCCCGCAGGTCGGTGCATTGGCGGTATCAACACGGACCTCCACACCCGCTACACGCTGGCGACAGACGAGCGCTTCTGCGGCCTCCAGATCGTGGGGCAGCTGCTGTCGTTTGGCTACTACGGTGAGCAGTCGGCTGGTGATGGCTGAGGGCGTGGTGGCGGGTGTGGGGGCCTGCGTCTCTCTGGCAGGGCCTGTGTGGGCCCGCGCGGGCCTGGCCGGCCTGGGGACTGTGGTGTACGCTCACCATGCCCCTCGCACCTCCCGCGCCCTGACCTTCCTGCCCCGCCCGCCCTTCTGCCCCTGCTCCGCTGTATGCGGTCGCCGTACGTTTGCCCACCCAGCCATCCCCCTGCGCAAGGCCGTCCCCACCGCCGCCTCGGCATCCCCCAGCCCCTCCACCTCCAACCCGCTGGTCACCGCGCTGAGCGTCCTGCTCGCCGAGTTCATCGAATCGGGTGGCGCCGGGGAGGCGGTGACCCTGCACTTCCCCACGGACACTGAAGCCATGTGCAACGCAGCCGCGGACGCAGCACGTTGGGCGAGCGCCGGGGAAGCAGCGAGCGACGGTCTGGTCTCAATCAACGTGGTGGACGTGTGCGGGCTGTTTATCCTCCAGGCCGCGGCGCTCGTGCTGGCGCTGGCGGTGTTTGGATGCAGCTGGGTCCACATGCGGGCCCGCGGCCGCCGGCAGGTGGGGGCCGACGGCGGCGGGGACGAAGGGAGCCCTGTTGCTGGTGGTGATGCGGCGGCGGGAGCGTCAGCGGGAGTGGCGGTGGGTGGCTCCAAAGCTGCCTACGTTGAGGATGTGAGCACTACTGGACCACCAGCAGTGGTGGCGAGTGCTGGAGGTGGGAAGGGGATCGAGAGCAGCGGAAGCGGCAAGGCGGCGGCCAGCAGTGGTTGGGTGGAGGGCGGTGGCGCTGGGAATGGCGGCGGGGCTGACGGGGACGGGGACAGTTCTCATGACAGCGGCAGCGAAGTGCGTGAGCCGTCGCGCCTAGATGCTCAGCGGTAGGCTTGTTTTGGTGTTGTTGGGAGAGCAGTTCCGGTGGCTAGGTTGGGGGTTAGGCAAGGGTCAGGACGACGCATGCATGTTAGACAGCGAAGTACGACTGGCTGAGTTGGTGGCAGGGAGGGGCATCAATTGTAATTGATGATGTGGGCAGCGGCTCTGCCGTGGGCGAGGGGCACTGCAACAAACTCGCACTACAAGAGGCCGGGGTTCTCCCTCGGTTCTGCCCTCGACGCGTCGGTGCGCATGCCAGGCGGAGGCCCAGCCGGACCCAGCACAGCTCTACTCCCACACTTTAGGCCACCACGCTACTGCGCATACCCCAACCCAACCTAACCGCCCGCCATGCCATTGCGCCGCGACGATGCACATGCCAGGCCCAGCGAGGCCCAGCAGGACCCGGCCCAGCTCTACTCCCTCATCCCAAGGCTCCACCACACGATCGTCCAGCGAAGACCCTCAGCTCCAAGCCTCCCCGTACGCAAGCACAGCACGGTCCTGGCCGATACTCGGTCGCCCTCCATAGCGTTCCTGCCCTTGCTCCTGCCCTTGCGTCCTCCGTTGTCCCCCCAACCCCTCGGCGGCAGGAAGCGGTCCGCCCTCCCCGCGTCAGCGCTTCCACGACTCAGCGATTACAGCGATGACGTAAGCCTGCACTAGTGCCCAGCACTCCAGTCGCATCCCTCCCGCACGAGCTCCGGCACTGCTGCTCCGGCTCCGGTAAGCTCTAGTGCTACTGTTACGGCTCCGGCGGGTAGGCCAGCGCCATGCTGAAGGAGGAGTTGGTGCGGGTGAGGGGCCCAAAGCTGGGCGGCTCCGTGACCTCGCAGCAGCCGGGCTCCAGCCGGGACCACAGAGCGCTACCCCCCGCGGGGGAGGGGCCGGCCCCGCTGGGCGGCGGCGGGGGCGGCTCCAGGCCGCCAGCCTCACAGAAGGCGGCCGCCCAGGCCTGGGCGGACCGATTGGAGCGGGGGACAGAACGGCAGGGCGGTAGGTGGGGCGGGGCAAACACGGGCGAGGGGATGGGAAGTGGGAGACCGACTGGTTCAGACAGAAGCTTGCGCGGCCGCGGCCCTGTTGACACCGGTATGTTATCCCGGATCCCGGCGGCGCAGCCACTCACAATGCCCCCAGCCAGCACCTCCTCGCCCGTGGGCCGCTCACCAGGTAGTGCCGCCGGAAGAGCGCAAAGTCCGCCAGGTTGCGGGGGTTGTCGGGCGGCGGCGCCAGCAGCAGCATATGGGGCGGCTGCCGCCTGCTGCCGGAGGCCGAGGCCGACGAGGCAGCGGCGCCGCCACCAGCAGGTCCCGCGGTGGGGCCCGCGGCGGAGGCAGAGGATGCGGCCGCGAAGGTGGCGGTGAGGTAGTCGCACACGGCCCGCTCCCCCGCGTCCACCAGGGCCAGAACCGTCTGGGGGCGGAGCGGAGCTCAGGGGAGATAAAGGGGAGGCCGCTCATATCAGGCACGTCCCGATGGCTTCACACAACAGGCAGCGCCCGGGAAGATGAGCCTCCCGCGGAGAGGTGAGCCCGAGCCAGGGCAGTTGGAGCAGCAGCACCAGAGCTGAGCAAGAAAGCCAAAGGGTCCGAATAGACAAGGCAATCCCCAGGCACGCGCCTGCTTGAGCCCCAGGTACTCGCCTGCTCCAGCTCTTTGGGGATGTCCAACCCGTCCTTGTCACCGCCGCTGCCGCCGGCGGCGCCACGGCGGCCCCTGCCGCCGCCGCCAGCGCGCCTGCCGCTGCCGCCGCGGGAGCTGCTCGCACCGCCTCCCCCCATTCCCTGCAGAGCGTGCGGGGGGGGGGGGACACTTGAGGCGGTTGAGGGGCACGTGGTGCTCTGGCACTTGGACCTGATCCCTGGACGTGTCGAAAAGACGCTTGGTGCGTGGCACAACGTCCCGCGCTCATAGTGAGTGAGCCCCAGCAGGGATGTGTGATGCCGTACCTCGATGATGTACGGCATCATGGCGTCCAGGTGGCTGGCGCCCGCCACGTCGAAGGGCCAGTTCATGGCTGTCAGGTGGTGGGCGGTGGGCGCGGCGGCGGCACCGGGGCCGCGGGCGGAGCAGGCGCGGGCTAGGGAGTGGAACTGCGGGGGCAGTCATGGGCGGACCAGTCTTGTGTTACATGTGCAATGATGTGTTGGGTAACGAGAATGTAATGATGTGTATGTGTAATAATGTAGTAATACAGTTGGGAGTGGAGCTACGGGGAACAAGGCAACCAACCGAGGGCGGATCAGGCTTGTGCCCAACGGACGAGCCACCAGGCAGGTTCCAGTGTGCCATGCGGCACGTGCGGCAGTACGGCAGGCCGACATGCAGCCGTACACGTGGGTAGCACATGGCCCACGCGACTGGGGTGGCCCCGGCCTTGCTTGGCATCGCATCCGCACAGCCACTACAGGGGACGCTGACCACCCGTCGGCAAACCGGCACTTCATCCGCAAACACCTTGACCTTGGACCTTGAAGCCACGAGCAGAGGGGTCGGCCTCCTAGCACCGCTCCAAACTGTTCGTTTCCCTGCCCCGTGCCGCCCCCCTCTCCTGCTTGGCGTCGCATCCGCACAGCCACCGCAGGGGACGCTGGCCACCCGTCGGCAAACCCATGAACCCCCCTGCTCCTAGCACCGCTCCCAACGGTTCATTCCCCTGCCGTGTGCCCCCCCCCCCCCACCCACACACCTTGGCGGGGTGGCAGTAGTCGGGCACGTTGGACCATGAGACGGAGGCGGGGCGGTGGCGGGCCACGAGGGAGGCGGTGGCGGGGTCACCCGGCTCCACGGAGCGAAGGCGCAGCTGGGGGGGGGGCAGGGAGGGAGGGAGAGGAGCGTGGGGTGGCAGAGCGGGACTCGCAACCTTGCATGCACTCCGGGGCGCAGAGAGGGAGGGTTGGGGAGGGCGAGGTGCAAAGGCCGTCGGGCGGGCTGGACGGAGGAAGGCGGGTCGTACGGCAGGAAGATCTGCACGCCCCCTGCGCCCCTGGTCCAGAGCGTCAGGAGCGTTACCGCATCCCGCGCGTGGCCCCACCACTCCGCCACCCTCCCTAGCCCTGGCCCGCTAGTGGTTGAGAGGCCTTACCGCATCCCACACGTAGCCCTACGGTATCCCTCCCCTACGCCCTGCCCGCTCACCTGCACCTCCACCCGGCCGCTCGCCAGCAGCGCCGCCAGCCTCCGCACCCGCTCCCGCAGCAGCGCCGCCCCTGCGCTCACAACGTCCGGCAGCGGCCGCCCGCCGGGGCCGCCCCGCAGGCGGGCGGCGAAGATGTCCCGAGGGTGCAGCGTCTGTGTTGGGGGCAGGGGGGTGAACGAGGCGGTGATAGAGGCAGGAGGCGAATCGGGTGGCCGATGGAGAGACGCACGAGATGAAGATGGAGGGGACAATCCCAATCAATAAAGTACCGGTACATGCCTCGCGACAGACCCTGAACAGTCGGCCTCAGCACAAGCAAGGGATTGTACGCGCCTAGAAGCTTGCAGGCGCTCAGCGCAACACCCAACCGCACGCCACATCGATCTCCCGTGCCCTCAGCGCGCCCCACCTCAAAGCTCATGACCTCCCTGCGTGCCCCGTGCCCGCTTCCAGTGTCGAAGGCCCCCTCTCCCCACCCCCACCCCCACCCCACCCCACCCCACCCCACCCCACCCCACCCCACCCCACCCCACCCCACCCCACCCCACCCCACCCCACCCCACCCCACCCCACCCCACCCCACCCCACCCCACCCCACCCCACCCCACCTCGAGGAAGCTCTCATCCAGGGACCGCTCCGGGCCCCCCCCCGCGGGCGCCACGAACATCACCACACTGCCCACTAGGCCCCCGCCGCCGCTGCCGCCGCCGCTGCCGCTGCCGCTGCCGCTGCCGCTGCCGCTGCCGCTGCCGCTGCCGCTGCCGCTGCCGCTGCCGCTGCCGCTGCCGGCAGCGGTGCCGCTGCTGGAGGAGCCCTTCGCCTTGCCGCCGCCGGCACCCTTGCCGCTGCTGCCGCCGCCACCCTTGCCGCCGCCGCCGCCGCTGCCGCCGCTGCCGCCGCCGCCGCTGCCGCCGCCGCCGCTGGGTGCCTCCAGTCCCGGCAGCTGGCCGGTGAGGAGGTACTCGCACAGGGCCATACGGTCGGCCTGGGGGAGGCGGGGAAGGGGGGGGAGGAGAAGGGGAGGAGGGAAGGAGCTTAGTGCCAGAGCGCTTACCAAAGACGTAGCGGAGGCACCGGTAAGCGGCAACATGTGACGTGAAGCCTAGGGCCCTTCCCAGACAGCTGCCCCCCAGTCCAGCAAAGCGCCACCACCCCTGCAGCGCATTCGCCATCCTGCCGCCCTATCCCTCCCCTCTTCCCATCCGCTCACCCTCTCAGTGAACTCCCCAATGGCACACAGCGTCCGCTTGCGGTCGGCCATCCACCGCCTCCGCGCCTCCGCCAGCGGCACCTCCTTCAGCTGCCAGGCCCGCAGGTACGGCAGTACGGCATCCCGGCCCTCGGCCAGCACGCGGTTGGCATCGCCGCCGCCGCCGCCAGCCCTGCTACCACCGCCGCCGCCGCCGCCGCCCAGCAGCTCTGTCATGAGTTGGGTGAGGGCAGCACGGAAGGCGGCGAGCGTGTCCCGGGTCCAGGCCGCAGAGAACCACACCTGCACGGTCGTGCGGGGGGCAGGGGGGCCGGCGGGGTTGAGGGTATAGCAGGTATCATCGCATGCTTTCAAGGTTGACGACACACCGCTTCAGCACAAAACAGCACCGCACAGCGGCATGGCCCCGAAAGCGCAGCACACAACATTCACACCGCCCCGCACCGCACAGGACAGCACCGCAACAGCACAGCACAGCACAGCACAGCACAGCACAGCACAGCACAGCACAGCACAGCACAGCACAGCACAGCACAGCACAGCACAGCACAGCACAGCACAGCACAGCCCGCACCTGCATGGCGGCCTCCGTGGCCCCGGGCCCTCCGCTCCTCAGCATGCGCTCCAGCACCAGCGTCTTGGCCACAGCGTACGGCGACGCCTCGAAACCCACCCACCGCACCAACACCGGGCCCCCGCCACCGCCGCCGCCGGGGCGGCGGCGGCGGCGGTCTCTGACAGCTGCCGCTCCGCCGCCTCAACCGCCGCGTCCCACTCGGGCCGCGCCAGCGCCGCCGCCAGGGATCCGAGATCCACGAAACCAACCGCCACGTGCGTACGGGCGCCGCCGCCGCCGCCGACGCCAGGGCTGCCGCCGCCGCCGCCAACGGGGTCGGCGGGCGGCATGGGGACTGGCACTATGGGCATGTTGCTGAAGCTGCGGGCGCAGTCGCAGGGGCCGCCTCAAACAGTGCTTGCAGTCAGGGCTGACAACCGCACCGACTGCAGGGCTCACACATCCACCGGGTCCAGGCCCCCAGCCGTGCGCCATCCTGTGCCCCACGCCTGCACCCCGACAGGCCCCACCCCCCACCTGTGGAAGATGGTGGGGTTGTAGCCCGAGGCGCGCACCGAGCGGAACCGCACGGCCCCCGGCGGCGCGGCTGTGAGGAAGCCCAGGCGCTCCGAGACCACGCGGGGGTCCAGCTCGCCCACCCTGTGCGTGGAGAGGGGGGAGGGGATGATGATGTTTTACAGGCTTGAAGCTGCGGGCCAAAACGAGCCAAGAGGCGGCGGCGGAGGAGATAAGAGCTGGCCGGCATGAGGACGAGGGGCGCAAGCTTGGGAGGGCGCGAACGCAGAAGCATGGAGCATGCAACACGTACGTAGCTGAGAAAGCAGCAGCGCCGGGATCAGCAATGGAAGCGTCAAACTCGGGGGCCAAGAGCATAGGAGCGAACGACACGTGCTAATCCGCCGATCCCACGTGCCGTACCGTTTAATCATGATCTCGATCGGGTCGTTGGATGCCGGTATGGCCATGGCCATGAGGTGCCGCCGGATGCCCACGCACAGTTCGTACGCGTCCCACAGCAGCCGCCGGGCGGTGGGCACGTCGCAGCCGGGCGGCCACCTGCAGAGGAGGGGCCAGGCCCGTAGCTAACCAACTTGCACGGCGGCACCTGCCCTGGGTAACGGAACCTACTCTCGAGAGCTGGGGTGCCAGGCCCTTCTCATATGCTTCACCAGCAGCACTGAATTCCCGCGCCGGCTTCTCGCGCCCCGCACCTGCCCAGGAGCCCCCGCCCTCACTACCCCCACCTGCCGCCCAATACCCCAAGCCCGCCCCAGCTACTCGCAGGTTGCCTCACCCCTTCCCCCACCACGACCCCCAGCCCCCACCTGCCCGCCTGGTCGAAGTCCTGATGGAAGGGCGGCACCCGCTCGTCCCGCTGCATGGCGGCCCAGATCAGCGGCTTCTCGCTCCGCATCTTGCGCTGCCGGGCCCGCATGCCTGGATCCAGATCCAGCATGCGCGTCATCATGTTGAGCATCGCCGTACTCTCGACCGGCGCGTTGGGCTGCATCCGGTCCTGGATGTCGCGCTCCCTGCCGTACACCACGCGCTCGTCCTCGTCATCATGCTGCTCGTCCACATCCTCGTCATCGCTGCCCCTGTCGCTATCGTGGCGGTACAGCCTCGTGGAGGCACGGGGCTGCGGACCGCTCCCCGCCGCGGAAGAGGCAGAGGCCGCGGCGGCGGCCTGAGCGGTCTGGATGCGGTCCCGCAACGCCCTCAGCGCCACCACCGCCTCCGCCACTTGCGGCCCAGCCCCGGCCGCCGCCGCCGCCCCCGCCGCCAGGCCCCGCTGGCAGGCTGCCTCCGCCTCCGCCAGCCAGCCCAGCTGCAGCGCTGCCGCCGCCAGCCGCCGGTGCGCGTCGGGGCTGCCTGGCGCCAGGACCACCGCAGCGCACGCCGCCTCCAGCGCCGCCAGCTCCTGCTCGTCGCCTCCGCTGCTGCTGCCGCCGCCGCCAACGGCGCCGCCAGCGTGCAGCCGCGCCGCCGCCAGCTCGCACAGTAGCACGGGCGCCAGCGGCAGGCCCCGCCGCAGCGCCGCCAGGGCCCGGGCGTACGCCTCGAGCGCCAGCGCGTAGCGGCCGGCCTTGAAGTGCACATTCCCATCCTCCTTGGCGGCGGCGGCGGCCGCCAGCTCTGCCTTGACGTCGACCGCGCCTCCGTCACCGCCGCCAGCGGTGCCGTCACCAGCACTGCCGCCGCCGCCGCCAGCGGAGAGGAGGCCGTCGCCTGCCGCCAGGGCCCGCACCGCCTCCCGGCGGCCGCGCGCCTCCAGCTTGGGCGACGGCGCCGTCGTGGCAGTGCCGCCGGTCGCCTCCGTCAGCTGAGTCAGCATGGCCTTGCGCTCGTCGCCGCTGGGGCCGCCACCGGGCATGAGTCCAAAGGAGCGGTAGAGCGCCGCCCGTGCCGCCACGTCCAGACCGAGCTGGCCTAGCGCCAAGGCCGCTCGGAAGTGCGGCTTGGCGGCGGCGGGCTGGACGACGGCGGCGGCGGCGGCGGCCGCCAGGGCAGCGGCGCCGCTGCCGAGCTTCTGGTGCGCCGCCGACAGGTTGAGGAGCGTGCTGAGCAGGAGATCGGATCCGGATCCTGAGGCGTCCGGTAGGCGCAGCAGGGCGGCGGCGAGGGCGGCGGCGGCCTCGGGGTAGCGGCCGGCGGCGGAGTCGCGGCGGGCGGTTTCGAGGAGGGCGGGAGCCGCGTCCGAGGGCGGCGCCGAGTCCAGCAGGATCAGCTGGAGAGGGAGATGCAGTGGGCAAAGCGGACGGTTGGAGGAAGGGCAGATAGGTGGTGGTACGGCACCTGGGTATACGGCATCTGGGGTTACGGCACCTGGGTGTACGGCAACCACGCATCTCACCTCCTTGGGGTTGTCCACGCGCAGTCCCAGCGCGCCATCCGCCATGACCTGGCCGGGACAGGGGCGGGAACAGACAGGGGCAGGGGCGGAGACGGACGCTGTGGGCACATCCTTACGACACATGTAGCCCCACCGCTTGCCACCTCTCAGCCGCCCACCCCACCACTTCTTGATTACCACTCCCACCAAGGCCTGGCCGACCCCGACCACGCCCCAAGCACCCCTGCCCACCCCATGACTGCCCCACTCCGACCGAGGACGCCAACCCAGCCGACGTCCCAAGAACCCCATCATACCCCAGCACAGCCCACCTTGAAGAAGGGCTCCAGGATTGCCACGTGACGGCCCTCGGGCAGCGCCCGCGCGCCCGCCTGCATCCCCGCGGCGCCCTGGAGGTGGGGGGGCAGCAGGTTGTAGACCCCCAGCTGCAGGGGAGGAGAGGAGAGGAAGGAGGGGGAGGGGGTCAGGGCGGAGGCTGTGGAGGCGGGGTAGGGGTCAGACGCGCCGCGGCGGGGTGCGCAAGGGCTGAAGGGGGAGGGGGCCCCTCCTTGCACTCCATACATACAAACCTCACCTGGACCACGCTCCCCTCCTCGTCCTCGACCAGGGACCCCAGGCCCGTCATGAGCACCGGCGGCACCAGCAGGCGTCCCTTGAGCACGCGTCCGCGGTGTGTGACGCCGGGCGTCATGTCCGCGATGGAAATGGGCGTGCACGCCGCGATCGACGGCGGATTGGGGAAGTCAGCAGCGGGCTTGACGTGATGAGCTGTCGTTGTCTGGAAGGTGACGTTGCCGGGGGCATAGTACTGCTGTTGCAGGTCTCGGAGCAGCGACCGATGTCGCGCGAGTAATGCCTTTTTCCGCTCCGCCTTGCCCTCCTCCGACCGCGGCAGTCCCCCAGCCGACTGCTGCATGGCATCGCTGGCCGCAGCGAGCAGCTGGGCTAGCATGTTGGACTGTTGAAGGGACTCCGCGTGAGGATTGCCAAGGCAAAACGATCAGCACGTCACAAGGACAGAAGTCGTATTGCCCGCAAGCACGCGCTACAAAGAGAATAGCCTAAACAACGGCATTAGGCACAATAGCATCAACATGCATGGCAAGCTCGCGATGAGCCGCCACCCGTGAGCAAAGATCAGGGGCCAACCCGTGAGGCCAAAGCAGGTTTCCCGCCAGATCGTTGACGCCCTCCCGGCGCCAAGCTCTCCTCACCCCTTCATCACACCCCATCAATGCGTACTGATTCCGATTCCTTAATTTAGGGATCCACTCTTAGCACATGAATACAGCAAGCAACCGGCCAGGAGTAAGTATCTTCCACCCGGAAGGACGTATCCACAAACACCCCCGGCCCCCCCGTGGCTCCGACAGGCCCTCACAGCCCCCGTCACACACAAATCCCCCTTCCTAGCCCAAAGCCCTGCGCAGCCCAGCCTCTGCTGGCATGCGCCCACAGGGGATAATATTACCCCTGCAGGGATACGAGAGCCGCCGCTCCCGCCTCTCCCCGGGGTCTGCTATGCGGCTCGCGCTCACAACCCACAGCTCAAGCCCCGTAGCCGGGCCGTGATGCTCGGGCGAGGCCAGGGCGCAGGCGGGCTCAGGCTCCCCACCCGAACAGCTGCTGCGCATGATGTGCGCATGATGTGCGCTGCAGCCACGGCGCGAAGGGGTGTGCCCGTGCGGGGCGTGCCGTCGTTCTCTGTGCAGTAAGCTCTGCTCTGTGCCGTAAGCCCTCGCGTCGCATTTGATATCAGCTGGCGCTGGGAGCCGCCCGTCGCCTCGCTTGGGGGCACGCTCCAAGGCTGCGGCCGCGGCTGCGCCCCGCCGCCGGCGGTGATGCAGCGGCAAGGGCGCCGTTCAGCCGCTGCCACGCGCCATACCGGAGCTCCCACGCACCATGTGTGCAGGGCGGATGCTCGGCCAAGCGAGCCCCCGCCACCGCTCCGCCGCCGCTGCTGCTGCTGCTGCCATGCATCCTACATCTTGCCCCGGCGCTTCCCGCCTTTGGCCCCGGCCCGGGGCGCAGGCGCCTGCTGCGCCTTGAGCCACGCGGTCACCTCCGGCCTCCCCTCCGCCACCGACCGCCGCCGCACTCGAGCCCAGTCAACGCCGCAGCCGTTGGCGAGGAGCCAGGCCAGGAGGGAGATGGTGGCCGATGCGTCCCGGCCCTCACCCACAATGTGTTGGAACAGGGCCCGCCCGTCGTCGCGGCCATACGAGACGCCCAGGCGCCGCAGCACCGCCATCGTCCGCACGTCACAGTTGGAGGCAGCATTTAAGTAAGGCTGGCTGTCCGCCTTTGGAGATGGGCGAAGGGAGCAAGAGGAGTCGGGTTAATTGGGGCCACGGGAATGCAGCAGTGTATTATCCGGGCCGCAACGCCGCAGTCCAGGCCGCAGCCAGGGGCACGAGGGTGCACTGGGTTCTGGCTACCGGTACTAGACTTCGCCGATGTGTGTGTGTGTGTGCTCACCGGCTTGGGGCAGCCCCGCTCGGCCAGAAGCTCCAGGGCCGCTTCACAGCCCGACTCTGCCGCCGCCTCCCACGCCTCCTCGCCCACCCCACAGCCGCGCGCCAGCAGCCAGGCCATGAGCTCGACGTTGCCCGACTTTGCGGAATGGCTGAAGAGCTCTGGCGTTAGGCCGCCCATGGCCTCGGCCCCGTACGTCTCCGCCAGCCAGGACAGGCCGGCCAGGGAGCCCGAGCCAGCCAAGCCTTCAGCTGTACGGGGCAGATCGAGGTCGTCATGGCTCGCCGCAGCCACCAGGGCTTGCAGCGCCGCCAAGCACCCAGCCCGGGGTGCGCTGAGCATGCCTAGCTGACTGGGCATGTCTGACTGGGCTTGAGCCCCCGCTCCAGGAGATACGAAACGACCACGGCGTCTGCTGCCTCCCATGATGCTTCGGTCAGGAGTCCATCCGTCAGCCCCACGCCCCGCGCCTGCAGCCACGCCAGCCGCTCCACTGCAGCGCTGCAAGGCAGGGACCTGGAGCGGACGACCCACTCACAGACGTCCTCCGCCAGCGTGCAGCCCCTCTCCAGCAGGAACCCGCACTTGGCCTCCCAGTCAGCGGTGGGGCTGCGGACGGCAGCCGACAGAACGCCAGCGGCGGTCGTGGGGTTCGGCTGCGCCCCGCCTGCTCCGGAGGGGTATGTGCGGTCCCACGCCCGCTGCAGGCCCGCCAGGCCGCAGCCTTGCGCGGCAGCGTCCAGATACGAGTAACAAGATCGGGCTCCAGGCGGCTGCGCCTCCAGCAGCCTAGACGCCAGGCCCTCGTGCCCCTTGCGCAGGGCGGCAGCAATGATGGACTGGTTGCTCTCCAGAATCACCCCTCCTCGAGGCTCCAGGCACCAGTCGACCACCTCGCCGCGGCCCCCGGCTCCGGCCGCCTCCCCAGTGATCAGCGCAGCCTCCTTTACCCAGGGCACGCGCCCCGGCCCCACCAGCCACTGGCACATCCCCAGCTCGCCAGCCCCCGCCGCAGCATGGAGGGCTCCGACTGTGAGAGGGCAGCCCGTCTCTGCCACTGCCGCCTCCAGGTTCGCCACGTCCCCGCTGGCGGCCGTCAGGCATACCAGCTGCTGCCGCTTCGCCAGCGTCAGGACCCGGCACACGCGCCGGCACTCGGAGGCGAAGCACCAGCGCGGCACGGGCTGGGCGGGGCGCACGGTGGTCCGGTCCGCGAACTGCTGCGCCGTGGCCCGGCACACCAGTCGCAGCGTGCATGCCACCTCGTTGTCAGATAGGAAGCCAGCGATGCAGTATACGATCTCGGGAAGCCAGACGCGCGAGGCATAAGGGTCGCGGGCAAGCTGGTTGCTGGTTCCAGCTGCACCGCTCAGCCTGGCCTGCTCGGCACGCCTCGTTATCATCGCCGCCTGGGAGGCCTGTGCAAGTCAAGCGAGCAGGAAAGCGCTTGGCTTCGCGACCGCGGGTGCACCTTCGGAAGCGACTGTGGCTCTTAGCAATGGTTTTATTTATACACGCATTCATATGCAGCGAACAAGCTTGACCATCCGCGGCGAACGTGCTTAGTCCCCGCCACGGCACGCTCCAACACCCGCCTGCCCCCTGTTCGACCCGGCATGGCTGCGGGTTGTTGCCCTAGCCTGCCATTTACATCATGACCTGGATATGAAGCATTGCCCGTGTGGCCTCCACAACGAGTCCGCGTCTCGCATCATCTCTCGACACCCGGCCATCGCTGCACACGGCATCGGCCCCAGGCGCCGTCCACATTGGCAGACATGCCGTGATACGCGCTTCCGGCCTTAAAGCTATGCCCGTGCTGGACAGGGTCTCTTCACCCAATCTACACGGCCGCTGCTGGAGGCCGCAGAACAGCACAACCCGTTGCGAGCGCAACGGTTGCCCCCGCTTTGGCACGTGCTCCTCGGCCTTGGCCCGTCCGTGCCATCCCTACATACTTGAGGCACCCCGGGCCTGCAGGGCACATGTGCTGCTCCTCTACATGCCACTGTAAGCAGCAACTCCCGCCATACCAGCAATTCGCACGTGCACGTGCAGTGCTCCCGGCCTCGAGGCAAGGCCTCTCCCAAGCGATAGCACCGAGCCTCTGACGTAGCATCAGCTGCCCTGTAACCCTCTGTCCTGCCCTGTCTCAACGCCAAAGGCGCATGCGTCTCAGCCTTTCCAGCAAGACCTCTTCGATGCATCCAACCATACACGAAAGGGCGCACTACCACTCAGCTGAGCCCCAACCGTCCTGCCCTGCCGCCACCCATCCAAGCCACCGCTTTGTCAACTTCCCCTGTACTTGCAATCCCGTCACCACAATGAGTCCAAGGTCACCACATGTCATTTTTTCCGAGCCACCCGGGCGCAAGGGCCGTGCTCCCGGCCTCCAGACTAACCCTCTTCCCGGCTGGGCAGCCAAACCGCCACCAGCCGGCCAGAGCGCAGCGGCCGCCTTGGCACGGCTGCAGCGCCGCCGCCTGTTCCACCAGGCTCCTTGTTAAAGGCGCGGCTTCAAGGCCGCGGCCGCAGCTGAGATGCCGCCCGAACGCCGGTTATGGTGCACAGGGTGGTAGCGCGCCGCTTAGCCGCTGCCGTATGCTAAGCTCGAACCCCCCACGCACCATGTGCGCAGGGCCGGTGCTCGGCGAGGCCCCGCCTCTGCTCCGCCGGCGCTGCTGCTGCCCGCCGGCCGGCCGGCCGGCGCTGCTGCTGCTGCCACCTTGCCCCTGCTCTGCGCCCTACTTCTTGCCCCGCCGGCGCTTCCCGCCCTGGGCCCCGCCGGCCCGGGGCGCAGGCGCCTGCTGCGCCTTGAGCCACGCCGTCACCTCCGGCCTCCCCTCCGCCACCGACCGCCGCCGCACTCGAGCCCAGTTGACGCCGCAGCCGTTGGCGAGGAGCCAGGCCAGGAGCGAGATGGTGGCCGATGCGTCCCGGCCCTCACCCACTATGTGGTGGAACAGGGCCCGCCCGTCGTCGCGGCCGTACGAGACGCCCAGACGCCGCAGCACCGCCATCGTCCGCACGTCATAGTTGGAGGCGGCTTCTAGATAAGGTTGGCCGGCCGCCTTTGGAGATGGGAGAAGGGAGCAAGAGGAGTCGGGTTACTTGGGGCCACGGCAATGCAGCAGTGTAATATGCGGGCCGCGTTGCCGCAGTCCAGGCCGCAGCCAGGGGCACGAGGGTGCACTGGGTTCTGGCTACCGGTACTAGACTTCGCCGATGTGTGTGTGTGTGTGCTCACCGGCTTGGGGCAGCCCCGCTCGGCCAGAAGCTCCAGGGCCGCCTCGCAGCCCGACTTAGCCGCCGCCTCCCACGCGCTCCGGTCCCAAGAACAGCCATGCAGCCGCAGCCAGGCCAAGAGCTCGACGCTGCCCGAGAGTGAGCCGCGGCGGAAGAGCTCCGAGCTGAGGCCCCCGATGGCCTCGGCCCCGTACTTCTCCACCAGCCAGGACAGGCCGGCCAGGGAGCCCGCCTCCGCAGCGTCACAAGCGCCAAGGTCTAGGTCTCGTTCGTCCTCGTCCTCGTCATCCGATGCCTCCGATGCCTCCAGCATCTGCAGGACCTCCATGTGCCCTGCCTCCAACGCCGCCAGCTTGGCGTGCACGTCCGGCTTCAGCCCCCGCTCCAGCAGGTACGACACGAGCACGGCGTCGCCCCGCTCCGCCGCGGCGCCGAGAGCAAGGGACATTCGGTGATTCAGACCCACGCCCCGCGCCTGGAGCCACGTCAGCCGCCCCACTGCTTCGGCGCCAGTTACGGACTCGGACTCGGTGACCCACTCGGGGCTGCCCGCAGGCATCACGCAGCCCTTCTCGATTAGGAACTCGCACTTCTGCCTCCAGTCAGCGGTGGGGCTGCAGACAGCCCGGCCCAGAGCCTCGTTGGCAACCAGCATCTGAGGCTGGCCCTCGGCTGCGCGCCAGCTCTCCCACGCCTGCTGCAGGCACGCCAGGCTGCAGCCCTCGGCCACCGCTTCGAAAGCCCAGTGCAAACAGCCCAGCCCCGGCGGGTGGGCCTCCAGCAGCCTAGACGCCAGGCCCTCGTGCCCCTTGCGCAGGGCGGCGCTGACGACTCCTAAGAAACTCTCGGGGTGAAACTCGGCAGGTTCAACCCCTTTCCGAGGCTCCAGGCACCAGTCGACCACCTCGCCGTGGCCCCCGCGTGCGGCGGCCGCCCCGGTGCGTGTAGCAGTCTCCTCGTCCCAGGATGCGCGCCCCGGACCCACCAGCCACTGGCACATCCCCAGCTTGCCGGCGCTCGCTGCAGCTCCGAGGAGCAACTGTCCCAGCGTGACCGCGAATGGCATCTCGACTGCAGCACCGAAAGGGCAGCCCGTCTCCGCCAGCGCCGCCTCCAGGTTCGCCACGTCTCCGCTGGCGGCCGTCTGGCACAGCAGCTCACGCCGCTTCCACACAGCCAGGCCACGGCACACGCGCCGGCACTCGGAGGTGAAGCACCAGCGCGGCACGGGCTGGGCGGGTCGCACGGTAGTCCGGTCCGCGAACTGCTGCGCCGTGGCCCGGCACACCAGCCGCAGCGTGCATGGCACCTCGTTTTCAGGCAGGAAGCCAGCGATGCAGTGGACGATCTCGGGCAGCCAGACGCGCGAGGCATCTGGGTCGCCGGCATGCTGGTCACTGGTTCCAGCTGCACCGCTCATCCTCTTGGCCTGCCTGCCACGCCTCGTGCTCATCCTAGCCTAGCAGGAGGCCTAGTTTGCTAGTCAAGCGAGCAGGAAGCGCTTGGCTTCGCGACCGCAGGTGCACCTTTGCGAGCGCGGGTGCACCTTCGGAAGCGACTGAGGCTCTTAGCAATGGTTTTATTTATACACGCATTCATATGCAGCGAACAAGCTTGACCATCCGAGGCGAACGCGCTTAGTCCCCGCCACGGCACGCTCTGACACCCGCCCGCCCCCTTTTGACCCGGCATCGGGGCGGGTTGTTGCCCTAGCCTGCCATTTACATCATGACCTGGATATGAAGCATTGCCCGTGTGGCCTCCACAACGAGTCCGCGTCTCGCACCATCTCTCCTACACCCGGCCATCGCTGCACACGGCATCGGCCCCAGGCGCTGTCCACTTCTGCAAGACATGCCGTGATACGCGCTTCCGGCCTGCCAACTAGGCTTCGTCCTTGACAGGGTGCCATCACCATCTACTTAGCAGCTGTCGGAGCAAAGCACAACCAACGCGGCCCCTGCAGGCCCTTGCGCGCGCACCGCTTGCCCCCGCTGTGGCACCGCTTGCCTCCGCTGTGGCACGCGCTCATCCCCTGACCCGTCCGTTCCCGCCCATCCCTACCCCGCTGAGAGCCGCCCGAGCCTGCAGGAGGTAGGAGTTATGTGCTGCTCCTGTAGGTTGGCAGTTCCCGCTTTCCAGCACTTCGCGTGTACATACTCCCGTCAGCTCAACGAGGTCCCATTGACCTCTTGCTTCCTCGAACTCCAGTCCCCAGTGCTGCCTCCAGGCAAAGCATCTACCCGGCAGTAGCACTGACGTAGCATCAGCTGTCTCATACCCCCCCTAGCCCCTAACCTGCCCTGCCTCAACGCGAAAGGCGCATGCAACCGCACCTACGGTGCAGGGCCCCATGCCAACCCTGTGAGCCCCAACGGTAGGGCCCCACTGCCACCCAACCGAGCCACCGCGCAACGCCGCAACCATTGATTGCACTAAAGCTTTGAGCCTGGGCCGACGCGCACAGCAGGACAGCGCCTCAAGATCCATGATCCACCATAGACGCTTCACACACCCAAACCTTGTCAAGAAATGTCGAGATATCCGGAGGAACGACAAACACACAGCAGCGTGAGCGGACACCCGCTGAACATTGCGCGTCAACACCACATGACACCATCAGAAAGCTTCCCCAGGCTGACGCCCGTCAAACAGCCCCCATCGGCCGCTGCATGTACAGCGTTCACGCATGCACAGGTACACTGGTTCACCTGGTCATACTGCTAACAGCACGGCGTGCCACGGTCGCCTGTCTGTCAGTCACAGCGGAGGCAGCACGCGGTTGCACCCTCCAATCCTTATTAGCCTTTAAAGTAACATGATTATGTCACGCGCAGGCATGTATTGAGGCTGGGCACAGAGCCCTTTGCGCCCGGCTGCGGGCGGTACCACGCCGGCGGCCTCGCGCACCCCCCATGTTCCCGGCTTCCCACAACCGCGTCTGGGGCACCGGCTCCCATCCAGCCTACTCCCTTGACACCAACGTACTGGCCCTGTCAACGTCAAAAGCTACAAGCCACTCTGCTGCGCATGCGGCCACCTGCCCTAACGCACCCACGGAGCCGCTCCTGCCCAGGAGCTTGCAACAGCCCCTGCCCGGAGTGCCCGCAGCCGCTACCGCCCTGCTGAGCACCGGGCTGAGGGCCGCCTGCCGCAAGCGCCGCCGCCGGACGCAGGGGGCATCGGAGCAGCGGCTGCCGAGGCGCCGGCACAGCAGCGCCACCGCCTGCTCCAGCAAGGGAGTCGATGGGCCGCGGCGCCCCGATACCAGCTGCAGCGAAGAGCGGCCCTTCGGTACGACGCTGCTGGCGTCAAGCGCGTGTCTCCTTGCTTGGAGGCATGCTTCAGGCTGCGGCCTCAGTTGCGGTATCGCGCCGCGGATCGGCCGTGGTGCCGCGGTAGAGTGCCGTACAGCCGCCGTTGCCCAGCGCACCCTCCGTGCAGGCTCGGTCGAAAGAGCGCGGTGCCGCCACCGCCCCGCCGCCGCTGCTGCTGCCCAACCCTGCTATGCGCCCCACTTCTTGCCCCAGCGCTTTCCGCCCTGGGCCCCCGCCCGGGGCGCAGGAGGCTGCTGCGCCCTGAGCCACGCCATCACCTCCTTCTTGCCATCCGGAAAGGTCCTCCGCTGCACCGCCTTCTGCGCCCGGTCCCAGTCAACGCTGCAACCGTTGGCGTGAAGCCACGCGAGGAGTGAGACGGTGGCTGCGCCGTCCGAGCCCTCTGCTGCAACCTGGTTTAACAGCGCCTGCCCGTCATCGCGGCCGTACGGCACCTCCAGACGCCGCAGTACCGCCATCGTACGTACGTCATCGCTCAAGGCAGCCCCCCGGTACGGCTTGCCGTCAGTCTGTACAAGAAGGGCGCAAGGGGGAGCAGGGAAACTGTCAGGGGCAAAGCTGCGTCAGGACACGTGCATGCAGCGACCGGCGATGCAGACCGCAGTCAGGGGCAACGGCAAGGAAAGTGGCAATCGCACAATCGTGGCTGCGGATCCAGGGCACGGCCGGCCGCAGTCATTACACCTCCAGTCGAACTGGGCCCCCCTGCTGCTCACCGGCTTATGGCAGCCTCGCTCCGACAGAAGCTCCAGGGCCGCCTCGCAGCCTGATCCCGCTGCGGCCTCCCACGCTGCTTGGTCGTAGCCACAGCCCCGCGCCAGCAGCCAGGCCATGAGCTCGACGTTACCCGACTTTGCGGAGTGGCTGAAGAGCTTGGGCGTCAGGCCGCCGATGGCCTCGGCCCCACACTTCTCCACCAGCCAGGACAGGCCGGCCAGGGAGCCCTCCTCCGCAGCGTCCCAAGCCAAGGTCTCCATGTCGCAGTCCTCGTCCTCAATTTCCCCGGCTGCCTCCAGCATCTGCAGGACCTCCGCGTGACCGGCCTGCGCTGCCGCTAGCTTGGCGCCCATGCCCGGCTTCAGGCCCCGCTCCAGGAGGTACGACACGAGTACGGCGTCGCCCTTCCCCGCTGCGTCAGACATAGCGGTTGACATCTCGTCGTCCAGCTCCAGGCCCTGAGTCTGGAGCCACGTCAGCCGCTCTATCGATTAGCGCCAGATACGCGTTTGGATTTGGCAACCGAGTCGCTGGCACCCGGGGGCAGCTCGCAGCCCCTCTGCAGCAGGAACTCGCACTTGGCCCTCCAGTCGGGTGTGGGGCTCTGAAGCGCCATGCTCTGGATTGCGCACGCTCGGTTCATGTCGGGGCGCTCCTCGTCATCCTCCCCGCCAAAAAAGCGCTCCCACACCCGCTTCAGGCACGCCTGGCTGCAGCCCTCCGCGGCCGCGTGCACTGCCGAGCTGCCAATGTCGAGATTGATGGGATGCGGCTCCAGCAGCCTCCACGCCAGCCCCTCGTGCCCCTTGCGCAGGGCCGCGTCGACGATCCTCGAGAACCGTCGATATCGAACTCATCGGAGTCAAACTCCTCGCGAGGCTCCAGGCACCAGTCGACCATGTCGCCGTGGCCCCCGGCAGCGGCAGCCTCCCAGCCTCGGCGTGTGTGGCCGTCTCCTCGTCCCAAGATACGCGCCCCGGCCCCACCAACCAGTCGCACATCCCTAGCTCGCCTGCCCCCGCCGCAGCTCCGAGGAGCAGCTGACCCAGCGTGCCGTCTTTCATTTCCATGCTGGCATCAGCGGTGATCGGGCAGCCCACCTCCGCCAGCGCCGCCTCCAGGTTCGCCAAGTCCCCGCTGGCCGCCGTCAGGCACAGGAGCTGCCGCCGCTTCGCCAGCGTCAGGCCCCTGCACACGCGCCGGCACTCCGAGGCGAAGCACCAGCGCGGCACGGGCTGGGCGGGGCGCACGGTGGTCCGATCCGCGAACTGTTGTGCCGTGGCCTGGGAGACTAGCCGCAGCGTGCATGCCACCTCGTTGTCAGGGAGAAAACTGCCGATGCGACCGACTATCTCCGGCAGCCACGCTCGCGAGGCATCGTCGGCAGCCTCGCTAGCATGCTTGGAGATGGCTTCGGCGGCCTCGCTGTACTACCTGGACTGCTTGGCACGCCTCGTGCTCATCTTATCTGACAGGGAGGCTACTAAGAGACGGTATGTCGGTGCGCTCGGTGCACGCGGCTGCACTGGCTGCGCCTTCAGTCCGTCTTCAGTGTAGCAATTGTGTTATCTGTCCATGTAATCTATGTGCACGCTAAGCGACAGTTGGTGGCGGAGGACGCGCGAGGGAAAAGAAGTCAACACGGAGTCACCCCCCTGGCGTGTGGCCCCTTCACCCGCCCGCCACCACGCTCCGACACCCGCCCGTCCCCGTGCGTAGCAGTTCCTGAGTAGTGTCCATGCACCTGCATACCCGTCATCAAACCTGAGTAGTGTCCATGCACTTGCATACCCGTCACCACAACGTCACCATATCTCGCGAAATGATGATTGCAGCCCAGAGCCCGGCAAGCCCATAACCCTTGCATAGCCGTGCTCAGCAGAAAGCCACCCGCCCCGTCCATTCGGCCGCTGCTGGCACCGACAATGCCTCGGCCAACTCAAGCATGACGTAGGCTGCTGGCATCGGTATAGGTATGGCATAGGTAAATTCCCCCCCTCGGCAAGAAGCGTTCGGGTCCTTCGGGCTTTGGGGTTTGTTAGGAGACAGAGGCCTCGATTGAGGGGGGACGGGGGGGAGATGTATGATGCGCTGCCGAGGAGGGCCATGGGTTTCCCGGCGGCCCCCGTGGCCGTTCGAGGCCGTTCGCTTCGCCGGCAGCGCCCCCAAGGCGCAGAAGCATACACTTCGTTCGACTGTTCGACTTCACATCGCGTGAAGTTGCTTCTGGACGGTTGCGGCTCCCTATCTTCAAACAAGAGTGAAGATGCTCGCCAGCTCCTGCCTCCTGCGCCCTTCCCACGCCTCCGGCCCCTTCTCACACTGCGCTCCCGGTGGCGGCGGAGGGGCGGGTGCTAGACACCAGGTCACGCCCGAGCGGGCCATCAGCGGGCCATCAGGGGCCATCAGCGGGCCATCGGCCGGCGCTCGTGCTGCTGCTGCCTAGAGCTCCGTTCGTGCGCTCTGCCTGGGCAAAATGCTCCGCCGTCACGGGGCAGCGCGGGGGCCACACTTGGCGCAATGTGGGCAATCAACCGCCCTTACTTCCCTGTGAGGTGCGCGGTGGGCTGCGGACCCGCTACGCAGCCCGGCTGGCACCTAGGCACCGCAGCTCTGCGTGACGGACGCTCCACACGCGGGGTTGGCGCCACCCCCAACCGTGAAAGTGGTGTTGAGGCAGGCGCTCCTGCCGTAGCCCGCCATGTAGTTGGCGTGGGTCGCCAGCGGGGTGGTGCCCTTCCATACGTCGGCCGAAAGCGCCTGGGCCACCGCTGCTCCCACGTTCTTCCCGGCGGAAACGGGGCCGCAGAGCTGCGGCGGGGACGGGCGGGACAGGGCCGGGTGGGGTGGGGTGGGGTGGGGTGGGGAGCGGCGAGTTGGGCCGAAGTAAGGCCAGACCCGCCCGGCGCCCCGCTGCTTGATTGGCGCTGACCCTCCCAGGCCCACATGGGGGCCCAGCGCGCTTCCAACCGTGGGCGCAGGAGGTTGTGTTTGTCTTGTAGCACGGGCACCGGTTGTGAGGACCGCCCCCCCCCCCGGTGCCTTGTGTGCCAACCTGCAAGCCCACAACGACCTTCAAGTGCCCGGTAGTGCCAGCTGCCCCCCTGCTCACCCGGACCTCGCTTCGCCACACGGAGAATCCCTGTTCAAAGTAGTCCGCCTGGCTGTAGCGGCACGTGGAGACGGTCCAGTTCTGAGCGTCACGCGCGAATTGGCGGCCCGCCGCGCGGCCCACCGCGAGCTGAATGTCGGGCACCAGGTTCGTACGCGGGCAGCATGAGACCGGGTGGGGATGATCGTACGGCGGAAGTCCACCTCATGCACTGGCTGGTGCAGGGCGGCAGCGGTGGGGGCGAGGGCGAGGGCACGGGGCGGCACATGCTCGTCCACTTGGTTCCGCACACAGGGTCCTTGGTCTTGCCGGTCGCGCTGAAGCTAACGTTGAAGCATGTGTTTGAGGGTTCCGATGTGAAGCCCGTGATGCCCCGTGCGTGGTCCTCGAGTGAGATCTTGCCTTGCCACGAGTTGTACGACAGCGCCTGGGCGACGCGGGGCCCCATGCCGGGTGTCGTGGCGCCGCAGATCTGGGGTGGCGGGGAGGGAAAGGAGACACGGGAGACGAGTTACGCGAAAAGCAGGCCAGCAAAGTGCAACGATTGCACTTGTCGGCAACTATCCGCAGCCCTGCTCTTGCGAGGGCGGGGAGGGAGGGCACGGGGCGGTGTGCGGGGCGGGAACTCGAGTGGAACCAAGCCCTCCTCAGGTACTCGGCTCGTCTGCCCCCCATCCCTTGGTCTGCCCCGTTATGTTGGAGGGGTCCCTCTCTTCCCCACCCCAAGCAAGCCGCAGCATGCTCTCGCATCAAACAAATCCCCACCTGGACCTTAATGTTGTGGCCGGCAACGCTTGAGTTAAAATCGTCAATGACGATGGCCTTTCAAGTTGACACCTTCCACCTGCCCAGGCACACACAGGGAGGAGCGCTTACTTCCGTTGCCGGTTGCACCAACCGCCGCATCGCAGCGAAAAATCAGTTATCCATCCGTTTTCATCCGTACCGTGTTGGTTCATCAACCGACTATGCCTCCCACGCCCATTTTGCCGTGCCTGGCTTGCCGTGCTGCGCTTGTCGCGTGGTTGGTGGTTGGGAAGCTGTGCGACATGGAGCTGCACCATGGGCCTGATGCGGTTGGCGAGGAGAAAGGAGTGTGCATACGACAAGCGCTAGTTGCTGGATGGCTGAGGCGGCGATAGCGAGGCGAGGGCTGAACGCGAGACCAATCCGGGACGAAATGGGGGCAAACTCGGCGGAAACCGTTGACAAACTCGGCACAAACTGCTCCTGTGCTCCTGCCTCCAGCGCCTTCCGCAGTGCGCGACATGCATCCGTGCTTTGGTTCTGCTGGCGCTGCTTGCCCCCGCCACTCAAGGAGAGATGGGTGCAGAGGATCAGGGGCCTTGGTGCGCGTGGCTCAAGGGGACCGAGTGCGCGCACGGAGCTCGCCCTGGGTTGGCAGCAGGAAGACAGGGGCGGCAAAAGAGGACCGCGATAGACGGTATACTGATACGGGATTGCGGGAGGGTCGGACAAGTGTGGCGGGATATGCATCCTGGAAAAGGGCTGACCCGCAAACCCCCCGCACACTACTGTCTGGAGCCGAGGCGACGACTGATCCAATGCAAAGCGGTGACGCTTTGCCGGAGTAAGTGCCTCCAAACACAACCAAATTTTTCGCTCGCCTCAGAAGGCGTGCACGTTGTGCTTACTCGGGAATGTGCGTCTTGCGCGCCGAGGACCGTTGAACACGTTCGTGATGCGGAGAGCCGAGTAAGGAGACTCGTCAAACCGGGGGAGTGGTCGTGCGGAATACGACCGGCGGGGAAGGGAAACCGGTGCGGAAGGGAAACCGGTGCTAGGGCACGGCCGGATGCGGGTCCGGTCAGGTGCCTAGTGCAGTGCGGTGCTTAGGCGTTGCAGTGCGGGCTCGGTGTCGTGACTCGGGTCGTGTAGACCTGGGGGTCACGGGAAGGGGAGAGAGCGGACAGGTGCAAGCAGGCTGTCCTAGCGCTACGCGTGTCAGGTGAGTGCGGGTTGAGTACGCACCGTCACCTCGCTATCGCTCGTCTCCTAGTGCGGGTTGGTACCTGGGGGCGTACCTTGTTGGGGTATAGGGTGATCCCCTCGTGCGGAGTCTCGAGTGCGCGTGCGTATAGAGGCCCCGGCTAGTTCCTAGGGTACGGCGTCCCGTAACCGGAGATGGGAACGTTGGGGGGGGTGCAGCGGCAGTATGCGGTGCCGGGGTGCTGGTATTGGGTGCACCGGAGGCACTAAGGGGGTTGGTGGTTGGCTAGGAGGGGGTCTTAACCGCCGCGTCTCCTAGGAATCACTTAAGCGGTCAGGCGCAGGTTTGTCCTTGCGCGGACCTGGGGGAGAGAAGGGGCGGGGCCGTTAAGAGGGCAGGCCGCCGTGCCGGAGCGCTGGGCTGGGCACTGGGGGAGATGTGACGGCGGGCAAGACCGCCTGCGTCACTCAGAGGGCCGGCAGGGATATCCTGCAGGCGGAGGGTAGTGGAACCCGGGAGAAGGGGGAGCTTCCGCTCGTGTGGCGGCCTGGCAAGTGGTTACACCTGCGAGGGGGCTCGGGGAAAGGGAGCCCAGGGGGGGCTTTAGGGACGGGGAGGAGAGCTCCTCACGTCCTGGGCCGGCAAGGTTGTCTTGCGGGCAAGGGATTGCGTGGAACCGGCAGGGGGAGTGGTACCGCCTCACGTCCGGTTGGCTTGGCAGGTAAGAAGACCTGCAAGCTCGGGGAAAGGGAGCCCAGGGGGGCTTTAGGGACGGGGAGGAGAGCTCCTCACGTCCTGGGCCGGCAAGGTTGTCTTGCGGGCAAGGGATTGCGTGGAACCGGCAGGGGGAGTGGTACCGCCTCACGTCCGGTTGGCTTGGCAGGTAAGAAGACCTGCAAGCTCGGGGAAAGCACAAGTGGTGGCACACGGGGGGAAGGGGGGCTTCCGCGCGTGTGGCGGCCTGGCAGGGGGGCGACCTCCTGCGGGCGTTAAAGGAAAGCGGGGCTAGCAGGGCCTAGGCTAGCCGAGTTCCGGGTATGTCGGGAGCGACCTAAGCAAGCAGAGCTTAGGCAGGTCGCGTCGTATCGCGGTGCGTGTGTGTGGGGAGCGGGTGTGTCGGGGGAGCGGGTGAAGGATGCGGGTTTACAGGCGCGATATCAAGTGCGCGGGTGATCAGTCCGAGCGCTCGCCGAGTACCGAGAACGAGTCGAGAGAGTTTGGGGGGAGAGAGTTTGGGGGGTTTGAGGCTTGTTGGCCTCGGGGTTGGTGAAGGTTATGCTGGAAATGCGGCCCAGCGGCTCTATAAGCCTCCCGTCGCGCCCGGATTGGTACGGCAGCCGCCTCATGCGGCTCCGCGGCCCGGGATGGGCGCTCCGTCCGGCTTCCCCAGAGGTGGAGCTGCCGGAACTCTGCTGGCGAGTTTGGGGGCTTGGGCCGTTCGGGTGCCGGAGTTGCGCTTGGGGCCGCCCTGTGTGTTTGGGCGGCCCCTTGATGACCGGAGGTATCCAAGTGTGTGCGGAGGAGGGCGGCGGAAGGCCGGGCGCGGCGGCTACGCGTTCGGCCGAAGGCTTGGCTTTGTTGGGGCCTCTCTCCTCGAGGGTTGCCTCCGCCGGCCTGTTCTTGCGCCCAAAGACCACGGTTCACCTAAGGCTAACACAAGGGGGCCGGCCTACCGCCTCACGGGCTGCCGCGCCCCCGGACCAAAACTGCCTACCCGAACCTCACGCTCCTACCTAGTCCGGTCACCTTTGCTAACTCTTTAAGCTAATAACCACGCTATCTCCGTTCTCTCCGCTCCTTCCTGCAGGTTCTCGTACTTGGCGACCGTCCAGCTGGGTCTCCCGTAGCTCGAATCATGATCTTCTTGCCCTGGTGTCCATACTCGGAATAGCTCCTTACCAATATGCGGGCTCGGGCTCAATAGGTGAGCTTGTTTGGCTCACCGCTCGGGCTTCTTTTCTCCTCCTTCTCCGTTACGCCGGCTGACGCACCAGGCTATGCTGCAATAGCATAAGGCTCCTAGCGCTTTGGTCGGCTGGCTTGCTGGAAGCTTTCGGGGAAGTCGCGCCATCGGGCTGGGGCCCGGAAACGCTGCCGCCTCGCGCTTTCGCGCTCGGCTGGCTCACATATGGCTCCGGTCATCCTTCGTTTTTGGTGTTACAGAGGGCCCGGGGCTTGGGCTCCGGGCGTCGCCATCCGCTGCCTCGGCGTCAGGTTCCTCTCGCAACTGCGCCAAGCGGCGCTTAATAATAGATAGCTTAATAAGCACGTCGAACTGTGGCTCCCGAAGTGGGGAGCTCACACGCCGTCCGACGGCACGTACCCTGGTCGTCCCTTGCTCCTTCTCGCAAACCAGTCTTTACCGGCGGGGTGTCCACGCGTCACCGTCACGCCAATAGGTAATCCTTTACATATGTGATGACTACTTGCCTTTGAACAGCTGATCCAATGTGGGGGGAGTTGCGGCACGCCGTCCCGGCGGTTGAACCCACGCGGGAAACTTCAATAAAGCAGCCAATTGTCGTGTCCACCGTCTCTATTCAAGGGCTCACAAAACCATGCCCGCTGCGGGTGTACCCTCTCTCCTCAGGGGAGGAAGAGAGGTAGAAAATATATAGCACTCGCCCTCAGAAGGGGCGTTTTGAAAGGGGTGTCCAGCGGCTGCTGGGGCCGCACTTAAGAACCTGGCCGTTAGGGGGGTGAATAGGGTTGCGTGCTTGGTGCAGGATTGATCGTGCAGTGCTTTGATGATGAAGGTGGTAACCCAAACGGTTATGAATAGAAACCCAAGTCGATCTCAACTCTACTTAGTCCAGATCCAGGTCCGATCCGGAACTGTCCACGTCCATCTGCATGGCCGTGCGCGCGGCCGCCAGGTCGTTGTTAACCTCGGCCAGCTGCACCTCGAGAACGTCAATGCGTGTCTCCAGGGCAAGTTCAGAGGCGTGTTTAGCGTTGATGACCTCAATCAGCTCCCAGTGAAGGGTGCCGGCCTCTGCCTCAAAGAAGGTGGTGCTGGATCGGGCGGAATCGCGCTCAGCGGTCAGTACCTTAATGCGTGTCAGTAGCTCGGCCCGGTCCAGCTATGAGGCCTTGCCCGAGCCCTCTCCCGCCTAGGCTCGGGCAGGTCCACTTTCCCCAGGGGTGCAGGTTTCTCGGGCAGCCGGCCGGCCTGCCCGAGAGGCTTTTCTGCAGACGCAATTTTGCCCCGCTCACAAACGGCCTCCCAAGGCTCGCATTGGGTTATGGTTGACGACTAGAGGGGCTGCGTGGAGGAGCGCGCGCGGAACAGCGCGTCCCGACGACGGCCCCCGCGGACCGTACGCGGCATGGCGGGCAGCCCTACTCCTTGCCCCGTAGCCAGGGTACTGAGCCAGCCATACGCACAGCCGCACAAGTACTTGCCTTACATGCCGCAGCAGTGTTGCAATGGGCAAAGGCAAGCTAGATTACCCCATTGAGAGAGACCTGCGTAATGCGCAAAGGAACCGCAAAAGACGGAATGATGGCGACGAAGGAAAGCGCAGCGGCTCTGGCGGTTCCGGCGGCACCCACAAACAGCAGAAGAAACAACAGAAGACAATAGCCCCGAAATTAGTCGACCACAATGCCCACGATGACGATTTCTTCCGTGGTGATGACAGACACGACAACTTAGACGAGGAGAGCGAAGGAGAAGAGGAACCGCTCGACAGCGACGCTGAGGGCGATGAGGAGCTTCCGGACGACCTGCCTGCTGAAGGAGAGGTCCTCGCTAGCTATCTGCAAGACTATGCCGAAGCTGCGACCTGTCGAGGGGAGATGCATGCCGCCGCAGCCAGCGCGCTTCGCGGCCAGACCGCCATCGTGGTGTCCGCGTGTCCGCGCTGCGGCAGCAAGGCGTCGCCGCCAAAGCTCTGCCCTGTGACCATCGTAACCTGGGACCAACCGATCCAGGTTCAGATGCCGGTGTCCCGGTGCGCGCCGTGTGGGTTATGGCTCCACGTGCAGCCTACCCAGGCTGACTGCCTGCCCGACTCCCGGCCAGGCTGGAACCTCGGCCTGTCGCGCTCGGGCCAGAGCTTGCTCTGGTGGCACAAACCAATGCTGCAAATGTACGACGTCCTGTGCTTTCGTACGCGCAAAGGTTCGGCGGAGGCCTTCAGCCAGTCCATCTTGGACAACTGGGGGCGCAACGGGTATCCCTGCCCCGATACCGTCTCAAGCACAACCCTCAGACAGCGCTTCCGCCAGTCGCTGCTGCTCTTCTTCGGAGGAGAAGCTGCTGTTGACGAGTATCCCGAGCACACGATAGAGTCGTGGCCGAGGGGAGCCGGCAACGGTTGCCCGTGCTGTGGCTGCTCGGTGACTTGCAGCAGGCCGCAGGTCCCCGGTCCACAGCCTGAGCCGAGGGCGGAGGCGGAGCAGGAGCAGGCGGGGGCCGAGGCGGGGCCCCAGCAGTCCGAGGGGCTGCAGGTGCGTGGTTTGCGCGGTTGTGGGCATGAGAGATCCGCCCTGGGTCCAGGGAGCGTGGCGCTTGCTGTTTGCGCGCCCGCATGCGGCACCTGCACCGTCTGCTCACCTCCCCGCCTGCCCGCTCCCTGGCGTTCGCACCTCAGGTCCCCGGTCCACAGCCTGAGCCGAGGGGACCAGCCGGCAGCCGTGCGCGGAGAGTATGTGCGTTGCCGGCTGGCCCTCCTCAAACTGCAGCGCGACGATGCTGTGGACGTCAGCTCAGACGGTGTCCGACTGGGGCTTCTGTTCCCAGGCGCAGACTCGGTGCCTGTCCGGCAGCGGCCCGCATTGCTGCGGACCATCCAGGAGCAGCTCGCTCGCTTGCAGGCGGAGCTGGCAGCGGAGCCGGGTGGTGGTGCCTCGGGTACCCCTGGCCTTGAGCCCGGCACTGCGGCTTGGGCAGAGGCACTGTCTGAGCTGGCGCGGGGCGAGCTCCGGAAGCTGTTCACGGAAGTGGAGGTGAGGCGGGGTCAACGACACGATTCGCTCCAGGGGAACCATGGTTCGCTCAGTATGGCTGTTGCAGGCCTGTAAGGCTCATACCTCAGACCACGCGTGGGCACCCTCCCCCTCATCCTGCCTGACAGGACGCCGTCGTTGACGTGCATGCGCTGGAGCAAGTGGTGCGGCACCTAAGCGGCAGGCGCAAGCATCAGCAGCTGGCGCTCAAGGAGAAGAATCGGGCTAAGGGCCGAGTGCGAGCTCTGTGGGAGCAGCTGATGAGCTGGAGCTCTGTCCCTGGGGCAGTTTCAGGCGAGCTGAAGCAGGGCTTGACCGCGGCCAATGCGTACCACGCCGTGCTGAACCAGCGGTACCCCTGGGGCGGCGAGCCTGATGGCGAGGCGCAGCCCAAGCGCAGCACGGCCCGCATGGAGGCGTCCCTGTTCAGAGCGTGGCAGGAGCGCTTGAGGTGCGGCGAGGAGCTCGAGCTTCTAGCCATGGAGCTGGGACGCGCTGGGGCGTACTACCGCTACCGCGTGGCCTTCTGGAGCAGGCGCTGGAGGGGGTAGAGCCGACTAGCAGCAAGGGGCGGATCCTATCGCTGCATCTGCGCCGTATGTCAGCACTGCTCTCCAGGTTTGAGACCCTGGCGGCCCGATGCGCATTGCCGGACTTGTGAGAGCCAGGGCAAGGGGACGCGGGCCAAGGGCAGGCTGACTCTCTGGCGCTGCGAAGTGCTGGTGTTGGGCAAGAGTTGCTACGTGCTGAGTCTTGGGACTAATGCAGGCTAGCTGTAGGGCTTGCAACGGACGGCATTCTGAACTGAGCATGAGCGTGCGGTGCTTAGGGGTACGGGCGGGGGCTTGCGGCTGCAAAACTGGATGCAGCAGAGCGCCTGCCTGGGCCAAGGGCAGGCTGACTCTCTGGCGCTGTGAAGTGCTGGTGTTGGGCAAGAGTTGCTACGTGCTGAGTCTTGGGACTAATGCAGGCTAGCTGTAGGGCTTGCAACGGACGGCATTCTGAACTGAGCATGAGCGTGCGGTGCTTAGCCAGCTATGAGGCCTTGCCCGAGCCCTCTCCCGCCTAGGCTCGGGCAGGTCCACTTTCCCCAGGGGTGCAGGTTTCTCGGGCAGCCGGCCGGCCTGCCCGAGAGGCTTTCTGCAGACGCAATTTTGCCCCGCTCACAAACGGCCTCCCAAGGCTCGCATTGGGTTATGGTTGACGACTAGAGGGGCTGCGTGGAGGAGCGCGCGCGGAACAGCGCGCCCCGACGACGGCCCCCGCGGACCGTACGCGGCATGGCGGGCAGCCCTACTCCTTGCCCCGTAGCCAGGGTACTGAGCCAGCCATACGCACAGCCGCACAAGTACTTGCCTTACATGCCGCAGCAGTGTTGCAATGGGCAAAGGCAAGCTAGATTACCCCATTGAGAGAGACCTGCGTAATGCGCAAAGGAACCGCAAAAGACGGAATGATGGCGACGAAGGAAAGCGCAGCGGCTCTGGCGGTTCCGGCGGCACCCACAAACAGCAGAAGAAACAACAGAAGACAATAGCCCCGAAATTAGTCGACCACAATGCCCACGATGACGATTTCTTCCGTGGTGATGATAGACACGACAACTTAGACGAGGAGAGCGAAGGAGAAGAGGAACCGCTCGACAGCGACGCTGAGGGCGATGAGGAGCTTCCGGACGACCTGCCTGCTGAAGGAGAGGTCCTCGCTAGCTATCTGCAAGACTATGCCGAAGCTGCGACCTGTCGAGGGGAGATGCATGCCGCCGCAGCCAGCGCGCTTCGCGGCCAGACCGCCATCGTGGTGTCCGCGTGTCCGCGCTGCGGCAGCAAGGCGTCGCCGCCAAAGCTCTGCCCTGTGACCATCGTAACCTGGGACCAACCGATCCAGGTTCAGATGCCGGTGTCCCGGTGCGCGCCGTGTGGGTTATGGCTCCATGTGCAGCCTACCCAGGCTGACTGCCTGCCCGACTCCCGGCCAGGCTGGAACCTCGGCCTGTCGCGCTCGGGCCAGAGCTTGCTCTGGTGGCACAAACCAATGCTGCAAATGTACGACGTCCTGTGCTTTCGTACGCGCAAAGGTTCGGCGGAGGCCTTCAGCCAGTCCATCTTGGACAACTGGGGGCGCAACGGGTATCCCTGCCCCGATACCGTCTCAAGCACAACCCTCAGACAGCGCTTCCGCCAGTCGCTGCTGCTCTTCTTCGGAGGAGAAGCTGCTGTTGACGAGTATCCCGAGCACACGATAGAGTCGTGGCCGAGGGGAGCCGGCAACGGTTGCCCGTGCTGTGGCTGCTCGGTGACTTGCAGCAGGCCGCAGGTCCCCGGTCCACAGCCTGAGCCGAGGGCGGAGGCGGAGCAGGAGCAGGCGGGGGCCGAGGCGGGGCCCCAGCAGTCCGAGGGGCTGCAGGTGCGTGGTTTGCGCGGTTGTGGGCATGAGAGATCCGCCCTGGGTCCAGGGAGCGTGGCGCTTGCTGTTTGCGCGCCCGCATGCGGCACCTGCACCGTCTGCTCACCTCCCCGCCTGCCCGCTCCCTGGCGTTCGCACCTCAGGTCCCCGGTCCACAGCCTGAGCCGAGGGGACCAGCCGGCAGCCGTGCGCGGAGAGTATGTGCGTTGCCGGCTGGCCCTCCTCAAACTGCAGCGCGACGATGCTGTGGACGTCAGCTCAGACGGTGTCCGACTGGGGCTTCTGTTCCCAGGCGCAGACTCGGTGCCTGTCCGGCAGCGGCCCGCATTGCTGCGGACCATCCAGGAGCAGCTCGCTCGCTTGCAGGCGGAGCTGGCAGCGGAGCCGGGTGGTGGTGCCTCGGGTACCCCTGGCCTTGAGCCCGGCACTGCGGCTTGGGCAGAGGCACTGTCTGAGCTGGCGCGGGGCGAGCTCCGGAAGCTGTTCACGGAAGTGGAGGTGAGGCGGGGTCAACGACACGATTCGCTCCAGGGGAACCATGGTTCGCTCAGTATGGCTGTTGCAGGCCTGTAAGGCTCATACCTCAGACCACGCGTGGGCACCCTCCCCCTCATCCTGCCTGACAGGACGCCGTCGTTGACGTGCATGCGCTGGAGCAAGTGGTGCGGCACCTAAGCGGCAGGCGCAAGCATCAGCAGCTGGCGCTCAAGGAGAAGAATCGGGCTAAGGGCCGAGTGCGAGCTCTGTGGGAGCAGCTGATGAGCTGGAGCTCTGTCCCTGGGGCAGTTTCAGGCGAGCTGAAGCAGGGCTTGACCGCGGCCAATGCGTACCACGCCGTGCTGAACCAGCGGTACCCCTGGGGCGGCGAGCCTGATGGCGAGGCGCAGCCCAAGCGCAGCACGGCCCGCATGGAGGCGTCCCTGTTCAGAGCGTGGCAGGAGCGCTTGAGGTGCGGCGAGGAGCTCGAGCTTCTAGCCATGGAGCTGGGACGCGCTGGGGCGTACTACCGCTACCGCGTGGGCCTTCTGGAGCAGGCGCTGGAGGGGGTAGAGCCGACTAGCAGCAAGGGGCGGATCCTATCGCTGCATCTGCGCCGTATGTCAGCACTGCTCTCCAGGTTTGAGACCCTGGCGGCCCGATGCGCATTGCCGGACTTGTGAGAGCCAGGGCAAGGGGACGCGGGCCAAGGGCAGGCTGACTCTCTGGCGCTGCGAAGTGCTGGTGTTGGGCAAGAGTTGCTACGTGCTGAGTCTTGGGACTAATGCAGGCTAGCTGTAGGGCTTGCAACGGACGGCATTCTGAACTGAGCATGAGCGTGCGGTGCTTAGGGGTACGGGCGGGGGCTTGCGGCTGCAAAACTGGATGCAGCAGAGCGCCTGCCTGGGCCAAGGGCAGGCTGACTCTCTGGCGCTGTGAAGTGCTGGTGTTGGGCAAGAGTTGCTACGTGCTGAGTCTTGGGACTAATGCAGGCTAGCTGTAGGGCTTGCAACGGACGGCATTCTGAACTGAGCATGAGCGTGCGGTGCTTAGCCAGCTATGTGGCCTTGCCCGAGCCCTCTCCCGCCTAGGCTCGGGCAGGTCCACTTTCCCCAGGGGTGCAGGTTTCTCGGGCAGCCGGCCGGCCTGCCCGAGAGGCTTTCTGCAGACGCAATTTTGCCCCGCTCACAAACGGCCTCCCAAGGCTCGCATTGGGTTATGGTTGACGACTAGAGGGGCTGCGTGGAGGAGCGCGCGCGGAACAGCGCGTCCCGACGACGGCCCCCGCGGACCGTACGCGGCATGGCGGGCAGCCCTACTCCTTGCCCCGTAGCCAGGGTACTGAGCCAGCCATACGCACAGCCGCACAAGTACTTGCCTTACATGCCGCAGCAGTGTTGCAATGGGCAAAGGCAAGCTAGATTACCCCATTGAGAGAGACCTGCGTAATGCGCAAAGGAACCGCAAAAGACGGAATGATGGCGACGAAGGAAAGCGCAGCGGCTCTGGCGGTTCCGGCGGCACCCACAAACAGCAGAAGAAACAACAGAAGACAATAGCCCCGAAATTAGTCGACCACAATGCCCACGATGACGATTTCTCCGTGGTGATGATAGACACGACAACTTAGACGAGGAGAGCGAAGGAGAAGAGGAACCGCTCGACAGCGACGCTGAGGGCGATGAGGAGCTTCCGGACGACCTGCCTGCTGAAGGAGAGGTCCTCGCTAGCTATCTGCAAGACTATGCCGAAGCTGCGACCTGTCGAGGGGAGATGCATGCCGCCGCAGCCAGCGCGCTTCGCGGCCAGACCGCCATCGTGGTGTCCGCGTGTCCGCGCTGCGGCAGCAAGGCGTCGCCGCCAAAGCTCTGCCCTGTGACCATCGTAACCTGGGACCAACCGATCCAGGTTCAGATGCCGGTGTCCCGGTGCGCGCCGTGTGGGTTATGGCTCCATGTGCAGCCTACCCAGGCTGACTGCCTGCCCGACTCCCGGCCAGGCTGGAACCTCGGCCTGTCGCGCTCGGGCCAGAGCTTGCTCTGGTGGCACAAACCAATGCTGCAAATGTACGACGTCCTGTGCTTTCGTACGCGCAAAGGTTCGGCGGAGGCCTTCAGCCAGTCCATCTTGGACAACTGGGGGCGCAACGGGTATCCCTGCCCCGATACCGTCTCAAGCACAACCCTCAGACAGCGCTTCCGCCAGTCGCTGCTGCTCTTCTTCGGAGGAGAAGCTGCTGTTGACGAGTATCCCGAGCACACGATAGAGTCGTGGCCGAGGGGAGCCGGCAACGGTTGCCCGTGCTGTGGCTGCTCGGTGACTTGCAGCAGGCCGCAGGTCCCCGGTCCACAGCCTGAGCCGAGGGCGGAGGCGGAGCAGGAGCAGGCGGGGGCCGAGGCGGGGCCCCAGCAGTCCGAGGGGCTGCAGGTGCGTGGTTTGCGCGGTTGTGGGCATGAGAGATCCGCCCTGGGTCCAGGGAGCGTGGCGCTTGCTGTTTGCGCGCCCGCATGCGGCACCTGCACCGTCTGCTCACCTCCCCGCCTGCCCGCTCCCTGGCGTTCGCACCTCAGGTCCCCGGTCCACAGCCTGAGCCGAGGGGACCAGCCGGCAGCCGTGCGCGGAGAGTATGTGCGTTGCCGGCTGGCCCTCCTCAAACTGCAGCGCGACGATGCTGTGGACGTCAGCTCAGACGGTGTCCGACTGGGGCTTCTGTTCCCAGGCGCAGACTCGGTGCCTGTCCGGCAGCGGCCCGCATTGCTGCGGACCATCCAGGAGCAGCTCGCTCGCTTGCAGGCGGAGCTGGCAGCGGAGCCGGGTGGTGGTGCCTCGGGTACCCCTGGCCTTGAGCCCGGCACTGCGGCTTGGGCAGAGGCACTGTCTGAGCTGGCGCGGGGCGAGCTCCGGAAGCTGTTCACGGAAGTGGAGGTGAGGCGGGGTCAACGACACGATTCGCTCCAGGGGAACCATGGTTCGCTCAGTATGGCTGTTGCAGGCCTGTAAGGCTCATACCTCAGACCACGCGTGGGCACCCTCCCCCTCATCCTGCCTGACAGGACGCCGTCGTTGACGTGCATGCGCTGGAGCAAGTGGTGCGGCACCTAAGCGGCAGGCGCAAGCATCAGCAGCTGGCGCTCAAGGAGAAGAATCGGGCTAAGGGCCGAGTGCGAGCTCTGTGGGAGCAGCTGATGAGCTGGAGCTCTGTCCCTGGGGCAGTTTCAGGCGAGCTGAAGCAGGGCTTGACCGCGGCCAATGCGTACCACGCCGTGCTGAACCAGCGGTACCCCTGGGGCGGCGAGCCTGATGGCGAGGCGCAGCCCAAGCGCAGCACGGCCCGCATGGAGGCGTCCCTGTTCAGAGCGTGGCAGGAGCGCTTGAGGTGCGGCGAGGAGCTCGAGCTTCTAGCCATGGAGCTGGGACGCGCTGGGGCGTACTACCGCTACCGCGTGGGCCTCCTGGAGCAGGCGCTGGAGGGGGTAGAGCCGACTAGCAGCAAGGGGCGGATCCTATCGCTGCATCTGCGCCGTATGTCAGCACTGCTCTCCAGGTTTGAGACCCTGGCGGCCCGATGCGCATTGCCGGACTTGTGAGAGCCAGGGCAAGGGGACGCGGGCCAAGGGCAGGCTGACTCTCTGGCGCTGCGAAGTGCTGGTGTTGGGCAAGAGTTGCTACGTGCTGAGTCTTGGGACTAATGCAGGCTAGCTGTAGGGCTTGCAACGGACGGCATTCTGAACTGAGCATGAGCGTGCGGTGCTTAGGGGTACGGGCGGGGGCTTGCGGCTGCAAAACTGGATGCAGCAGAGCGCCTGCCTGGGCCAAGGGCAGGCTGACTCTCTGGCGCTGTGAAGTGCTGGTGTTGGGCAAGAGTTGCTACGTGCTGAGTCTTGGGACTAATGCAGGCTAGCTGTAGGGCTTGCAACGGACGGCATTCAGAACTGAGCATGAGCGTGCGGTGCTTAGCCAGCTATGACTTGTTGCTAGTGCACTGCATGGAGGCTATGCCCTCCGAGCCCCGAACTCAGTCAGCTCCAGGGGTTCCAGGCATTAACGCACTTGCCAAGCCCACAGGCCCCATGACGCCCCATGGGCCCTCCCGCCCAAACGGGTTCCCTCATGGTAACCCAGACCTCCAGAGAGGACTGGCTCCACTTGCGTCTCTTCAGCTCTCCTAAGCTGTCCGGGAGAGCGTTGGCGGCGCATGGCCCTGCCCCCTATGCCCCCCCCCTTCGGCTTCTGGACTACAGGAGCACTGCCTGGAATATCACGCCAAGCAGCGGGCCTTCACTGCAGCGCTCCTCCCTCACAAGCCACGAGGCTGGCAGAGCGGGGTCCGCGTCAGGCAGATGTTTGTCCACCAGTCTTAGCAGTCGCCACCAGCAGCACGGGCCTCTATTGTCAGGTCCGCCCGCCGGGTACGGCCATACCGCACCGCCGTGCAAAAAGTGGTTACCGCCCGCCTGCCCCGTCCCGCCGGTCCACGTCAGCCAGGGCGGGGTCGAGGCGCTGCAGCAGCTCCTGCAGGCGGGGGGGGTCCTCCAGGGACAGGTGGCCGAGCTGGGGGGGGGGGCACGGGGGAAGAGGGGCAGGGGGGCGTTAAGGTAATGTGGGGGTGGGTTGGAGAGGCGGGGGGCAAGTGGTGAGCAGGGGCAAGTGCAAGGATGGGGTGAAGGGCGAGCGGGTGAGGCGCCCGCCGCCCCTAGGTTGCAGGCAGCCGAGGGCCCGAGAGCCCTGTGCAGCAGCCTGCAACCTAGGGGCCTGCAGCCTGATATGACAACGCCCCCAGCCTGCGCCCAGCTCTCAGCCCAGCCCTCAGCCATACCGGTAGGCGACCCTGCTCCCCGTCCGTGGCCCTGGCGGTGTGACTCGGTCCGCTCCACCTCCCGCCTTCCCTCCCGCCTCACTCGTCACTCCAATCCCGCCTCAGCAGCACCTTTACAGCAGCCGCCTGGCACGTGGTCAAGCTGCTTCCGTAACCCTCCCCCAACCCACGCTTCCATCCCCACAGCCCTCACACAACAACTCTCGCACCACCACCAGCTCCCTCCTCCCCGCCCCCCGCCTCACCAGTGCCTCGAAGGCGGTTGCCCGGCGGTACGCGCCCTGCTGACCCCCTGCCGCAGAGTACTTGGCCCGCAGCCTGCAGGGTAGGGGGCCAAGGGAGCAGGAGCGCAGGGAGGGTGTCAACGCAACGTGCAGCTGTCCGGCCGGTGATAGGCAGGGACAAGGGACAATCAGACAGGCATCGCCCCTACGCAGTACAGAGGAAACGGCGATAGCAACCGATCGCTGTGGTGCAGAGGTGCAGGGGCGGCATGGCGCTGTCACATGACTCACGTGAGGCTGGAGGAGGGCGTCCGCTGCGCCCACTCCACCAACTGCGCCTCTGCCGGCGTCAGCTGCCAGCCGCTCGCGAGGAGCGAGTCCAGGTAGGCAGCCTGACAGTACGCGGGAGAAATGAGGGACGGTCGGACGGGACTGGGCGGTGGCGATGGTGGGGGGCGGGTTAGCGGGTGATGATGGGATAGCCCGTGGGGTGGGGGGTTGGGGGGGTAGGCAAGACCGGGAAATAGAAGGAAAGGCTGCCTGGTGCTCACCTGTTTCGCGGCGCTGACGTGGCGTTCGGCCGAGCTACGGTAGGATGCGAACTGCTTGGGCGGCGTGAGGTACTTGCAGCGGACGTGGAGCTGGGGGGGCATGGCGGCATGTGAAACGGTTTGCAGGCGGCACGAAACCCCGCCGTCCGTGACTAGCAAGCGGATTTTGTTGTAAATCAGCTGCTGCTTGCGTTTTCCAAAGCAGAGGGCTCACCGACCACACCGCGTCGCCCAGGTAGGCCAGCTGCTGGGGCGTGCGGGCGGCTTGGTTGCCGACGAGGTTGGCACGGTTCAGCATGTGAAGTTCGTGCACTTGGAGTGGGCTGTTGATCGGACTGTGAAACGGGAGTCGTGGCTGGCGTCCACTAAGTCGCGCCTGCCCCTTCGCGGATCCAAACCCGTTCGCCACTCCCTGCTATTCTCCCCGCCCTTGCTGACCCTGCAGTCTGCAGCACACGACATACGCATAGCAATACGCTGCGTCGGCCAACGCAGCTCCAACGCATTTATGGTCTCTGCTCTGCGAAATGCGCTGAGGACCCTCCGCGCGCTGCCTAGCCTGCCCATAGCTGTATGCCATCGGCGGGCTGTTAGAGCGCTTTCTAGCAGTAGTGACTCGCCTTCGACGCCGGCCGAGGCCGCGGCCGTCCTAAACCGGCCCAGGCGGGCCTTCATAGAGCGAGCGCGGAAGATGGCTGCATCCACAGGCCCGCGCACAGCGCCAACCACGCCTCCACACGTCGCTGTGGTCGGAGGTGGCATCGCTGGGGCCATGGCGACCTACATTCTAACGCACCGAGGGGCTTGCGTAACGCTAGTCGATATGGGCAAGCAAATGCCCGGTGAGACTGGGCGGGGGAGGGGTGAGGGGGAACTCAAGCGTCGCAGGGTTTGGCCAGGGCGGGCGGGCGGGTGGGTGGTTGAGGACCGGACAGCCACTTGCCGGAACGGCTGCTTTCCGTCGGGCGCCGGGCTGCTTTGGCGGGTTTGATCCAAGGAGTAGGTCAGGCCCAGCACAGTTGACGGTGGCCGAGAGTTCCAGCCCCAAGGGCAGTGTCCGCCAGGGGGGCCTCCAACCGGCGTGTGGGTGGCGGAACGTCACTCGCTGATGCTGAGTTGGCTTGCGCCTCCCTCCAAGGACGGGCGGTCCCCGCACAGGACGTTGTTTGCCGCAGGGTAGTACGCCCGTGCAACCATTCCAAACATGTCGAGCCCTCGGGGCCTGACAGCGCCCTCTATGCTCTAGCGCACTGCCAGCCGGACTGCCCTCGGCGCGCAGCGGCCCGAGCAACCTCCAAGCCCTGCACCCACCCCACCTCAACCCTCAGACCCGAACCCTCCCTCAAACACTCCTCCGCCCCTCCCCTCTCCCTTCCCGCTGCCCCCTTCCACCCCTCCCCTCCCCAGGCGGCCGCACCTCGACCCGCTTCACCTCCGCCGGGCAGCAGTACGACCACGGCTGCCAGTTCTTTCGGGCCTCATCGGGGCCCTTCAAGCGCCTCGTGCGGGAGTGGCTGCAAGCGGGTGGGGCGGGGGGCCGGGGCGGGGGGCCTCGGGGGTTGGGGTCCGGGTCCTGGGGGTCCGGGGGGGGGCCGGGGAGGGGGGGGCCTCGGGGGTTGGGGGCCGGCGGGTCGGGGCGGGGACGGGGGGCGGGGGGGAGCCAGGGAGGTGGAGCTGGGGGCCGGGTCCCTGCGGGGGCGGGGCCGTCCGTGGGTCATGCGCGCACGGAGGCTTGTGACGGAAGCTGGCTGGTGATTCCTGGTCTTGACGGGGGTCGGAGCGAGGCGGCGCGTGGGGGATGGGTGTGAAGGGGGATGGGTGTCCGGCCTCGTCCGGCTCGGCGCAAGGGGGCCTGGCCGGCCCCCGGGGGCGGGTCCTGGCGGCGGGTGGCGATCAGGCTGACACCGGGGGCCGAGGGGCGGGGGTCTGGACAGCGGAGGGCAACGGAGGAGCCCTGCGCCAGGGCTACGCCAAACTCCTTTGCTGCGGGTGACGTCTGGGGGTGACGGTACCCCCCGAGTCCCGGCCCCCCACGACGGCCGCCTGGCGTCCACCCACATGGCCGGACCGTACGCTAGGGACGCCCCCGTTCGGTCGGCACTCGGCAGACCCCGCCCTGCGCCGGCCCTAAGCCGCGTTGCGGCCTCACCGCTCTCAATCCCCACCACACTTGGCCTCCCAGGCCCTCACCCGCCACACTCACCCATTCCTCCCCGCTAACATCCCCCAGGCGTGATCGCCGAGTGGAAACCCCGGCTGGGGGTGTACGACGCCACCACGGGGTCCTTCAAGAAGCGGGAGGACCTGGGGCCTGCGGAGGCGGCAGCGGCGGGGAGCGGGTGGGTGGGGTGGGGGCGGGGAGCGGGTGGGGGTGGTGGGGGTGGGGGTGTGGGGAGCGGATGGGTGGGGTGGGGGTGGGGGCGTGGGGAGCGGGTGGGGAGCGGGCGGGTGGGGGGCCGGGGGTGAGGGAGCAGGCAGCGCCAGGGATGGGAGGACCTCTGAAGCGCGGTGGGGAGCGGGTGCGTACCCCTCGTCCTGCCACACTGGACCATGGGCCGTGCGGCCGTGCGCAGGTCCGGGGGTCCGGCGCCAAGGACCCTCACGTCCCTCCTCCTCTGCCCTTCACCCCGCCCACCCCTCCAAGACGCCAACACTCAAAACCCCTTCCTTTCCTCCACCCCCACAACCCTCACGCCCCCCAGGTTCTTCGACGCTCTCTCCCCCACCGCGGGCCCCATGTTCGTGGGTCAGCCCTCCATGGAGACCGTGGTGGCTCACGTGTTGGAGCAGTGCCCCGCGGCGGGGGCGGGGCCGGGGCTGGAGCTGGGGGAGGGGTGGGAGGCGGAGGGGGGCAACACGCTGCGGCTCAACACGCGGGTGGGTGGTGGGTGGTGGGGGCGGGGTAGGGGAGAGGTGAGGTTGAAGGGGGCGCTGGGGGTCTTGGCTGAACACGAGGGTGGGCTGGGGACAGCATGGCGTTGGAGGGCAGGGAGGGGCAGTGGGGGCAGGGAACCGGGAGTACAGGTGTTGGAGGATGGGGGCAGGTGTTGGAGGATGGGGGCGGGGACGGGGAGTGTGGGCGGCAGGGCACCCGCCAGGCCACCACCCCACCCCCTGACCTGCTCTCTCCACAGGTCCACAAGGCGCGCTGGTCCGAGGGCAAGTGGCACCTGGCGGGCGAGCGCGTGCAGCTCGACTCCAACGGCGGCATTGACCCCTGCCTGCCCTCGGGGGAGGCATGGAACCTGGGCGTATTCGACGCACTGGTGCTGGCGGACTCGCAGGTGGCCAAGCCGGGTGAGAGAATGGGGGGGTGGAGGGGGTTGGTAAAGGGGGGAAACGTGTGTGTTTGGGGGCGCACGTGTGGGGGGTTCAGGGGGCCGCCCTAGTGCTGGCGGACTCGCAGGTGGCCGAGCCGGGTGAGCGAATGGGGGGTGGAGGGGGTTGGTAAAGGGGGGAAACGTGTGTGTTTTGGGGGTGCAGGTGGCCAATCCGGGTAAGACCTGACACGGGGGCAGCGATGGGCCTGGAGGGGTGGCAGGGTGAGAGGGGCGGTACCGTAGCAGACGCCCCTCTCCACCTCACCCCACCTCCACCCCACCCTTCCTCTCCCTCCACCACCACCACCCCTCCCCCTCCACCACCACCACCCCTCCCCCTCCACCACCACCCCCCCTCCCCCTCCCGCAGGCTCCCACGGCCACATCACGTTCGAGACGCCCCCCGCCTCCCTCCGCGAGCTGCAGCGCCAGCTCACGGGCCTCTCCCGCGTGCCCCTCTTCTCGCTGCTGGTGGGCTGGCCGCCCAACGCCGCGGGCGCGCTGCTGCCCGGGGACGCGGTGCAGGTGGTGGGGGGGCAGGCGGTGCAGTGGGTCGCCAACGACACGAGCAAGCCGGTGGGGGGAGTGGGGAGAGGGGTTGGGGGGGGAGAGAGAGGAGGGGGGGGGGTTGGGAGGGGCGGGAAGGGGGCTTGTGGGGCGGGAGGAGGCAGCGAAGGAGAGGGAAGGGGAGGGGGCTGAAGTGCGGAGAAGGGGACGGGGAAGGCCGGCGGGGGGAGTGGACGTGCACGGCATGGCTGTGGGAGGACGAGAAGTGAAGGATCGAGGGAAGAAGGACGGGATGAACCGACCATCAACCTCCAACTTCCCAACCACCAACCGCCAACCGCCGCAGGGCCGCAAGCGCACCGACGGCATGACCTGCTGGGTGGCGGTCACGCGCCCCGACTTCGCGGCCCGCCTGGTGGGCGCCTCCCCGGGCAAGGCGCTGGCGGGGCTGCCGCAGGCGGGGCCCGAGTACAACGCAAAGAAGGCGCAGGTGGGTGTTGTGTGTGTGTGTGTGGGGGGGGGGGTTGGCGGCTTGAGAGGGGGCGACTTGGGAGGGGGGGTGGGTTGGGTCTGCCCCAGGGCCTGTGTCGGTAAGCGAGCGGCGCATGGTGGTCGCCCTGAGGGTGTTCAAGCCTTCGGCCATTGGACCCCTGCCCCTACCCTCAACCCCAACCCCTGCAGGAGATCTGGACGGCCATGCAGTCCGACCTGCGTGCCGCCATGGGTGAGGGGGGGAAGAGGGCAGGGGACCGGCAGAAGCGACTGAGGGAGGCACAGGTACCACGCCCCGTGGACCCTATGCCCCGTGCTACCGCAGCGCGCATGTGAGCTCTCCCCGCGACCTCCTCAAGCCCACCCCCCCTACCCCACCAACCCCCAACCGCCCCCCACCCCAGGCATCCGCCCGCTCAACCGGCCCAAGTACCTGTCCGCGCACCGCTGGGGCAGCGCCTACGTCACCAACCCGCTAGGCCAGCCGGCGGTTTCCGACGTGGACAGCCGCTGGGCCGCCTGCGGCGACTTCTGCCTGGGCGCCGGCGTTGAGAGCGCCGCCATTTCGGGCGCCTCGGCGGCGGACGCTGTCGCCAACATGCTGGGCCTGCCGCCCGCGACGCCGGCCGCGGGCGCGGCGGCGGGGCTGGGGATGCAGGGGTCCAAGGGCGGGAAGGAGGGGGGGAAGGACGGTCTGGCTCACTCCCACTCAACCGGCGAGGCCGGGTTGCGGGCGGGGCTGGGCGGGCGGCTGACGGCCAGCGGGCCGTCCATGCACCGGAGGTGAGGGCGGCTCACCGAGGGCCCTTGCAGGAGGGGAAGGTGCGGGGCTGGTGAGGGGCCCCCGGGGCTGGCGATGGGGGCCTTGTGAGGGGGCCTGGTGGAGAAAGGCATGCGGGCTTGGGCCAGACGCGACCTGGCGCGGGCTCGTGCAGTGGCCCAGACGTCCCCACGGGGAGGCATGGAGGGCCCGGTCGCGTCAGTCAAGGGCTGGCTCGGAGCCGTCGCTTGTGTACAGTGTATGAAGCTAATGTGGGGGTGATGGGATGTGGAGGGGTTTGCATGCATGGGGCGCCCGGCCAATGCCGGGCTGACGGCGGCAAACGGAGAGGGGCGCTTAGCCTCCGTCCTGGAGCGGTTTGGGCGGTGCTTGGACTCTAACCTGAGGGAAGGCGAGCGCGATGCCGAGGGCCCGAGTGTTGTGTTTTGCGGCTCCAGCGGGCATCGGCTGTACAGGAGTGGGCTGAGCAGGGTTCGGTACACCCACGGATGGTCGGATGGCAGGCGGTTGAAATGGTGTCGTGCCGGGGGGCGGGGAGCGCCTGTGGGCAGCATGGAAGGGCGGCGGGATTGAGGACTTGTGGGGTGTACATTCGGTGTGGACTTACCCCTGGGGCATGCATGGTGCTGGATTGCTACTGGCGGCTTACCTTGAAAGCCAAAGGTTTTTGTGCCGCGGGTTAGGGCGCATGGCACGCAGGCTGAAACACGTCGCGATGTCCCCCGCTCCCGTTCGGCGTCCCCCGTTCCCCGCGCTCGAGATGTCTCAGACTGAGACGTAGTCACGCGCATCTTCTCGCGTCATCTTATGCTCGCGGCCTCCATGTGCTGGTCGCGACTTTGCCAAGCCGTCGCTGGCGGTTACCGGTACCCGGCAACGCCCGAGAACCCGAGAAGCCTCGCCTGATGGCTAGCAGGACTCCACTGCCGCCCATTGTACATACATCACGCTCGTCTACTAGCAGGTATCATGTAGGACGGCGAAGCTTGAGCGAGAGCAGAGTGCCAGAATGACGTCCTCGGGCGAGCGCTCGTTGGCGTCGCAGGACTTAGGCGACGACGAGGACCTCGAGATAGTTGCGGAACGATCGGAGGCTGAGCCTGAGCACAGTGCTGCGGGAGCACATGCCGACGATGCCGGCGATGAGCAGCGACCTGCAACAGACGGCGCTGCAGACGCAGCATCGGAGCGCTCGGTGGGCACTCCAAGCACCAGAGCAGGTGCCGGGCCCAGCGGCCATCCAGCCTCGCGCACGCCGAGCGTCCGCAGCATGGCGAGCGCGGCACCATCCGTGGCGCCATCCCAACGCAACCCCAGCGCCCAACCCTCCCCCAAGCCTTCCCCGGCCGCGTCTCGCACAGGCAGCATCGCTCACTCCATCTCGCCGTCAGCTGCAGCGCCCAGCGCTGAGGCCTCAGCCGCTGGCTCACGGGCGGCCAGCCGACCCGGCTCCGCACAGCCCACGCCCGCCGCCTCCGTTGGCCAGCCCTCCGCACCCAACTCCAGGGCCCAGAGCGCCTCACCTAGCGCAGCTCCTAGCGCAGCTCCCAGCTTCAAGTCTGCCAAGACCTCAGCAACTGGCGCCCAGCCCATAACCGCTGGCTCGCGCCCTGCTAGCGCGGCGGGGTCGGCTCGGTCCCTGGCTTCCGCTGGCTCCGGATCTCAAGCGCCCGCCTCCGCGGAACGTGGATCCACGGCTGGAGCTGGATCCACGGCAGGGGCAGGACCCACGGAGTCGGAGTCTAAGCCGCCGGGGGCTGTGTCTTTGGAGCCGAAGGTAGAGCCGGTGGGCGGCAGGCCCCAGGCCGACCCCTTTGGGGAGGCAATGGTGCCGCCGCCGCCCCCCCCGCCGCCGCCCCCAGAGGAGCCTTGGACCGAGCCCAAGGTCAGTTTGAGGTGTGGGCACGGCAAGGCAGGTTTGGTGAGAGGTTATAACCCAGTCAAGCTGGCAACCTCAGTCGCCAGGGGCGTGAGAAGAGGGCGTCGCGAGTGGGCCTTGAACTCACAACCCCCGTGCCCCCTCTCCCTTCCCCGTCTGCCCCCCAGCTTGTGTACTTCGATACGGACGTCTTCTATGACAGACTGCTGAAGCTCTGGTACCGCCGACCAGGCGTGAAGTACGGCGAGCCGTACGGCTACCTGGAGGTACGGCCGGGGCCCGTGCCCGTGCCGCAGCCGACGCCCGTGTCGGCGCACATTCCGCCGTCGGAGATCCCGATCCCGGATCCGCCGGATCCACCCGAGGGGATCGACCCGGTCACGTGGGCCAAGGCTTGGAGGGCGGCTTACCGGGCGGCTTGGGAGGCGGGCTATGCGGCTGCGTGGGAGCAAGCGGACGCGGAAAAGGCGAGGAGGGAGGGGGCGGAGGGGGGCTCCACGCTGGGCTCGCGGTCCTCGCTCGGCACGCGTGAGTCAGACGACACGTCATCCTCGTCCAGCTCGTCCTCCGACGATGACTCATCCACCGACGACGAGGGCTCGACGCTCGACGGCAGCTCGTCCGTCGAGCCGCTGGAGTCCAGTACGGCATTCTGGAACCGGATCACGGACTACTTCGGCCGTACGTTCAAGCTCCGGCCCGCCCCGCCCGAGTGTGTGTGCGCCGAGGAGGCATGGGCGCACCTCCCCCAACCCATGGCTACAGGGATGCTGCCGGAGCGGAGCGGCAAGGCGTTGAAGAGCTCCTTAGTAAGGATCTTGGAGGCGGGCCGTACGGCAGCGATCGAGCAACACAAGGGCTCCATGCGGCTTCGGCCCGCCGTCATCTGCCCCAGCCTGCCGCTGGGCCCGCCTGGGCCCGCCAGCCTGAGGCCCGGGCCCAATGCGGCCGCCGCCGGACGCGGTACGACAAGGACCGCTCTCGGCCCAACCGCCAAAACGGCCACAACCGCCAGCGGTCCCATTCCCGCATTCTGGCCGGGGAGGGACACCGATGGAACACGGCAGGTAACAGCGGGCGGATTTATGACTGGACCAGCGGCCCGCAGTACACTTGGCGGCGGCGGCGGCGGTGGTGGCGGCGGCGGCGGCGGAGGTAGCGCTGGCGGCGGAGGCGGCGGGCTCCAGGTGCCCCGTCTGAGCATTGGCCTGTCGATGCCGGCACACGCCGAGAAGGCGGCGGCGGTGGTGCCGCCGCCTCCGGGGTTCGGTGACGTCACGGAGGGCTGTGAGTACGTGTCATGCTGCCTCGCCAAGGCCCCCGTAGTGCCCGAGGTCGATGCCGCTGCTGGCGGTGCAGCCGGCACCGCCGCTGCGGTGACCCCTAGCGGCGGTGCAGACCTACGCGGGCGGGCCGGCGGCAGCGGCGGTGGCGGGACCTCGGGCCCTGCCCACATTGCTTCCAGCAGTGCTGGCGCCGGCGCGGGCAGCAGCGGCGGTGGTGGCGGCGGGGGCGGCATTCCCGGTGGTGGCGGCGGTGCAAGCTCCGGCGGCGCCGCTGGCGTGGGCCCAGGCGGCAGAGGGGCCGGCAGCAGCAGCCAACGCGGAGGTGGCGGTGGCGCCGAGCCGAGGGGTAGGGACGGTGACAACAGCCCTCGCATGCCGTACGATGATGCCGTACGGCTGATGCCGGCGCCAGATGCCGTACTGCACGGTACGGCAAAGCTGGGTTTCGGCGGCGGTTGGCAGCCGACGCCGGGGTGTGCGGCGTGTGAGGCGCGTGCTGCGGCGCCGCTGGGCGAGAGCGGCGGCCTGCTGCGCTGCACCGAGTGCCTGCTGTCGGCCAACGCCGTACTGTGGGACGTGTCGCCGTACAATGACGTGGACGACACCATGGCCGTACGGGGCGAGACGGGCACGTGGGAGTGGCAGCGGCGCGAGCAGCAGCTGTACACGAACGCTCGCATCGCGGATGCCATCGTGGCGACCTCTCAGGTAGGGCCTGGTCAAGGGGGTCCGTAGGGGGCTAAGGAAGAGGGAGCAGACATGGTCCCTATGGAGCGGGGTCGTGCGCTTACAGACAACGGGATGGGGGGGCAGGCAGGAGCGTGGCATGGAGGTTCCGTAGGTGGGGGCCTGGGGGCCTGTGCCATAGGGGGCTTGGGGAGAGGGAGCAGCGAGAACATGACCCTACTGGGCGAAGGTGGTGTCATGGGCGCACAGACAACGGGCAGTGGGGTCAGGCCGGAGCGAGCCTTTGGGGAGGGGCTGAGCGGGGGACTTTGGCGACGTTATGCAACAAGGGGGACGGGGTGTCCAGGGTGTCCAGGGTGTCCAGGGTGTCCAGGGTGTCCAGGGTGTCGAACTGAAGCTGGGGTTAAGAACTTGGTAGAGACTAGAGCGCACAACGTAATCTATCAACCCCCTTCCCTCCCTCTCCACAGGGCCGCGGCCTGACGCTCATCTGTGGAAAGGTGCCCTGCGAGGCCCTGCTGGGCCGGGCCAAGCTGGGAGGCCCAGCCGTGCCCATCCCGGGCCCACCAGGGCCCGCCGGGGCCTCCTGCCGCGGGTACGAGATCGCTCTGCTGCCGTACGAGGCGTACGACGGCATGCTGGAGATGCTGGATGCGGCGGGCGCTCACAAGTTCGTACGAGTGAGTTGGTCCCACTGTGTTCCTTCCTCGTGCCTTTACATCATCGCATCCCCGATTATGGCAAGTTGCACGGCACGACCATCCTCCCTCCGTCGCCGCGCAGCCAAGACCTGCGGGTCGCTTACCCCTCCCACTCCCTCCAACTGCCGCCCACGCACCCTCCAACCCAACCACACCCCATACCCCGCAGCGCATCCGCCGAGAGCACCGGCAGCCCCGCTGGTACCGCTCCACGCCCCGCCCCAGCCTGGTGCAGGAGGCGCGGTACTGGTCGGGGGTCGTGGGGGTGCGGACCGCCAATGGGCAGGTGCGGGTCCCAACGGAAGGGGCTTGGCGGCGTCGGGGCGGTTGGCGTGCGGGAGTGTGGGAGTCGGTGGGGCTGCACGGCAGGAGGCGGCGTGCGGATCGCAAGGAAGGGGTCAGGCGGTGCCGGGGCAGGGCGGGACTTGAGGGCAGGTATTCTCTGAAGCGGTGGGGACGGTACCGCAGGAGCGGAATGCTGTTAGTTCGCATTGTGACTTGGCGGTGGCCAGGAGAGGGGGGCCGAACGGGGCCCCTTCGCTAACCGTCCACCCCAACGAACCCTTCCCTCCCCCACCCAACCCCTTCCTTTGTCGCCCTGTCAGGTGGGCGTTGCGGTTCTGATGCAGCACCCCGACTGGTCGCTACTGCCGCCCCGCACCGACTGCCGCCTGGAGCCGGGGCTGCCCTTTCTGGCGGGGCTCTACCTGGCCGCCAGGTGGGACGGTGGTTGGCGGTTGGGTGGTTGGTGGTTGGCGGGTGGTGGGTTGGGTTGGAATGGGGGTGTTGAAGGACTGTGTGGGGCCCCACCTGGCAGCAAGGTGAAGGAACCGTGTATCTCAGGGGTGGTTGGGAGTTGGGGTCTAGGATGGGGGGTTAAGGTGGGGGGGTTTGAGGACCTATGCTGCTCGTGTCGGCCCCTAGGTAGGGGTGCTGGGAGCTGGGGGGGGGGGGGGGGGCGGGAGCTATCGACTGGGAGGCGCAGGCGAGGAGCAGGATGGCGGATGGGGGATCTGGCTAGCTCCTTGATGGGAAGGAGCGGGTCTGTGCGGTGGAGAGAGGTGGGTTACACAGCCTCCCGGACGGAAGCTGTCAACACACGTGAGCTTACCTAACCCCTTGGGCCCCCTACTACCCTGCGATCCGCAGCCTGGCACAGGGCGCCGTCATTCGGGACAAGAAGGCGATCAGGCCGGCCAAGCCCAAGCCGCCGCCGCCGCCACCGGTGAGGGGGGTGGGGGCAATCGAGAGATGCCGGTACTGACGTCACCAGCAATCTTGCCCTACTGCCCTACTGCTTAACTTGGCCCCCGCCGCCTTGTCCTGGTTGGGGACCGCAGTTTAGCCGCTTGCCCTTGCGTCATGCCTCACCCTCGCTTGCCTTCCTGGTGTTTGCGAGGCGTGTTCCTGGATCTGGATCCGGATCCGGATCTGGATCTAGATCTGGATCTGGATCTGGATCTGTTGTTGTTGTTGTTACACGGACAAGGGCATCAGCCGTGAACTCCCATACGGGCCGTGGGCCAAAGGGACGTGTGTCCAGTGAAGTCTGGATCTGGAATTGTTGAAAGTCCTGGATCTGGATCTGGATCTGTTGAAAGTCCCTACCCTGCCCCGGGTGCCCCCCCTTTACAGCCCGAGCCCGAGCCCGAGCCGGAGCCCGAGGACGACCTGCGGGAGCGCGTGGGCCGCCTGCTGCTGCCTGTCGTACAGTACGAAGAGGTGTACGAGGAGCCCGGCCGTACGGACATCACGGGCACCGTCGTACCGCTGGACTCGACGCTGGACACGTGGTACAGGCGGGGCGCGACCACAAACGAGGTATGTTCGGTGTTGCCGCAAGCGAGAACGTAAACAGACGGGCACCTGCCCGTCGCTTACCGATACCTACGAATTTCTCAGCGCGTGCGTCCTCCCTCGGACCCGATCTCTCAAGCGCTGCCTCTCTACCTCTCTCTATCAGTTTGCTGACGTCCGTGTCTCTGTCTCGTGTGCGCCGGGCGTTTTGTCCCAGATGGTCGACTTCAAGAAGCTGCCCGGGGAGGTCAAGCACCGCTTCATCAGGCTCACGGGCCCGGGCCGGGACCAGCTGGACGCTCTGCTGGCGGCAGGTGGTTGGGGCGATTGGGGCGGTTGTAGTGGTTGGGGTGGTTGGGGCGGTTGAGAGGGAGGGCGTTCTGGCTGCACCGGGGTCAGGCATCCCATCGCCTGCTACGGTCCATTGCTCGCTTAAGAAACCCCTCGCTGTCCCCTCCCCCTCGTGACCACCAGACGTGCCCACGGGTCCGTCGCCGTGGGGGACGCCGGGCGACGGCATGGGCGGCGACGGCAAGGGTACGGCAGTGGTGTACGACACATCGACCACGTGGTGGTACCGCGCGCCGCTTAGTCATGAGGCGGCCAAGGCGGCGTGGGGCTTGGGCATCAACTGGCAGGACGAGGCACGCAAAGGCCGGGCGGTGATGCCCCGGCCTGTGGCGTTCTCGGTTCCCGAACGCCCCGGCACCGCCGCGCGGTTTAAGCCGGCGCGGTTGCTCAACGCCGACGGTACGGAGTTCGTGGACGGTACGGACGTCATGTACGACATGTGAGTACGGCCCGGTAGAGAATAGCCCTGACACGGTGCATATGAAACTGCCACCACAGCCAAAGCTCACTCTCGCAAATGCTCCCGCCTCCCCCCCCCCCTTACCCATCCCCACCTCCCCTCCTTCCCTCCCAGGGCCATGGCGCTGCAGGGCATCCACTGGTACCGCTCCCCCTGCTCCCCGCTCTCGCCCCACCGCACGCGCCACCCGTACTGGGGCAAGCAGCCCCCCACGGACGAAGCCGACGACGCCGGGGGCTACCGCTACCAGCCCTCCCCCGAGGGCCATCTCTACGGCTTCGCCGGCCGCCGGCCGCGGCCCCCCGACCCACATCCCGCGCCCGACCCCGATGGCGGCTACCCCGGCTCAGCCCGGGATCTGGGCTACACGGGGTGGGCGCCCGAGGGCGGGCTCTACCCCGGCCTCCCACACGAGGAGGACGAGGAGGAGGTGGAGGCTCCGCCCGAGGGGGACGGTGCGGGCCACGTGACCGCGTCCTTTCCGATCATGGGCCGCGTTCCCACGAGCGAGGAGGTGCCGGGCGGGATCTACCCGGCCGGGTACTTCATCAAGGACACGGACGGCCGCTGGGCCAGCCCGCCGCGGCAGTGCGGCGGCAACGCTGGGGAGCCCGGGCACCGCGACTGGCACCCTTCTGTCGACGGAGCGCCGAGGTACAGCCCTAACACCAGCCCCGGAGGGAGCCCACACAGCAGCCCGGCAGGAAGCCGCCACCCCAGCCCCAGCGGGAACCGGGTGCCGGGCGGCGGTGATGGCGGGGGCGGAGTTGGGATCGGGCCTGCGGTGGGCGAGAGCAGGCCCCCCCCCGGCGTGGGGCCGAGGGTGGTGCTCCCAATGTCACGTGGCTACGTGCCAGCGGGCGACAGAAGGTACCCCAGCCCCGGTCCCGACAAGGCAGACTATCCCTACCCTGGCGTCCACGCCAGGGGGCCGCCAGGACCGGGGATGGCTGCGGGGATGGCTGCGGGGATGGCTGCGGGCTTCCAAGGACAGCTGCCGCCTGGAGCAATCGGCCAGGGCACGCCTGGCCCCAGCCGCGAGATCCAGGGCACCAGGGCTCAGGCAGCCCCAGGGTTCTACGCAGGCCCAGGCCACAGACAAGGAGGCCCTGGGCCGCAACCGGGGCCCAGCGCGTACGGCCTGCCCGGGCCCACCCCAGGCCCACACGGCCAGGGCCCTCCGGGCACCCGCCCCGGCCCCGTCGGCCTAGCCCCGCCCGGTTCTCGCCCCCCACCGCCTGCCCACGGTCCGGTCTCCTACGCTGCCCGGCCTCACCCGGACTGGCAGAGATCGCCAGGCCCCAGCGGGTTGGGCCCGGCGGTTGGAGCGCAGCCCGGGCCGGTGGGCGTCCAGGGCCCCGGCGGCGGCTACCCGGGCCCAGGTGGGGGCTACCCGGGCCCCTGCGGCGGCAACCCGGGCCCCGGCGGTGGCTATCCAGGTGCCAGTGGCAGCTACCCGGGCCCCGGCGGCGGCTACCCGGGCCCCGGCGGCGGCTACCCAGGCCCTCCAGGCCCAGACAGCCGGGTCCACTCGGGGCCCAGCGTCTCAACCAGCGCTCCCAACATAGGCCCGGCCCAGGCCCCATCCGTCATGCAAGAGAACCCTGCGGCTGGGCATGCCGCAGGCAGAGCCCCGCACCCTTACACCATCCTGGGACCGGGGGTCACCGCTTCAGGGCCCGGGCGGGACGGCGGCTACCCAGCCCCGGGCCGAGCTCCAGATCCTCTCGACGCGGATGCTCGCACGCGGCCCGGCCAGCCCCACCCCGGCCTCGTACATCTAGACTGGGCGGCGCGCAACGCATCCAACGGTGGCGGCGCTGAAAGCGCAGGCCCTGGCGGCCACACCGCGCCCGTACGTCCTGGCAGTGCCAGCGGCGGAGACCGCTACGGGCCGCCGAGGTGGGATGCGCAGCCGGAGGCGGGGCTTTACGGGGCGGATGTGTGGGAGGGTGGCTCCCGTAGGGCTGGCGCCGGGAAACTGCCGGGCGCTGCGCCGGAGGCGGGAGTGCGGCCTGGCTCGGCGGCCAGCAGCGTTGGGTCTGGGGTGACCAGGGGGGCTGGCGGCGGCGCCGAAGGCAGGGGCGGTGGAGGCGCTGCCGGCAGCTGGGGTCTGCGGGCGGAGGTGAGCAGTGGCGGCCACAGCCGCACAGGCAGCACTCGCGATGGCGGCGGCTACGTGGGAGCTGGCAGGCCCCAAGGAGGCTCTGGGTTGCAAGCGGAGGTCAGCACCGCCAGCCGTGGCGGCGGCGGCGGTGGCGGCGGCGGCGCAGGCTGGGGCCTGACGGGGGAGCTTAGCCGCGGCGGAGGCGGCCCGCAGGCAGGCAATGAAGCCAGCCGGCCTTCTCCCACTCCCCTCAAGTCTACTGGCCCGCCTCGGTTCGGTGTGGTTGACGGCGGCGGTTATCCCAACGCGCCTGCCGCAACCGACGACGGTTACAGCATCCGCCCGCGTAACGCCCCGCCGCCGGACCCCGTTGACTACGGCGAGCTGTCCAACCGTCCGTACTACACCCGGGCCCCGGCGGGGCCCAGCCAGGCCCAGCCGGTGGTCATGGACCGGGGCTACCGCAGGCCCAACACCAGGACCGGCGGCGGCGGTGGCGGCAGCGGCAGCGGCGCGGGCGGTTCGCTGGGGCCTGGCGGGGTTGCGGTCCCGGCAGGGGGTCTGGTCCTGCACCCTACGGCCGTACTACCGGGCAGTGCCCGCATCGGGGCCAGTGTCGGTGTCGGGGGTGGAGGGGTCGCTGGGGCGGGGGCCAGTGCACCGAGGGCCGCGCGGGCGGCAGCTGGGCAGCCCAGGCCCATCCTGCCCAGTGGCAGTGTGGCGGTGCTGTACGACCAGTACCCGACAGCCGTATCTGGGCCCAGCCCTGCTGTACCAAAGGGGCCTTACTGACATGCTTAGTTTGGGCTGCGGTCTTTTTGCGGGGAGGAAGGGCAGTGGAGGGTGGCCCTGACTCGGAACAAGGTTTGGTGGGCAGGGCCCCCGTGACTGCCGTGAGGTTTGAAGAGGACAATGGAGCGATAGTCGCTTGGGGTGTAGGGGGGGCTCGAGACGGGGAAGCATCTGTTTGGAGGAGCCTGAGCCCATGACTTGTTGGCCGTGGACAGGACGGGTCCGGCGAGCCCTGGCGGGATGGGGGAGCATTGGGCATGTCCGATGCAGTCCGTTGAGCTGGGTGATGCGAACCCGGGCGAAAGCCGGCGGGATGAAAGGGGGGACGTCGGGATTGCCCGGGTTGGAGGGGACGCAATGTGTGTGACACCCTGACGGCCCGTTCTCGCTACCGTCAGTGTTGCTATCTTGTTTCGATTTTACAAAAACGTTTACGTTGGCTGTAACATTTCTGGCGATTTGCGGCGAAAAGATCTGCGCCCTGCGCCGTGCGCCCCGTGCGCCCCGCCCAGCTCGTGCCGCGCTGGTGCTTCGCCTCCGAGTGCCGGCGCGTGTGCCGGGGCCTGACGATGGCGAAGCGGCAGGAGCTGGTGTGCCAGACGGCCGCCAGTGGGGACCTGGTGAACCTGGAGGCGGCGGTGGCGGAGACGGGCTGCCCGGTTAACTTCGGGACCATCGAGGCTGCGGCCGAGGCTGGCGAGGTGGGGGTGTGCCAGTGGCTGGTGGGGCCGGGGCGTATCTGGTGGGACCACAGCAGCTACGGTTATACAGTAGAGGCGGCCGCAGCCGGGGGCCACAGCGAGGCGGTCGACTGGTGCCTGGAGCCTCGAGATGGGTTCTCTCCTGACAGCGAGAGACACTGCATCGAGGCGGCCATAAAGGCTGCCCTGCGCAAGGGGCACGAGGGGCTGGCGTGGAGGCTGCTGGAGGCTCACCCTCCTGGACCCCACTTTCGGCTCGGCGCTCTGGACGCTGCGGCTGAGGGCTGCAGCCTGGCGGGCCTGCAGCGCGTGTGGGATGGAGGGCTTCTGCGCCGCCAAGGATCAGACTGACCAGCAGTGGTGTGCCAACAACGCACGGGGCTCCGCGGTCAGCAGCTAGCCCTATTCCCGACTGGGCGGCCAAGTGCGAGTTCCTGCTGGAGAAGGGCTGCAGCCTGGCGGGCCTGCAGCGCGTGTGGGAGGGCTTCTGCGCCGCCAAGGATCAGACTGACCAGCAGTGGTGTGCCAACAACGCACGGGGCTCCGCGGTCAGCAGCTAGCCCTACTCCCGACTGGGCGGCCAAGTGCGAGTTCCTGCTGGAGAAGGGCTGCAGCCTGGCGGGCCTGCAGCGCGTGTGGGAGGGCTTCTGCGCCGCCAAGGATCAGACTGACCAGCAGTGGTGTGCCAACAACGCACGGGGCTCCGCGGTCAGCAGCTAGCCCTATTCCCGACTGGGCGGCCAAGTGCGAGTTCCTGCTGGAGAAGGGCTGCAGCCTGGCGGGCCTGCAGCGCGTGTGGGAGGGCTTCTGCGCCGCCAAGGATCAGACTGACCAGCAGTGGTGTGCCAACAACGCACGGGGCTCCGCGGTCAGCAGCTAGCCCTATTCCCGACTGGGCGGCCAAGTGCGAGTTCCTGCTGGAGAAGGGCTGCAGCCTGGCGGGCCTGCAGCGCGTGTGGGAGGGCTTCTGCGCCGCCAAGGATCAGACTGACCAGCAGTGGTGTGCCAACAACGCTCGGGGCTCCGCGGTCAGCAGCCCTACTCCCGACTGGGCGGCCAAGTGCGAGTTCCTGCTGGAGAAGGGCTGCAAGCTGGAGGAGGACGCGCGCCACAAGGTCGTCAACTGCAAGCTGGAGGAGGATGACTGTGACCAGGTCGCCGTCTCCAAGGACCTGTCTGGGAGCGCTGCGGTGGAGCGGCTGGCGTGGCTGCAGGCGCGGGGGGCGCTGGTCCTGCCAAGTAACGCTCTGACGGCCGCAGCGGAGTGGGGCGACGCCGTACTCGTGTCGTACCTCCTGGAGCGGGGCCTGAAGCCGAGCGTGGGCGACAAGCTGGCGGCGGTTAAGGCCGGTCACATGGAGGTTCTACAGAGGCTGGAGGCAGCGGGGGGCGCGGTTGACGGAGGAGCTGGAGACCTGGCCAGGAGGGCTTGTGACGTTGCAGGGGAGGGCTCCCTGGCCGGCCTGTCCTGGCTGGTGGAGACGTACGGGGCCGAGGCCTTCGGCGGCTTCACGCCGGAGCTCTTCCGCCGCGGGTTACGCTCGGGCAACGTCGAGCTCATGGCCTGGCTGCTGGCGCGGGGCTGTGGGGCGGACATGGGCGCGTGGGAGGTGGTGACGGAGTCGGGCTGCGAGGCGGCCCTGGAGCTTCTGGCCGAGCGGGGCTGCCCCAAGCCGGTGAGCCAGCGTTGGAGAATGACCACCCAGGGGTTCTGCTGGCAGAGTCAACTATGAGTTGGTGTGATGTGCCCATGTGGGTTTGGCTGTGGGGGGCAGTAGCTAGGGGTATTGATTGTTCATATACCAGTAGCTCGCTTGCGGCTTGCTTGTCAGCTTGAACCCTGCTCACATCCTGGCCGGCGGCTGCAGCGTCCCCCGCCCTTGCTTCTGCCCCATGTCACGTGTCCGCCAATTTACTTGCCTGCCAAAATGCCCATGCAGACGTGTGGCGGGCCATACCTGAAAGCGGCCAGCTCTGGTGACGCGCGGACGATGGCGGTGCTGCGGCGCCTGGGCTTCTCCTTCGGCGCGGCGGGCGGGAAACGAATCTTCACGGAAATTGCCGGCGGTCAAGAAGAACACGAGGAAATCTTGCCGGCCCTCGCATGGCTCCTCGCCCACGGCTGCAAGGTGGACTGGGAGGGAGCTGTGGAGGCGGCCTGGGAGGCATATGGGATCGGGCGCACTCAGGAGGTGGTGACGTGGCTCGCAGAGCACAAGCCTCCGCCGCCGCCGCGGCGGGAGGGCCTGCGGCCGCGGCGAGGCAAGTAGGGCGGCGGGGCCCGGGCCAGGCCGCGACTGCGGTTGCTTGCGCGGGGCTTGAGGCACGGGCATGGCCAGGGGTCAGGCTGGGGGGTGAGGCAGGGCCTCTGGTCCGCCCCCCTTTTGTGCCAAGTGCCCTGACTTCTTGCGTCATCGACAGCGGCGGCTGTGAGGGGCTCAGGGAGGGGGGAGCGGTGTTTGTCCCCCGGCACTCCTGGACTCTGGAGCCTTTGAGAAGGTTCTTTGTACCGTATTAAGAGGCCAGGCACTGAGGGGGCGGGACTTGGGATGCTTCACCGCCGTGTGTCAGGGTGGATGTGTGGGCTGCGGCCTGTGTGCGGCGGATGGGGGTCAGGCGGAGGGCTTGCAGAAGGGGACACACGCGGTGCCTGTTTGACGTGGTAGACCGCCAGGCGGACCTGACCTGTGTCCTGCGGTGTTGCTTCTTTGCCCCTTGGGCGTAGGCTTCGGGGATCAGAGGCAAGAGTGCAGCGCGGGCGCGGTGCTGATGTTATGCCGATTGTCTCCGTGGCCGGTCACTGCGGGGGTCCGGGGATGCTCCGCCTCGTCAGGGTTTCTACGAAATATGTTTGGGCAGGGTGGTTGCCACATCTGTGTGGCGGACTGCATTTAGTACCACCTGTGTTCTGGGGTACTGCTTCTTAACCCTGTGGGGTGCATGAGTCCTGCTGGCACCTAGCCCATATGGAGGGCAACGACGGTCTGGACGTTTGGCAGGGTCGATGCCAAGTCACGGCATGTCCGGGCTGGCCGCGTAGACGCGGTCTCGAGGGACGACTTCCGCTACCAAGAAGCATTCATGACGGTAGACATGCAGTTACTCGTAGAGTTGGGCACGGTTAGGCTCGCTAACGGCTCCCCGTGTTGCAGATGCCTCTGCTAATGCCTCGAGTGCAGCTAGCGCACGATGGCGGGTAGCGAGCAAACCTAACGCAACGCGGTCATATATATAAGTTGGTGGGACAGCAAGCTCGGTCAACGGGAAGCCATCCACCCATGTGTCAGCCGTGGCGGGGGACCAGGGGGACTGTGGCGAGAGGGGGTTCGTGCGAGCCGTCCGGACGATTAAGAAGGGGATGCAGCTGAGCGCGCTGTCGCAACGCGAGAGAAGAAGGTAGGGGGGGCGGAGGCAGGGCGGTACTTTCCTGGCTCCTGGTGTCGAGGCCCCGGCAGTGCAGTCGGCCGTCAGTCGGCCGTCAGCCGCATTGACAAGCGGAGACACACTGAGTCTCATACTGCTTGGCTACTGAACCCGCGCATGCCAAGTCGCTAATCTGTCAGTCAGAACGTTGCTTTGCCCGTATGAAGCAGTCAAAGAGGCACAGGGCGTCGGGCGAGGCGACTGGCAGCAAGCAGTCTCGTGAGGATGCCCCCGACGCGGACGCCTCGCGCATCTGGCTGCCTGAGATCGTTCAGCGCATCTCTTGCTTCCTTCCTGATAACGAGGTGGCATGCACGCTGCGGCTGGTGTGCCGGGCCACGGCACAGCAGTTCGCGGACCGGGGCATCGTGCGCCCCGCCCAGCCCGTGCCGCGCTGGTGCTTCGCCTCCGAGTGCCGGCGCGTGTGCCGGGGCCTGACGCTGGTGAAGCGGCGCCAGCTGGTATGCCAGACAGCGGCCAGCGGGGACGTGGTGAACCTGGAGGTGGCGGTGGCGGAGACGGGCTGCCCTCTCACAGTCGGAGCCCTCCATGCCGCGGCGGGGGCTGGCGAGCTGAGCATATGCCAGTGGCTGGTGGGACTGGGGCGCATCCCATGGGACGAAGAGACGGCCAGAACCACCGCAGATGCAGCAGGCGCCGGGGGCTCCGGAGAGGTGGTCGACTGGTGTCTGGAGGCTCGGGAAGGCGCCACGCCAGGCGCGCTCTGTGCCCGGCGAGCAACCCTGGCCGCCCTGCGCAAGGGGCACGAGGGGCTGGCGTGGAGGCTGCTGGAAGCATACCCACCCGGTTTCGGCTTCTGGCGCGATGCGCTGTGCATGGCTGCTGAGGGCTGCAGCCTGGCGGGCCTGCAGCGGGTGTGGGAGCGCGTGAATGCATCCGAGGGCCAGCCTGAACGGTGGGAGGAGCAGTGGTACGCCTATGAGGCTCTGAGTCAGGCTGTCAGCGACCCCACTGCTGACTGGGCTGCCAAGTGCGAGTTTCTGCTGGAGAAGGGCTGCGAGCTGTCCTCGGGGGCCTGCGACGCTGTCGCTTATTCCGCGTCCCTGTCTGGCAGCGCTGCGGTGGAGCGGCTGGCGTGGCTCCAGGCGCGGGGCGTGAGCCTGCGAGGTGGCGCTCTGTGGTTTGCCGCGAGGAGGGGCGACGCCGTGCTCGTGTCGTACCTGCTGGAGCGGGGGCTGAGGCCCGGACGGGACGACCTGCTAGCTGCGGTTCGGGCCCGGAGGCTGACGGCGCTGCAAGCGCTGGTGGATGCTGCGGGCGAAGACGCCCTCGTCCAACTCAGTCGCATGGCACAAGAGGCGGCTAAGGCCGGCTTCCTTCCCGGCCTGTCCTGGCTGGTGGAGACGTACGGGGCCGAAGCCATCGGGGGCCTACGCTCAGAGCTCTTCCGCCACGCCGCACGCTCGGGCAACGTCGAGCTCATGGCCTGGCTGCTGGCGCGGGGCTGCGGCTGGGACGAGGAGGCCTGGGAGGAGGCGGCCTGGTCGGGCTGCGAGGCGGCCCTGGAGCTTCTGTCCGAGCGGGGCTGCCCAAAGCCGGTGAGACTTTGGGATGTGGGTCGGTGTGCTACTACTTAGCTGGATGTGGATCCGTGTGATGGCGGTAGGCTGGGATGTGGGTTGTTGGCCTCTGCGTCCGAGCCCCTGCCTCCAAGCCCCTGCTCCTGGTCAGCTTGATCCCTGCCAAGGTCTAGGCCGGCGGCAAGAGTACTCCCTACCTGAAGAGCTCCACCCATGTACACTTTAGAACCTCTTGCGCGGCCCAATGCAGGCGCGTGGAGGGCCATACCTTCAAGCGGGGAAGGCTGGCGACGTGCGGACGATGGCGGTGCTGCGGCGCCTGGGCGTCTCCATCGGCTCCAGCGGGGGGAAACACATATTCACGGACATCGCACGCAGTAGGAGTACGCCCTGTTATGCGCCGTATGCCCTCGCCTGGCTCCTTGCGAACGGCTGCAAGGTTAACTGGGCTGTTGTGGAGCGAGCAGTCACGGAGTGGGGCTCATGTTGGGGTCGTGCGGAGGCAGCGGCGTGGCTCGCGGAGCACAAGCCTCCGCCGCCGCCGCGGCGGGAGGGCCTGCGGCCGCGGCGAGGCAAGTAGGGCGGCGGGGCACGGGCCAGGCGGCGGGGCTACGCTGTCCTGCGCGTGGGCGGTGGTGAGCGCAGTGGAAGGGACTTGGCGGAAGGGCCGCACTCGTTGCGCCTGTTTGCACGTGCCGCGGGCCTTTCGGGGCTGGGTGCTGTGGCGCGTGGCAGCCGCCGTCTGTGTGCGGCGCATTCAGCTGAGGCTTTCGGTGCTCGGCGGATCGAGATGAGGCTTGGGCTTAGGCAAGGACACTGCTCTTACGCAGTGAACGCGGATGGTCCTACCGTACCTGCCCATGTTGTAGAGGGACCGCGGGGATCGACCTGAAGCATGCCGGAATGAGGGGCAGTTGTCACGATTTTGGTACCGTCGGGAATGACAAGGCCTAGCATTGGGAGCAAGGCACGGGCAGAATCGCATGCGTTTGGATGTGTGTGGGTGTCACGGCGGCCTGGCTCTGTGGGTGTCCTTGCCTATCCTGGGGGTGTTCCTAGGCGCGTCTCGGGGCTAACGGCATGGCTGCGATGGAGCACAGGGCAGTCAGGTGGCAGTCCATGGACGGTAGGGTCCTTGGTTTGGTCGCGTTCCGAGATCCCTAGGAAGGCGGGCAAGTGAGGGAGGGACAGTGGAGGAAATGGGCTTCTCCTCGTGTCTATGGTGGGAGTGGTGACATTCGTGCTGGTTACAAGAGGTAACGGATGGCGCAGTGGGCGGCTTTGGGGGGGCGTTCGGGGGGAGGATCTTGGGGACCTTGGGTGGGACACGCACAGGTATAAGTAGTCTCTGTTCCTGGTGAGGGGCCAGGCACCCATGTTCTCGGCTAGGATTGCGGCTTGAGCCGTTGACTCAACCCCTCTACTTCGCAGAGATTGAGCTCGCCCATCGCTGCTGCTGCATCCAGGCTCCCATGTTGTGCACGGCAGACGAGTGACGCGACAAGCAAGGCCAGCCGGGCCAGCAAACGCGGCGAGGGGCTAAGAACAGGGGTGCCAGGCAAGCGAGTGCGCAAGGGCACGGCCCGGGGAACCGCCCGCGGCGGGGGGCGTAGGGTCCAGCCGGGGGGGCACGTTAGCCGGGCTGATGTCGGGGCAACGGATACGGCGTCCGTATGCCTTCAGCCCTCCTCATGATGTCGGCCGGCATGGCAGGAGTTCGAGCTGCTAGCCGGTGTCCGTCGGCATGTCGGGGCCTTACGCTATGAGCCAGCATGCTCCCCAGCAGGCCCCAGCAAACTAGATAGGGGCCCGAGTTGCCAACCGTCATGTCCGCCAGCATTCTAGGGGCCCGCGCTGCCGACCAGTGCGTCGGTCCGCATGTCCGGGGCTGGCGCTTCCGGCGGAATGTCAGTCGGCATGTCCCCCCGCGAGGTCGGGGCTTAGGGTGCCGACCGACGTGTCGGTCAGCATGGTAAGGACCCGTTCTTCCAGCTGGTCTGTCGGCGAAAACTACTATGACCTGGCAACACACAGCCGTCGCGCGTGGTCGCGTCGCCAAGCGGACGGAGAATGGCCCGGTGCCTGTTGCGGTGTGGGGTGCCCTGCCTACGTATACCGCGCTGCGCTACTCTCTGTGCTGCGGCTGACGCCCGGCCGCGCGACCGATGGTGCCAGGATGCCAACATGGGTGGTGTCCGGAGCCGCGTGCCCGACTGCCCTTAGCCTGGTCTGATATCGCTTCTACTGCGCGAGCACGCCGCCGTCGCGCGAGGTGGCGTCGCTGCCAAGCGTGCCGAGCATGGGGGCATCCTGACTTGTGGAGCCCAAGCCGCCATGCAACGCCTTTCCCACGTATCGAGTAATGCGTTACTCGGTGCGCTCGGACTGGCGTCAGGTCGCGCGACGTGCCTCCAGTTTCACTCGCGAGCCGCTCGGTGCCCACTCGCAGCGCTGAGTCCCGGCTTGTTCTCCTTGCTCTTTGCTACGTGTTACGCTCCTATGGCATCGCTTGGATGGGCTGGCACAGCCCGACCAATGTGTCGCGCGCGGTCGCTTTTTGGCCTCGGGCGCCTGTCCCAAGCTCTGCGTGGTTGCCGGTGGCGCATTTAGTTGCTGGTGTGCGCGGCTGGGTCGCGAGGGGTCTGCCGACGAGGTCCGGACATCCCTACATGGACGCGCTTCGGCCTCGCGCAATGCGGATTTGGGTTCTCGCAACCTTGCGACCGCGGTGCGTGCACTCGAATGGTCGCTCGGGTGCGTCTCCGCGAAGTGTGTGGCGAAGAGTGAACTGTTTTTGACTCGTACCAGGGGTGGGTCTTCGGGCCGATCCGTAAGGCTCTGTCCCATCGTGGATGGGCGAGCCAACGGAGGCCTCGGAGGCCGTCATTGTGGGCGTAGCGGCGGGTGCTCCCCTGAACCGGGTGGATGGCCCTCCCAACAGCATGCTGTGCTGGGGATGTACGGCGGGCCGTTGGCAGATCTGCGAGCTTGGGGCATAGCGAGGAGTGCCCTCCTGCGGGCTTCGGCAGGCAAGGCTTAGACCTGCCTTGAGTTGTGGACCTGGGCCCCCCTGATGTCCGTACCGATGCCGTGCACCATGCCTTTCAGTGCAAGGACCCAGGCAAGATGTTTGGCGAGCAGGGTTCCAACTTTTGCCCGTTACAGACCTGTCTGTACAGGGTGCTCTTACCCCAGCACTGCCCAGCAGGGGGCATGGGGCGGCGGGGCGGCCGATGAGGGGTGACGCTCCGACCGGCGTGCCGACGGAAGCTGGTCGCTCTGAGCAAATTGTCGGTCCAGATTGCAACCCAGCTGCAGCTGGGCCCAGCGCGCACCCGACTGGCGCACAAGCATACAGAGTTTATTCGGGAGGCTTTGGGGACGGGGGAGGCCGCGGAGGCTGAAGTTACGCGGCTGAAGGCTGTCTGGCCCCGTTTGTGGAAGTTGAAGTGGGAAGCAAGCAACAAGGAGCCCCTGTGGCGACTTGCCATGGACGGATATCCAGGGTTTGGCATGCATCGAGCCCAGCTGGGCACGAGTGAGATAGCCAGGTGCCCGTGTGGGCAGGCGATGAACCAAGGTGACCGGCTCCACCATTTCTGGTCGTGTGCGGCAACGATGGCAGTGCGCACAAGATTGAGCGATGCGATTGGTCGGGCAGTCAAGAGGCATGAGGTTTGGTTGGTGCAGGCCCCCGCGGGCATTCAGCAGCAAGTTTGGGATGTGGTGTGCTTGGCCGCCGTTGGGGCCATGGAGCAAGCACGACGCTACAAGTACGCGCATCGGGGTGCACAGGGTCTGATCATGCAGGCAAGGGCGCTGGCGAGGGGAGAGCTTGAAGCGCGCCTTCAGTGCTTTGCCGGGGTGGGGTCAGCCCCGTCAGATTGGGACACGGTGCCTGAGGACCACCCCTTTTTGGCCGTGACTGAGGAGGGAGATGTGCGTTACATGCCCCACGTTGAGGTGATGGATGGTCTTCACTAGATCTCTTCTGGAGCCCGGGTAGGGGCCCTGCCGTTCAAGCTAGGGGGCGGCGTGCTGGCTTGCAGGGGGTAAGCCCGTGAGGTTGGCTGTCAAGCCACGGCGTTCAGCTGCCGTGTACCCCGCTGGGGTCCCTCATTGTAACCACCGAGGACTGGTCAACGTCCAGAAGCCAAACTTGCTCTTGCTTAGGGTGTGTTCACATGTGACGCGGTTCGTCGTGGTTCGCCCCGAACCACGCCGAACCGCGCGCGAACCACGCGCGAACCGAACCAGCCTCCCCGACCCCGGGTTCGCGCGCGGTTCGTCGCGGTTCGCCGTGGTTCGCTTCAGGGAGCAGCCTCTCACTCATACCGCAACTACAGAGTCTTTCTCACAGCTTCTTCAAGCCCTGTGAAGTCGCGACGGCCCTTCAACGGCCGACATGTCGCGTTCGCGACCAAGCTGCAACTGCAGCGCGTCTCCTATCCCACCCTTCGCCCCTGAAAGCGCTTTTCTGATGCTATATAGGATATAATTGGGCCGCGATAGCACAAAACGCGTTCAAGACGCGCAGCATGTGGTCGCGACGACCGACATGTCTTGCAGAAACTGACCTACGTTTGCCCTGTGGACGCGAATCGGGTTGATAGGTGATAGTTTGGTAGATGTCAAGGTGCACAACGCAGCGGTGCAGCTGATACTGCCTTTGGTGGGACGTGGTTGGGCGTGCGTGGTTTGGCACGGTTCGGACCTGTTCGGGCCGCCTTGTGAACAGTGGTCCACGAACCACGCCCGAACCAGCCCGAACCACGTCGCGAACCACGTCCCATGTGAACAGGCCCTTACGTCACGACGTGTGTGAAGAGCCACCGAACTGCGAGGCTGCTGGACGGTTTCGCGGAATCGGCGACACCAGCCGTTGTGCGACCCTCTGGCCCGACCGGTGTGTCCTATTATACACGGATTTTTAATTAGGGTCAAGTCCAAACCACATATATAGTAACAACAACAAACACACAAGGTCGCAGCCCGCAACAGCTGGACCGAACACGACCTCGCGGAATCAGAGCTTCGACGAACCTGTGCTCTGATGACTCGCTGCAAACAGCTTAGGCGGCTGAGCGAGGCCACCGGCGCCAGCAGGCAGAGTGCCCTCGAGGATGCCCCCGACGACGATGCCTCGCGCGTCTGGCTGCCCGAGGTCGTCGAGCACGTCTCCAAGTTCATGCCCGCCAACGAAGTAGCATGCGCGCTGCGGCTGGTGAGCCGAGACACGGCTCAGCAGTTCGCTGACCGGACCACCGTGCGCCCCGCCCAGCCCGTGCCGTGCTGGTGCTTCGCCGCCCAGTGCCGGCGCGTGTGCCGGGGCCTGACGCTGGCGAAGCGGCAGCAGATGGTGTGCCTGACGGCCGCCAGCGGGGACGTGGCGAACCTGGAGGCAGCGGTGGCGGAGGCGGGCTGCCCCCTTACATCCAAGGCCCTCGAGGCTGCGGCGGGGGCCGGCGAGCTGGGGATGTGCCGTTGGCTGGTGGGGCCGGGGCGCGTATCCTGGCAAGAAGCAACTGGCTGGTACGATGGAAATGTCCTTCGCGCTAGGGAGGCCACGGCCGAACGTGCGGCAGAGGCGGCAGGAGCCGGGGGCCACGGGCGCGTGGTCGACTGGGTCCTGGAGGCGGGATCTGAGTCCCTGTCATCCATCAGGGCCGCTCTACGCCGTGCAGCATGCGTCCAGGCAATCAACGCCGCCCTGCGCAAGGGGCACGAGGGGCTGGCGTGGAGGCTGCTGCAGGCGCATCCCACCGGTTGGGATGCTGGCGCCCTCAGCGCCGCAGCTGAAGGCTGCAGCCTTGCTGGCCTGAAGCGTGCGGTGGACCAACACACCAGCCGGGGCATCTGGGGTCCTCTCACCGACCTGCCCCAGAGTCTTTGCGTTAAAAGCGCTGCCTGCAGCCCCACCGCCGACTGGGAGGCCAAGTGCGACTTCCTGCTGCAGAAGGGCTGCAAGCTGGAGGAGGACACGCGCCAGAAGGTCGTCAACTCTAAGCTCCTGTCTGGAAGCGCTGCGGTGAAGCGGCTGGCGTGGATTCAGGCGCGGGGAGGCCTGGTGCGGCCAGAGGACCCTCTGACGGCCGCAGTGAGGAGGGGCGACGCCGCGCTCGTGTCGGATCTCGTGGGGCAAGGGTTGAGGCCCGGCCCGGAAGACGTCCTCGAGGCCGCGCGTGTGGGCTGTGCGGCGACAGTACAAGCGCTGGTGGCACCTGCCGGCGAGAGCGCCCTGGAGCTTGTCCGAATGGCGGTCCAAGCTTGGATGGGCCCCCTGGCCGGTCTGTCCTGGCTGGTGGAGACGTACGGGGCCGAGGCCATCGACGGCCTCAGGCCGATGCTCTTCAGCCGTGCCGCAAAGTCGGGGAACGTCGAGCTCATGGCCTGGCTGCTGGCGCGGGGCTGTGAGGCGGACATGGGCGCGTGGGAGGCGGCGGCTGAGTCGGGATGCGAGGCGGCGCTGAGGCTGCTGTCCAAGGAGCGCTGCCCCAAGCCGGTGAATGAGCGGCGGGGAGTGGTGCGGCTGGGGCTGCATTCACAGCGGCGCGCGGGCATATACCGGTATGGCTGCATTCCCTCATTGACTGCATGCTATCTTGTCCGGCGTCCTGACCGGTCCGTCTCATCCCGCTGCCATCCCTCCACAGGTGGACAGCAAGCCGTACCGGGCGGCCGCTGCAAAGTGTGACATGCGGACGATGGCGGTGCTGCGGCGCCTGGGCGTCTCCTACGGGCGCGATGGCGGCGACGCGCTGTTCAGCGTATTAGCGGGAAGGGGCTCGGACGGCACGGCCACCATCTCGGTCCTGGCCTGGCTGTACGACAACGGGTGCGGCATCACGTGGGACCGTACACTGAAGGCTGCGGACCGGCGGCTCGTTGCGGCGGGCAAGCACAAGGTGACGGTGTGGCTCGAGCGAAAGCGCCGGGGCAAGGAGTAGGGTGCACGCCCGGGCAAGGCAGCAGCGGGCGGCTAGAAGGGCTCAGCCTCCGGGGAAGGTGCATGGCGAGCACACCGGTAGGCAGTGTCCGTTCGGATGTAGAGGCGTTGGAGCAGCAGCAAACAGCATGCATACATGGGGATTGAGCAACCGAGTGAAGCGTTGGGGGCGGGAGCGGTCGACACGCTTAGATGGAGGGCTGGGCCTGGGCTTCGGCGCATAGGTGGCGGCTCTCTGTCGGCCCAGGCAGAGCCCGGGTTAGAGCAACGCCGCAAGCAACAGAAGTTGATATGCATCAATGACGTACGGAGGCAGCAGTCGGTCTGTGGGCTACGGGTGGGTGTGGGACTACAAAGCAAAGCGCAATGCAGCGCAGCGTGTCAGGGCGTGCTTGGCTCCAGGCCCCCAGTAACCCCAGGTGGGTTGCTTGCGGGGCTGGCTGGGAGAGACTCATTGTCGCAGAGCCACGCAAGGAGTGTCTGGCTCCGGCACGACATGGCCCTATTGAGTCTTGACCAACTGCGCCGTCTGCGGGGTAGCCTCGGTACGCGAGCCTCTATAGCCCCAACCTCCACCGCCGTCTCGCTCTGTCCCCAACAGCCGCAACGAGATAACAGTCCGGCAGCTCGGCGCCCCATGCTCCCTACAGCTCTGCCTCGATCTCAGTCACCGTAAGCAGCGCGGTTGGCAACGACCACCCCGGCAGCTCCGCCTCATCATGCAGTGCCCAAGTCATGAGTCTGCAGTGTCAGTCCGGTCTCCTCTACCGCCACCCTCCCCTCTCAGGCATCACTCTGGCAGCGCGGCCCTCTCCGACAGCTCCCGACCCCATGGCCCCAGGGGTCATCCCCACATCACTCCGGCAGCTCCGCCCCCTCCAGTGCAGCTCCTCTTCATCCGCCCGTCACCCCGATAAATCCGTCCCGACCAGTCCCGCTTGGCTTTACACGTCACTCCGGCAGCTCGGCCCTCTCCGACAGCTCCTGACCCCACAAGCTGCGCTGCCAGCGACCGTCACTCCGGCAGCTCCGCCCCCTCCGGCAGCTCCACCACCACGGGGCCGTCCTCGTCGTCAGAGTTGCCCAGCTCCTTTTGGGGGGGGGCAGAAAGAGGGGACAGAAAGGGGGGACAGCAATGGGGGACAGCAAGGGGGGACAGCAAGGGAGAGGAGGGGAGCAGGCAGGGGTTGAGCGGACATGATTCGAGGGCAAGGGGGACGGGAGGAAGCTGCAGGGCGCAGGACTAGTGGGGAGGGCAGGAGGGAGCTAGGGATCTATCAGCGCAAGGATGGACAGGGAAGGGCGAACCGCTCGCTGCCCGCGCCCCGATCAAGCCCCTGTCTGCGTCCCTGCCTGCGTTCCAGCGGTCACACCTGCAGTCCGTCGAAGTGCCACCCCACGGCCCGCGCCAGCACCGCACGCAGCTGCTGAGCCTGGGGGGCACAGACAGGGGGTGGGGGCAAACGGGGCGCAGAGGTGGGAGAGGTGGGTCAGCGAACTGGGGGTATAAGGTTGTATAGCGGTGCCGGGCAGCGGGGTGGAGGTGGACAGAAGGTGCTTGACGGCCGTCGGTCAATGGAGTGTCGGTCTCTGCCCCGAAGGACTGCCGAAGGGGAATCCATATAGTCTCGTCACCCGGCCTGAGCATGCAAAGTGCTGTGTGAAAGCATACGGTGCCCGACCCAACTCGATAGGTTTGGCACGCCACAGTGCAGAAACGCCTAGTCGCACAGCCGTCGGTCAATGGAGTGTCGGTCTCTGGCCCCAGAAGGGAACTGCCGAAGGGGAATCCATTTAGTCTCGTCACTCGGCTTTGTGTGCTTGGGTGATCCCCTAAAGCTGCTCGTTTGAATGCTTGCTAAGCTTCACAAGCCCTGGCCGTCAGTCAATGGAGTGTCGGTCTCTGCCCCCGCAAGGGAACTGCCGAAGGGGAATCCATATAGTCTCGTCACTCGGCCCCAAAACAGTCAAACGCATGTGCCGTGTGTCGACTCCCGAACCGCAACACGCCAACCCCACGCCACCCCAGGTATCCCCGTTTTCCCAGAACGCCGGCCGTCGGTCAATGGAGTGTCGGTCTCTGCCCCGTAGGACTGCCGAAGGGGAATCCATATAGTCTCGTCACTCGGCCACACCAAAACGCCTGTGTCGATTCCTGAGCCACTGCACCCCACCCCACCCCACCCGGTTGTCCCCATATCCCACATTCCAACGCAAGGAACGGCGACCGTCAGTCAATGGAGTGTCGGTCTCTGCCCCGAAGGACTGCCGAAGGGGAATCCATAATCTCTCGTCACTCGGCCGCCGCCTCTTCCCGGTTTCAACACGCCCGACCCACATGCTCTGCCCCCCCCCCGTTGTGCGAGAACCCAACCCCAGCGCCCTTAACCGCCTCCCCGTACTCCCTATATCAAAACCCACATCCAATCCCCATTCCCAGCTCCCAACTCCCGCCCCCACCTGGTCAGCAAGTGCAGGGTCCACGCCGCCCGGGCCCGCCTCCCTCAGGACCTCGAAGAACGTGGCCAGGTGGGCCCGGAGGAAGCAGTCCCGGCCGCCACCCGCCAGCAGCACCTCCTCCACCAGGGCCGAGCCCTGGGCCCACAGGCCCACAGCAGGCCCACCGGCGGGCCCGCCCGGGCCCAGGGGCTCGCCGGGCCGGGTCCCGGAGGATGCGTCCGAGAGGCTGAGGGACAGCTGGGCCCGCAGTGTGGACAGGAAGGCAGCGAAGGCGGGGGCCAGGGCGGGCGACAGCGGCCCCCGCTCGCAGTTGAGGAAGAGGGACACAAGGGAGCGCCACTGCCGGAATCCTGGGGCCAAGGGGTAGGAGAGGTGGAGAGGGAAGCATGGAGGCGTCAGGAGAGGGCAGTTCCTCGGCGCGAGGCTGCGCTGCCCCGCAGACCGTTGCACCCCGAGTCAAAGGCCTGCCGCCCAAAGCCCCCAGCCAACCCCCTTTCCCTTGTCCGTCCTGCACGCACCCTGCATGAGCAGCAACCCTTGCCACCCGCCCCGCTTCCCCCTCCACCTCCCCTCCCTTCGGCCCGCTCACCCTGCATGGACTGCCCCCCTCACCTCCCCCCCCCCCTGCCGCCCCCTCACCCTGCATCGACTGCCCAAACACAAAGGCCGCGAAGGCGAACTGCGCCTCCCCCACAAGCCGGCACGCGTCGCCGCCCCAGCGCCCCGCCGCCGCCTCCAGCTGCGCCGTGCGGTCCAGGTTGGCGGCTGTGAGCTGGGCGGGGGTCAGGCCTGGGGGTGGCACAGAGAGGACGAGTGTCAGCAAGCGTGGCGCTGGGCGGGGGATGTCAGCAGCGGCAGCTGCAGGCAGCGGGGTGTTCAGGCACTGAGGTGCATCGGCGGATTGGGCTGCTGATCAATGACAGGGACAGGGCCGCGCACCTTCCTTCTTGATCAGGCGGCTGAGGGCCGTGTAGAAGCACCGACCCGGCCCCTTGTTGCCCGCGCCGCCGCCTCCTGTGGGCCCTTCTGCAGCCCCGCCGTCGCCTTGGCCAGGCGTGCTGGCGGGCGCAGGTGCAGATCCAGGAGTGACCGCTGTGGATCCTGCGTCCACCTCCATTGCAGATCCGGATCCAGAGGCCGAGTCAGCGCCGACGCTGGTTCCAGCTGCCGTGTCTCCTGCCCCGGCTGCCGCGGCCGCCGCTCGCGCCCGTGCCTCCCGTCCTTCCTGCGGTGGCGGAGGTGCGCAAGGGGTGAGCTTGAGGAGGCAAGTGAGGAGACAAGCGAGGAAAACGCAACTACAAGAGTGCTTCAGACAAATAAGCAGCTGGCGCTCTCTCAATCGCCTCTCCATTTACTCTGCCAGGACCCGGCACATGCAACCACCAAAGCGGGACAGGCGGTGTCTGCAACAACCCGGATCGTCCTCGCGATCGTCCTGGGACCCGGGTGTAACCTACCCGCAGCTGCTCCCGCAGTCGTGCCTCGGCCGCCGACTCGGGCCCAGCCTCCGCATCGCACTCCGCGTTTGACGCCTCCGTTGCGGTACAGATGCTGCCCCCCAGCGGCTGCAGGGCGGAACGATAAGGCAAACGATAAGGCCCAGTGAACGGACTCGGTTCAGAGCGGTGCTGGCAGCCCGCATCATCGACCGCCACACACTCCCCGGCCTCGCCTCGCAGCTCAAAGAGGCAGGCATGCAGGTCCAGCCCGCAACACTCCAGGGCCCTAAACCCCACATGCGGCCCACCTGCAGGGCGGCGATGACTTCTGCGTCCAGTCGGTCCGTCAGCGCCACCCACTGCCGCCACGCGTGCAGGTTGTACGGCGCAAGTCCGGCATCAAAGTCGTACCGTCGTACGCCCAACGCATACCGCTCGGCCTGTATTGCAACACGGGAGTTGCGTGATGTTAAGAGGTAGGCGTTCAAAAGCGGGGTGGGTGTCCAGGCCGGCAGGCGCGGGCTGAGAAGGGGACTGCGAGGGGCCTGGGCCGCCACGCCGTCGCCACGGCACGCCATCCCGCCGCACCTCATCCTCCAGCAGCTCAACCAGCAGCTCCTGCGCGGGATCGTACCGCCGTACGGTGACTCCCCCTGACGCGCCCCCAGCCTTGGAGCTGCCGGTAGCTGCCGGCGCGACGGTGAAGAAGAAGCCGGTGACCGGCCCCATGGCGCCCCCGCATTGCTGGGTCGCGGAGGGTACGCTGTAGCAGGCGAAGTGGGGCCCGGGGGGCAGCATCTTAACGCCCTGGAACCGAGGCCCGCAGTGGAAGGCCTGCCGGACGAGGGCCGCACAGCCGACAGTCGGCATCTCGGCGTGCATCGCGGGCCCCGGTCGCTGGGCCACCAGTCGCCGCGACCGCAGACGCGACTGCCTATATGTAATGCTGTGGCCTCACCATGTGGTCTATCCCAAAGTAGGAGCCTTCCGGGAGGCCGAGAATGAGGAGAGCGCCGCCCTGCTCGGCAAGTTGCTGGGCGACGTCCGGCTCCAGCCTAACCGAGTAGGGCGCATGCGAGGCAGCCATGGCTGTTCGCTGCAGACTGCAAGCCCGCCCTCAAGCCAAGTTGCCGTCTTGTCGGCGATCGCGCCGGCGCCCGATAGTGGTGCAGCTTGGCAGCTTGATGTATGGCTCGTAAGCAGTATGCCTCTGTGCGTGAAGAGAGCAAGACAGGTGGCCCAGGGTTGACAATGGGGCGTTCGTCGTGGGCTCCCACGACAGCCCCGATGCAGTGCAGTCCCGCCACACGCCCTCACCCCGCCTCTCTCCTGCCTCCCCTGAGCCCGCACAGCCTCACCCCTGCCTCCCCTGAGCCCGCACAGCTCAGATGCGTCCAGCTCGTCCAGCGGCATCCCCCGGCGTCGTCCTGTCTACGCTGCATGGCCCCTGCAACGACAGATCCCCCGTTCAGTGTCCCCTGGACAATACCGGCGGACCACCCTTTCCTGCGAGTCTCAGGTGGCAGATTGACTGTGCAGGAGCCCCCAGGCGTCCTGGCCTTGATTGACGATGATTAAAGGCACAGCGGAATTAGTGGAATAGTACTGAGGGGGGCTCTACGGGCCCGACCCTAGCAACGTGGTGTGACGACCGAAAGTCAGTCACGTTGCGTGGGTGTCGGTGTGCAGGTGGCACACCCAGTAGGTGGCGCTCTCGCTCAACCCCTCCCCTTCTGGAGGCGGTTCCTGCTGTAACCATCGCATCCTGGACTCGTGCACTGGGGCTCCTCACTGCCAGCCATTATTTGACGGGTAAGCGCCTCAGCACCAAGGCACCCCGCCTTCCATGGTGTGCAGTTTGGCTGTGTATATTTCATATATACCATCACCATCATCCGGCGACGGTCGGAAGCTTCGCCCGCCCCTCCCACCTGCCTTGCCTTCCACGTCCGACCACACCCTGGAAGCATCTTGAGCCGGTGCTACCCTCCGACCCCCCTGCCTCGTGCCCCTGCCTGCCCGGACGTCGCCCCGACTACGCTGCATGGCCCCTGCGAGCGAGGACTCACCTGCCTCCCCTGGTCCCGCCCACAGCTTAAATGAGATCAGCTGCATCCCCCCTCGTCGCAGGTCGTCGTCACCCTGGCTACGCTGCACGGACCCTGCGAGTACAGTGTCGCCCGCGCCCGGGCACTGGGACTCCACTACTCTGCAGCCACTGCCAGCAGCCAACAGCCATTGCTGTAAGGGCAATCGCCTCGGCACTAGGGCACAAGGAGCAGGTGCGGCGCGGCTTACATACTTGCATGGCCTAGAGCACACTAGTGCCCACTTGTGTGCCCGACCTCAGTCGACCCCTCGTTACCTCCCGAGCAAGACCGCTCAGCTCCGTCTCGCCTGCAGGCACCCGCGACCCGCCAGGTGCCTCGACGCCGACGAGCTCCGAGGCACCCGCCAGTCCGCACTCTGGGACGCCCAAGCCGTGGGCCCACCCAACCAACGACGACTGCACCGATGGCCGCAGCACCGCAGGCGTGCACTCCGAAACACCCCCGAACGCCCCGAGGCGGGGGCTGTGGGCATGCACACGAGTAGGCACCAGCCGCACACTTAGGCCTCAAGCGCATGCCCTGAGCTGCGTGGGCGTGCGGGCCACCTGTCCGCCGAATACCGACGTCCGCCGCCATCAACACCCCGCGCACCACACCACACCACAACGGCGCTGGAGAGCGCCAAGGCTCCCGCACACGAGCGGCGAAGACCTCGTCGTGAAACCGCAAAACAATGTCAGTGCTCACTGAACAGAATAGGTGATGCTCGGACACGCACAGCTACACGGAGCCCTGGCACATTCACGCCCACGCCCACACCACACACCCTCTCGTCGACCAGGGCAACCGCAGGACACGTGGCGGGCCCTGCGGCGGTTACCGCTCCTGTACGACCAACCGACAACTGCCGCAAGGTGCGGCGCGGCGACCGCCCCCACACCGCGTCCCGGACAAAAGGGCCGCGTCAGCGTTGGGGCGGAAGCCGCACAAGCCATGCTTCATGAACGAGCGACTGGCGGCGGAAAGTAGGGGCGCAGGAAAGCCGGGGATTGGCACCCGCGCCCTCTACCCGTCGCGCCCAGTCACCGCTTATGTACGGCGCTAGTCGCCGACGTACGACGCACACGCAGCCCTCTCCTCGCACACAGCACACACTACACCCCATCAGCACACAAACAGTGCGCAGAGTATGACGTATGCTGCATATCTTGGGCGGCGACAGGATATTTGCCATCGAGGCCCCGCCAAACCCCCTCGCCCCAACCATTGAAGATGCACCTCCCCTTGACATCACCGTGAATCTTAGGGGGGATCTTTCCCATTCCTTCCAACACGCCGAGGCTTCAGGCCGCAACCCTGCCCGTTCTTGGCCACTTGGCAGACACCTGCTCTAGCCCGCGGCACATCAAGCCCTGGGCTCCCGTCCAACTCCACCTCCCTCCAAAAACCTGCCGCGCCCCACGACTCTTCGGCGCTCGCCCAACCCTCGCCCGCTTCCGTCCTCGCCCCCGTGCAGCCCTCTTGCTCAGGGCCGATACTTACTCCCGTAGCGGCCACCCCCAAAACTGCGTCAACTGCGTCTTCTGCCCCGCACAATACCATGCAGATACCACTTGCACCATACCGTGGCCGCGAACCGGCCCCCAGCCGGACCAAAGGAGCTACCGGTGGCCTCGCTGCTTGAGATGAGATGGGAAGGGGTTCTCCATACAGCAGCTAAGATCCCAACCGCATTACTGCCCTTGCTCTGTGAAGCGCTCTCCACACAGCGGCTGAGGCCACCGCCAGATGGCGCAAGGGAGGGGAGCCCCAAAGCCATCCACCGGCAGCACTGTCTCAACCCGACCGCATGGTCAGTCGCCAAACGCTCCGCTGCAGCCTCACACCGCCGCGGGCGTGGGAGCCTCCCGCTTCACGCCGGCCGCCTGCGGGGACAGAGGGGGTGTTTGAAGCTGAACGTGATTGCCGTCCACCGCAGGCCGTGAAGCAACTTCGTGACTCCCACTCCAAATACCCTGCCCATGCCCCACCCGGAGCCCTATCCGATTCGGCCCCTTTTCTCTGGCCTTCCCCAAAGCCCCTTGTAAGCCCCGCCCACACGCACGGTCCCCACCTTGAGCGCCCCTCCCCCGTCCCCCCCCCCTTCCCGCCAACCCCCTAACAATGCTCCTCAATCGCCCCGTACCCACGAATGCCTTTGCCCCTCCTCCCTTCGAACCCACAGCCCCCACATCGAGAGCCTCCTCCTCCGGCCGCCTGGCCCCCTCCCCCCTTGCCCCCCCTTGACATGCGAGTGCATCAAAGAGCCCAGCATCCCCCCTCCCCTCCAGCCGCCCCCACCTGTAGCGCCTTCTGCCCCCCCCCCTCGCCCCCTCCCATGTGCCTCACTATACCCTCGTTTAAGATGACCCCAAGCCCTCCCCTCCTCCCCTCCAGCCGCCCCCACCTGCAGCGCCTTCTGCCCCCCCCCTCGCCCCCTCCCATGTGCCTCACTATACCCTCGTCTAAGATGACCCCAAGCCCTCCCCTCCTCCCCTCCAGCCGCCCCCACCTGCAGCGCCTCGTCCTCCGGCCGCCTGCCCGTGTACACGCCCTCCACGGTGCGCCCCGTCACCCCCCGCAGCAGCCCCGCAGCCGCCAGCCGCCCGGGCCAGGCAGCGGCGCTGGGGGCGGGCTCGCCCGCGGCGGGGCCCGTCCACTGCTGGGAGAAGGGCACCGTGGAGCGGACCTGGCGGGGGAGCGGTGCGGCGGTACGGCAGCACACGGTACGGCAGTGGTTAGGGCGGTGCAGCGAAAGCGGAGGTGCCCAAGCCCCGCTTTTGTATGGACCCAGCCTTCCACTCTCCGACTGTTGTTCCCGGGTCCACCCTCCGTGGCGTGCTGACCCGCATGCCCGAACACTGCCGTTGCGGCACGCCTCCTCTCAACCGCCGCCCCCGATCCAACCGCCCCTGCCTCCGCTGCCTCCCCTGCCCTCGGCTCCCCAACTGCACCAGTCCTTCCCACCTCGGACCTGCCCACCCCCACCCTACCCGCAGCTCCACCCCCCTTACCGTCCCTTTCCCCTCCCCCCCTCCTGCCTCCCCCCTGACCGCCCCCCCCTACCTCGAAGGTGGTGTTGGTGGCGGCGGGGCAGCCCAGCAGCGCCACACACAGATCCGCCACGTCCTCACGGGAGATCTTGCCCTGGGGGGCACGAAGGTGGGGGTAGGTTTTAAGGGGGGAGGCGGGTGGCCTGTAAGGGCCAACGCCCCCTCCAGCTCCGCGGGCATGGCCCCCCTCCCGACCGTGTGTCAACCCGCCCATACACACGCCTTCTTCCCCCCGCTTCCCCCCCGTTCCCCGCTGCCCCCCACCTTGACCGTGTCGCCCTGGTCCAGCTCCACGGGCATGCCCCCCGGCTCCTCCGTCAGGGCAGTGGGCCGTACGATGGCGTACGGCACACCGCTGCCCCGGAGCGCGTCCTCGCCTGGGGAGGCACAGGGAAGATTGTTGCGTGCCGGTTGGTCAGATCTTGGCAAACCAGCATGGTGATATCCACCAGCCGCACTCAAATCCACGCGGGAGCAATGCGCGAGGCGTTATTGCAAACATGCTGATATCAACGACTCTTGTGACCCGGCGTTCCCAGCAGCCGCATCGCCAATCGCTGGGTGGTCGGTGGACGCAGGTCGGCCACTGGGATGCCAGGCCACGAACGGTCGGATGGGCCCATCCGTTGTGTCACCAGCCCCTGCAGCAGCTTCCCCCACCTTCCAGCTTCCACGTCAGCAGCCCGCCCAGCGCGTCGTTGAGCTTCACGGCCGGTGGCTCCATGTCCACGTTGATGCCGGGGCGGTTGGGACGAGTGACGCCTGGCGGTTGGGTTCGTTGGGGCAGGCAGAGTGAGGTTTAGATTGGCTCTGGTGGTGGGGACTGGGAAGCCGGGCATCATCCGAAGCAGGGCTACAGGTATGGCAACAATTGGGCAGCAAACACCCAGAAAGCGAAGTCCACCTGTCTCTTGCAAAGCGTCCCTTAGTAGAGGGTCCCTCTCCTCTCCATTCTACCCGGTCATAAGGGAGGGCAGCGGACACGCAGCAAGCAAAGCCAACCCCGCACTTCTAATCCTTTAGCCCCACACAACAATCCGCACCCACCTGCGGAGCTGACGTGTACAAAGCGCGGCGGCACGTGGGTCGGCAGGTAGGAGCCAATGTGAGCGATGGGCAGGCGGAAGGGGCCGCGGCGGAACGAGGGGTTGAGCTGCCCATCGTACTCGAACTTGGACAGCATGATCTGCGCACGTAGAGTACGGCAGCGGTACGGCAGTTGTCAGGTCATTGCTGTCGTACAATGGCCACTCCCCTGACGTCATCCGCCCTGGCCAGACCCCTCCCTACCTTCCCCCTGTCCCGGCCCTCCCTAGCCCCCAGGCCCGGCGGCTGAGCCCCCCTGTGACCATCTCCTTACAGGCCCCATCCCCCCCCTACGTCCCATCCCCCCCTAGGTCCCCCCCCCTAGGTCCCATTCCCCCCCAGAGGTCCCATCCCCTCCCCCACAGGACCCTTCCCCCCCCAAAACCCCACCTGGATGGATGCGATGCACGAGGGGTCCAGGGGCGGCTGCGGGCCGTTGGGGCCGGCGCTGCCCGCCGCCGTGCCGGGGGCCGCAAGGGGGAGGCGCCGGGCCCTGCGGAGCGGGGGTGGAGGGAGGCCGGTGCGCTCGCAGCGTATACCCAGGAGGCCGGAGGGCTCGCCGCCGGCCCCATGACAGCGCCAACACTTCCCTGTCAACCCTGGCCCTCCAGTCATGTCCGCAGCACAGCGCCGCCTTAGTGAGACGCCCAACCTCAGCTCAAGCCGCCCCATTCCCACCCAGTCCGACCCCCCAATCCCATGTCTGCACAGCTCGCTCACGGTCCGGCTACTGGCATCGAAGACCGACGGACCTGACCTAAATCCCGGGGCAAGTACGGCGAAGCGCTCACGCGATGGGGAGGAGTCCTAAGTTGGGGTGTTGGGTACCGGAACCAATGGGTTCACGGACAGCACACCAACGACCAGGGGGCTATTCCCCGCAGGCCATTTGCCGGCCGCCTCAGTTTTGGGGCGTGCGTGCGGAGGTGAGGAGGGAGCGGAGGTCTGCGCGGACCGTGCGGGGGGGGGGGCAGACATGCGGGAAAAGGGGCAAGGACAAGTGCCGCCCCCTTGCCCGAACGTGCCCACGACACCCACTTCCTAGGCCCACTGCCTCATGCGCTCAAGGCATGTGCACCGCCAGGGGACGCCCCTTTCACCCTCCCTCCCTCCCTCCCCCTCACACGTTCCCTCGCCCGTCGGGGGTCAGCAGCGACCCGTCCCCCTCCCACCCCTCCCCTGTCATCAGGTCCATGTCTGTCCCCGCCCCCAGGGCCCGCACCAGGCAGGCAGGGGCCAGCGCCTGGCGCCCCAGCGTCACGTGGGTGCATGCGCGTCTGCCCCAGCAGCGAGCCCAGCAGCGAGGTGGTGATGCCGGTCAGGGCCCCGGCGGCCCGGCGCCGGGCCCAGCCAGGCCCACGGACTGAGGAAGGGGGGAAGGGGAAGGGGTTGGCGGGGAGGTGAGAGGTGGTGATGACTGTCAGCGCGCCCACCGCCGCCACCCGCTGCGCCCAGCCCAGCACCAGGGCCTGAAGAAGGGGGCGGGCGCAGGCATAGGCAGGGGAGGAGTAGGAGCTGGAAGGCGGCAGTGCCTTCCCACAGCGCCTTCCCTGCTCCCGCCGATGGCCGTTGGCATCCCCTGCAGGCCCTACTATCACGCTTTACATAATACACGCCCCCCAAACCCCCGTTTACGGTAACAGTCCCAGCCCTACCGTTGGCCCCACCCGTAGGCGCCCTTGGCGGCTGCTCTCAGTCGTTGCATGCGGGGGGAGCCCCACGGTGGCAGAGCTCAGCGCGTGCGGAGCCCGGGCGCCCCCGAGGATGCGGGGATCCGCAGGGGCTGGGGCACCCTGCCCGCCAGCGTGCGATGGCTGCGAGCAGCCGCCTGGGCTCCCTTCGCCCTGGCCTTCACCCTGACACACGCCTCCCTGGCCCTGGCCTGCCCGCCCCAACCCCACCCCACCGTGAGTGCGGCCGCGAAGGTGGCGTCCAGATCAAGTCTCCAGATCTGCCGTACACAAGCACGTGGCAGGGACGGGGAGGGCGGGACATGCGGTTCAGGTGCCATGCTGCATGTGCATTATCAGCTGTGGGGTGTTGCCGGGTTCTGTCACAGCCGGGTAGCATTCCGGGCCGCTCAGCAGCACGGGCGGCAAGCACTGCAGCGGTCCCCGCGGGAGGATGGAGCCACGTGCTGCTGCCCTGAAGCTCCCGTTCTCCTCGCCGTTCCGGGCTCGCGTCCTCCCCCTCTGCTACCCTCCCATCAAGCTCTCCGCTGGGGGCCCCCCGTTGACACGGAAGGAGGTCGGCAATCCGGCTACCAACATCCCCTGGCGCCCTGTGTACAGCAATCAGGCTAACGGCATCCCCTGCCCCACCTTCCGCCCCTTACCGCTGCATGCCGGTGATGTGTAGGCACATGGGGACGCAGAGGCATTGGAGATGGAGAGCGAGCCCACGCCATGCAAATGGTCAGATCGCGGCCGATCGATCTGGATCTGACGGGGGGAGGGAGGGACGTAGAGGGGGGAGGTAAGAGGCACGGAGGGTAGGGTGTGGGGGCAGGGCACCATGACGGGGCGCAGGGGCAGGGGGTGCTTGCGGGGCTCGATCCACCCTCCCCGCCCGTCGAGGAACGTACCCGCCCTCAACCCCCTCTCCCGCTCCCGTCCCCTTCCTGCCCAGACCCGCCTCCTCTGGCGGCGGTGGCCACAGGGTCGAAGCCGGCGAAAGAAGAAGAAGACCACAAAACGGAGGCGCCTGGGGTGGCCCAGCCACACATCCCACACGGACCGGCCGTCCCGCATGTCTTGCTGCACACCCACCGCCCCCTAGAGCAGAGAGAATCAGGATGACGCCTTTCCTCCGGCCTCCTCTGTGCCAGCCGGTCTCCCCCCCAGTCACAGGCCCGCCCCCTACAACGACCCGCTGAGCCCAATCCAACGTCGCCACCACGACACGGGGCAGGGCCAGACCCCCGGACCCCGCCACATCCGCCGCGCAACTCTGCCAGTGCGGTGCTGCACGCTGCCTTGTCGCGCCCCCGCCCGTGCGTGCTGGCCGCACCGCATGCTGTCAGCAGCGGCTGCACCGGTGCCGTACACCCCACAGGTCCAGCGGCAGGGCGGCCCAGGGCGCGGCACAGCGGGCCAGGGCCCAGCGGGCGGCTCGCCAGGGCGGCAGCCTAAGGAAGGCGCAGAGCCCGCTGAGCAGACCCGCCGCGGCAATCTGTGCGGCCACCCACGCCCGCAGCGCGCGGCTGCTGCCCGGCATCAGGTGCGACAGCGGCAGCCACACCAGGTTGCGTGGGTCTCCGGGGAGGGCGTGCTGCGTCAGAGTGATGACGCCGCCGCGGCGCCTGGGCGGCTGCGCGCCCTGGGGCGTGGCGTACAGCTGTGTCCTGAGCTCGGTGCTGCCGTCGCGCAGCACCACCTTCAAGCCCAGCGCAAGCTTGGCGCCGCCGCCGCCAGAGGTGGTCGGGGTAGTCCACTTGCGCAACATCCGCTCGAGATCCGCCTCTGACTGGGACTTCGCCACCTCCACGACCAGAGCCAGGATGCCATGTTGCCGGCCTGGAGCTGGGGAAGGGGTGGGCATGGGCCGTCAGCCTGCCAGTGCGCTACCACGCGTAATGTGTACTGATACGCAATTGTGTATTGCATATCATTCCGCACGCACTCCGCAGCCCCCCGGCCTGCCTTGCGGAATGCGTAAATCCCGAAATTGGGCGTAAATCCCGAAGTGGGGCCTGACTTGCGTATCGGTGACCCCCACGCTGTCACCCGGGGGGCCCCGAGCCCCCCCGCAGCCCCCCACAAGCCAGCCTACAGCCCCGCGCAGCCGGGTCCCAGCTCAAGGCAAGCTTCTGACTATTGTTACTGAGTGGCTGGGGAGGCTGGGAGCGTCCACCCTCCGCCTTTGCAATCAAGCGACCGATTATCCTACGTGACGCTGAACCACCGCGCCCTGCAGCCGCCCGCCCCCGCAAGCGACGGGCCATGCGGCCGACTTGCCAAAGTAATCGTAGCACGCATCAGGTTCCTTGCGACTGCCGTCGCCGAAGTTGGTCGTTGTAGATCCTGAGCCGTCGAACGACCACGCGAGGCCCAGCCACAAGGACGTGACGTTCAGCTCGCGCTCAAGCCCCCTCACCACCTTTTCGTGCGGTTTGCTGGGATCCTTGCTGCGCAAGACGTGGCCGAGCGGGTCGGCGCTGGATGTCTCGGGGCTGGAGGGCTCGAATGCGAGCCCGCGGCAGGAGTCGATCTCCACGATGGAGTCGAACAATGACTGGTGGATGGGAGGTGGAAGCACGAGCGCGCCGGGCTCCGCCTGAGCATCCAGCGCCTTCTCCACTTGCTTCGCAATGCCACCTGCGCAACGTTGTGAGATGTCAGACGCCCTTCTGAACTGCAGCCGCTCATGCTCCTAACGCTTAAGCTTTGCCGACCTGCGACGGGCTGCGTGCGAGACTCCACGATGACGCGCTTCATTTCGTGTGCGTTTCAGCGTGCGCTTGGCAGTTAGCTAGTCGGTGAGATAAGGCAAGCTGGCAGGTCGACAACCGCGGGCCTACTGGCACAGGCACATAGCGGCGCTCACGCGAGCAAGAGCGGCCAAGGAAGCGTGCCTATGCCGAAGCAGCAGGTGGCTGGTTATGGAGAAGCGAGGGAGGCGGGGCGCTTAAGTGCGAGCGGGGCTCTTTATTGAGTGGAGACTGGGCGGACCTCCATGCCCAGAGCGCAGTATGTGTCTATTGTGTACCCCTAGCATTGATTAGGCTTTCAAAAATGTCCGGCGAGCTTGGTTGCTCTCGCGCGAGAAAACAAACGAAATTTGCACAAGCTCGCTGAAACCCAGCCCTGTCTAGGTTGTTTGGTCGCTATCTAATTCGTAGCATCCTTGCAGCCCCTTCTCCAAGGGTGAACACCTCTTTGACGCGAAATCGCATGTCCCGCTAAGTTTGGGAGCCCTGGCGGGGGTTATCAGAGCTCGCAAGCAGGTCGTCATCATATACGCACTTGATAACAGCAGCTTGGAGGAAGTGGGGAAGCAAGGGGCGCAGGGGGCTGTCGGGGTGGGGCACGCGCGTCGCCAAAACCCAAAGGTCACACGGCCCTCGAACTGCAGCGACTTGCCCTGCACGTTACATTCTCGGACCCCTGGAAGCTAAGCAAGGCACTAGAGCTGATTGGCGTGCGTTGCGAGGCTGCCACTGGGAGCATTGACCTTACAGAACGCGTATCTCGGGCCAAGCCGCTCCACGGCTAGCGACCGACCCGAGCTATCCCTTGCTTAAGAACATAACTCTTGGGCCGGTCGGCAGCCATGGAGCGGCTTGGCCCGGACATTTGGCTCTCTGGCCATGGACGAGCAATGAGCTGCAGGCCACTGGGTGTAATCGCACGCAGGGACCCGCCGGTCTGAAAACAGGGTCAAACGGCACGGCCTGGCTAGGGGCCTCGAACTAGGGGGGTGCAATGTTCGCTAGTCTTTACTCGGGGTGGAAGACCCAAGGCACGCCTGCCAACGCGCCCAACCCGATCTCGCTGAAACTGCTCTCCAGCCCTTCCGCTTAGCTTATATGATGCTAATAAGCACATAGAAAGTCAACTGGGGCCTCCTGGGTGCTGTTTAGCGGTATGCCTCTGTGCGTGAAGTCCTCGGGTTTACAATGAAGGATCCTCAAAAGAATCACAGCGCTGGACGCTGCGGCCGTTCGGCCTACTCCACGGGCCTTGCCTCCTGCAAGACCTAGAACTGCGCAAAGCGCGACCATCAACCGCCTGGGGCTTGACCCCGCCCGTAACTGGGCCATAGAACCGCCCATCCCCTAAGGGTACCCCTGCCGCATCCAGCCCCCCCCTCACGAAACAGGATATCCGCCCCTTTAAACCAGCGAGGCGCCAGGCCCTTGGCTTGCAGCTCATCGAAGATAGGCTTCCGCTCCTTCCTCAGCGCCCTGCCGAGCGCGTTGAGGTAGGGCGTCACCACCACCCCGCTCACCACCCGCACCTCCTTCGCCCTGCGCCGAAACTCGAAGCTTAAGCGTGAAGAGCGCAAGACAGGTGGCCCAGGGTCATTCTGGGCTCCCACGACAGCCCCGATGCCGTGCAGTCCCGCCACACGCCCTCACCCCGCCTCTCCCCTGCCTCCCCTGAGCCCGCACAGCCTCACCCCTGCCTCCCCTGAGCCCGCACAGCCTCACCCCTGCCTCCCCTGAGCCCGCACAGCTCAGATGCGTCCAGCTCGTCCAGCGGCATCCCCCGGCGTCGTCCTGTCTACGCTGCATGGCCCCTGCAACGACAGATCCCCCGTTCAGTGTCCCCTGGGCTCGTGCACTGGGGCTCCTCACTGCCAGCCATTATTTGACGGGTAATTGCCTCAGCACCAAGGCAAAAGGAGCAGGCGCGGCGCGGCTTACATAGGCTTGCATGACCCACTTGTGTGCCCGACCGCAGTCGACCCCTCGTTACCTCCCGAAGCAAGACCTAGCAAGACCGCTCAGCTCCGTCTCGCCTTCAGGCACCCGCCAGGTGCCTCGACGCCGACGAGCTCCGAGGGACCCGCCAGTCCGCACTCTGGAACGCCCAAGCCGTGGGCCCACTCAACGAACGACGTCTGCACCGATGGCCCCAGCACCTCAGGTGTGCACTCCGAAACACCCCCGAACGCCCGGAGGCGGGCTGTGGGCATGCACACGGGTAGGCACCAGCCGCACCCTCAAGCCTCAAGCGCATGGGACGAGCTTAGTGGGCGTGCGGTCCACCTGTCCGCCGAATACCGACGTTCACCGCCATCAACACCTCGCGCACCACACCACACCACAACGGCGCTGGAGAGCGCCACGGCTCCCGCACACGAGCGGCGGAAAGACCTCGTCGTCGTCGTGAAACCGCAAAACAATGTCAGTGCTCACTGAACAGAATAGGTGATGCTCGGACACGCACAGCTCCTAGGAGCCCTGGCACACTCACGCCCACGCCCACACCACACACCCTCTCGTCGACAAGGGCAACCGCGGTTACCACGCCTGTACGACCAACCGACAACCGCCGCAAGGTGCGGCGCGGCGACCGCCCACATCGCATCACGGACAAAAGAGCCGCAACTGCGTTGGGGCTGCAGCCGCACAAGCCATGCTTTATGAACGAGCGAACAGCGGCGGAAAGCAGGGGCAAAGGAAAGCCGGGGATGGGACCGGGGCCCGCTGCCCGCCGCGCCCAGTCGCGGCTTATGTACGGCGCTACTCGCCAACGTACTACACTCACGCACACAGCACACATACACCCTGTCAGCACACATACAGTGCGCAGGGAGTATGACGTATGCTGCATATCTTGGGCGGCGGCAGGATATTTGCCATCGAGGCCCCGCCAAACCCCCTCGCCCCAACCACTGAAGATGCACCACACCTTGACATCACCGTGAACCTGAGGGGGGATCTTCCCATTCCTTCCAACACAGCCGAGGCTTCAGGCCGCAACCCTGCCCGTTCTTGGCCACTTGGCAGACACCTGCTCTAGCCCGCGGCACATCAAGCCCTGGGCTCCCGTCACTCCACCTCCCTCCAAAAACCTGCCGCGCCCCACGACTCTTCGGCGCTCGCCCATCCCTCGCCCGCTTCCCTCCTCGCACCCGCGCAGCCCTCTTGCTCAGGGCCGATACTTACCCCCGTAGCGGCCACCCCCAAAACTGCGTCAACTGCGTTACTGCCCAACAAAATTACCATGTAGATACCACTTGCACCATACCGTGACCGCGAACCGGCCCCCAGCCCCACCAAAGGAGCCACCGCTGGCCTCGCTGCTTGAGATGAGATGGAAAGGGGTTCTCCATACAGCGGCTAAGATCCCAACCGCATTACTGCCCTTGCTCTGTGACGCGCCATCCACACAGCAGCCGAGGCCACCGCCAATGGCGCAAAGGGAGGGGAGCCCCAAAGCCATCCCGCGGCCGCAGTGCCTCAACCCGACCGCGTGGTCAGGCGACAAACGCGATGCTGCAGCCTCACACCGCCGCGGGCGTGGGAGCCTCCCGCTTCACGCCGGCCGCCTGCGGGGACAGAGGGGAGGGGCAGGCCGTGAGGCACTCCGCGCCTTCCACTTGACAAGGTCTGCCTTGCGTGGCCCTAAACCCCTTCCGCCTGGAGCCCAACCCGACCGCTTCTCCTGGCACATCCCCAACCCCCCCACGCCCCTCCTAAGAAGCCCGCCCACACACGCACGGCCCCCACCTGTAGCGCCGTCTCCTCCGGCCGCCTGCCCCCTCACCCCTTGGTCCCCCCTTGACATGCAATGAAGCCATTGGACCCTCGGCTCGTATGACGGCAGTGTGTCTCTCTGCAAACCGCCCCCACCTGTAGTGCCGCCTGCACCCTTCCCTCCTTGCCCCCCTATCATGGTGTCCCTTCATTCCTAACGACCCTCCCCCGCTCCCCTCCAACCGCCCCCACCTGCAGCGCCTCCTCCTCCGGCCGCCTGCCCGTGTACACGCCCTCCACGGTGCGCCCCGTCACCCCCCGCAGCAGCCCCGCAGCCGCCAGCCGCCCGGGCCAGGCGGCGGCGCTGGGGGCGGGCTCGCCCGCGGCAGGGCCCGTCCACTGCTGGGAGAAGGGCACCGTCGAGCGGACCTGGAGGGGGGCGGTACGGCGGTACGGCGGTACGGCAGCACACGGTACGGCAGTGGTTAGGACGGCGCAGGGAAAGCGGCGGCGCCCAAGCCCCTCCTTTGTATGGACCCAGCCTTCCCCTCTCCGACTTTTGTTCCCGGGTCCACCCTCCGTGGCGTGCTGACCCGCATGCCCGAACACTGCCGTTGCGACACGCCTCCTCTCAACCGCCGCCCCCGATCCAACCGCCCCTGCCTCCGCTGCCTCCCCTGCCCTCGGCTCCCCAACTGCCCCAGTCCTCCCCACCTCGGACCTGCCCACCCCCACCCTACCCGCAGCTCCACCCCCCTTACCGTCCCTTTCCCCTCCCCCCCTCCTGCCTCCCCCCTGACCGCCCCCCCCCCTACCTCGAAGGTGGTGTTGGTGGCGGCGGGGCAGCCCAGCAGCGCCACACACAGATCCGCCACGTCCTCACGGGAGATCTTGCCCTGGGGGGCACGAAGATGGGGGTAGGTTTTAAGGGGGGAGGCGGGTGGCCTGTAAGGGCCAACGCCCCCTCCAGCTCCGCGGGCATGGCCCCCCTCCCGACCGTGTGTCAACCCGCCCATACACACGCCTTCTTCCCCCCGCTTCCCCCCCGTCCCCCGCTGCCCCCCACCTTGACCGTGTCGCCCTGGTCCAGCTCCACGGGCATGCCCCCCGGCTCCTCCGTCAGCGCCGTGGGCCGTACGATGGCGTACGGCACACCGCTGCCGCGGAGCGCGTCCTCGCCTGGGGAGGCACAGGGTGGAGGGCACACAGGGAAGACGGTTGCGTGTCGGATGGTCTGAGCTTGGGAAGCCAGGTTAATGGTACGCGAACCGGCGTTGGCAGCAGCTGAAACGCCAATCGCTGGGTGGTCGGTGGTCGGCGTTCGGCCACGTCGCACATGGGATACCAGGCCACGACAGGTCGGATAGCCCCATCCGGTGTGTCAACCCCTGCAGCAGCTTCCCCCACCTTCCAGCTTCCACGTCAGCAGCCCGCCCAGCGCGTCGTTGAGCTTGACGGCCGGCGGCTCCATGTCCACGTTGATGCCGGGGCGGTTGGGACGAGTGACGCCTGGCGATTCGGTTCGTTGGGGCACGCAGAGTGAGGTTGAGATTTGCTGTGGTGGTGGGAACCCCCACCATGGGAGATTTACATGCGGGGCTTGCGGGAGAAATTTGGCCCCAACTTTCCACTTCGGGCCCAAACTTTTACGCACAAACAGCGTGCTGGTGGGCGGAAATATCGTCCACATCCCCCCATGTAAATCCACCACCATGGGGGAAGCTGGGCATTGTACGATGCGGGGCTACAGGTGTGGCAACAAGTGTCCCTTAGCATAGGGTCCCTTCTCTTCATTCCACCCCGCCAAAGGGGAGGGCTCCCCCACCTGCGGAGCTGACGTGTACAAAGCGCGGCGGCACGTGGGTCGGCAGGTAGGATCCAATGTGAGCGATGGGCAGACGGAAGGGGCCGCGGCGGAACGAGGGGTTGAGCTGCCCGTCGTACTCGAACTTGGACAGCATGATCTGCGCGCGTGGAGTACGGCAGCGGTACGGCAGTTGTCAGGTCAATAATGTCGTACAATGACCACTCCGGCCCTGGCCAGACCCCTCCCTGGCTTCCCCCTGTCCCGGCCCTCCCTAGCCCGCATGGCCCCCAGGCCCCGCTGCGGCCCCCCCTGCCCATCTCCTTATAGGTCCCATCCCCCCCCATAGGCCCCATCTCCTCATAGGTCCCATTGCCCCCCATACGTCATCCCCCCCAAACCCACCTGGATGGACGCGATACAAGAGGGGTCCAGGGGCGGCTGCGGGCCGTTGGCGCCGGCGCTGCCCGCTGCCGTGCCGGGGGCCGCAATAGGGAGGCGCCGGGCCCTGCGGAGCGGATGCAGGGGAAGCCGGAGCGCTCTCAGCCGGCCCCATGACAGCGCCAACACATGTCTACCCTGGTCCACCAGTCATGTCCGCAGCACAGCGCCTCCTAAGTGACCGCCCAACCTCAGCTCAAGCCGCGCCACTCCCACCCAGTCCGACCCCCCAATCCCGTGTCAGCGCAGCTCGCCCACGGGCCTGGCTACGGGCATCGAAGAGGGACGGACCTGACGATCCGGGCCTCGATGCGCACCCACCCTCCCACCTAGTCCGAAACCCCGTTCCCTCCTGCCCCCTGCCCATCTCAACACTGGGGAGAAGTCGGCGCAGGGCAGCCAAACAGCGCAACCCACGGTGAACCTCAGATTCAGCGCCCATTTCCCACCCTCCCTCTCCCCCAATCCTTCCACCCCTCTTCACCTGAAGACGGGGAAGACTTCCCCACCCCAGCCCCCACCCCTCCCTCACTCTCTCATTTCCCTCCCACCCCCTCCTCCCCCCTGCCCACCTAAAGACGGGGAAGAAGTCCGCGAAGGGCAGGCGGATGGTCTGCCACACGCCCGGCTGCGTGTCGAACGACAGCGTGTAGGCGATGCCGTCCCAGTTGGTGTCGGGCCGCACGATGAACTTGTACCGCTACACGGCGGAGGCGGTTGGCCGTTGGGGCGGTTGGCGGTTGAGCAGGTTAGCGGCCGTTAGCGGTTGGCGGCTGAGGCAACTGCAGTAAGCCACAAGAAGACGACCCCGCCCCACCCCTTGGACCCATCCCCGCGGGCCCCGCTGAAAAGCGTTCCCACACCCAACCCCCCATCCCCCTTCCTTGCCTGGCCGTCTCCCAGGAGGCGGAGCTCGACCCCCGCGTACGGCGACAGATCCAGGGGCGGATCCAGGTTCCGGGTGCGGACCGAGGCGAATCCACCGAAGTTGTCCGTGGACACGTTGCCGCTGTGGTCCGGGGAGGGCGGATGTGGATTTGAGGGAGCAGTTGGGGCGGGCGCGGCGGGGCTGTGGACACAAGCAGTGGCAACTTTGCCGCTCAGAGCTACCCCCCCACCCTTCCATGCCCCGAAAACACTCCTGCGTCGCTACACTTCAGGACCCTCTCCAAACCCTGCCCGCTCGCCCTCCCGCCCCCATCCCCCCCCCACCCCTCCACCCGTCTCCCACCCCCACCCCCTTCCCCACCCCCTCCCCCACCCCTTCCCCCCCTCCCCCCCCGCACCTGAACACCCACGCCGCCTGCCCCCCCTCCCCCGCGCCGCTCTCCAGCTCCAGCCCACTGCTGCTGACCCCCCCCATCACCACATCGTCCAGGGCGCCCCAGCGGGCCGCGGACTGGCCCGAGTGGTGGAGAAGGAGGATGCCCTCTGGGGGGGGGGGAGGGAGGCAAGAGGGGGGGGCAAGAGGGGGGGGACAGGTGAGAGGGAGGGAGGATCGGGGGAGGGCCGCGGACTGGCCCGAGTGGTGGAGAAGGAGGATGCCCTCTGTTTTGCGGGGAGGGAGGCAAGAGGGGGGGGCAAGAGGCAAGAGGGGTGGTAGGATCAGAGGAGAGCGGCTGACTGGCCCGAGTAGTGTGGTGCAGGAGGGGGACGCCCTCTGAAGGGAGGGTAGGCGGGAGGCAAGAGGAGGGGCGTCCCAGGAAGACGTCCTCCAGACGAGCCAGTGACCTGGGCCTCCCCGCAGGTACCCAAGCAAGATGCCGTCGCCTTCCCCCCGTGTCCCTTCCCAACTCCTCCCCACCCCCAGCCCCCTCACCCTCCGTGCCCAGCCCCTCCGCCGCTGCGTCCAGCAGGTTGCACATGCCGACGAACTCCACGCTCTGTGGGGGGGAGGGGCAGGCGGGGGAAAGAAAGGAAATACTCGACATCAGAGTGGGCATCAGGCGACCGTGTTACATACCACACGTCATCTTGACACACACGCCCTGTTTCCCCTCCGCCCCCCGCCCACACCTCGGGTGTGTCGCCCACGATCTCCGGGTCATAGAACTTGATTCCCTGAGGGGGGGGGCGGACAGGTCGGGGGGAGGGGCAAGGAGGTTGGCAAGGGTTTGTGGGTGGCGGTTAGGGGGAGCGGCGGGAAGGTGGAAGTTGTGGCGGCCACCGAGCGGAGAGGAGCGGGGCAAGGAGCGGGCTTGCTGTGACTCAGGCGCGCACAGAGCAGGCAGGGAAGACCCATCTCATTCGCCCACCCCCACGCCCACGCCCACGCCCACGCCCACGCCCACGCCCACGCCCACGCCCACGCCCACGCCCACGCCCATGCCCCACGCCCCAGGCCCCTTGCCCTGCGCCCCATACGCTCCCCCCCCCCCATTCCTTGCCTGGAAGTACTTGGCCCTGTCAACGGTGTCCCCCTCCTTGGGCTGCACCTTGACTGCCGTACAGCACACCACAGACCGTACACCCTGAGAGAAAGGGGATGTCAGGGGCCGGCGTTGAGGGCGTCTGAGGTGCTGTCGGGACCACCTCGTGCATGCGTGGCCTCCCTTCGCATCCTCCCCCTGTGCGCCAGCACCCCCTTCCCTAAGGTTCCCTCCATTCCCCTCCCTTGCACCTTGCACCTTTTCCTCCATCCATCCCCGCTCCCAGCAAACACCTCTGGGAGCAGGCGGCAGGTTCTTCTACCTTCCTCGCTCTCTCCCTTCCCTCCTCCCTCCCTCCCACCCCCTGTGCGCTTTCTCCGCCTCCCCTCAGCACCCCTAGAGCACCCCTCCCTTCCCGCATCCAGCCCCCCTCACATTCCTCCCCCATCCAGCCCCCCTCACATGAACATTTTGGGATCACCCTCACATCGGACCCTCTGGGAGCAGGCGGCAGGTTCTTCCACCTTCCCCGTTCCCTCCCCTTCCCTGCTCCCTCCCACCGCTCCCCCTCCGCACCCCTTCAGCACCCCCCCTCCCCCTCGGCACCCCTCCCTCCCCTCCATCCCTTGCCCCCCTCACATCGAACATCTCTGGCAGCAGCGTTTGCCGCTGGGTGACGTCAGCTGCCGCCAGCTCCAGGCGCCCGCCGGGGGCCACGGGGAGGTCAGACTGGCAGGAGGGGATGGGAGGGGGGCACACGACCGGGGGTTAGGGGGCAGGGGTTGGAGGCGGGCCCCCGTACGGCCCTTCCCCCCCCTCCCACACAAGAGACCTCCCGTGCCCGACCCTCGACCCGCCCCCACGCGTCCGAAACACACACGCACATGTAAACGCCCTGACAGCCCCCTCCGCCCCCTCCCAAACCCACCAGCAGGCCCCGCGCCTTCTCCAGGTCCCGCACCAGCGCCCGCACGCTGCGCCCCGCCGCCAGCAGCCGGGCCACCACCCGCCGGCCCACACCCCCCGTGGCGCCTGGGGTGTGGTGGGGGGAGAGAGGGTGTGGGGTTGGAGTTGAGGCAGGGTCGTGGGGCACCTTTCGTCGTGCGAGAGATCCGCCTGGCCTGTGTGTCCTCAGCCTGGCCTCCGCCCTCTCCGGCGCCGATATGCCCATCACCCGGCATGCACCCAGCCCCCACCTGTCACCACGACGGCCCCCACCCAGTCCCGCTGACACGAACCCACTTTCCGTGGCCCCCCCCCACCTCCTCCACTCCCCTCCTCCCCTCCTTTCCTCCCCCCGCCCCCCCACCCCCACCTGTCACCATGACGATGCCAGGGGTGGGCTCCACGCCCACAGCCACCGCCGCCGCGGCCGAGGGCCCCACCGCGGGCAGGTCCACGGGCACAATGGCACCCGAGTCGGCCTAGGGCGACAGAGAAGGGGGCGGGGGGAAACAGTATGGCACTGGTAGGCGGGGTTAGAAAACAGGAAGCGTCGGGTGAGGGGGGGCCAATTCGGGGAGGGAGGGAGGGAGGGAGTCCCCCTTCTTCCTGACACGCATGCACCCACGCGGGGTCCCTGAACGCGGCGGTTGGGGGCAGCCACCGACCTTGACTTCCTCAAAAAGGTGGCCTCAACCAACATCACCCAAACAAGGCACTCCCCTGGGCCCCCGCCCCACCTTTTCGGCCGGGGTCACGGCCTGCTTGATCTGCTCCAACACCTGCGGGGTTGCGGCGGGAAGGGGGGGAGGCGGGGGTCGACTTCGACCCTGCGGGAGACGGCAGCGCAAGTGCCGTACCGGTGTGATCCACTCGCCCCACCACACTCCACAAACAGGGAACAACCCGCGCACGAACCTTCTGGGGGGTGGGGAGCTCGGGCTGGTTAAAGTAAGCGACCGTCTTGAGGAACCGCACAAAGTCCCACGGCTGGCGCCCGCCTGTTTTCATGATTGTGCGAGCGGGATTAAGGCAAGGGCAGTGGGATTTTGTGGTGGGTCGGGGGCTGCGGGGCGCTGCATTGCGAGGCGGTGGTGGCAGGCGTGGCCCGGGCGCTGCGGGGGGGCAGGGGCCACGTCCCCCTCCCGCTCTAACGGACGCCGGCGGGAGCTCGATCAGCATTCGTTAGCCGCGGGGTTCGCGGGCTGAGCGGTCCGCTGCGGAGTTCTCGACGTGCGAGGCCGCGACGAAACGCACGCACGCATTTCCGAGGTTCGCTGCACATCATCGACCGACGCGCGGGCCCAGAACGCTCCCGCAGCTCCCACCGTCAGAGCCATCTGCGCGGACGGCGACACGCTGGCGGCTGGGCACCAGACTGCGACCGAGGAACGTCTGCGGCCCGCGCAGCGTCGGAACCGCCGCTTGCCGCGACGGCACTGCGAGACCAGGGTCGGTGACGGAGTTGCAGGAAATGAGCGACAAAGCAGGGGAAGCAATCAAAGGCAGGCTCAGGTGCGGGCGCACCCTTAGCAAAAGAAGGCGCCATGCCAGGTAGTGCAGGCCTCAAAGCACCACCACCGCTCCGAGCCTCGGCGCGCTGATAGTACGAAGTCGAGGCAGCGTAATGTGAGCGAAAGCGAGCGGCGTCGGCGTTTTACTCCCCGGATGCCCCGGTCGAGCGGACGACGCAGTGTGCGCAAGCAGTAGTGTCAGCAGGAGTAATCTAGTGTATTGCGCTAGCTCGGCTGTGTGACGCGTAGGTGTGCTGGGCGGGTTTGTTCCCGAGGGGTGTTGCTCATTGGCCTCCCGCCAAGCCCGAAGTCCCCAACCCACGGTCGCTACGCCCACGCTGCTCCTCTGTAGTGTTTAAATTGGGCGCTTGTGTAGTCATACGTCGCTAGACAGGGAGCCGACATTCGCTCGTAGTGACATCTGACGAGCCGCGCCACCGCTCGAAGCTCCCTAGCTAGCGCGCAGCGATGGCGGTCGGCACGTCGCCCGTGGAGACACGGGAGCTGTATGGGGGCGCGATGGTGTGCACGCTGCCCGTGCGGTGAGGGGGGCGCTGGCGCCGGCGTCAGGCCTGACCTCAGGCGGGGATGTCAGAGGGCACGGAAAGGCCACGGAGGGGTGGCTTCAGGGCCCCGCCACTATTGCAAGGAGTGTTGCAGCAAAGGAAAGGTGTGGGTGAGGGCCGCAGATGCGGAGACGGAGTGAGGAGGGTGAAGGGGACAAGTGATGGAGACTCACAGCTGCGGAGACGCGCCGTCGTCCTACCCCCCCCCCCCCTAGGCCTCCCGCCTCTGGCCCCGACTCTCGAGGCCACAACCACCCCCCACCTAGCTGAGTCTCCTCACCCCACAACCTGGCCTAGTACCTAACCCTGGCCCTAATCCGACGACCTAATACCACGCGCAACCACCACCGCTTGAATAAAACAGGTGTCAGACATCCCCCATCGCCGCCTCCCGTCCCCCCTTCCCGCTCGCTCGAAAATATAACCCCCCCACCCTTCCTCCCCTCCTTTCCCTCCGTCGTGCCCCACCCTGCACCCTCCCGCCACCTCTTCCCGATCCATGCTTACCTGGCGCAGGCGACGGGATCCCACTCCAGCTCCGATTGCTCCCTCCTCCCCTACCCCCGCCCCCATCCCCCCCCAGGCTAAAGGACGTGTCAGACATGCGGCCCGTGCCCGACCACCAGGAGGTGTGGGCGGATCCAGATCTGGATCAGGCCCTGATCTTTGAGGTCGTGGTGAGGCAGAGGCTAGGGGGAGGGTAAAAGGGGGAGGGGGCGGAAAGCGAGGGGGAGTAGAGAGGGGAATCGCGCCGTATGGGCAGCACTTAGGACCAGGCGCCCTTGCTCGAGGGGTGGTGGTGAGGCAGGGGCAGGGGCAGAGGGAGGGGCAGGGGCAAGGGGAAGAGGAGGCTTGTCACGCTCGTAAGGGCTTCAGGGTTTCAGGGAGGACCCCGATTCCAGCGTGGGAGTGAGGCAGTGGGCGCCTTGCCCAGCACCGACGGCACGAAGCCCTGCACCCCCCAACCCCGTACTCCCGTACACACGGCCCTGCTGCCGTACATGTCCCGCAGGAGCACGACGCCTCCGTTATTAATGCTGACGTGGGGCGGCACGTGTTCGAGGACGCGGCGGTGGGCAACGAGGCGGCATCGGCCTCCGTGGCGGGTGTGAGGCCCCTGGGTGAGGCGCACGTGGGGAGGGCTGTTGGGGTGGGGGTTGGGGTGGGGATCGGGGTGGGGGTTGTTGGGGTGGGGTTGGGGGGTTGGGGTGGGGGCTGTTGGGGTGGGGGTTGCACGGTGGTCTGGCACTTGGGTTCAAGGATGCCGGGCCACCCGGCTACAGGGGAGAGAGGTCAAGGGGATCGCCGGTGCTGGGAAAGTGCGTCCAGTGGGGGCTGTGCCGGGGGGTTCTCATGGGGGCCGTCGTGTGCCCTGTGCGAGGCCTTCCGTGCGCTGTTCGCCTGTGCCCGAGCCGCTGCGTCTCCGCCCTTGCCCTCTTTCCCGCTTCCATTCCCATGCCTGGAAACCCCTCCCTTGCTCCCCTGGCCCTCCCCTCTCCCCTCTTCCCTCCCACCCCCCTTCATCGCCACAGCCGCCGCTGAGGTCCCCTCGCTGCCCGAGGGAGGCTACGCCTGCCTCGTCAGCGGCAGCATGACCGTACGGCGGGGGCAGGACACACAAGACACTGCCGTACTCCTTGCCGTACTGCGCATGCCGCACGTGGCTTCGGACCTGCTCCTCACGCTCAGCACGCCGGCCGCGGCGCCGGCGCCCGCTCAGGCGGAGGCGGAAGGGGTCATGTCGGCGGCGTTGCGGAGTCTGGAGATTCGGGACTGGGGGCTGTTTGGGGGGTAGCGCCGGGCTACAGTGCTGCACGTGGGGGGCTGCCGTGTGGTTGGGGGGGGGGTGCCGGGTGCCGGGTGCATTTCCACATGATGGTGGTGGTGCAGCGGTGGTGGTGTGGAAGTAGTAAGGGGGTCAAGGGGTTATGGTGACGAGCTGCACGGATGGAGCGGCGCCTAGGTGCGAACTGCAAATTAATGTGGAGGAATCACAGGAGTGAAACGGACTGCACCCCACACGGACCCGCACGGATGGGTCAGCTCCGGAGTCCGGGCTGCACAGCTGACGGTACTCGATCGGGGCCCTGCTGTGCGTCAAGAGCCAGTGCAGTGTCTAGCTGTCTACGCACACGCAAGCCCGTGGGTCTTGGCTCTTGAGGGCTTGAATGTGCGGAGTTCACGCTGCGCTGTGGGCAGATGTGGTCGATGGGAGCTAGGCCCAAGGTGACTGCGCACGGGTGCGTGCGTGCGGCGCATGCCGTTGGACAGCCCACACGAGGAAGGCTGTCGGTCGGTACCTCGGTGGTAGAGCGTTGGGCTGCTGCAGTCCGAGGCTGGCATGAGCCCTGGACTCAAGAGGCGTTGCGGAGTGTGGTGGCGCCCTACCTGTCAGCCCGATCCCCACGCGCAACCGCCATGGATGGCGAGCAGAGGCGGCCGTAGAGCGGTGGGCTAGCTGCTGCTGTCTGACTGTTTGCAAGAGCCCCGCGCTGGGCACTGGGAGGCAAGGCCGGCAGGAGGTGAGGGATGTGTGTGGTTCTGGACGGGCGCTGAAGGCTGAACGGACATCACGTGGAGTCTGGCGGTCTGGGCGGCATCGTCAGCCTGAAGACTTGGGAAATGGCACTATGTTTGGAACATGCGCTCCAGCAGTCCAGCTGCTCCTTCCCGTCGAGTCCTCTCATGAGCTGTATGTGCCAGGCTGGCAAAGCCTCCTCATAACACGCCCCGCTGCAAGAACCTTGGTGCTGCCGGTGGACTGACGGGATCGGACGGGAGCACGGGACAGGCCCCCTTCGGCAGGTCTACAACAGCTAGCACCCCCCTGGCTTAACCACTGCTGACTGCTGCATGCGTACACTCAAACAGCTGGTCTAAATCCTGACTTCTCCAATCCTGACTTCCCCAATGCTGACCGCTGCATGTATACCCTTTAGCAGCTGGACTGCATACTAACTTCTCTGCACAGTTACTCCGCTGCGTTTCACTGCCCTGTTCCCCATGGCCCGGTGACCGATAGGGGCTTGGCTGGTCAGCTGGTGCGGCCGAAGCCGGAGGGAGCACCTGTCCCCGAAAGCCCACGCCTCGGGCTGATACCTGGTGGACCGCGTTCGGAGACCCGCCTGGCACCGGGACTGTGACCTCTGGCTGCGGCTGAGCATCCCCAACGGCGTGGGCTGGGGCCATGGGCGGGGCCAGGGCTCAGGCGCTCGGCAGGCGCCTTGCCGGTTGCCTGGTGCCCCTGGCGCCCCGGACACATCGGGAAGAGGCGGGTCAGGACCTCTCGCTGGGCACTTACATGCGCCAGCTCCGCGCCCGGCGCCCAGAGAGCGAGCTACCGTGCCCATCCCTTCGCAGCCCTTCACACCTCCACCCCCCCTTGGGCACCGCGCCCAAGACTCTCCCCAGGCCCCGGCCGAGGGCCTCTTCCATGCATGCTGTCCTACCACCCAATTATCACCCCAGAATAAGCTTTAAACTGCGCAGCCGCTCCAGCAGAAGCCGCGACTGGGCTCCATCACGCTCAAAGTCATCGGACTCCCAGCTGCTCCGCTTAGTGGTGGTGGTCATCGCTAGGGTTGAGCTTGTCGTAGACCACGTAGGCTACGAAGGAGGCAATGCCGATGCCAAGCCCAGGGAACGCGTTGCGCTTGTTAAACTGAAGCAGCGGGTGGTGGCGCCAGGCCTCGTACCGCTCCCACTGGAAGCCGATGACCTTGGCCATTGTGGGGCTCTCTGAACGGAAAGAGGCGTGCGCGCGATGCTGCCCTAGAGGCAGAGCCGTGTGCAGCCGGACGTGGCCTACGTGTAGTGCTAGATGTGTATGGACCCGTGTGTGTCGCGGCAGGGGCATGCGGGCCTGCTTCCGCGAGGTGAGCTTTCCATGCGCGGCAGCGGGCCGGTTTGGAGCCCCGTGCCCCCCGACCCAAACTGCTGTGCACGAGCATTCCCCCAGCGTTCCCCCGACATACAGACTCTCAATAAGCACCAAATTGACCTGCCACGCGAGAACGCACCTGCACATTGCGTGGCAAGTCGTCACCACACAAGGCCTCCTTACTGGCGGTTGCACACGGGCAGCCGGGCCCATGAAGGGGCTCGCCTATACAGGCTGCCCGGGCCAGAGCGCGGCTGTCCGGCGTCTGAACGCAGCGGTAGTGCCCGCGACCTTTGCAGCTCGGGCACAGACGCTCGCGTGCCCCACTTTGCGCCGGACTCTCCATAGATCACTTCATGTGAGGTGTAGCTCGTCTTCACCGGCAGCGGCAGCTCCGGAGCTGCCGGCAAGCCCTCCTGCGCCCTCTCCGAGCGCCCGGACGTCCTTCCCGGAGCTCACGGAGCTGATCAACGCTATCCCTTTCAAGAAGCTGGCGATATGGGCCACTGTGGCGGCCTTCGCGTACCAGCTGCACGACTTTGCTGGGGTGCGTCAGCTCGCCCGAAGAGCGGGCGCCTGGCATTGGCGTGCTTTGTCGACCTGTGCCGTGCCTGTGCCCCGCAGATGGTTCTCGGGACGTTCATCGTGTCGTTCATCGGGAACTCGTTCGTGGAGAACGCGAGGGAGGCGCCGTTCTTGCAGTCGATGGTGCCAAATGAGCACTCACGGCGACAGCTGCTCGTGGGCACCTACTTCCTCATGATCCTGGGCCTGTTCACGCTGCTTGGGGTGCTCACGATTCCGGACATCGCACGGGAGGGGGCGGACTTCGTGCAGCGGCTACAGAGCGACAACATCTGGGTGAGCCAGGGGGTGGGGACGGCACGTGAAGCGGCGCTCTGCGCCGGGCCTCCGGGCACGGCATGAAAGGCTACGCACCCTCAGCGCCTACCGCTGAGCGTCTAAGTCCCAAGGATGTGTCTGGAGTCACGCCCGTGATCTGGGCTGCAGCGGCTTGGGAGAGCCCTCCCAGGCTTTGGCCGCCACCAGCAGGGCAAGGCTGGCTCGGTCCCTTGCCCTTGTCCTTCCCCAGCCCGGGGCAGGGCAGCAGCGTACCGCCTGATGACTGGATTTGTCTGAGGCGTCCTTCTCTTTCCATGTCGGCTCCCTTCACCCTTGCTCATGACCAATTCTCTTCTGACCGGCCCCTGACCGCAGGTCATACTCGTGGAGAAGATGCGCCGGGGCGTTGGGTGGGTTCAGGGGGGAGAGGAGGGGGCTTGGCGAGGGCGAGGGGGAAGGGGGCGGGCGTGTGAGCGGCGGGAGGCGGGGCGAGTAGCGGATGCGAGCGCCACGGGTGTTGCTAGGGGTTGGCGGATGGAGCGAACCATGGGGCTGGATGTGCTGCGGTCGACGACTTGGCGAGTGTGGTGGGATGGGACCACCTCGTCTGCCCCTGGCGCCGGCGGAGGTGACCCGGGCAGGGTGCAAGGGTGGAGGCGGTTCAGGGCAGGGAGGCGGGACATAAGGGTATTCGGCAGCCATGGGTGCGGCCAGGGTGGGAGAGGCGGGCAGGGGCGGCCGAAGGGTGGCTTGGGCGGCCGAAGGGTAGTGGAGCGATCATGGCGGGAGCATCCAAGCTTATCAACCGCCCGGGGACGTCTTCACGCGACCGGACCTCTTGCCCTGACACCTCTCTGCCACCCCCTCCCCTCCCCCCTCCCCGCCCCCCTCCTCCTCCACCCCCTCCAGGGACCAGGTCATGAACAGCCTGGAGAAGGCCGTGTACCTGGCCACATCCAACGACATTGCGGCGGCGGCGGTGTCGGACTCGCAGGTGCGCGGTGGGCCCCCTTGAGGGGGAGAAGGGGGCAGCTGGCCGGACTCGCATTTGCGCGGGCACCCTTCGCGGGAAGGGCGCGGCTGGTCGGCGGCGATGGGCCATGGGCGTGGGAAAGCGTTTGGGAGCACTGGTGTGCAGGCACTGTGAGGGCCGGAGGACGGGAATGACGCCCGGGCCCGCGGCAAGCCCCGCTGCAGCGGCGGAGCATTTGGGCGCAGCAGAGCAGCTGGCGAGGCGCAGCCACGCACACATCATAGCACGTGCGGGAGGTTTGGCTGGGCACCCAGCACTCCCCGCACCCCTCGAGGCGCGGCTCTGGAGGCTCGCGGCTGCGGAGCCTTGTCTGGGATGCCTGGGCGCGGGCCTGGGCCTGGCTGGCGGTGGCCCGGGCCTCGGCTGGGCCTCCCGCTGCCACCCTTCAGCTGCGGGCCCTGGCGTGCGGAGCTCAGGACCGATGTGGCACAGCACAGCACAGCACAGCATGCTGCCGGCACAATATGCTACGGCCCTGCGTGCATGGGCAGCCGCCTGCGGCTGGGCCTGCGTTTGCACCTGCACCTGCGGGGGCGCTGGGAGCCGCAGAGGACGCAGCTGCCCCTGCTGCCCCCCGGCGCTGCAGCCTATGCGGCCCTCCTGGGCAGCAGCTGGGCGGCGGGGGCGGCAGGGCGGCGGTGGTAGCAGGGCGGCGGGGGCGGGCCAGCATGAGCGCATGGAGCGCCTCAGCAGGCGAGGGGGCGCGATGTGGTTGCAGAGGCAGAGGCACAAGCAAAGCCTGAGACTAAGGCAGAGGCAGGGACGACGGAGAGTGTGACGGCAGCAGTTCGCGGGCGGTGGCAGGCGGTGGCAGGCCGTGGGGAGGGGCGCCTCACCTCCACGAGTGCACCGCCCCACGCCCACCGACCACGCCGCCGTGCAGCCGAGCTGTCGCGACGACGCGGTCCCTCCAGTTCAAGCCGCCCACTGTCACGCACCCCCTCCCGGGCCCAAACACAAACACCAGCAAAGCCTGCCTGGCGTAGGCGACGCGATCCCACTCCACCCCCAAACACCGCCCTTCACCCCTCCACCACCTCCCGCCCCCCAGGTGTGGGGCAACGAGCGCAGCACGCAGCTGGGCCTGGCAGTGTCATCCATGCTTAAGGGCTACACCAACACCGCCGCCAAGTACACGGGCCTGTTCCTCAAGTCGGTGGCCAAGTTCAGCCTGCAGGCGAGAAGGGGGTGTGTACAGGGAGGGGAGAGGGGGGGAAGACGTAGGGGCTAGAGGGCTTGGTGAATGGTGGGTGTCAGAGAAAGGAGACAAGGGGAGGAGGGGTGGGGTCAGGCCCGAGCGGCCTGCAGGGCCGGGGAGGGCGGGTGGGCCTTCTCTGCACGTCAGCGCCCTCCCAACCCCTGCCCTTCCCCCCGCCTTCCCTGGCGTCGGTGCGATCCCGCTCAGCGGCAAACACCCCCCGCCTCCCGCCCTTCTTCCCCCCTTCCTCCCCTCTCCCAGGCCCTGGTCAGCCTCATCCTGGGCTTCCTGATCGTGTGGGACATGCCCGCCATCTCCCGCGGCGTGTCCTCGCTGCGCACCTCCCGCCTGGCGCCCGTGTTCAACGAGGTGGCGCCCGTGCTGACGGTGTTCGGGGCGCTGTTCGGGAAGGCGCTGCAGGTGCAGGTGAGGAGGGGGTGGTGGAGGAAGGAGGTGGTGTTGGTGGGGAGGGGAGGGGAGGAGGGAGGGTGGGGTGGGGGTGGGGGTAGGGTAGCGGGGAAGGGAAAGGGGAGAGCACGAGCGAAGGGCGAGAGGAGGAAGGTGAGAGACAAGGGCTGGACCTTCATCGTCTATAACCTCTTACTGCACCTGCCTCCTGCCCTCACTACTCCCCCTCCCCCTCCCACACCCCCAGGCCCAGATCGCTGTGGTCAACACCGCCCTCACGGCCCTGGGCATGTGGCTGCTGGCCATCCCCGGCATAGGCCTGCTCTCGCTCTTCGTCTTCCTCTGCTCCTTCATCCCCATCATGGGCTGCATCATATCCACGGTGGGTGTGCTTGGGGGAGGTCAACTGGGAAGGGGACTGGGAGGGTAGCGGGGGTTGGGGGAAACGGGGGGCGGAGGGGAGAGCGTGTGAGAGCAAAGGCAAGCTTGTATCTCCGGCTGCCTGGTTGGACCCTGGCATGACACTGAATATCCACACCTGCTGCCGACCCGCATCGGGCTCGCCGGCCGCCGCCTTACCGGTGTCGTTTCCCGCTCATAAGCATACCCCTGCTGCCGACCCCCCCCCCCCAGGTGCCCATTGGCTTCGTGGCTCTGACCGAGTACGGATTCGCCAAGCTGGCCATGGTGGGGGCCTGAGGAAAGAAGGGGGGGGGGGCGTACGGGGTTGGGCGAGCTGAAACTTGGACAGTCGTGGCGGGGTAGAAGCGGGTCGCCAAGGCTCGGGCCCAGGGGCGTTGAGGGTGCGTGGGCACGCACGGGCACAGCCCCGAGGAAGCTTGTGTGGGGCAGGGTAGGCGCGCTCAGAGGTGGGCGCGCCCGGAGCGAGCGACCTTGTCTGTGTCCATGCCGGGACCACCCACCCATCCTTCCGTTCTTCCCCGCACCCACACACCCCACTCCCCTCCCCCCCCCCCAGTGCATCGTTATGGTGGCCATGGTCCACTTTGTGGAGGCCTACGCCCTCAACCCCGCGATATACTCGGCGCACCTCAAGCTGCACCCGCTCATGGTGAGGGGGGAGGGGGAGTGTGTGGGCGGGGGAGCGGGGTGTGGGGAGGGGGAGATGGGAGGGAGGGGGAGGCGAGGGGGACGGGAGGGGGAGGGGAGGCCACACCTCAAGCTGCACTCGCTCACGGCAAGCCTATCCCCGCAATGGCAAGGGGAGCAGGCAGATGAGGGAGCGGAATGCAGCGGTTAACCTGAGGAACCGGACCCAGAACCCCAGCCCCGAGGCCTGTCCCTCCCCTCTCTCCTTGCCCTCTCTTCTGCATAACCATGCCCTCCACCCCACGCCTCCTTTCCCTACCCCCCCTCCCCAGGTGCTGTCTGTGCTGCTGGTGGCGGAGCACAACCTGGGCGTGTGGGGGCTGCTGCTGGCGGTGCCCTCCACGGTGTTCGTCATCGACTACGTGGTGAGGGGGAGAGGGAAGGGGAGGGGGAGGGGAGGGGGAGGGGGAAATGATCATTGACGAGTTAGAGACTGGAAGCACGAAAGGTATGGCGGCAGCCAGCGAGTGGAGGGGAGCGGGAGCGGGTGGCAAAAGGGAGCGCTTGGGAGACGAGGAGACGGGGATAGTTTGAGGGGAAAGGGCGGTGTGGAAGTTTGGGCGGGGCCAGCATGTGGGACCGCTGGGGAGGCGGCAGCCATCACTCAATCAGGGGCTGGAGGGTCCAGGGGTCTCAACGCCAGGCAGTGCCCCCGGACCCTGGGGCAGCTGAGGCGCTTGCATGCACCCTCGGACCCTTCTGCCCCGCTTCCCACCCGGCTTCCTGGCTAAGTCCTGGCTAAGTCTTCTCCTCTCCTCTTCTCTTCCTCTCTAGATCCGCTACCCCAAGCACAGCATTCGGGAGGTGGGGGAGCGGGAGCTCTCCGTCATCAAGCAGGCCAAAGCCCCCACGGCGGCGGCGGCGGCGGCAGCAGCAGCGGGCGGAGCCGGGGGGCCGTCGGCGTCGCAAGACGAGGGGCCCGGGGGGGCGACGGGGTTGACTCCGGCGCTGCAGGGCGGGTGACGGCAGGCGGGGCAGGGGGCTGGGGAAAGAAGCGGGGCGAGGGGAGAGTGGGGAGTGGAGTGAAGTGTGCGTGGGTGTGAGACAGGAGAGGGGGGCGGGAGGCGGGATGCCGGACGTGGGATTGTGTGGGTCGGATCGTTGAGGCAGGGGGCCGATGTGGCGACGGGCGTGTCGTGCTGAGGCGGAGGAGGCCGGGGCGGACCGGGGCGGAGACACGGGATTGTGCGGGACTTGGGACTCGGGCAGGCAGAGACTCAGGCGTGCTGTGCTTGCTGTCATGTGTGCTGTCACTGCGTTGCTTGGCGCGCGCGCATAGAGCTGCCGACGGGTGCACATTGGGCCTCGGCACCGCCGGCGCGTCCAGGGGTGCGCCGCGCTACTCGCCTGCAGAACCGGAACGTCGCAACGGCAAGGCAACGGCACGGAACGGCAGGGGTGACGGAACGGCAAGGGTGACGCAGGTAGCTGAGGCGATCGAGGGTAGGCCGCTGTGTGGAGACAGGATCTGGGCAGGTCCATCGTGCGCCTCCTTAGTCCCAACTGCAAGCGGACCTTGTGACGCCTTCTGGCAGACTCAGGCGGAGCAGGGCGTAAGCACAGCCCCTAGGTAGCACGGGCGACCCGGGATGTGCCGGTGCTGGGAACAGCCACCTGGCGTATCCGTCATGCGGTCGGCCCCCAGTGGATAGCGCCGCAGGGGTTACGGTGCACAGGAGGCGAGCGCTGGCGGGGTGGCAGGCAGTAAGGAACGCGCCTTCTGCACGAGCGCCCAAAGAGCCAACGCGTCAGGCCCGCCCTGACGGGCCTGCCCACCCTCAGCCGGCGCCCTTGGTCCTCTTCCCGGCCGGCCAGCTGTCACACACGCTTCCGTCGGCTCAATCGAGCAGCCCTTCACACGCACCGTTCGCGGAGGGACTTGGGACCAGTCGGAGATGGGGGGCAACCGGCCGCAGCCGACTAGGCATGCGTATGACGCAGACTGGTGGACGCAGCCGCGCACGGCTGGGCAGCTGCTCAAGCTACAGCGCGCCAGTGGCGGCGCGCGTGATCAGAGAGTCATGTGGCACAGCATCGGCCCATTGAGTTTACACGTCCTAAGTCATCTTGTTGTAGTGATCAATTGGTCCAGTCAATGCGTCGGGTGCGACGCGGTCAGGTCCTGGTCTGCTCGTTTCTGGGCCCCGCACACACGCTTTCAGCCTTTGCAGGCTTTAGTATCACCACAGTCATCGTACCCCCCCCTTCTGTTCTGCCTACCGGTATGCCTATGCCGAGCGTCCTCCACATCTACCTATGCCAATGCTCCTCGAGTCCGCTTCGGCGTGCGAGCGTTGTCCACAGGTGGCCCCTAACCACAGTCACCGGTGTGCCGCCTGAGCGGCCGCCAACCGGGAGCAGGCTGATACACGCTGTCCAGCCAGATCCTGAGGCGTACCGTGCTGCTAAGCTAAGCTAGCCAGTAGCCTGGTCCTTACTCGTCCTTCTCCAGCTCGCGCAGAGCGGCCGCGCGTTTCCGGTTAACGGACGAGGCCTTCGCCTTCTTCACCATCCAGTTGGCGCCCAGGGCGGTGCTCACGGTGCCGATCAGGATGGCCAGATTGCGCCAGTCCGCGGGGGTGCGGGCGAAGCCCAGGCTGGCGTAGACGCCCTGGCAGGGGGGAGGGAACGGGGGGAGGAGACCAGGTGAGACACGAGGTCGTGGCGGTCCTCCAAGCTCGAGGACTGCTGTAAGTGGCGGCTGTCAGCCTGTATGTTCCTGGGGCGCCCGTAAAACGTGTTGCCTCCACCCACTCCCACCCACCCACTGCCTGCCTACATGCCCAAGTGCCAGCTGCCATGACTGATGCAATCAGCGCCGGGAGGTCGCATCCCGCAAAGCCAAATGTCAGAGAGGCTGGCCATTCGGTAAGGACACTGGAGACTGCCAGGCTAGTCACCAAAGGCCGCCTCAGTGACACGGGTCTTTGCTGGATGGCCCAGGAGCGGGCTGTCGGCCCTGATGACCGAGTTCAAGGCAACTAGGCCGTGGCAGTCTCACCGTCCGAGGTATCCCACCCTAGCCCCGCCGTCCCAGGGTCCCCTCGTGCCTCCGCCCTGCCTTATCCCTCATCTCCAGCCCCGACTCACCGCTTGCAGGGCGTACCGCTGCAGCTGCTGGACGGGGGTCATGACGTAGAGCTTCATGGCGGTGGACTCGCCCTCCTGCGGAACGAGGAAGCGCAACAGCCGGGGTGAGCACCAAGCTTCCCGACACCCCCTCTCCGACCTCATCATGGGCCACGGCCCAGGCCAAACTCACAGCGGTCTCGGTGCTGTCAGGCTCGGCGATGTAGGTGACCTTGGCGCTCGGCAGAGTCACGCCGGTCGCGCCCGTGTTGAAGACGATGACATAGGTGTGCTTAACGTGGGAGCCGACAGTCACCTTGCCCAGGTCAACCGTAAGGGAACCCTCGAGAAGCGTGGCCTCGGCGGGAAGGGCGTCGACGTACTTGACGGCATCGGCGGTGCTGCAGCCCACAGGCGCTCGATGTCAGCAGCAGCCCACAGACGCTGTGGTGTCCCCAGATCAGCTCACCTCACGCCGGAGTTGTAAATGTCGATGTCCACGGTAACGTTCTTTCCTTGCACCACCACGTCGTCCTTCACAAACTTGCGCACAACCAGGAATGCGCGCTGGGCGTCAGCGTACTCGTCGTCCTCCTCAACAGCGTCAGCGACACCCTCCTCCTCGGCACGGATGGGCGACAGCATAAGCGAGCTAGCTATGAGCAGGGCCAGGAGGCCGGAGATCAGATCGCGACGCATGGTGGCGAGTCGCTGAGCACTGGACAGGCAGCAAGGGTCGGGGTTTGGTTGAGGAGGATGTCGGGGTGATGCGGTGTTGGGTCTATTGCTGAAAGGCGCAAGGGGGGCTGCTACTTCCGAGCGGCAATGGTTCCTGCCGTACTCGAGAGCAGACACGCAGGCCCCGGCTTGGAGAGTTGGCCGTCGTTATGGGCACGGATGGATAGCCCTTGATCACGGCTATCGACTGGAGCTCTCAAAAGGCGCTGGGGCGAGGGGCGAGCAGACCGGGCTCCCGTGCTGCATCGAGGTCGCACAAAATGCACCATGGTGTTTCGGGGCGCCGAAGCAGTGCACTGCTGCAAGCACAAGCTTGACAAATTCCGTGTCCTTCGCATCGTGCTTCTTTCAGCTGTCTTGCGTGTAGGAGCTTTCTGCAAGCCATCGCTGCCCCCTGCGCGTGAAACTAGCCCACCCACCGTAGTGCGATGGCATCAACCACCCAGATGCACTCCTGTAGCTCGATGCGGTTGCGGCCTTTCGTAGCGGCTCCGCGAGCCATCACCGCTCGCCCAGCGCGGTCAGTTCTGCGTCGCGCTGAGCCCCCGACGAACGCGGATGGGCCGTCCACCAGCGGTGTGCAGGCGAAGGAGGAGTCTCTGGAACGTCTGGAGGCCAGCATCCGGGGCAAGGTCGGTGGGATGAGCTGCGCGCACGTCCCGCGCCCGTCGCTCGCCGGCGCTGCGACGGGCCGTGTCAAATTTGACAACCTCGTTCAAGAGCTGCAATTGCGCGCGCGACGCGCTCAAACCACCCAGGCCGGCTTCCCCGCCACCACCCCCAGCCGACACCCAACCCCACCGCGCCTCGCAGGGCACGGTTCCGCGCCCGCCCTCGGCTGGCCTTGCCAGGCCCATCCCCATCCGCGGCATGACCCAGACCTCGAACAAGATTGACTCTCAATACGAGAACATGTGGGTCGACGGGAGACTCACATGACTGGGCAGAGAGGGCTGAACGGGAGGGTCCCAGCAGTTGCGTAGCTCAACCGATGTGGCCCCAGCACCCAGGCCCCCTAGCTGACACTCTGCTCTCCCAGCATTTGCTGCCGCCGCCTGTTATCAACCGTCCTACCCCCCCCCCCTGCTCTCTCCGTTGCAGGTCGGAGTGGAAGGAGGGGCAGCTGTTTCCCGAGGGCTGGGACCAGATGGACCTGGGCAAGAGGCTGACGGAGCTCTACCTGGGCCGCCGCGGCATCATCTTCTGGTGCGTGCCCGGATTCTGTGTGCTGACCCTCCTTACCAAACGTGTTGCGCCAAAGCAAGCGGAAAGAGCAGTACCCAGGCGCGGCATAGACGGCTCGGGCGGCGGCGGCAGGCGTGTATGCTCTGCTTTCTTGCTAGCATGTACGCCAAACAAAGCAGGGGAATGCCTGGAGGGGTGCCTGCAGGGGTGTCGTGGCGCGCTGACGAACGAAGGCACGGAGGTCAACGCGCTCGGAGGCCTGTGCCGGCAGCCTACCAGCCCGATGGGCCTGAAGGGCCTGTGTTTGGCTCGTTGGGGGCACAGATCCCGGCACGGATCCCGACTCGTGGGGAGCCGGCCTCGCAACGGCAAGACATGAACAGTTGAGACTGAGGCAGGGGTGCACTGGAGCGCCGTGGCTGCGGCGCCCGGTTGCGGGTGCCGTCCGGCAACCCGTTGAGGCTTGACGGGCACAGGGGAGCATCACCATCACCCTATCTCCCTCGGGAACCCACTCGAGGCAGGGCCACGGGAAGATCTTCTCTCCCCTCCCGCTTCCGCGGCTCCACCGCACCAACACCGCCGCCCAACCACGCCCCCCTCCTGCCCCTCCTGGCCCCCGTCCTCCCAGCTGCCCCCGTCCCCTCGCCCCTGACTCCACGGCTCCGCCGCACCAACGCCGCCGCCCAACCACGTCCCCCTCCTGCCCCTCCCTCGCCCCTGCAGGACCAACCGCGTGGCCTTCGGCGCCGTGTTCGTGATCCTGGGCTCCTGGGTCATCTTCCGCTTCGTGGGGCCGGCGCTGGGGCTGTACAAGCTGGCGGGAGACTTCTGAGCGAGCGGCGGAGGAGCTTGCCAGGGAAGGAGGCGGCAGGGAGGAGGCGGCAGGGAGGAGGCGGCAGGGAGGAGGCGGCAGGGAGGAGGCGGCAGGGCGGAGACGAGGCGGGAGGGCCAGCGAGGGATGAGGCGGAAGCGCGGGGCGACGCATTTTGTTTAGAGGCGCGCTAGATAGCGCAGAGGGTGGCAGGAGAGAGCAGAGTGAGGTTGAACAATAACGGGCGCGAAGCCGCGCAAGCGGACCGAGACTGGTGCGGGCAAGCACCGAGAGAGAGCTGCTAAATTGTAAGGACCGTGTTGCGAGGCAGTCCCGATCGCGACAGCGAGCACGGGTCAAAGGGCGAGCGAGGGAGGGCGAGCGAGGCAGGGTCGCCGCTGGGTCGCGGCAGCGCGAGGGGGGGCCGCTGAGGCGGCCGAGGCAAGGCTTTCGCGATGAGGCCTCCTCGGCCCCGCCATGACCCCTCGCGCACCTGCGCTGCTGCCTTTCGCTCAGCTCGCACATTGCGACTGACCTTCCCAAACAGCATTGCGTATCGCGCATCCCGCTCTGGCCCTCACTTGCCTGCTCGAGGCAACGCCGCGCAAGTTTCATCCCCCAGTCGCTCGGCGCACCGAGCGCGCCGCAGCCCAGCCCCTCTCGCTGCAGCAGCCACGGCAGCAGCGGCGCCCGGCGGCGGCGGCGGCGGCGGGGGAGGCCGCGCGCGGCGGAGTGCCATGACCGGGGCCGCAGCAGTGGCCCCTGCGCCGGCGGGGCAGCCGCCCCCGCGGCACGCGGAGGAGCCCGCGCCTCCCGCGCCCTGCTTCGACTGGCTCTGGCTCAACCCTCAGGTGGGGAGCTGCATTCGAGGCGGGGCGCAGTTACGCGCCCGGGCGCCGCAACCTTGCCGACCTTTGCTGCTCACGTGATGCTCTCGCTTCGTGCTATGATCAGCGTTATCGGTCGCTGTTGCTGTGGCTGCAGTTCTCGGACTTCGTGTTGGAGCTGCGCCCGCACCCGCCCAGCAGCGAGGTAGGGGGGGGGGGCTCTGCAAGCCTTGCAGGGGCCCCTGCTGGGTCGGCCTTCGCTCGCTTCGCCGGGTTCTTACCCTTGCGGCCTAGCAGCAGGAACCCCTAGCAGCAGGACCAGCAGCGGCCGCAGCAGCGGGAAACGCCCGCAACCTGTGCTTCAGGCCGCCCAGCCGAACAGCGCGTGACCCACCGGCCTGCTCGGTTCCTGCTCGGTCCGGCTGCGAGTTTGAGCCCAAACCCGAGCTCTGCCTGCTCGATCTCTGCCACTTTGTGCCTCCTTTCAGGACGCGGCTGAGACCTCGGATGACCAGCTTGCTCTGGCCGGGCCACCCGCCCCCAGCCCCATCCGCCGGGCCTGCACTCCCGCCAACGCAGCGTCCGCCAGCGGCGGCGGCGGCGGCGCAGCGACGACGGCGGCGCCTGCGGCGGCGGCGAGGCGGAACGGCGTGGAGGGCTGGCGCAGCGCTGCAGCAGAGGGTGCTGACGGCGGCGGCGGAAGGGGCGGCGGGCGCCTGACGAGCCTGCAGTCGCGGCCGTCTGGCGGCGGCGGCAGCGGCGGCGGCAGCAGTGCGCAGCGGGTCAGCGGCGGCGGCGAGGCAGGCAGGCCAGTTGGCGGCAGCAGGACGGCGGCGGCAGGTCACGTAAGCCGCCGTCACCTGCCTGTCGGCGCCGCCGCTGCCGCTGCCGCTGCCGGTTCGGGGCCGGCTTCGTCATCGGCGCTCTCAGCGTTCGCGCCCGCTGCTGCCGCAGCCCACCCTGGATCCGCCAGTGGCGGCGGCGGCGGAAGCAGCGGAAGCAGCAGGCCCCGGGCAGGGCCGCGGCCGTTGCTGCCTCTCGCGCCGCCGCCGCCAGCGGCGGTGGCCCCTGGCAGCAGCGGCGGTGCGGCAGCCGCCGACACCCGGCCAGGCAGAGACCAGCGCCCAGCGTCTGGGTCGGCGGCGGCGGCTGGCGGCGGTGCTGGCAGGGCAGGCAGCAGCGCCTCGGCCTCGATGGCGGCTGTTCACGGTGGCGGCGGCGGCGGCGGCGGCGGCGGCGGGGGGCCCGCTCTTTGGCCGGCCGGCCCAGATGCCGTTGAGGAGGAGGAGGCTCGGACTCCCGAGGCAGCGGCGGAGGCGGAGCAAGCCCGGGCAGCGGCGGCCGCGGCTTTGACAGGCGTGGCGGCGCCGCCGCCGCCGCCGCCGCCGCGGCAGCCACTCGCCCAATCAGCCCTGTCCCTGGCGCGATCCGCATCGGCACCAGGATCGGCGGATCTGGCCCACGTGATGTACGGGGCCCTCGCCCATCTGCCGTACAACGACGGCGACGGCGCCGCGCCGCCGGGCTGGCGGGGCGGCGGCGCGCTGACGCCCATTTCTGGCGGTGACGATGAAGCGAACGAGCCCGACGCAGCTGAGATGGCGGCGGCGGCGGCGGCGGGGGCAGCGGGGACAGCGGAGGCGGAGGCGGACACCTCCGCTGAGGGCCCCGCGTCGCCGAGTCGGTGTGCCAGTTGGGCCAGCGCTTGCGGCGCCGACGCCGCCGCTGCCGCCGCCGTCGCCGCCGGAGGCGGCGGCGCCGTGTTCTGGGCGAGCGACAAGCCCGACGGTTTGCCTTCCACCGCTTTTGACGGCACTGGCGCCGGCGACGCCGAGCCACGCACCGTGCGCGTGCCGCCGCCGCCGCCGCCGCCGCCCCGGCCGCCGCCGCTGCGAAGCTACCCCGTCCACGCCGTCGTGCTCGCCGCCACGAGTGAGTACTTCTGCACGCTTCTGCGCAACTGGACCCCCTCGGGCCCTGGCGCCTCCGCTGGCGGCGGCGGCGGCGGCGCGGCGGCCGGTGGCGGCGATACGGCGGGCGGCAGCGCAGCCGCAGGGGGCCTGGCGGCGGCGGGCCGCGGCGGCGTGCTGACGCTGTACGTGTCGGGCGAGGAGGAGGCGGAGGCGGCGGAGACAATGCTACGGTTCATGTACACGGGTAAGCCATTGTGCTCGGAGGAGCGAGTGTTGAGCTCGAGGGATGAAGGAAGGTGGCGACGGACCTAGAGACGGTAGCCTTCAACAGCCAAGATCGGCTTTCTCTGGCTGCGCGTCCCTGCAAGCCCACTCTCTGAACCCTCCCTCTCCTCTACCCCCCAGGCCGCCTGCCCCCCGGCCTGGCCCCCCCCGCGCTGCTCTCCCTCCTGCTCCTGGCCGACCAGTACGGCTGCTCGCGGCTGCTGGCGGCCGTCAACGGGGCCTTCGCGGGCCTGCCCCTGCCCGGCCTTAGCCTGGAGGCGCTGCTGGGGCTGTACGGGCTGCCGGAGGTGCTGCTAGCTGGGGGGGCCCTGTCAGGTAGGGGAGGGGGGGGAGGGGGAAGAGGGGAGGTTGGTAAGGGATGGAAGGCGAAAGGGGCAAGCGGGGGGGGAGAGGACGGGTAGAGGACGGAGTCGAGGCTTGCCTGGATGGGCTTCCTGGGGCCGCTGTCCGTGACTCCCTCCCCCACCCGCCCCCACCGCTGTCCGTGATTTCCATTCCTCCCCCCCCCACCTCCCCCCCCAGGTGCCCTCTCCCGCCTGGTGGACAAGCTGGTGTCGGAGCTGGGGGACCTAGAGGTGGGGGGGGGGAGCGAGGGAAAGGGACTGGGGGCGTGAAAGAGCTGGGACTTGCCCTTCAGTGGATAACAGTGAGGTGCCGAGGCCGAGGCTCTTCACCTACCCTCCAATCTGACTGCCCCCCCCCCCCGCCCAGCTGGTCATGGACTGCCCCGCCAAGCGCGCCCAGCTCGTCGGACTGCCGTACGAGGCCGTACGACTACTGCTGCAGGTACGACAGCTTCCCGTGTCGGTGATGATTGGGGTCAAGCTGCGGCCGTTTGCGCTGCGCCGCGGCTTCTGGTCCCAGGCGAAACAAAGCAGCGAGTGTTTTGCCGGTCGTCATCTCCTCCCCTATCCTCCTCGGGGCCTCTCTAAGAAATTGTTTCTTACACCCCCTTCCCAGAGCAACGACGTGCGCGTGTGGAACGAGAACACGGCGGTGGCGGCGCTGGTGGAGTGGGGCGCGGGGCCGGCGGGGCAAGCTGCGGCGCCCGAGCAGCGGCGGCAGCTGGCGGCGGCGCTGCGGCTGCAGCACTGCTCCCACTCCTACCTGTCATTTATCATACCGCAGGTGTGTGTGTGGGGTGGGGATAGGGGTTGCAGCCCGTGGGGGAGTACGTTGGGACGCCCCAGGTCTGCAACCCGTTTCGTCATTCCTCGCCCCCCTGACCCCCCCAGGTCCCCTGGCTGGTTGCCGCCCTGGACCCCTCCCGCCTGCTCTACGCCCTCGCCTGGGCCCGCGCCGACGCCTCCACACGGGACGTCTACGCAGCGGAGCGCTTCTTCGAGACCGCACCGCCCCCCGTCATCGCTCCCCCAGCCCCCGTTGCCCCCGCCCCCGCCCCCGCTGCACCCTCCGCGGCCATTGGAGCAACCGCCACAACCGCCACAACCGCCACAACCGCAGCAGGCGCAGCAGCAGCGGCGGCGGCAGGAGCAGCGCAGCACGCACCTCACGGCGAGGCCAGCACCGCCCACCCGGCCTCCCCCACCGCCGCTCCCGCTCCCGCCCCGCCGCCCCCCCCGCCGCTCCCCGCCTTCGTGTCCCGCCCCCGCCCCCTCTCCCAGCGAGTCACCTTCGATTGGTCCATCGACTTTGCCACGCTGCAGCAGCTGTACGCCGACTCCCGGGCCACGCGGTCGCTGCAGGTGGGCAAGGATACTGTCGGGTGCTAAGAAACTGCCGGATGCTAGGAAACTGTCGGTGTATATGCTAAGAGAAGATGCTACATTGGCATGGGAGGATAGGGTGAGAGGGCCACGTGGTCGCTGCAGGTGGGGGCGAGGGCGAGAAAGTGTTGCGGGGTGCGAGGATGAGGGGGCAAGGGTGAGGGGGCAAGGGTGAGGGGGCAGCGACGCAGCTGCAGGCTGCGGAGGGGGGGGCGGGCGGCGGAGCATGCCGTGGGGGGAGGCGTGGAGCCTTAGTCATAGAGTTCGGGTTCAGTTGGTGGCAGGGCGACGCGGGGGCAGCAGGGAGCGGGGGGTACGGCAGGGGTGATAGGCTTATGTGGAATCTTTCATGCTGTCGGGCTGGCCCCGCTGTCAAGGTGTCTCTTTTGCTTCCACCCCTTCCCTCTCCCCCCCCGCCCAGGTGGTGACCTCCGAGCCGGCCTTCTTCGGCGGATTCCATTGGTGGCTGCGGTACGACCTGGACGCAAGCCAGGTGGGGGGGAAAGGGGGGTTGGTGGAGGGGGGAATGAGGCAAGAGGGGAAAGAGGCAAGAGGGGAAAGAGGCAAGAGGGGGGGGGAAGGCACGGAGCATGGGTACTTCCTCCGCGGGATGGAGCCTTGCCCCCGACCTTCCGTGTGCCCCTGTGCCCGCCCCCCAGCCCGAGCGCATTGCTTCCTTCCTCCCACCCCGCCTCCCTCTCTCTCCCTGCCCACCCACCCACACCCCCAGCCGCCCGAGTACCGGGAGCACATGGGTCTGGCCTGCAACGTGCGGCTGGCGGGGCGCAAGCAGAGCCTGCCCTGCGTCAAGGTGGGGGGGAGGGGGAAAGGGAGGGGGAAAGGGAGGGGGAGAGGAAGGGAAGAGGGCGGGGAATAAAACCTGAACTACAAGGAGTTTAACAGCGGGGGGCGCAGGGGTGGGGGAGTCGGCCAAGCGGCGTGTCATCCATTCCCACGACGGGGCAGAGCGACGCGACGGCCAAGGGGGCCGAGCGCACACTCTGAGTGCGCAGGCTGGGGGGTATGATTAGCAGGGATCCGTCCACCCCCGCATCTGAGGGAGGGTGCGCACGGATCCGTACTCATCGAGTTCCCCGCTGTCTGCGCACTGTCTACGGCACTCGTACGGCACTCGTACGGCACTTTACGACCCGATACGGCCTAGTAAGGCCCATTACCGCTGAGGCGTGCACCAAGAGCTTGTAGCCGCGGCTCGGGCCGCGAACCCCGCGCTTGGAGCAAGCCTACATCCCATCCCCGACCCCTGACAAGCAAGAAGTCACAACATCAAATCTCGTCCCTGAACAGACTGCTCGGGGGGTGCCCCTGGCGAGGGCCGCGCTGAGGGCGCCCCCGTGCAGTTAGGCCAAAGGGCGAGCTTCGACGTTACGGCTTCTTGCTCGTCAGGTTTCGGGGATGTCGGGGGGTGTCAGGGGACATGGGGGGGGGTCAGGGAGTGTGTGGGGTGTCGGGGGGTGTCAGCGGGTGTTAGGGGATGTCAGGGAATGGTAGCGGTCGCGGCCCTGGGGTGGGGAAAAGCGCAGGGCACCAAAAGAGGCAGGGCACCCAGGCAGGGGTTGGGCGAGAAGAGATGCACAAGAAGGGAAGCACGAGGAAGCGACGGTCGCGACCCGAGGCAAACGGGGCCGCGAGTAGGATAGGCAGGTACAGCAGGGAAGGGCGGTTACTGTATGTAAAGTGCCCGCCTTGGTTGGGCTCGTGACATGGCCTACCCCATTCGACTCGACTCCTGGAGTCCTGGTGCAACCAACAGGAGTTTCCCTAATTACCTCCTCCCCCCCTTTCCCTCCCCCTCTCCCCCCCCCTCCCCCCCCTGTCAGGTCAAGGCCACTGTGTGCGCCCGCCAGGACGCCGGGGTGCTGGGGGAGGGCAGCTACTCCCTGCGGAAGAGCTTTTCCTACCACGTCATGAACGCGTGAGGCGGGGTTGGGTGCAATGGGGAGAGGAAAACAACTGGGAGAGGGTTGGCCGGTTGGGCACAAGCAGGCGAGCCACTCCACTCGTGAGCCGGGATTCAGGGGTTGGAGCACGTGATGACCCCCTCCACGCCCCCCCAATCCCCCTCCCCCCCCATGGCAGGTGTCCCGTGGGCCTGTGGGGCTTCTTCGGGCTCACCCCCGACCGCGACGAGGCGGCGTGGCGGCGGTTCGTGTTCGAGGGCCGCGTGTGGCTAAGGTGCACCATCGAGGAGTGCCAGTGAGGGGGGGGGGGCATGGGGGATTTGCGGTGTGCAGCCCCACGGCCTAGCCCCCAAGCAGCATGGGCTTTCGTGCGCCCCACGGAGGGGGGGGTTCAGGGGCCGCGTGTGGTGGGAACTGGGGGGGGGGGGCGTACTGGACGTTCATTGAGAGGGAGGCAGGCAAAGGTGGGAAGGCCCTCGAGGACCTTGGGGTAGGAGGGGGTAGGAGGGGGGAAGGGTGTTGGGCGCCTGGAGCTGAAGGGAGGAGGGGGGATGAGAGGAACCGCTGAGTGGTCGAGTCGTGCCGGTCGAGGGGCGCCAGTAGGGGGGAGGCATGTGGGGCAAGGGGGAAGGGGAGGAAGAGGGGGAGGGAGCGAAGGATGTTGTGGGGCCTGGAGTAAGGGAAGGAGCCGCTGAGCACCAGTGAGGCGTGCCCTGTGCACGTAGGGAGCGCGGGGCAGGTGGGGGTGGGGCTGGAGGCTGGAGGCTTTGGTCGAGCCCAACGGTGGGGTGGCGTGGAGTGGGTGAGGTTCGGGAGGGGCTGCTTGAGCCCAACCTGCGCAGTGCGCCCATACATATGCATGAGTGTGGAGAGGGGGGTTAGCATGGGGCATGGGGCTTCAATTGTTTGATTCAGGGCGTTGACTGCGTTGTTCATGGATACGCTACCTTCCCCGAAGCGTGTGAGCTTGTTGCTGCCTTGGTCAATTGGTCGTCCCTGGCTCTCTCTGCCTGCCTTGCTCCTAGTGGCAGGCTGACCGTCCATACGCAGTGATACGATGTAACAGGGAACGGCCCTAACCTATCTTCATGAACTTGCGCTGCGAGTGACCGCAAAGGGGCTGCAGGGCTCGGGCACCTGACGTTCGCGCATTCGTCCTCTCCGCGCAGCCAGCCGCTGGGAGTGGGTTCGTCATGCGCCGAGTCTCGCACCGCGGGAGAGGCAGAGGCGCGGGGCTTGATCACTGGGCGTAGCTTACACCGGGCCCATGCGTGTGGGGCCCTCCTCCTCCCCCAACACGCCAGCCAGCCCAGACCGACAAGGCGGCCTCGCCTCCCCGGCGGCCTTGCTCCTCCTCGTCAACGGCCCTCGAAATCATGCTCCACCACCAAGCCAGCAAGCCAGAGAAGGCCACGTACGGTACTCACGACAGGCCACGACAGATCTGCTTCTCTGGAGAACCTCCATGTTGACCCCATTTTGCGAGCCCAAAGATGGCTGCCGGCTGGACTAATACAGCCCACGCCAGGGCCCCGAGCCGCCACTCGAGGTCACATAAGCTAACCCAGAGCCTCCACACGTGCTCCACAAAATCCACCGGTTGGATCCACCAGCTGACCCAGATCCTCCGCGCCACCGGCCGGCCATCGTAACCCGCCAGCCAGGCCGCTCAGAAGATGCAGACGCAGTGCACCCTGGCTGCTCCTCCCCTCCCCTGTCTGTTCTCTTGATCTCTCTGTCGCGTCACACACACTTAGTCGCAATCAGCTGCATCCCCGTCGTCATGAGCACTCCCTTCCGCCTCGTTCGCTGCAACCCCCATCGCCGGGGCAGCTCCTCCGCTCGGATGGGATGCGGACCGGGAAGGCCAGCGCCATATGTGTATCTGTATCTGCCGTACACCTCAGTCGTGCCGGCCCTGCATCTGGCGCCAGTGCAGCTGGCGGGCGCGATCATGATCACGGATCTGGGTCGGGGGGGATCGGGGTGGCAGGGAGTGGGCAAGGCGTGTGAGAGCTTGTGGGATTATGGGGGCCAGCACGGGAAAGGGGCGGGGGCTTGACCACACCCGCACTAGGCCCTGACCCGCACCCACCACAGGCCTAATCAAGCCCGGCTCTGAAGCATGGGTGAGCTACGTAGCACGTCCATACGCCATGAAAGCCCTTGAAATCTAGATCCTTCCCAATCCCCCAACCCTCCCCGAGGGGCTACAACGTGGAGACTGGCCCCACAGCCCTCGGCCCTGGCCAGTCCGCCTTCCCGGTGCCGCCCCGCCCCGGGCCCCTCCCACACTCCCCCACCCCCAAACTCACGATTGCCTGCTGCCTCGCCGCCAGCCCCTGCGTGGTGCCCAGCCACAGCAGCGACCCCACCACCACCAACCCCACCAGCCACACGGCCGGCCCCACCGCCTCCGCCTCCTCCCCCGCGCCCGCCGCCCCCGCCCCGGCCCCCGCCCCGCCGCCTCTCCCCTTGTCCCGCCGCGCCGGCGGCGGCGCCGCAACGCAGAAGTCCGTACGGTGCGGGGGTACGGCGGCGGCGCCGCCCTTTCGGGCGGCGCTTTTGGAGCCGGCGGCGGGGGCGGACGGCCCTGGGAGGCCGTCGTAGCACGCCTCCTCCTCCGCCTCCTCCTCGAGGCCGAGGCCTGCCACGTCATCCCCTGCCGCCGCCTCGTCGCCCGCCGCCTCCGCCGCCGCCCCGTGCGCTCGCTGCAGCCGCTGTAGCAGCTGCGAGGCGGCGCGGAGGCCCGAGCGGTGCCTGTCCCCCGAGGCCGGGGCCGGGGCCGGGGCAGGCGTGGGGCCTGGATGCCCCGCCCCCACCTTGGCCTTGGACCCAGCGGCCACGGCCGGGGCTCCGCTGACCCGTAGGCCTGCGAAAGGGACGGTGGAGGGGTGGGTGGGTAGTTTCGCAAACGGGAAACGATAAGAGGTGGGTGGGGCGGGGTGCGGTTCACAAGGGTGCGCTGAGAGGCCCCGTGCTACACCCCCGTCCTTCGCTCTCTCTTGACCTCGCTCGCTCTGCAACAGCTTCCCTCCCACACCGGCAGACCTGTCCTGTCCACTTCCACCTCCTCCTCCCCACTGGAGGCACGGCCACACGTCTTGAGACGCTGTCACGCCCCCGGTTCCCCCTCCCCCTGGGCCCCGCCCCACCGCCCCCCGCTCACCCGCTTTCCGGCACAGCTCCGCGCCGTCTAGCGCCCAGTCCCCGAGCCGGTAGCAGAGCAGCGGACCCGCGAGCGCCGCCTTCGCCCCCCCTCCCCCTCCCCCTCCCCCGCCTCCGCCTGCCCCTGTCCCATTCCGCGCCCCCGCCTCGTCAGCCCCCGCCCCCGCCCCCTCTTCCCCCCCCTCCCCCTCATCCTCGGCGTCCGGGCGGATCGCGCAGGGCAGCGGCAGGTGCGTGTCGTAGGGCGAGGTGAGCAGCGAGGAGGAGAAGTAGGAGGAGGCGCAGGCCGAGAGCCAGGCGTCGCAGGCGGATCGGCACACCGTAGGCTTGAGGCCCACGCCCACCTGCGGGGCGGAAGGGGCGAGGAAGAGTGGTTGTGGAGGGAAAGCAGGTTTCGAGAAGGGACGCGACATAACGTGCGGAAGGCAGACGCCATTCCGGAGGAGGCGGAAGGGGAGGAGGGAACAACAAAGGGTGAGTGACGGAGGGCGGGAGGGGCATCGTTGGCAGAGATGGATCGGGGGGCTGTCGGCGCAAGGGGTGGGAGGGGTGCATGGACGTTCGGCTTTAGGCCCACGCCCACCTGCGGGGCGGATGGGAATGAGCGGGGCATGTGTAAGGGGAGAGCACGCGCGAAGGGGCGGAAGGGAAGAGGGGGAGCGGGCGTGAAGGGCGCCGGGAAAGGGTGGGGCATCCGTACACACACGGCCTCGGCGCACTGACACCGCCGAAGCAGTATGTCGGGCCAGGAGGCAGCCGCGGCCTTCTACGCACAGCCCGGGCACTGCTCTTTCCGCTTGGTGGGGCTTCCCACCTGTTGCCAGGCCGTGCACTCATACACACCCAAACACACACGCTTCTCCCCCCCTCGTTACCCCCCCGCCCCCCCACCTCCGGGTCGCACACGCGGCACGCCATGCGCGTCTGCCAGGCCAGGCAGGCCCGGGGGAAGCCCGGGTCCTCCGCGGCGGAGCGCAGCGCGCGGGCCACCGCCAGAGCGTGCGTGCGGTTGCAGCAGGAGCAGGTGAACTGGGGGTGTGTGGAGGGGGTCGTGGGGGTAATTGGAGATGAGCGGGTTGCGTCGCTAACGCCAGGGAGGAGGGGAGGAGGGGTTGGGGTCTGGGGGGAGGAGGGGCAGGTGTAGTGGAGGGGAGCCGGGTGTGTGGGGCCAGAGGGAAGGCGTGTGCGGGATGATGGAGAGTGCGGGAGCTGTGGGGCGTTGGGGGCAGCCTCAGCAAGCGACCTGCGCCCAGACCCAAGACCCGACTGGGCATCAGCCCCAGATCCCGACCCGGTATGGGGCCTGGGGATCTCTTACCTGGGAGCAGACGGGCAGGCCCCCGGGGACAAAGTAGGCGGGCGGGTAGGGCTGGGAGAGCGGCAGGCCCTCCTGCGTCACGGCCGGGGATGGAAGGGGGCTGAATCTTAAGGGCCGGGGGCCTTGTAGGTGAGATACAAGCGGCCCCGGGTGCAACCCTGTGGGAGGGGAGGCCGCACACACGACGGTGCGGGGTGCAAGGCGCACAGCCCTCCCAGGGCGACCAGGGCGCCGGAGGCAGGTGGTGTGCACCACCAGGCGGGCTGGTGGCCCTCGGGCCCTACAGAGGATGCTCACCTGAGGCTTGCACGTCAGGTCATTCTGAGCGCGAACGGCCAGCGTCCACACAGCGAGCAGAAGCGGCAGCGAGGTCCGCATCGCGCCGCGACGACTTTTGCCCGCCGCGTCTAGCTGATCCTGTATCATGTTCGTGTTCAAGTGCTATCCATGGCAACTAATTGGTTATTTGCGGGTGGAATCCCTGGTGGTCTGCCAGGCGTGAATGAATGTGCGTCCAGAGAAGACTGGTAGCTGGCGTGTTATCTATATTTATATGCTTGTGCAAAGCAGCAGGATTGTGGTGAGGTCTTGTGTGCAGTCGCCACAACGCATGCGTGCCAAGTACCCACGCGACGCCCTGACAGCCCCGGTCGTCTCCCGCCTTCTCCCGGCGTTGCTAGCTGCACGTCACACATGCTCCTCGATAACCTATGTAACTTGCTTCAAGCGGGGTACGACACTGCGCGCAGCTCAAGGTTACCAGGTTACTGCAGATGGTCTCACGACCGCGTCGTATCCCCGCATCACCACAAGAGGTCACCGGCGAGGCGAGGCCTCGCCGTGGTCACAAGGCCCCGAGCAAATATTGACCACCATTCTGCCCACGTCCGCACTGCCTGCTCACGCCCTGCTCACGCCCTAGCCCGAGCCAAAGTCTGGCTGCTCGGAAGCAGCATCGCCGCAACGCCCGTGTCGGCACCCAGCACTGCGAGCCCTGACAGTCCCTCTAGCAGCTGTGCGCAATAGCTTAGGCAGCCGCAAGTCAGCCGCAACTATGCTAAGGTCACCGCCTGAGGCGCTTGTTGTGGATCCACTTGGTGGCGGTCCACTTGGAGCCCTGGGGGGGGGAGGGGAGGGGGGCAGGGCGGGGGTGGCGGGAGGTGTCGGGGGCTTGAGCAGCGCGGGAGGGAGAGGTCGCACTGAAAGAAAAGGCAAGGTGCGGTCCTTTACGCTGCTAACCCACTGTGAGGGCAAAAGTTGAGCGAGAGGGTCTGAGAGCGCCCGAGGGCCTCCCTTTCCCACCCTCCCATGCCCCCATCCCCCCCGGCCTCCCTTCCACACACCCTCCTTCCTTTCCCCTCCCCCCACCCACACCTTGAAGGTGGGGCAGCTGGCGTGCAGAGCGTGTCGGTCCGGCACCTGCCCCCCCGCGTCCATGTCCCAGAACAGCAGCACGTCCCCTGACAGGGGGGGGAGGGGGGAGGAAGGGGAGGGTTGGGGGAGCAAAAGGGGTTCAGGGGGAAGGCGGATGGCACCACGGGGCGGGATTCATGCGAGAACACGCCAAACGGCCAAGCCAGGCCGTCCCCAGCAGGGCTGATCCAGACGTGGGCAGCATCGATTCCCAAGGCAGCAGACCCCCACCGATACCCTGGTGGGGTTTCGACTGAGCTATTATCATCGAGCTGCAGCGTTTCCATTCAACATCCCCACCCCGGCCATTCCTCACCCTTCCTGGGGCGCACCGAGATGCCCATCTTGGATGCGCACTCCGAGAACCCCTTGTCCTCCACCCCCTGCACCCCCCAGTCCAGGGGCACGGCCAGGGGCAGGGCGGTCTCGCCTCCCGCATGGTCCTCCACGTCTGAGGGGGGGGAGGGTGAGGGGGGGTGGAGCACGAGACTTTAGAGAGAGGGGGTCAGGGTTGGTGGAGGCGTGAGCGGGGTGGTGGACGTGGGGAGGCGAGGGATTGGCTTTGCGTAAGGCTTCGCCGGCGGGGAGCGGACCGAGGATCTCTCTGGTTCCTTGTCTCGTGCCTCCCCTTCCTCACCTGCCAGCCTCATGGGCACATGGCTAACTATGCAAGGGGCACCGCGTATCACATCTCTCCGCCTGTCCCCATCCTGTCAGGGCCTCTTCCCTTGCCTATGTCTGCCCCCCCTCTCCCCACCTGACAGGTACATGAGCACCGTGGCCATGCGGTTGCTGCCGTCCTCCAGCTCGTTCTCATCGAACCAGTCCCAGCTGGCGGAAGCACAATAAACAGCAGGGGTCAGGCGAGGTATATAGAAGAGAGGTAGAAGCACAGGGGCTGGTGGGAAGGAGGCATGGGCGACAGTACACGTTCACCAGGCGTCCCGCACTCACTGCGCGTCGTACTTCTGGCCGTTGATGTACCGCAGCACCTGTCGTACAAGAGGGTTGTGTCAGGCTTCGCCTCACGCATGCAGTTGTCTTTGGCGGCCCCGGCAGCTCCGTCTGCTCGCCACCAGCTTCACTAACAGTGGCTATTGGGACACATGAGGGTCGTCACCTCTCCATGGCGCAAACGGTAGCAACTAATATGTTCAGTGAGAGCCGCACAGTACTACATTGCCAGTACACTACTACATTGCCGTACAGCACCACCCATGCCGTACCTCCATTGGCTCCTGGTGCTGCTCGGGCAGATGCTGGGGTTGGTGGGGTGGGGGGAAGTGCGTGAAGATTTGTTTTGGGTGCGTGTAAAGGGGTATCCACTGTCAAGCCAGACCGCACTGTACATCCTGTTGTACAGCCCACTCAGCCCTGCAAGGCATGCATCCACTCCAACGGGAGCGGCCTCGGCACCTCTCCGTTCCTCCCATCCATACAGCCGCGAGTCTGCCCCACCCCTCCAACCCTTGCCACACCCTACCGTCCAGCGTGCGATTCGCGCCTCGATCGCCGCCACCGTCTTAGTCTCCCGATACCTGCGGGGGAGGTGGGGGGTATCGAGGGATGCAAGAGAAGCAACAGTTTCGCAGGGCTATCGCAGGGCTTTCGCGCGTGCCATGGTGAATTTTCTCTCTTCACGTGGAACATTCTACCCCTATCCCAACATTACCTGTTCCTGCCCTGCTCTTTTTTTGCTTCCACAACCCCGTCTCTCCACCTGTCGCCCTCCACCCCCTCACCCTATGCTGGCCGAGTAGGATGTGCGGATGGGGTCGATGGTGTCATTGGCGGGACCAACCACCTGGCTGCGGGAGAGCTGGGGGGCGGAGGGGAGGGGCGGACACAGTGGGGGCGGGGACGGGGTCGGGCAGGGAAGGGTTGGGGAGTGAGGAGGGGTGCAGACGCGCGAAGGCTCAATCCTTCCACCCTGGCAGCTTGCACAGTGGAGGCGGGGCAGGGGTTATACAGGGCAGGGGTTGGGAGGAGCGGTGCGGATGAGCCAGGACTCGGTCCTTCCACCTTGGCAACTTCCGCAGGTCACGCGCTCCATGGACACCCACGTCTCCACGCCTCAGAGCTCCCTCCCACCTACTTCCCGCTTCCCCCATGGCCCCTCCCAGCGCGCAACTCGAGTCCCTGCCCCCCCCCTCCCTGTCGCCACCGCCCGCGACTCACGCCAGCCCAACGCGCGCCTTCAGCCCCGCGCTTCACTCCCCTGCCCAGCCCCTAGCCTTCAGCCCCTACTCCCCCACCCGCGATGGGTTTAGGCTTAGGATGGGCCCTGTAGCCATGCGCTTCCCGCATATGCCCAGCCCCTCTCCCCACGACCCTGCTCCCTCACCCGCGATGTGTCCAGGTCGCGAGGTGGTCCCTCACCGCCCCATGCTTCCTCCGCTTCCTCCCAGTCGTTTCCCGCCCCGCCCCGCCCCAGCGCCCATATCCACTTCCCGCTCCCTCCCCCATCCTTGCCCACCCCGTGCCTTCAACCTCCAGCCCCCCACCCGCCCCGCCCCCACCCGTGACGTGGCCAGGTCTATGAGGTGGTCGCACTCCTCGGGGCTGAGGAAGTGGTGGTACACAAAGGCCCTGGAGGGGGTTCAGGGGTTCAGGGAGGGATGTGGGGACAGGGTGGAGGGAGGGCCGGGCGGGAGTCGCGGGGGGGGGGGGGAAAGGGTTGAGGAAGTGGTGGTAGATGAAGGCCCTGTGTGGGGGGCATCCATACAGGAAGAGGTCAGGGGGTCCGTGCCGGAGAGGGCGGGTCCGGGCGGGTCAGGGGGTCAGGGCCGGGCCGGGTGGCGCAGGGGCGTAGGAAGCACTGGAACATGTGGTGCTTCCTCCCGGAGAAGGGGCGACGGCTAACGCGTGTGTGAGAGTAGGGCCGGGGAGGTTGGCAGGGAAGGTTGGCAGGGGAAGTGGGCAGGGACGGTTGGCAGGGAAAGTTGGCAGGGGGGGAGATACCGTAGACAGGGTGGTGGGATGTTTGAGGTTTGAGGTTGGACGGGCGCAGGCGCAGCAGACGAGGCACAGGCTTGAGTGGGTGCTGGCGTGCTGCCGCCACAAACAGCGCCAGGCCCCGCCCACCCAGGCACCAGCTGGCACTCCAGAGCACTCCCACACGCGCTAGACGGCTACATGTATGTAAGCCTTCCCGTGCGCTCCCGCTTTAACCCCCCTGGCCCACCGCTCACCGCGGGGCCCAGCTAACCGTCTCAATCCACGGCTCCCCCTGCGCTGGGCTGGGGTCCGGGGGCGTCTGCAGGGAGAGGGCAGGGGTGAATTCGTGTTGGTAAGTTAGGAGGCGGCACACGGAGCTCGGCCGCGCAGAGCTTGGGGCCCTTGTCCTGTGCCTACGAACACGGCTCCACCCCGGCCACTCAGGGCACCCCTGTTGCGCCGACTGCAGACGCCGTCTGCTGGCCAACGCCTCACCTGCGCGCTGTACGTTTCACCCTTCCAGCCAATCAGCTGCTCCTCGCCCTGGTCTGCGCAGGGAAGCGCACACGATGCTTGCCGAAGTGATGCAAGCTTGCAGCTGTCTTTGGCTTGTCAACAACGCCTGAACCTAACTCGCCTTCTATAGATGCAGCGCGACGTGCTGCTGCGATAACGAGCAGCAACGTCGCGACGCTCGGCTTGAGCAACATTGCCAGCAGCTAGAGCTTAAGCAGCACGGAATGCATTGAATAACAGGAGCAGCAACCGTGATTGATAAAGGCTATGCTTTCCGGTCCAGACTGCAGGTCGTGGATTGTCGAGTGTTCGCTAAACCACGTCTGCATCGACCGACTGTGATGTAGGGCCCAATAGCTCTGCCCCTGCGTCTGTGTGGTCGTTGATCACACCGGGAGGGGATACGCATTGCACATACACCGTGCCGCCACACCCGCGCACCCCTGCCCCGGCCACCACAAGCTGACTCGACGCTGCGCTTCACTATAATCACAGGTGGGCCATCGCGCTCTGGCGGGAATGGCGGCCGCCTGCACGCACGATACCGGGGGCCTCGACACCAGGAGCCAGGAAAGTACCGTTTGCGCGCGCGGCTGCCCATAGGTTAGCCCCTGGGTCGCCGATCCGCATTGCTGGCACCCTGCCTTCTTCTCTCGGCGTTGCGACAGCGCGCTCATCCCCTTCGTCATCGTCCGGAGTACGCTGCACGGCCCCTGCGAGCACAGAACTCGACAGAACCGCTGCCCCGGCAGCCGGCTGATGCCAGGCGGGGAGGGCCGTCCTCGGCGCTGTCGGGAAGCCAGGGCACCTTACATTCCTCCTACCTCTATCCACCCCCATCCCTTTGATCTCGCAGCTGCTAGGAGATGGTCGCGCGTGGGAGCGTCCCAGCTTTGGCGTGCCTTGAGATCCTCGCACGTGCCGCTGACGGCACACACCTACTCCCTAAACACACCTGCCTGTTGTCGCTTCGTTGTCTCCAGTAACCCCTGCCTGCGCAGTGCCTGTGCCCGGGCCCCCAGGGACCTGGGGAAGAGCCGTCCCTTGGCGTTGTGGGGACGCCCTCACCTTCCTCCAGCCTCTACACCTACCACCCTCGTGCACATCATGTACCACAAATACTCGCCATCGCCAACGCCCGTGTGAGGCCGCAACAGGCCCCTGATCCTGCTTCTGCGTGCCACACCTGCGATCCATGTACAGCACCCACGTACACCCTCTCACGCCTACTGCTGAACCGGCAGCCCCAGCAGCCTCCGCGCCCACGCCCCGTCCCCCAGCCCCTCCACCCCTGCCCGCACGGACTGCAGCCGCCCCCACCGCTCTGCTCCCCGCTCCCACACCAGCTCCCCGCCCGCCCCCACGTCGCGGAGGGCCACCAGCACGGGCAGCGCCAGGCCCCGGACACACACGGGGAACACCTGGGGGCAGGAGGCGGGAAGGCTAAGGTCAAGAGTCGTGCACATATCAGCTGAGCCCCACAGTAAGGTAGCGGGCCGCAACCCCTCACACAGAGCGATATCCGTGCAACCAGGTTTGGCCTACCTCGCAGTTGGGGGCAGGGGCTGCCTCTTCGGCCGCTCCGCCCTCCGCCGCTGCCCGCACGTCCCTCGCCGCCCCCGCCACACTGCCGTACCCCAGGGCCGACAGCTCCAGGGGCTCTGGGCCTGCGACAAGGGACACAGGGAGGCTTGGGTTCAGCTAGCATTGCCTTGCTCATTTCGCCTGCCTCATGCTTGGGTCGTGATCACCCCACCAGCGAGCCTTCTTAGCCCAGCCTCACCCGCCGCTCCTCTTCTGGGCAGCTTCAGTCCCGGGTACGGCAGCCGAGCGGCACCCGCCACCAGCGCCCATGCCGCATCGATGCAGGCTCCGCCCCGCCGCTGGTCCAGCTCCTGCCTTGCCTCCGCGCTGCACCCCTCAAAGCCGCCCTCCGCGTATGCCTGTGCGTCCCGCGCAGGCAGCACATAGCCCCCCACCACCCCCAGAGCCTGGCCCCGGCGTAGGGCCCTCGCCGCCACCACCCGCCCATCGCCCTCCAGACGCAGGAGGGGCGAGGGAGAAGAGCCTGAAGCCCCTTGGCCCTGCCCCTGCTCCTGCTCAGGCCCCGGCACGGACCCTTTGGGCAGAGGGCTGCCCCGACCGCCCCCCGCGATGCCCAGCACGACGGGGAGGCTGGCGGCGATGAGGGGCTGTAGCTGGGCGGGGGCGGCCGATGCGTCCACCTGGTCATACGCCGGTATGCTCCGCCAGCCGGGGTGCCGCTGCTCCCACTCCTCTTTCATGCCCTCTGCCGCCGGCGCCAGGTCCGGTGGGAAGACCAGGCCGCACACTCGCAGCTCCCCAGGTTGGATGGGCAGGGGCGGCAGGCGGGGGTCCCAGGGAGCAAGGTGCGAGGGGCTCAGCAGGTGGGCAGATGGGCGGAGGGTGGAGCAGGAAGGGTCCGGGTTAGGCCGCGCCTCGCCCCCTGCAGCCGGTGCTGCCCCCAAGGCTAGCTGCTTAGGGGGCCCCGGCGCAGGCCTGCTGCCCGCGACGGGAGCAGAGGCGGGGACAGGGCTGGAGGCGAGGGCAGGTGCGGTGTCGGGGGTCGGGACCTGGAGGGGGCCGACGGGCGGCTGGGCGGCGACGGGTGCGGGGGCGGGTGGCGAGCTGACCCGTCGCCAGATGGCGGCAGCGTGGGGCGGCGCCTCCACCGCCGGCGGCGCAGCACCAGCCACCGCCGGGGGGCCTCCGTTGGCCGCTGCACCGGCCCCACTCCCGGTTCCAGCCGGCTCCGGCTTAGGAGCCCGGGAGCCCCCAGCTGCTCCCGAGCTGCCAGCTGCCTGGGCCTCTGCCCCTGCCTCCGGTGCGCCGGCCCCCGCGGCCCCCGCTGCCTCCGTGTCCGGCCCGGCCCGGGCTGCGGCACCCTCGCCCCCTCCGTTGAGCCTGCGCCGTTTCGGCGCCTGCGCTGCTGCTCCCGTCGGGCCCCCGGCCTGCCCTCCCCGCTTACTCACGCCCCTGCTGGGCCCACCAGCATCTGCGCTCGCCTCAGCTCCACCGCTGCGCTGTGCGGCGGCCGCCGGGCCACCGGGCTCGGGCCCCACCACAGCCCGCGTCCCGCTGCCATCGGCCGCCCCGCTGGGGTCCGCGCCCGCGCCACCACCCGCCGTGCCCAAGCCGGTCCCGTCCGTATCAGGAATCACGACGCGGAAGCCATAGGTACGGAGGGCGGGCGCGGCTGCGCCCGCGCCGGCACCAGAACCCGTGCCGCCTGCGCCCGTGCCCTCCGGGCCGCTGTCCTGAGGGCCCTGCTGACCTCCGAGTGTTGTTGCGGCGGGGATCGGCCGCAGCCGGATGGCCAGGTGTCGCTGACCCAAGCTCAGCCCGGCCGGGAGGGTCATGCGGGTGCGGACGAAGTCGCGGAAGCCCCTCTGCCGCTTGCCGCCCAGTTTCCTGGGGCCCAGGGGCAGGGCGAGGGCAGCAGGTGAGACACCGGTGAAGGATGTAAGGCCGAGGGACTCTGATCCTCTGTCGCCCGGCCCGGGGCCCGGCTGATCATGCCCGCCAGCGCGCCCCTGCACGAATGAAGCCCACAGGCACAGGTTAAGCGGGCTCACCAGATCCCATCAGACGCCCGATACATCAGCATTGCCTGTGGACGCAGCAGGAAGGCCCAAGGGAAGCAGCTGGGCAGCGCGTAAACGGCGGTTATACATTATCGATGGTCATGATCGATGAAAGAACATGTAGACACGGAGCAGTGACGATGTGTCAGAAGTGCCGAAGTACCGATTCTGCCGATGCCGCTCCCACCGCAGCCCCGCGCCGCTCACCGGGTGGCTCTGTGTCGTGTCTCCGTCAGGTGCCAGCAGCACCTCAAACAGGTTCCGGGCGGCTGGCATGCCGGGGGACGGTGAGGTATCCTCCGGCGGACCCGCCAGGCCAAAGAGGCCCAAGACGCTGGCGTACGGCACCCATCCAGCCTTAGTCAGGTAGAGGGTGACGGCCTTCTGATGGACTACCGGCCACGAGACCTGCACCTCCCCGGTGTGCTGCGCCTCGTGCGCTGCAGCCGGCGCTGCCCCCAAGGCCAGCTGCTGAGGGGGCCCCGGCGCAGGCCCGCTGCCCGCGACGGGAGCGGAGGCGGGGACGACCGAGCTGGAGGCGAGGGCAGGTGCGGCGTCCGGGGTCGGGCCCGGGGCTGCGCCGGCGGGCGGCTGGGAGGCGGCGGGGCTGGAGGCGGGTGCCGGGCCAACTCGTCGCCATTGGGCGGCAGCGTGGGGCGGCGCCTCCACCGCCCTAGGCGCAGCACCAGCCACCGCTGGGGGTCCTCCGCTGCCCCCTGCACCGGCCCCACCCCCAGCTCCAGCCGCCTCCGGGTTCGGAGCCCGGGAGACCCCAGATGCTCCCGAGGTGCCAGCTGCCTGGGCCTCTGCCCCTGCCTCCGACGCGCCGGCCACTGCGGTTTCCGCTGCCCCCGTGGTCGGCCCGGCCAAGGCTGCGGCACCCTCGCCGCCTGCGTTGAGCCTGCGCCGTTTCGGCGCCTGCGGAGCGGCCACCGCCGGGCCCTCGGCCTGCCCTCCCGCTCCGCGCGCTTGCCCCGTCCGACGTGGTGCCAGGAGTACGTCATGCTCGTCCAGAACCTCGAAGCCGTACGCCTGCAGCGACCTCGCTCCGGCAGGGGTCGGGAAGCCGCTCCGAAGGGGCCAGAGGGCGCACTTACGCGCCCGGTCGCCCAGCCTCAGCCCCGCCGCTGCGAGGTGCGGCTCGACGTGCAGTTGCACGAACTGGCGAAAGCCCCGCTCCTTCTCTCCGCCGAAGTACCTAACGAAAGAGTAGGTGAAGGGCTGGGGTGAGGTACACGTAGGGGACAGGGGCAACGCTTATCCATCTCCACTGCGGAGCTCGCACTGGTCAGCCTCCGCCCCGGTCTCACCAGAGCGGTTTGCTGGGCTGGAAGTTCAGCGTGACCTAAGGCAGGGAGCAAGCAAGCATGGGCACAAAAGCAACACATGTGTGGATGGCGGACGCCACCCATTCCCGCATATCCCTGGTCCCGCCACGCCCCACCTACATTATAGGCTGACAACACCTTCCCCACACACCGGGTATCTGCCGTACTTCCCATCCCAGCATCTGTACTTCCCACTCAGGCCGACCTTAGCCCCCCCAGCCGCGCTCGCACCTCCTTACCGTCCGGCAGCTCGCGGGGTCGCCTCCTAGAGCCAGCGCGACCCCGAAGGAAGGGTCCTCCGCCTCCCCCGTCTCCTCATTCTCTGCCCGTCACGCGGCAGTTTGCCTCGCCAAGTCAAGCGTGCGCCACCCCTGACTGTCGACATGTAGCACGTACCTCTCCTGCTGCGACCGAGGCCAGTTCATGGTGATCTCATCCTTGCGCGGGCTGTGGCGGCTCTGTCCTCCAGAGGACTCGTTACTGGGACCTGCGCCTCCTGAACCCGGCGTGGCACGGCCTGAGCTGCTGGGGGCACCGTCTATTCCAGCTGCTGCGGTGCGCCTGGACCCGCTTGGGCCCGCCTCAGCCGCCGGCCCTGGGCCTTGCCTGGGCCCGCTTAGGCCCGCTCCCCCGCTGCCAGCCCCAGCCCTGGCCCCGGTCCCAGGGCCGCGCACGGGGCCTGTGGGCTGATCCCGCGCCGGCGGCTCCTGCTTGGTTGGCGCAGCCGCCGTGTCTGAGTCATCCGAGCTGCTGATGCTGATCACGCTCAAGCTGCCAGCGCTATCGGCGGCGGCAGCGGCTGCGTGGGCAGAGCCCGCGCCTGGGCCTCCAGAGGCGGATTCACCGCCTGTGCCGCCGCCTCCGCCTCGTCCGCCCCTGCCTGCGGCGCGCCCACCCCTGGCTGCGCTGCGTCCCCCGCGGCCGCGGCTGCTTCCGCCACGTCCGCCGCCGCCTCTCCTGCTGCTGCCGCTACCGCCGCCTCCGCCACTGATATCCTCATCGTCACTCTCCCCATCGTCGCTCGAGCCGCCAGTGCTATCGGCGGTATCGGAAGCATCGGTGGAGCCCGCGCCTGCGCCTCCACAGGCGGCTTCACCGCTTGCACCTCCGCCTCCGTCGCCTCTGCCTCGTCCGCCGGTGCCTCGGCCGCGGCCGCCCCTGGCTGCGCTGCGTCCGCCGCGGCCTCTGCCGCGGCCTCTGCCGCGGCCTCTGCCGCGCCCGCCACCTGCCTCCTGAAGGGGCTGAGCGGGGCCAGGCGGCCGGGGGCCCACCACCTCGCCCCTCACCATGTTGCCCTCGAGGTCTTCGCTGTCGGGTTCGGCCACGTGGAAACCGAACACGCGCAGCGCAGGCTGCACTGCGCCGCCGCCGGCCCCGGTGCTCGTCCCTGCCTCCCCGCCCGCACCAGCGCCCGCGCCCGCACCAGTAGCAGCGCCCGCCGCCAGCTCGTTGCCTTGGGCATCCGGCAGGGGGAAGATGTGGAAGCGCAGGTCCCGCTCCCCCAGTTGCGGGTTGTCCCAGCTGCATGCGTGTTTGACCAAATGCCTGAACCCGCGAGGCCCCTTGCCGCCAAGCCTCCTGCGATCGGGCGTGGGGCGCACGGTTGAGCAGGGCGGATGCCAGCCGCATGAAGTGTGTAACTACACGATCAAGACATTCCGCATGCCATGAATCTAGTGGACCCATGCGTTCAGGGGGCCCAGCTTGAGGGCTTAATGCCATGGGAACCAACCAGCTGCTGATAGCCTAGTAACCTGGTGTCACCCCACATGCAAACCGTTCAGCATGGACCCATGCATCCAGCTCACGCGCATGAGGCCTCGGGACCCAGCAAACGGGGGAAAACAGCAAAACACGGGACTCACCACCTCCTGGCCCCCTTGCCTGTCGTGGGCTTAACAATCACCTGAGCGGAGAGAGGGCAGGGTAGGCCGACAGCAAAACCACACGCAACAGCAAAGCGTCATGGGGGTGTGTGCCAAGCAACACCGCTTCCTGACGGCAGACAGACGCATCTATTGATAAGCCCCCTAAGGACGCTGCAAGCTCCTACTCGGCCTGCCCAGCGCCAGCTGCAGGGCCAGCCGCGCGCCTCACCGGGTGGCTGCGGGAGACGTCGCCGTGGGGTGCCAGGGCCACCTCAAACTGCACCCGGGCAGGGCCCGCCGCCGCTGCCCCCGCGCCTGCGTTGGATTCGATCTGGGGTATGCCCAGTGCAGCGCCTTGGCCTGGCGGGACGTAGACCTCACCCCTCAGCTGCTTTTTTGCTGGCCATCTGAGGTCTTCTAGCGTGCCCGCAGCCACTGCGGCCAAGGCAGCCGCTGAGAACTCCAGGCCCCCGCCGGCTCCGCCATTTGGCGCGCCGGCTCCTGCTGCCCCTGCCGCCCCTGCCGGCCCTGCCGGCCCTTCAGCCACAGCTGCCCCTGCCGCCTCTGCTGCCCCTGCGGCCTCTGCTGCCTCAGCTGCCTCCTGAGCCCCATTCCTCTCGTCCTCAGCGCCGCCCGACTCAGCGGCAGGTCCTTCCCCGGAGGCTCCCCCGCCGTTCGCGCTGCCGCCAGCGGGTGAGGCCACAGCCTCTCCGTTGCCCCCGCCTGACCCCCCCTGCACCTGCGGATCAGGGGCGGCTGCGGCTTGGGCTGGGGTGGCAGGCGCCAGCGAATCGCCAGCGGGTGGGGGGCTGGCTGTCGCCTGCTCCTGCTGATCACCGGGGGAAGCACCTGCTGTCCTCCGGCGCTTGGCGGGGGGGCAGTCCGCGGCCTCCTCAGCATGCTGAGGCGTGCCATGCATCGCCGCCCCGCCTGATGCGCCGCCAGCCACGCCGTCCAAGCCCCCGGCTGCCAGCCCGGCAGACACCACTGGCGTTCGGGCTTCCGGGGCCCCTGGGCCAGCCTCCATAGGGCAGCAGTCCGTTAGGGTGGGGCTGTGCGCTCTCCCCACAGGCCCCTGCATCGAGCCCGGCCGGCCCAGATCGCTGACGACTCTGATGGCTTCTGGACAGTCGACCAAGCTCTCAAGCACTGGGCGCAAGAAATGGGAAAAGATTTGCACTTTGCGCCGAGCCCCTCAACACGCTAGCGGCTAGCGGCTGGCAAGATCAGGTTGCTGTGTATGTGCACGGATGTGTGTTTTCGCGCACATGCACATAAGATTTCGGCGATGTGGAGTGTTGCGGTTGATGCACCCCATTCGCGGCAGGCAACTCCTCGCCAGTGCTATTTCCTGTTATCAGTCTCTGATGATATCGTGATGTCAGCTTCCTGCGGATTGCCAGACTACCTTCCTCCCATGAACATGGCGGGCTTTCTTTCTCGAGCGCGGCCAGAAGCTATTCCTTGTGCACTTACCAAGCTTACCACGTGCGCAAATACAGCTTGGCCGGACAGCGACTCCCTTGGCCATGGACGGAGCCGCGCCCGACCAGCCCCCCCTCGGAGGGCCCCCAGTCCCCGCCATGGACGGAGCCACGCAGGAACTCACCAGCCTCAGGAACAGCAGCTTCAGCGTAGGCTGCTGGTGCCTGTTGAGAGGACGACATGGACGTGCAGGACGTGTTTGGGATCGAGGACGCACCCAGGCCGTCTCACGCAAACAGTAAATGGCGGCCGCTGCAAATTCTTGTACACAGACACGCACGATGGGCGTGCCCCGCCTCCTAGCTAGGTAGAGCGCAACCGACCGACATGTCGGCGGCCGCGGCCCGGTCCGCGTGGGCCAGAGGCCCAGCTCCGCTCAAAGTAGAGTACTCGCTGACCACCCCCTTGAACCGCGAGCGACGCACTCGCGCGAACCTGACCGGCCACATCAATGGCTTCTCCGCAGCAGAACTCGGAAAGAAAGATACCCTGGACCTAGTGAAACTGGCAATTAGCGACATCACGGATGAGCTCAAGAACGCTGGCCCGAAGGCCGTTCAGCAATTCGGCGGCATCCGATTCACGGACCTTAGCACAGCGGACCCCGACGCCCCAGCCGCCTGCCTGGCCACCATCACGCTGGCCCTGAGCGATGCTGGGCAGGCGAAGCTCAAGAGCATGCTGGCCGCGGTGGCCGACTACGCCGGCGACAGCGTGTTCCAAACCCCCGCCATCCTCTCTGGCCCCCCCACCGCCCCCTCCTACATCCCCGAGGTGGACTGGACGGTGGAGTGGACCGAGGACCTCATCGCCATCGACTCCTACGGCTGGCCGACCGAGTTCGGTGAACTGAACGTGCGAGAGGTGACCCGCTTCACCCTGGGCTCCCTCCCTGCGCGCGTGGCAACGCACGTGGACGGCTGCTCGGCCCTGGAGTCGGGAGACCGCTGCATCCTGTACTTCCCGGCGGGCACGAAGCTCCCGGGAAACCTGAACGAGCCCCCTCCGGCCTCGGGCCGGAAAGAGCGGGAGGACTGGACCAAGTACCTGGACGGGTCGAAGACCAACGACCCCACCTTCACGCTGCGGTGCCGCCCCCTGCACCGGGGCAACTACGACCGCGCCTTCCGCAATGGCGCCCTCAAGCACGAGGCGTACAGCAACAGCAAGCAGCGGCACCAGCCGCCGGAGTCGGAGGACGCCGAGGACCCGTACATCGGCCCCTGGGCGGATGACGTGGACGCGGCTGAGGCTGAGGCGGCAGCCGCAGCGGCCGCCGCCGCCGCCGCAGCAGCAGCAGGAGCGGCCGTACAGGAGGAGGAGGCGGAGGGCTCGGGGGAGACCGGGGGCGGCGGCGCACCAGCGGCCAGCACCGAGACTGTGGGGGTGGCGGCTGAGGAGCAGGAGGCGGACTCCACCGCTGCCGTGGAGTCGCACCCCGAGGGCACCGACAGCGAGGGCGGCGAGAGGGCGGCGGAAGGGGGCGAGGGACTGGGGGCGGACGAGGCGGACCCAGCCGCCCACGAGGAGCCAGCGGGAGCCGACGGGCAGGCGGACTTGGGCTGCGCGCCCAACGCCGCGGCTGGGGCGGGAGACGACGGCCAGCTGCCGCCGGGCCTGCTGCGTGCCGCCGCCGCCGTGGACCCGGAGGGCAACGACGAGCAGATCACGGCGCTGGCGGCCCTAGCGCTACCCCAGCGGGGCGGAGCGGGCAGGGGCCGCGGCCCTGCACGGGGCGGGGCCACAGGCCGCCTCAGCGGCAAGAACGGCAGGGGCGGCGGCAGCACCGGCTCGAGCCCCCCTGGGAAAAAGACGAGGGTGCCGCTGCCCTCGGAGACGGACCTGGACGACGCTGGTGGAGGCCACGCCATCCCGGCGCGCCGCTCCCTCGCCGCCAGCTGGGCGGAGGTGGCTTCGGGCGACCTCATCTAAATGCCCGGGCGCCCGCCCTTGGGAGCGAGCGGGACTCCCACCGCTCAGGGTCGCAACCCACAACGTACGAGGCATCTTGGGGGGTGGAAACCGTCAGCTGGATCGCCTTACCGCCCTCATGCAGCAGTGGGCGAGGCAGCGGCTTGACGTAGTATGTTTACAAGAGACTAAGCTCCCAGCAGCGCAGACCAACTGGGTGCAGACCCAGATGAGCGTCATTGCAGCCCAGCTCCACGTGGGCGACTGGCAATCCTTTTGGTCGCCGGCAGGCCAGGGGCCACGGGGCGGCCCAGCCGGCGGCGTCGCCATCCTGATACGTAAAGCCTTGATAAGTGGAGGAGCTCTACAAGTGCCTGTGGCTCCTTCAACGACCGACACAGAGGGCCGACTTGTGCAGCTGCCAGTACGATGGGGTGGCCACAGCTTCACGCTGACCTGCGCCTACCTTCCTTCCGCCAACCCTTCAGCTCAACGTTGCTTTATTGAGACTGTCCTCGGCCCCAGTCTGTCAGCCACGAGCACCCACCTCCTAGCAGCCGACTTCAACTTCGTCCCCAACCCCGCCCTGGACAGCATCTCGGCGCATGGGCGCCCCGACGATGCCGCCACCACAGCAACTTTCTCCACCTTCTGCCCAGGCCTCGTTGACGTCTATCGTGCCCTTCACCCCGAGCAGCGCGCATACACGTTCACCAACGGCGCCAGCGCCGCCCGCCTCGACCGCCTTCTCGCCTCCAGTCCCCTGGCGGCCCACGTGCCCACCTGCCGCGTGGAGTCAGGCCGCCCCTCTGACCACCGGCTGGTTTCCATCTACATCAACCCCCTTGATACGGCACGGCCCCCCGGGCGGGGCCTCCCAAGAGCCCGCCTCCACTTCTTGGATCACCCCGACCTGCGAGACCAGTTTGGCGACTGGCTTATACAAGCGAGTGCCGCACGCCCAACCACGCCCGCCGAGTGCCTGCAGTGGTGGACCCGCTTCAAGCGCTCCCTCCTCATCAGCTGCAACCGACTCAACCGTATGGCACGCCAGCGCCGCCTGCAGGCAACTGCAGAAGCAGAGGCGGCTGCCCAAGCAGAAGCCGCAGCATTTGCAGCCGTAGCAGCGGGCGACCTCAGCGCCGCGTCAGCAGCGGCCGCCGCGCGCGCAGCTGCCGCCGCCGCCAGCCTCCGCGCCGCAGCACCATGGGCCCGCCGCGCACGTCAAGCCTGGCTCCGGACTGGGGAGCGCCCCTGCCCAGCCATCACACGACTAATCCGCCCCGTCTCAGGTGGCTGCGTCATACGACAGCTTCAGCGCCCTGACGGGTCCCAGGCAACCAATCCCGAAGAGTTACCTGAGGTGATGGCAGAGTTCTGGAGCAGAGTCAGCACAGCCGCAGCTGCCAACCCAGAAGCCCGCGCACAGGTCTTACACGCCCTACGTGCAGCCGGCAACCGCTGCCCGCCGAGCCGTGTAGCCGAGATGGGGGCAGCGGAGGTTCTGGCAAAGGAGGTAGCCACAGCTATTGCCGGCGCCCGGCCCGGAACTGCCCCCGGCGCAGATGGCATCCCCATGGATCTCTACAAGGCGTACGCAGCACAGCTAACCCCTATCCTCGTTGACGTCTTCACCGCCATTGGGACCACCGAGTCGACCCCAGCAGGCTTTCTGGACGCAGTGATCTCGTGCTTTCACAAGGGCGGGGACCCAGCTGTCGCCGCCATGTACCGCCCAATCGCCCTCCTGGACACGGACTACCGCCTCCTTGCCCGCGTCCTCGCCCGCCGCCTCCTCCCCGCCTTCGTGGAGGCCATTGACAACGAGCAGACCGCCTTCCTCACCCTTCGCCTCATCTCCGACAACATCCTCCTCATGCAGCTGCTCGCTGAGTCCTTGCGCAAATCAGGCGAGTCGGGCCTCATAGCCTTCCTCGACTTCCACAAAGCGTACGACACTGTGGACAGGCCGTTCCTCCTCGCCTGCCTGGATGCTCTGGGGGTTGGCGATGGCTTTCTTAGATGGGTCAGACTGATCTACACGGGCACCAGATCGGCTGCCTTGGTCAACGGTCAGCTTTCCAGCTATAAGGCAGTTACAGCTGGGGTACGACAGGGCTGCCCGCTGGCCCCCCTTCTCTACCTGGCCCCCGGACAAGCCCTGCTCTCCTTCCTCAAGCGACTTGAACTGGGGTTCGCCCTAGCCAACACGCGCCTCACAGCCAGCCAGTATGCAGATGACTACGGACAGATCCTGCGATCCACCGCCCTCGTCTCCGCCCTGATGAGCGCCATGGACACCTTCGCAGCAGCGTCAGGCCAACGCCTCAACGTGGGAAAGTGCGAGCTCCTCCGCATCGGCACGCCGCCGCCCCCGGCCCTCCAGCAGCATCCCCCCCCCGGACCCCAGGCTGCGGAGCAGGTTGCCGGCGTCCACCTCGCCGCCTCTGCACGCACCCTTGGCGTCACGTTCTCCACACAACCAACGGCGGCCACTCCCCTCCCTCCCCCCCTGCTGGACAAGTTCCTCAGCCGCCTGACTCTGATCGCGAGGATGGGCCTCTCAGCCTTCGGCGTTGCCTCATGCCTGTCCGCCTACGGCCTGGGCACCCTCCTCTACCACTGCCAGCACAACGGCCTACCCCCTCGTACGGCGACAGAGCACCTAGTGGGCACGGTGGCGGCCCTGACCGACCACAACATGACGCCTGCTCGATACAGGGACAACCCCAACGCACTGCCCGCAGGAGCACCCACGAGCTGCATGTACCTCTCCCCGGCAGTTGGCGGCTTTGGCCTGCTCCCCCTCGTCGAGCACACTGGCGCCAGGCACGCGAGTGCGGCAGTCCGTGGCATTCTGGGCGCCTGCGGCCTCCTCCGCTACCGCCCGCCGTGGACCGCGCCGCTCGTCTCCCTGCTCCGCTCAACCCACCCAGCAGCACACCCGCTCTGCCTCCTGACAATGCGGCGCCCGACCTCGTCGATCGGTCTCCGCATCTTGGGGGCCACAGTCCAACGCGCAACCTCACCAGCACTGGTGCGCGTGGCAGGCGCGCTAGCGCTGCTGCCCCGGGCCCAAGTGATTGCTCCCATGCCAGCCGGAGCCTGGGTCTGCAATGCACCGCTTTGGGGCAACCCAGCCCTGCCCGCGGGGAACATCGACAACAACGCCCCAAGCTGGGGCCTCGAAGGCGAGTTCACAGATCTGTTCGCGGTTCCGGGACTGCGGACAGTAGGCACGGCAGTCCGCTGCCTAGATGAGCTTGAGCGCATCCGAGGGATGCACGGGCTGGAGGGCAGCATAGGCCGGGCTCTCGCACGGGCGAGGGCCCAGATCAACAGGTCATATACCGAAAGGGTAGTACAGAGCATTTTGGGCACGCAGGTGGGAGCACTCCCACAAGCACTCCGCAATGGACTAGACATGGGACAGCGCCTGGGCGCGCTTATTAGCCGGCTCCCGGCCGGGTGGGCCAAAGCAGCACGGGGGGTGGACGATCAGGCGGCCGCCCCAGGGGAAGAAGAGGCTTGGGCGAACATTGCCAGGGGCATAGGCTGGGAGGACGTCAGCTTGGCAAAGATGACAGTTAGCCTGGCCACGCACTTGCAATTGGGACCGGCTCGGGTTAAGCTAGCACGGAAGCATGCACTTTACATTCAGGAGGCGTACGGCACAGACACGGCATCAGCAGAAGCAGTGGCAAGTCTGAAAGCGGTTTGGCCGAGGTTGTGGGGCATTAAGTGGGATCCGGGCAATAAAGAGCCCTTGTGGAGGCTGGCGATGGATGGCTTCCCGGGATTTGGCATGCACCGGAGCCAGTTAGGAACTGAGAACGTGGCGAGGTGTCCGTGTGGGCGGGCCATGGAGCAAGGCGATCGGCTCCACCATTTCTGGTATTGTCCAGCCGCTGTGGCTGTTCGTATGCGCCTCAGTCATGGTATTGGCAGGGCGGTGAAACGACACGAGGTGTGGCTTGCTGTGCCCCCAGAGGGCACCGGGATTCATGCGCGAGTGTGGGACGTGGTGTGTCTGGCCGCGATATGCGCGATGGACCGGGCCAGAAGGTACAAGTATGCGCACAGGGACGCTCAGGACCACTCCTTGATGATGGCACAGGCTTTAGCAGTAGCACGAGGCGAGTTTGAGGGCCGTTTGCAGTGTTTTGCGGAGGTTGGGCTCACGCACAGGGGCTGGGATGAGGTCCCAACCGACCACCCTTTCCTAGCGGCCAGGGCGGACGGATCAGTGCAGTATGCAGGCCCGGACGCCCCTTGATGGAGGCGGGGCACACCCTGCGGCGCATAACAAACGGGAGGGAGCCGCAGGGGGGGGGGGGGGTTCGCCCGGCGGCGCATAACAAACGGGAGGGAGCCGCAGGGCAGGGGCGAGCTACACGTGGCGTTTGATGGGATGTGCACCTTGCGGAAAGGGGACATAGTCCTCTGCGGCGCATAACAAACGGGAGGGAGCCGCAGAGTGGGAGTGAATGTGGGGTCGGGAGAGCCAGGATCGAGAGGTGTACGGCCAACAGTGTGAGCACATGATGAACGGTGAACGGTTACTGGTAGGAGGCGCGGCCGAGGAGAGGCCATCGATACACGTTGAGCATGGTCATTGCGTGCCAAGGACTAAGGTGGGACCTGAGTGTGGTCAGTGCAAGTTATGACAGGGACTTGCGTTCTGGCTTGCAGGGGGCAAGCCCGTGAGGTGGGTCGCTTGGCCCCAGCGTTCAGCGCTGTGACCCCAGGGGGGTCCTTCATTGTAAACACCGAGGACTGCAAAGGCTGCGAAGCGGAAAGCACGGCGGCGGTGCTCTGTCTACCTGATCCCCCAGCAGCAGCCAGGGCAGGCAGCGGCCCCAGCTCTTCCCAGCGGCGTGACTGCGCGATGGTGGAGGAGGGTTACGGTATGCCGCAGCGGCGGCCGGGGAAGCCTGGCAGAGGCCTGGCCGCCGCTCCGCACGCCTCGCACGCGCTCACCGCTCAGGGCGCAACCTGCCCACACGGCGTGAGCGGTGACAGCCCAGAGCCCACCCTCTGCAAGACCGAGGAGCGTGGCCCTGACATGGTGAGTGCCAGCGAAGGCGAGGCCCCAGCAGCAAGAAATAACGGACTGAAGTCTGAAGGCCAGGCGCGGGCGAGCTCAAATGGGGTTTTATAGACAACCACGGGGGTGGTAGCAGCGGGTACCACAGGGAGGTAGGCAAGGACGGGGGGGCGGGGGGGGGGGAGGGCGGGGCGTGGGCTCAAGGTGCCCCACGAATACGGTCAGCAAGGAATGGCAAGCCCGGCCGTGGGTGAATAGAGGGTTCAACGCAGGGAGTGCAAGGCAAGCGAGTGCGCGAGCGCATAGAGGGTGTCTGACCTACCATGGCGGGAGGACAGCTGGAAGCTTACAGCGCAGCGAGGGCAATGGATCCGCACCCGGTTGGGAGGTAGGCAAGGACGGCTGGGGGGCTGCGTAGGGCTGGGCATGGGTACGAGGTGGACGGTGGGCATGTGCAGCAGTGCCCTACCGTATGCGTCTACTGCATGCCCCTACGCCACAGGTACCTGGGCGGCGCGGAGGGCTTTCCCGGCTTCACGTGCAAGCACGTGACGGCGCACCTAGGTGGGTTGCCAAGGATTGGCCGTGGCCCTGCCGGGGGCCGGGGGCCGCGGGGGGCCCAGCGACGCTCGCCCCTCGCCAGACGGGTTTCAGCAAGTAACCCATCCATCCACCTGGGGGCGGTTTTTACCCACATGGGGGCGACTCTTCGGCCTCGGCCGAGCCCAAACATCCATGATGAGGGGCGAAGCTTCGGCCGAGGCCGAGTTTGCCCGCTCATCTGCCACCCTGGGGCCCAGATCGAAACAACATATTCATAAACAACAACAACTCCTGATGAATCAGGATGGGATTCATTCTGCAGCCGGTCGGCGATGTGTGAGGAGATGTACATGCCAGCCTCCGCCACCAGTTAAGCCATGTTTGGCCTTCGTACGGCTCAATACTGTAGTGCTTATCAAAATCGTTACCCTCGCCTTGGGCTCGACAGTCGTCCTCCCTAACGCGAGTTACATTCGGCCTCAGAAGGACGACTCCTGCGGGGTTGATGCCAAGGTAGACATGCATACTTGGCGCTGCGAAGAGCATGTTTGAGAGTCACTAAAGACAGAAACAGGCTGAAACCTTTCTCTTCATTCGTTGTCGTTTCCAAAAGAAGCGGGCACTGCACTCACCTTCACAGAGTAGAAAGCTCTTGTAGCCAGTGCTGTAGCTGACTGCGTGCTCATATGTTTTGACACTTGGCTGGCGGCGTGCGGTCGCTCAGGCGCCATGAAGCGCCCGAGTGTGGTTATAGCCCGGACTGCGCGTCTGCTGAGTGCGCGGAGTGCCATTAAGCTCCTCGCGCCACTTCTGCTGTGGTTTGGTTCGGCCGCTGCACAGGGTGAGAGCATTACGCAGCGTACGCAGCTCGCAGTGCTTCCACGGGCAGGCCCCTCCTTGCACGCGTTCGAGTCCAGCTATAGAGCTAGTCAGATATACGGGCTGGCGGACGTGGAAGACGTGGAGCAGCTCGACGTCGACTGCAATGGCGGGAACGAGTGGCATGCACGTAGACGGCGGACTGACACGCACGCAGACGGCAGAGCAATCTAGGAGGAGAATAGACGGGAGCCAGGTTGACGATGGCAGAGGTTACACAGGGCATGTCCCGGTACGCACCAAGCAGCCCCCCACACCCCCCGCGCCCGGCTCCCCGCCCCGGCGGTGTTCTCCCACCCGCGCGCCGGAGTTCCCTTGCGCGTCCTCTTCCCTGGCTGCCACATCCCTCCGCTTTGGAGTAAGGCCCGCTCTCTTTCCTAAGGTTTGCTTTGTCCCCTCGTGCAGGTGTGGCCACGGCCCTGCCGGCCGACTTGCGGCCCGAGTGCGCACACTTTGACTCGGCTCGAAATGTCCTGGTGGCACGCCTCGACGCCTCAGAGGCCACCGGTTGGAGGGATGTGCAGGTGCGTGACCCATAGCCGGGCTGCGGACTCTGTCGAGGACTGGCTGGAGGGGCGCGGAAGGAGGGCCGGAGGGAACGTATGGCGCCTGATCGTGCGGCGCCGCGGCGCAGTCACGCTCCGTGCGTGCCTACTGATGACACCCCCTGCTCCGGTAGTGCCTCCCAACACCCCCTAGATAGCATAAAGCGCAGACACGACGGCGGTTTCTGTAGTTGTGGCAACCAGCTGGAGGGGTTCCATACCTGAAGGCCAAATAAAACCCATAGCTCGCTGAACGGGGCGTCTGGTTAGGTTACTCGGGTTACGAAGGGCCAGAGCCTGGCTGCCTCAAGCGGTAACTGGCTGGGGCTGCGTGTGGATGCTCTCTTATCCGCCCCGTGTCCCACGCGGTTTAAAAATACGGTACTCCGTCCCATCCACCCCCAGTTTGGCCTCGGGCGTGATCAGGCATTCAACCTTGAGAGCGTGGAGGGCACCGCCTACGCCATGTACCGCAATGCGTCCCTGCTGGGCCTGACCGCGGTGGCCGGTGTCATGGGGACCAACCTGCGGAACTGGAGCACGGACGCCACAGCCCCCTTTACGGTTGTCGTCATTCAGTCCCTCGACACCCCGAACATCGACTGGGGGGGGAACTTCCTTGCTGCGGAGCTGAGCTGCGCTGCGGCGCCCGCCACGACCAGCCTCACGCTCGGCACCCGTGAGGCCTACATCGTTGGCGCCACTCCAGGGGCGACCGCCTTCCACACCTCCAAGCCCGTGCCTGTGGAGCCGGGCTGGACGCTTCACGCGTTTGTCAGGCGGAGGGGCGGCACAGGCGGGGCTTACTACTATGGCGGTGCCATCAGCGCCAGTGGGGGCATAGCGCTGCGGGAGTCGTTTGCCAACCAGCCGCCCATCTCAATCGGGCCCGACCGACTGACGGTGGGGACCTCCACGTGCATGAGCACGGCCAAGGGCCGGACCCAGCTGGGAGTGGTGCTGGTCTACAGCCGCGCCCTCAACGTCACGGACCTGAAGCGGATCCATGAGGCCTACGCGCCTCGGTTCGGATGGGTGCGAGGAGGTGAGGTGCAAGGGGCTTCGTAGTAAAAGTCTGGGTGTCTTTCGAGCATGGCTTAGAGCATGGCACGCACTCGATCTAGGCTTTTGGAGGCGGAGCAGGGGCTAAGCCTATGCGATCACGTCTCAGGGCTGCGCAGGGGCCATCGGAAGCCCTGGCCGCGCACGCTCCGTTTGCGGCTCTGCTGCAACGTGGTGCACGCGGTTTCGAGGTTGCTTGGTTACGTCCATCTGGCCAAGTTGCATGCCCTCTGCTTGCCATATATGCCCTGCACCCCCACAGCTCGCACGGTGGAATGCGGGAGGTGGACCAAAGGCGGTCCCGGCGAGACGAGGGTGCAGCAGGATTGCGGTGAGCAGGGCATGTATCAGAGTCGGGGGTCCAGTTACCGGCGCGGCGGGGCAGTCACTCTCGCCCCACCGCGGGTGAACATAACCGTGATCTGCTTGTGCCCACTGCTGACTCTAGCTACTTGACTCTCCCGCCCACTGCCGCTCTTGTTATGTCCTTCCACAGACGGAGACGGCCTGCTGGACTCTGTGCTGGTGGACGTCACGGGTGCCCGGGGCGTTGCGCTCAGCTCCAGGGGGTGCAGCACGGAGGATGCCGACACCGGCTATCCCAACGCGCCCGCTTCCGCCTGCCCAGCGGTGCTGGGCGGCTTCTGCGCCAAGCCGCCCGGCGAATGGTGCCTTGGTGGGGAGATCCTTCAACTGGACTGCGGTGCGTGGATGGGTGCCGGCAGCATGGCTGGGATGGCACGATGGGCACGCATGCATGCATGGGCTGACACTACCTGATGCTTGATCAGCATCTATCAGCAATCAATTTAAGTGCATGCGATTGCATCGACAGATGGAGACGGCGTCCGGGACCTGGCGTGTGTACGGAACGACGAACGCAGCAACCTCACGGTTATCCGATCAAGGCTGGGCTGCTCCCTGTTAGCAGCCGACTCATCTTGCCCGCCCCTGACTGCACGGGGTAAGTTCGTTATGTATGGCGCGCCGCTATATATCTATATATCTACGGGATCGATCGCACTGTCACTGGGAGCTGTAGGGCAGTCTATCTACCGCCTGTACTATGCTAGCTGCTGACAGGGAACCCAGCGGGGTGATATTTAGGGCATACAGTCTAACGCCGCACGGCACGCACGCTGCCGCTGCTTGTTGCCTTGCAGGGTCCTGCGCCTTTCCGGCTGGCTCGCTCTGCAGTCAGGGGCGCATGCTCAGCGTTGACTGCGGTGAGCCCCACGTGCTACGCGTGCTATGTATCGGGGCTAGCCGTACAGGACGGCGATTGAGGATTGCAAGGATGCGCCAATCTTCTAGGTTCTAACTAACAGTAACCAAAAAGACGTTTAATTTGCCCCTCCGCCGCCGCTCCCAGATGCCGATGGCGTCCGGGACTGGGTGTGTCTGGGCGATAGCGGGCAGCGGGGCGTCGTCGCCTCAAAGAGGGCCTGCGATGCCTCCCCGGCAGTCAGCGGATACCCCGCGGCCCTGGACAGAGCATGCCCGCTGCTGTTCGGGACTGCCGGCCTCCGCCCGCCAGCGCCGCCAACTCCGCCGCCGCGACCGCCGCCCTCGCCTCCGCCCACACCCACTCAAGGTTCGCATAGTAAACGAAACCTAGGCTAGTCGATGTACAAGGGGTAGGTACCTTGCACACATCCTGTGGCTTGGTGGGCTCGATATCTCCCGTGGCAGGCTTCATTCATTCGCGCGAACGGGTACCGACGCCCAAAGAGCAGTTCCGGCTAGCTGCCGTAAAGAGGTGCTGAGACAGCTCAAGGCTTCCTGCGTCGCGTGCTGCACATACCGCCCCCACCCTACCCGCCGCCCCTCCCCACCTTCCCCTGCTGCCCCCAGCCCTGACGCTGCGTCAGCTGGGCTGGTCGTGCGTCTGCACCCCCATGGGGGACCTGCCTGCGCGAGTCAACCAGGACACCGGAGTCCCTGAATGCCTGGCTTACGACGCAAACAGCTGCCTCTGGGGCAACTGCAGCGTGCTGAGCGCACCGCCCACCGGCCCCGTGTTGCCTCGCACCTGCGTGAACCCATGTGGCACAGTCCCCGTCGGAGGGGAGTGGTGCTGGAACGTCTGCGGTCAGAGCCGTGAGTGCGTCGATAATGCGGCGCATGCAAACATTTGCGGTGATTGCGTGCCCCTAGGCACCTTGCGGGAACCCACCTTGCTCCAACCCTGCTCCAAGTAAGCTGACGGATCTGGACTACTTCTCCCATACTGCTGCATCTTCCACCCTCCATCATCCGCCGTAGGGACATTCAACTTCCGTCCGACTTCCAACTATGGATCGGGAGGTGCGGGGGCGTGGGCAGTTGGGTACGTTGTTGCATGGGTAGGTTGTTGGAGTGGCTGATAGTTGCTGTCTTTGTGGCCTGGTGCGTTGATTGGCTGCAAACGAAGCACATGATGCCACACATACAGGTGCCGAGCTTCGGCGCATTGACTTCGTGCCATCAGCCGCCGTGTGCAATCTGCAGTGCGGTGGCCAGCCCGGTTGTGCTTACTGGGTATACCGGCAGTCCACGAGCACGTGCTGGGTCAAGCCCGATGAGGGCGCCGAGTTCTTCTTCTTCGATAGCACGCTTGTTTCGGGGCCCAGGCCACAGATACCCCTGGGATCTGCAAGTGAGTACTCGGTGCCTGCTGGGGCTCCTGGGCTGCAAGGCGCTGCTCTCGTGGCTCTCCATCGCACATCCATCTATCCGCACTATCTGCCAGCATGCAGCCACGTCGCCGTTCTACAAAGCGTTTCTTACCACGTCCCTGTCCTGCAGGGGGCTACCGGGGTTGCTTCAAGGACGGTGCCATGTGGAGACTCCCCGTGCTCCTTGGCAGCAATGACCTGGCCATGAGCGCCACGTACTGCCGGACGCTGGCACAGGCCGCCGGTGGGTGGAAGCGATGAAACCGATCTAGCCCAGGCTAGTTGTACATACATCTAGCGAGCCAGCAAACCTTATGGGCGCGAAGTTACGCGAAGGGATCAAAATCATGTCCGATCGAGGGGATGAAGCAGCGACAACATGATGCGATGTGCTTTTCAGCCTGTTGCACCTCTCTCCTGGCGGCAGGGCTGTCGCTGTACGGCACCATGTCTGCCAGGGAGTGCTGGGGCGGCAACGACCTGTCCCTCGCGACCGGAGGAGGCGCATCGGACGACTGCACTGCAATCTGTCCCGGAGACGCCACTCAACTGTGTGGCGGGCAGAACGCCTTCAGCTTGTACCTTCGCCAGGGTAAGAGCTTGGGTCACAAGCTAGCGGTGTACCTTACTTGGGCTTAGAGCCGGTACATATGTATGCCGCCGATACCTGCTGGCCCTGAACGCGGTCTGTTACCACATACAGATGACGGCTCTCTCGGCAGCTATGCGGACCAGTCCTCTCGGAATATACCTGTGCTCCTCGAAGAGAGCTCTACACGAATGACTGCTGCCCATTGCAAGACCCTTGCAGCTGCTAACGGTGAGCGAGGTGGCATACATCATGTTGATACCGCAGAGGCAGTGATGAGCGCATCACCGCATGCCTGCTCATAACCTTCTACATACGTGCCGCCGCTAGCTAGCTAAGCTTGTGCACCTTGATCACATTATCAGGTTATCCTCTGTACAGCACCCAGTATGGCCTCGAGTGCTGGGGAGGCATCGACATCGTGTCCGCAACCAGCGCGGGACCAGCGGAGGGCACCATGGCATGCAGCGGCGATGCGTTCGAGAACTGCGGTGGCCCTCTCACCAACACCGTGTATCGCCGCGGCGGTGAGCAGCAGACAGGAAGACGTACGGGCGGCGCCATGGCCCAATTTCATTTGTAACTGCTGACACTGTGCTATGCGCTGCCATGATGTATATATGTGGTTGCCTCGCAGACGATCCCATTGGCTGCTACAAAGACGATGCGGTGGTGCGGGCGCTCCCCGTCCGCCTTGCCCAGGCGGACCCGGCCATGTCAACGGCTAAGTGCAAGGCGCTCGCTGCATTTGCGGGTACGTACCCGCACCTAAACGTACCCGCACGTATACGTGCTTCTGCCAGTAGGTTGAAGGCTGCTTAAACCATGCATCCAGCTCCCTGGCCGGAGTGCAAGTATGGCAAGACTTCTGTGCCACAACGATACCCTTCGTCGAACCTGGTCTCGCTTTCATCATGGGCTGGCGGTAATCGATAGATTTTCGCCTTTCTTGATCGATCAGGGCTGTCGCTGTACGGCACCCAAGCGGGCACGGACTGCTGGGGTGGAAACGATTTGAATCGGGCTACGAAGTCTGGGCAAGTTTCCGGCCCCTGCAACGTCGCCTGCTCCGGCAGACCAGAAGAGACGTGTGGCGGGAGCATGTACAACAGCATTTATCGGCGGGACGGTGAGCCTGGCTCGCTGCGAGTGCGTGCTTAGCTAGGGCGGGGAATAGAAACCTCTGCACATGTATTAGGGCGGCCACCGCTCCTCCGGTTCTTGACAGGCGAGTGCGGGCGGGATTAGCGGGATCGCCGCGGGTGAGACTGACCCGCTTTACCCCTTCCTCCCCCGTACGAGGGCTGGTGGGGGGAGGAGGGGACGAGGGGAGGAAAATCGTCCATTATTGCCCTGCTGGTCCCAGTTAGTTTCACAAGCATGCCCCTCTCATGCTTGCTCCTCTTCGGCAGTGGAGTACGTGGGCTGCTTTAATAGCTTCAGGGACACCACCGACCGCCGGCTCCCCACCCTGCTCGGCAACACCACTCTCATGACCAGGGAGCGGTGTCGTGAACTGGCCGCCGCCCGAGGTGAGTGTCTAGATGAGGAATGAAAGGCCTGGTTTTACGTTTTTGTGTATGTCAACCGAGCGAATCCAGGTCGTTATAATCACATCACCTGCCTCCTCATGCCCCGCCCCGCCCCTCGCAGGGTTCCTCTTCTATGGCACGCAGCTCACGGCATGCTTTGGCGGAAATGAAAGGTCCCGGGCCATGTCTCCGGGAGCCAATCGTCAGGGATGCACAGCCACGTGTCCGGGTGACTCGACGCAAACTTGTGGCGGCGTATCTGCGGTTTCGCTGTACCGCATGCAAGAGCGTAAGTAGGCAGGCAGGAGCCCGACGCAAAAACAGCAGCTAGCAGGGCTTGGCCGGTATTCCCTGCGCTTAGATGATGGGCTCTCTTGCCCATCGTCTCCTGACATTCATGTGTCTACCAACACTCTAACCCTCGCTTTCATCTGCACGCCCCTACAGTACTCGACTCCGACGGCTGCGGTGCACTACAGGTCAGTGAACTGAAACAGGCAAAATCGAGCAACTTGCATGCCTGGCCTGAGCGGCTGATAACAATGGCTTAGTCGAAATCATTCCACCCTTCCTCAGGAGACATTTGGTATTGTTCCGGGCTCCAGTATGGGACGGGCTCCTGCCTACCAACAGTGGCTGTGGAGGGCAAGCAAGTGCGGGTCCAGGAAAATCTGCGAGTACTGGTGAGCACAGGCTTTGAATGCGTTGACTTCGCTACCATATGCCCACTGCTGCCCACTGCTGGTATGTAGACACTGCTGACAGATGTATGCGTGAGTTGAAGAACTAGCTAGCTAGAGGAATGAGGGTCGGCCAGATGTACACTAAGGGATATAGATAGCAGGTCATCCCCTTCACTAGCTACTCTCAACCCTTCATTTGTGTGCCTATTGCCTCGGCTTCCCAAAGGCGTTCACGATACAACATGCGGCCGTTTGACGCTACTAATGAGTATGGCTCAATGCCCCTGAACCTTCAAGCATCATGGGGAGATAATGGACTTCGATGTCCTACATACTTCGGTGAGGCACTCCCCTGTTTTACACCCCCTTCGTTCAACGCTGGAACAAAGCTGAGCCTCTGCCCAGCCAGCTCCAGAGATATGCCGGGACTAATGATGTTTCCACTGCGCGCGCAGAGCTGGACGAGGCCGGCTGCGGGGCAATCCAAGAGACGTACGGTTATCTGCCGGGAGTCCGCTTTGGCTCAACTCCCGCCTATCAGTTGAATCTGTGGAGTGGCAGCAACTGCGAAGCCGGCAAGCTATGCCGCTACTGGTAAGTTCTGCAGCTCATCAAAGCATCAACATGTTATGGTGATGCTTTCATGCACTGTGCGCAACTCACAGGCTTGATAAGTACGACGTCATCCCTGGCACGTCATACGGCTCACTTCCAGACGCAGATTACATCACATCGTATAACTCGATGTTTTGCGACAATTATGGTGAGTGTGGAACTGGCAGGCGTGCATATATACCTAGCATAACAGTACCGGCACGCACAAGCCGCCGTACAAGCCGCCGTACAAGCGCACCCCGCATGCAGGTTGCTTGTTCTGCAGGAACGAACGAATGGTTCACACTTTATTTGCTGGTGTTCTTAATGTCCTTCCCCGCCCACTTTGCTCCCAGGTACCCCTTACACATTGGACTGCCCATTTGTGCCGGGCTTCATATTCTATAAGCACATGGACTTACAGTGGTACGACATCAGCTGCAGTGAACGGGACGGAGCTTCCGTTTACGACGTGGCAGCGGCGTGCAATGCCAACCCACAATGCCAGGCGTTCAACCTCTGGGGCGGCGGCGTCGACTACCCTCCCTCCTACTGCCTCAAGTATAGCAGCACAGGCGAGATGTTCGATAGGAGTGACAGCAGCATGAAGTACGGCTGCCTGGGCACCTACATCCGAGGTGAGGTCGCACTATTCGCCTGAGTGAAGCTAACTCAGGGCCCAGAGTTTGACTCTACGCATAGCAGCATGCTTACTTGCTGAGCATGACCACGTACCGGACAAGGGGCAGGCTAGGCCGGCGTGCATCAACTATATATCCTTTGCCCCTCCCACCACCCCCCCGCCCCTTGTTGCTCTCTACAGCTCCGTCTTCTGTGACAGGCTGCAGTGTCGACAGCTTGAGCGTCCCGAACATTACCGGCCTTCCAACCCTTTCGATCCCCGCTCTCATAAGGAACGCTAACCTGCTTAGCAGGGACGGCCTAGTGAGGCTAGGCGGCGTAGTGTGGACGGAGTCAGATATTACCACCATCGCGGGTTTCCGGGCTGGATCCCCAGACTGGATAAATAGCGACGCCCTGGCCGAAGCCTGCAGCGTGCTGCCGGTCCGTGGGATGAACCCGGCAAAGCGCTTCCTCACTTTCGGCAAGGGTTTGGATTCGACGGCCGTATGCGTGGCGATCAGGCCTTGCGACGAAGCTGGCCAGGAGTATTGGTTTGGTCTTGCCGGTGAGTTTCATTTTACTGGTTGCTTGGTAGCGCAGTATTAGCTCCTCGTTTTCAGTTGCCGAGGGTGCATGCACGCAGGTGTCAGCATGCAACTCGCCTACATGACGCTGCGGCCCAGGTTCATAGGCTTTTCTTGGCAACAGAGCTTCACCCAGAGCTCCCTGCAGCCGGTAAGTGGGCCTTGCGCATTTGAACCTTTTCCCACTAGTCTTATAGTCTCATAAGCAAGTAAGCTTGCCATGCTTATCTCTCGCCCGCGTCCCCATTTCGCCCAACTGCGTGCTGCAGTTGTGGGACTCAACTGGCAGCCCTTCTCTGGTGCTGGCGGTGCAGAGCATTCATGCCCACGCCCAATCAGTTGCAGACATCCAATTAAAAGTGGTCTGGTATGGGCTTGTCTCTCTGGCGTTCAAGGGCGCTGGCACCCTGGGCGTCAATCTTGATGCAAGCAGCGATGATGTGCTTGCCGGCAACCAGTACAGCGACCACGAAGTCGTTCTAGACACCGCTGGATCATTTCCCATCATAGCGTGCGATTTATACGGGACTGGCACGTCATCCTCGTTTGGAACCCTCCAGATTGGAGGTCCCGGTGCCGGTCTTACTGCTGGCCAAGTCAGCATGTACTGGCAGGCGAGCTGTGAAGTGGGGAAGGGAGGAAAGGGGGTAAAGGGGGCAAGGGATAATGCACCCGCCACTCCGTCCTGACACCTTCTCACCTGGCAGATCCTAAGCAGCAGCGAGATCGACATCAGAGCTGCATTGGGAAGTGCGAGGTTATATGTGGACGTGGTCAGCTCTATCAAGGTAAGGACAAGCAAGACGCCCCTACCCTCTCGCATCGGCAATGCTTGTTTTGGTGGATTGTGTGCCGCTGAGCAGCGTGCGTGCGCGTGCCCCTTACTGCTGACGCTCCCCAGACGGAAGGCACACCTCTGTCCAGCGTGCTTGCGCGCTTCATTGATATTACCCCATTAGCAACAGCGACTGTGGCTCTCCATGTGAGTCAGCTCGCACAAGTGCCAGCTGCTTTGTGTATGCACACGTGCTGAGGAAGCAGGCCGTTGCACCGCCGCAGGCCCACCTGCGCGCAACCGACTGGGCACTCCTGCTGCTGGGAAGCAACAACATCCCGGTCAGATTTAAGAGCTCGACCAGGACAGCCATTGACTACATCAACACTTTCAACCAACAGAATGGAGGCAGGGTTCAGGAATTTTCAACCGATGTCAATGACCTGTACAACGGAGTGACTGTGGATGGCATCGTCTTCAGAGTGGGTGTGCGTGCGCAATTGTCCGCTGGAAAAAAATACAATCACTCTACTGACACGCTGGTCTAACTCCCCACAGGCTTGTCGCATTTGCTGGCCTTGCTTTTCGCGTTACCTCGTCTCCCGTGTCTCCTTTCCCCACAGGCTTCTTCAGCAGCAGGCGGCCGCTACAAAGTGGGCCTGGTCCGCAGCGGTGGAATCCGTAACGTGCCCCTCTGCGCAAATTCAGACGACACTCAGTGCGAGAGTTCAGAGTTCTGCTTCGGCGTAGCCTGCCTGCCGAAACGCGAGCTCAATGCTGGCTGCACTTCAGCAAATCAGTGTTTGTCTGGAAATTGTGCGGGAGGCCGGTAAGCTTGCCTGCGTACTGCGGACGTACGGCGGTTTCAGGGGCCGATGCATGACTTGTGACGCGCGTGCCTTGCAGGTGCGTCGAGTGTACGTCGCACAGCCAATGCCCGGTTAAGTTCACCGTGGCTCAGTACTGCGACCCCAACACCTTCAGCTGCCAGTTCGTCAAGGGCGACCGAATCGACTGCACCGCGTCATATGAATGCTTAACGGGCATCTGCGGCCCTCTGCCCTACTAGTAAGTAGCGCGCGCGGGTCCCCTTGACTGCACCCTGGGCATGCCCAAGCATAGATGGGCTAAACACCCACTGATGCATGACCCGCTTGAGACGACTTGAAATTAACCTGCTGGATATGCGGCCTTTCGTGCAGTGGTGGCCGGGTTGTCTGCGTTGAATGTCAGACTGACAGGGACTGCGCATCATCGGCATATGGCAGATACTGCTCGGCTTACTACGGGTATTGCCGCCAGTGTACTGCTGACTTTCATTGCGCATCTGGCTTCAAGTGTGACGGCAACGGAAATTGCAACCTCACGGTAAGCGCTTACCTCCTCACCTTTCTTGATCCTACGCATGCATGGGCTCACCCCTCACCCGCGTGTGCAGGGTTAAGCATCTTGTCTTGAACGAGCTCGCGTCGACAACACTATGCTGGCGGCCTCACGCTGCTTAGGTCATGGACGTATAATCACGTTCCCGGCCGGGTACCACGAGAGACATCGCTTTAGAGATCAACGCGTGACATACACTACTCCCCGCCACGCACCTCCGAGGACACTGCTCCTAGTTATTGTGAAGGCTGGAGTTGACGGGAGATTGAGCAGAAGCAAGGCCGGTCCGGGCCAGAGCTAGGGTACAATGCTTGCTAGGGTGGAACGCCGCGGCAGGGTGACAGTGGCTCGTGCTGTGTTCACACCATGTATAGCTGGCTCCAGTTGGCCTTTATGATGTATGGTGGCGGCGGCTGCACGCACCATCCGGACTACATTATTTGGCTGGGTTTCTCTTACTTCACGCTTGGGCCTCCTGAATGCATGCGGCGGGCATGCATGTGGAGGCCGTACAGCAGTTTGTAATTCGTCCGACAGATACAACCTGGGTAAAGCCGTTAAAGCCGCCGGGGCCGCCGGGGCCTCGTCCTGATGACGTATGGGACCCAGGTCCTTGCAACCCCTCGGCTACTCATAGGGGTCATGGCTAGGGTTGCGCCTAACCCTATAATGGAAAGGAAATCCTTCTATATCGACTTCTACCCAGTTATAGGTACATAACGATAGGAGAGAACCCTAGAAAACTATGAACATAGCCCTATATTCAGCCCTATTTCGCCCTCTAAATAGGGCATTCTCTCATGGGGCTATGTTCTAGTTTCTAGCCTATGGCACAACCCTAGTCATGGCGTATCCAGTGCCGTGGGCACAGCAGGGCGCGTCCCTTAGACCTCACAGCGTGCCCCAATCCCGCCTGCCAGCCGCAGGGCTCCACCCGCCCCTAGCCAGAAGACGGCGGCCGCATTCCATTAATTCCACACATACAGTTTCACCTTGCGTCTCAATGCCATTTTAGCGCTGCTAACCGCATCCGGGTGCACTCTATCCCTCTACTACCAACCCCGATTCCGGTATCCCCAGTAGCCTCCGCGCCCACGCCCCGTCCCCCAGCCCCTCCACGGCGTTCACACATCAACTCAAACACCTCAATACGCGCAATGCTTTCACAACAAGACCGCAATATCTGTTGTACTGATTGCCTGTCCGTTGATATAGCCGCGCGACGAGATATGCACCCCAACCGGCGGGGACTGAGACCAGTGCCAATCAACGTCCCCCAACCATGGTTACGGCACGTGTCCAGGTGTGGCTACGTTTTCTAACCGTAGGCACAGCAAATTGCAATGGTGGCATTGCATATATACAGGCCGGGCGTTATAAGGCGCAAGCAAGGAGCTGGGGCCTCGGCCTGATGTATGGCAGCCAGTCCCTAGCTAGTCTCAAGCGCCCACGCCCCGTCCATCCCCCAGCCCCTCCACGCCCCTCCTGAGTCCCTAGCACAGCTAATATGCATCAGTTTGCCCTTGCGTCTCATCAACATCGGTTCGGTGCTAACCTGCAGCCGGCTAACGTACAGCACCCGCGTACACCCTCTCACGCCTACTGCTGAACCGGTATCCCCAGCAGCCTCCGCGCCCACGTCCCGTCCCCTAGCCCCTCCACGGCGTTCCTCAGGAATTGCAGCCGCCCCCACCACTCTGCTCCCCGCTCCCACACCAGCTCCCCGCCCGCCCCCACGTCGCGGAGGGCCACCAGCACGGGCAGCGCCAGGCCCCGGACACACACGGGGAACACCTGGGGGCAGGAGGCGGGAAGGCTAAGGTTGAAGCTTGCGAGACCTCAGCTGGGCCTCACAGGGAAGCAGGCCGCTGCCCCTCCTCCTCAGCCGTTCCCATGCACCCAAACCCCGGCCTACCTCGCAGTTGGGGGCAGGGGCTGCTTCTTCGGTCGCTCCGCCCTCCGCCGCTGCCCGCACGTCCCTCGCCGCCCCCGCCACACTGCCGTACCCCAGGGCAGACAGCTCCAGGGGCTCTGGGCCTGCGGCAAGGGACACCGGGAGGCTTGGGTTCAGCTAGCAGAGGCGCCCCTCCTGCATCTACTGCATCTGCAAAATTGTTCCCTTGTCCTCATTCGCCCTGCTGCCCCTGCCTCACCCGCCGCTCCTCTCCTGGGCAGCTTCAGTCCCGGGTACGGCAGCCGAGCGGCACCCGCCACCAGTGCCCATGCCGCATCGATGCAGGCTCCACCACTCCGCTGGTCCAGCTCCTGCCTTGCCTCCGCACTGCACCCCTCAAAGCCGCCCTCCGCGTACGCCTGTGCGTCCCGCGCAGGCAGCACGTAACCCCCCACCACCCCCAGAGCCTGGCCCCGGCGGAGGGCCCTCGCCGCCACCACCCGCCCATCACCCTCCAGCCGTAGGAGGGGCGAGGGAGGAGAGCCTGAAGCCCCTGGCCGCTGCCCCTGCCCCTGCTCCTGCTCAGGCCCCGGCACGGGCCCTTTGGGCAGAGGGTTACCCCGGCGTTCTCCCGCAATGCCCAGCACAACGGGGAGGCTGGCGGCGATGAGGGGCTGTAGCTGGGCGGGGGCGCCCGATGCGTCCACCTGGTCATACGCCGGCATGCTCCTCCAGCCGGGGTGCCGCCCCTCCCACTCCTCTTTCATGCCCTCTGCCGCCGGGGCCAGGTCCGGTGGGAAGACCAGGCCGCACACGGGCAGCTCATCCGGTTGGGCGGGCAGGGGCGGCAGGCGGGGGTTCCAGGGAGCAAGGTGCGCGGGGCTCAGCAGGTGGGCAGGGGGGCGGAGGGCGGCGGAGGAGGACGGCTCTGAGTGGGGCTGCGCCTCGTGCGCAGCAGTCAATGCTCCCCCTAACGCCAGCTGCTGAGGGGGCCCCGGCGCAGGCCCGCTGTCCGCGATGGGCGCGGAGGGGGGGACCGGGCTGGAGGCGAGGGCAGGTGCGGCGCCCGCGGCCGGCGCCTGGAGGGAACCGGCAGGCGGCTGGGAGGCGGCAGGTGCGGAGGCGGGCAGGGATCCAGATAGGTCAGCTCCACCCGCCTGCGGCCCTGGGTTAACTCGCCGCCACCGGCCGCGAACGGGCGGCTCTGCCGTTGCTGGCGGCTGCGAAGGGGCGTCTGCCCTGGGCCCTGCCTCGGAGGAGCCGCCTGCGCCGGCGGCCGGTGCTTCCCCCGCTTGCGTGTCGGGAGCCTGCCCCGCGCCAGGCCCTTCTGCGCCCGGCACGCCGGAGGCCGCCGGGGCCTGGGACCGCGACCCTGCCCCTCCGGAGCCAGCGGCAGCTGTTTGCGTCGCCACGACTGCAGCAGGCGCCTCCGCAGCCGCTAGCTTGTGCACCCGCGGCCGAGGGCGGCCCTGGGCCTGAGCCGTCGGCCGCATCCCGCTGCGGCGGACTGTCGCCGGCGGTCGGTCGCCTGCCGCTGGCTCTGCTGCCGCGACGGCAGCTGCAGCCGTTGCGGCCCGTCTGCTGCTGCCGCCCTCGGCCACCGCTGTAGCGCCCGCTGCAGGCCCCGCCGGCGGGCCCCCAGAGGGAGGGCTCGTGGCGCCCGCCACCCCGTGTGCCGTGCCCGGCTGGCTCCGAGGCGGCATAAGTGTGAGCCCGGGGCCCCCCATGCGGATAATGGCGAAGCCGTAGGTCCGCAGGGGCGGCTGCCCGTCCCGACCTCCCTGGCCCCCGGGCTGCATGGGCCACAGTCGGCACCACAGCTCGGCGTCCCACGGCCGCAGCCCCAGGCCCCGGCGGCCGTGCAGGGCCACAGGCACCCGCCGAAGGTGCGGCGTCACGTGCTGGCGCATGAAGCCGGAGAAGCCCTCCGCGCCGCCCAGGTACCTGCAGGGGCACCCAGATGGTAGGTCAATCGTGTACTGGCTATTGAAGATCGATAGGGTGACACGCCATCGAATGCGATGACCTGAGTGAAGGAGGACGGGCAAGTACCGGTATACATTGGCGCAAGTAGCTGTGCTTGCTCTTACCAGTTGCCCTGAGACTTGTTGTACTGGTACTTGAGCAGTACCTGCGGGAGCAAGGGAGGAACGGGTTGTGCGGACCACAGGAGACGTGCGAGGACAGGCAAACCATGCAGCTCCAGCGGCGCCCACCCGCACCCTCGACTGCAACGCACTGTTCCCTAGTTCCCTCAGCTAGCCCGTCGTGTTGCGCACCGTGTGGCTGCGCCCCGGGTCGCCGTTGAGGCCCAGGGCGACGTCAAAGGAGGGATCGGGCTCCTCGCCCTTCCTGCTCAGCGGGTGGCTCGCCAGCCCAAACCTGCCCCAGTGCGCCCGGTCAAGCGGGAAGCGGCGGTCGATCTGACTCCACCGGAACCACTTGAGCTCGACAGCATCCGGCGGCGCCTCCAACACCTCAGCAGCACTGCTGCTTCCGGAGCTGCTGCCACTGCTTGTAGTGCTAGTACTGCCACTTGCCGCCCTGCTGACGCTTGAGCCCCCACCGCCGCCGGCCCCATCGCCTGGGCAGATTGTGCCCAGAGCGCTGAGCGCGTACGAGGCGTGCGGCGCCTTCGCCGCCTGGCCTCCGCCGCCGCCGCTGCTGCTGGGCCCCGCATCTCCGCCGCCCCCTGCAGCCCCGCCTCTGCCCTCCGGCTTAGCAATGTAGAACCCGATCACGGGCAGGTCGTCTTCTGGGTCGGTATCCGGCTCTGAGTTCGGCTCCGAGTCCGGTTCCGGTTCCGAGTCCGACCCGCCGGTCGTCCGGTTCCGGTCGGACTGCTGGGCGTACGGCAGGCGCCACACGCGCACCTCCAGGTCCTCAGTGCCAGGCGTAAGGCGGTGAGGGTTGAGGGCGGCGCTGTCGAAGAAAGCGTTGGCGGCTGCACAGAAGCCGCCTTCAGCAGTGCACCTGCAGCGAGCGAGAGGAGGAGACGCTCCGGCATGTCAGGCTTCAGCGCAAGCAGGTATCACGTGCACAGGGGAGCCGCAGGAACGCGTTGTCTCGGGGGTAGGCAACGGCAGAGGACCAGAGTGCCCAGCATGCCCAGCTTACCACTCCTGGGCGTTGGTCCCCGGAACAGACTGCAGCTCCGCCTGCACAAGGAGGGGAAGACGATTGTGACATGTGGGTAGCAAGCTTCTTCCGGGCAGATAGAGAACAACCATGCCCTATCTTCGTTGCCCCAGCTAGCTTTTCACCCGACACCGTTAGCAACATAGCGCGCGTCCTTTGCGTACCTTAAAGAGCTCGGGCGCAATCATGCCGCTGTGAGGAACTGAAGCCGCCGCCTGCTCTGGCTGCTGCTGGGGGCTCAGGTAGACAGAGCGCCGCCGCCGAGCGTTCCACTTTGCGGCCTTTGCAGCGTCCGCCTTTGGCTCCTTTGCGTGCGACGGCCTGGGCGCGTCCTCGATCCCAAACACGTCCTGCACGTCCATGTCGTCCTCAATAGGCACCAGAAGTCTACGCTGCAGCTGCTGCGCCTGAGTCCATGGCAGCACCGCCACGGTGGGGGGCCGGCAGGGAACCGAGGGGGCTGGTGTTGCGGGCTGCGTGGGGGCAGCGGGGACATCCGCTGCGGTCGCGTGGAAAGAGGCTGGGGCCGTTGAGCTCCTGCGTCGCCGCTTTGACGGCGGCTCTTGTGAGTCTCCACCGCCCAGACTGCATGTAGCTGGCACGGGGCTGCGAGGGGGGCACCTCCGCGCGTGCGAGGCTCCATCCATGGCGGAGAAGGCTGGGCTGCCGCCAGATCGCAGCTAGGGCAGCCTGAGACTGCGCTCCCGGGTTAGTTCGACACGTTCAGGGACATAGCTGCTGGAAGCGCTGCAGTAAACAAAGCCCGCCCAGTCGATGGATGGAAGGCAGTCTGTCACCCCGCCACTAGCTAGTGGGGTACTGTGGCTGGGCGTAGCAATGGACGCAGTAGCAAGTATTGGTGAGGCGGTTCCAGCCAGAAAGGGAGCATCAACCGCACAGCCCAATCGCGCGTGCACCACCTCGCTCGTGCACCAAGCCACAAACGTTATACCAGGACTTCAGCATACGCTGTGGCCGAGGAGAGCCCGAAAATCCAAGTGTCCTTGCACGCGAACAACGCGAGTGCACTTGTGCCAAGGAGCACCTCTATGCACATACACCACCATCACGGATAAACTCGCATGTTGCAAGCTGCCATAACTAGCTAGCGGGGTGATCGACGAAGCTGCAAGCCAAGCAACATCTGCGCGGGCTATCTGCCCCTCCCGCGCCCAGCTTGAGAGCTTCGTAGACGGTCCAGAAGCCATTCGCAGCATGCAGGCAGGCTCGGGCGGCGATCTGGGCCGCCCGGGCTCGATGCGAGGGCCTGTGGAGGGAGCGCGCGGACCCGCCTCAACACCCACGAACCACTGCCCTATGGAAGCTGGCCCAGGGGCCCCGGAAGCCCAGCCGCCACCTCCCGAAGAGTCTGCCGGGCTGGCAGTCGCGGACTTGGATGGCGCGGCCGGCGCCTCATCGGGCGGCGGGGCGCACGGCGCGGATCAGGACGCTGCGGAGGCGGCCGCAGACTGTCCCCCCGCCAAGCGCCGGAGGACAGCAGGTGCTTCCCCCGGTGATCAACAGGAGCAGGCGAAAGCCAGCCCCCCACCCGCTGGCGACTCGCCGGCGCCTGCCACTCCCGCCCAGGCTGCAGCCGACCCTGATCCGCCGGTGCAGGGGGCGTCAGGCGGGGGCAGCGGAGAGGCTGAGGCCTCACCAGCCGCGGGCGCTGGCGACATCGCAAACGGCGGGGGAGCCTCGGGGCAAGGACCTGCCGCTGAACCAAGCGGCGCTGAGGACGGGAGGAACGGGGCCCAGGCGGAGGCGGCAGGCGCAGCGGGGGCGGCAGGCGCAGCGGGGGCGGCAGGAGCTGGCGTGCCCAATTTCGGGGGCGGCGGGGGCCAGGGGCTCGCAGCGGCTGCCTTGGCCGCCGAGCCTGAGGGCGGGCTCAAGCTCAGTTGGTCTCCAGTCGAGCAGACGAGGCGAGTCATCCACATCACAACGTGGCAGTGCGCTACTGTACTAGGCTACGTCCCACCGGGGCAAGGCGCTAGCCTGGGGGTACCACAGGTCGAAGCCAACGAAGGCGCGGGCCGGGGCGGGGGGCGCGGTCGAGGCAACAGCAGCCGGGGCAGAGGCAGGGGCAGAGGCAGGGCCGCGGGGGAAGCGGCGGCGGGCCCCGCCCGGGTTGAGTTCGAGATCGCCCTGGCACCCCACGGCGACGTCTCCCTCAGCCACCCGGTGAGGCGGTTGGCGGCAGTTGGCTCTGGGAGGGCAGGATGGGAGCTACCGGCTGCGCGCATGGGGCCTATTGGTAGACGCTTCTGCCGTCAAGTTACGTCGTTGCTTGCCACAGCCGGCTTTCGTTGAGAGCAAGTCCCTGCTTGACCGCTTGCACGGTCCTGGTCCCTCAGGTGATGGTGAAACCCAAGAAGGAATCACGACAGAGCAACATATGGTGAGCTACCTGCTCTAAAAGGCTCCGTGCGTGCACCCGTGGGCCTTGGGTACCAACACGTCAGCCCAGTCCCGCTGGACAAAACTTGTGCTACATGTTTGGCCCGGCACTTCGCAGCACCACCCGCAGCTCCTAAAACCGCATACCACGCCCAACGCAGGTGGTTTGGCGGCAAGGGCGCTCGCGGGTTCCGCCACATGGTCAACCAGTACCTGAGCCACTTGCAGCTGGGGCAGCGCCCACTGCGCTTCCACATCTGGCCCCTGCCGGCTGCCCAGGCGCCTGGCAACGGACCGGCGGCGGGCTCGGCCGCTGGAGCAGATGGGGGCTCTGGTGCTGGCGGGGAGGCGGGAACGAGCGCAGGGGCCGGCCGCGGCGCAGCACAGCCTGCCCTGCGCGTGTTTGGTTTCAAGGTCACCGACACCCAGGGCTTCGTCATAGGGCCAGACCTGTCCCGAGTCCTCCCTGCCGAGGGCGAAGGCGACGGCGACACAACCTCTTCCCTAAGCACGGACCCGCGCTCCGCCGATACCACCGATGCCGCTAGCACTGGCACCTCTGGTGACAGCGGGGGCAGCGGCGACGGCGGCGGAGGCCGAGGCAAAAGCCAACGCGGAGGCGGCGGAGGCGGCGGAGGCAGTGGCGGAGGCGGCGGAGGCACCGGCGGAGGCGGCGGAGGCAGCGGCGGAGGCAGCGGCGGAGGCAGCGGCGGCCCAGGCGTAGGCAGGGGCGTGGGCAGCGGCGGAGGCGGTGAAGCCGCAATGCATGCGGGCGCGGCAGGAGGCCAGCGGGGCGCCAGAGGCATTGGGCCTGGTGGGGGCCACCTGGCTCCATCCGGCTCTGGAAGGGAAGCGGGAGGCGAAGTAGGGTCAAGTGAGGTCAGCGGCTCTCAGGGGGGTGGGCCTCCCTGCCCTCCGGACTCTGGCCCCGCTCCCACGCAAGTGGGCGCACGCACGGGCGCACGGCAGGGCTGGCGCCCCGTGGCCCCCAACCCGTCGGCGCCGACAGGGACCGGAGGTGCCGCCGCCTCCCTGCCACGGACTGCCCCGCTTGCAGTGTCTGAGCCCGTCGGCGGGGCCGCCGCCTCTGCGCCCGCACACGCGCCGGCGGCGGGGAGGCAGGAGCAGCCGGCGGTGGGGGCGCAGGCCCGTGCGGCGTCGGCCCAGGCCCAGGCCCAGGCCCAGCAGGCAAAATCAGCGGCAGGTGCAGGTCCCGCTGCAGCCCGGACAGCCGCCGGCGGTACGCTCAGCCCAGCTACTGCCGCTGCTGCCCTCGCGCCAGCGCACACGGCCCCGGTCGGCGCCCTTGCCGCCGCCGAGGACTCCGCTGACGGCGCCCTTGCCGCCGTCGATGCCGCTGACGGCGCCCTTGCCGCCGCTGATGCCGCTGACGGCGCCGCTGACGCCGCTGATGCCGCTGACGCCGTCGCCAGCACCTCCGTCGCGGCCGCAGCTCCTGCACCTGCCGCCGCAGCCGACGCCACTGCGGCAGCGGCGAGGGATCCCGCGGCGGAAGCGGAAGCGGAGGCTGCGGCAGCCCGGGCTGCAGCCGACGCCGTGGCATCGCTGACGGCATCGCTGGCAGCGGCGCACGGTCGGGTGGCGCGGGCACGGGAAGAGGCGGCGGCAGAGCGGGCGCGGGCGGTGGCGGCGGCGGCGGCGCTGGCGGCGGAGCGGCGGCGGGCGGCGGAGCTGGCGGCGCAGCTGGAGGCAGCGCTGGCGGAGGCGGCGGCGGCGCGGGCAGAGGCGGCGGGGGCGGGTGCGGAGGCGGCCCGTGAGAGGCAGGCAAGGGCGGCGGCGGAGGCGGAGTATCGGGGCCTGTGCTCAACGCTGCGGTTGCTGGGGTCACGCGGGCAGGGGGGCGGGCAGGGGCAGGAGCACGGAGAGGGTAGGAGCGAGGGCGAGGGGCCGAGCGGGGCGTAGGGAGAGGGAGTGGGAGAGGGAAGCCGAGCGGCGGTAGGGGCCCAGCGTTGGGAGTTGGCGCTGACATACACAACCCGCCCGGATACTCGCGAGCAAGCAGGAGGGACGTTGCGAAGCACGCAGGCAGAATGAGAGCAGAAAGCATGGGACCCAGACGGCGACCTGCCACCGTTGTCAAGCAAGCGAGGCACAGCGCCGGCCCCCGGGCCCCGGCCCCCTGCCATCTCCCCCCACCCTCCGCCTGCGTGAGCTCGCAAAGGCAAGCGGTGCTGGCGGGTCACCAACACAATGATCGGAGCTCCGTCCACGAGCGACGAGCCGAGTGAGCGGGGACGCGGCGCGCTGGCGGGTTGCTGTCAGTCAAAGGGCGAAGAAGCCATCAAAAAACGCTTCCCCTCCGAAACCCCGGGCACGAGATCGGCAGCGCCTCGCCGCGGCAAAACGCCTGCTGGGGCCAGCGACCAGCTGTGCATACTCCCCTCGCTTAGGGATTAGCCCACCGAGTCTCCACCACCCAGACTGCATGCAGCTGGCACGGGGGCTGCGAGGGGGGCACCTCCGGCAGAGAGCGCGTGTGAGGCTCCATCCATGGCGGAGAAGGCTGGGCTGCCGCCAGATCGCAGCTAGGGCAGCCTGGAACTGCGCTCCCGGGTTAGTTCGACTCGTTCAGGGACATAGACTCTGGAAGCGCTGCAGTGAACAAAAGCCCGCCGAGTCGATGGATGGAAGGCAGTCTGTCACCCCGCCACAAGCTAGCGAGGTCATGTGGCTGGGCGTAGCAATGGACGCAGCAGCACGTACTGGTGAGGCGGTCCCAGCCAGAAAGGGAGCATCAACCGCACAGCCCGATCACGCGTGCACCATCACGCGCGTACACCAAACCACAAGCGTTATACCAGGACTTGAGCATACGCTGTGCCCGAGAGCCCGAAAACCCAAGTGTCCGAAAACGCAAGTGTATTTGCGCCAAGGAGCACCTCTATGCACAGACACCACGATCATGGATAAAGTCGCATGTTGCAGATTGTAATAACTAGCTAACGGGGTTATTGACGAAGCTGCAAGCCAAGCAACATCTGCGCGGGCTACTTGTCCATCTCCCGCGCCCAGAGCTTGAGAGCCTGGTTGACTGTCCAGCGGCCATCCGCAGCGGTTTGGGCGGCGATCTGGGCCGCCCGGGCTCGATGCAAGGGCCTGTGGAGGGAGCGCGCGGACCCGCCTCAACACCCGCGAACCACTGCCCTATGGAAGCTGGCCCAGGGGCCCCGGAAGCGCAGCCGCCACCTCCCGAAGAGTCTGCCGGGCTGGCAGTCGCGGACTTGGATGGCGCGGCCGGCGCCTCATCGGGCGGCGGGGCGCACGGCGCGGATCAGGACGCTGCGGAGGCGGCCGCAGACTGTCCCCCCGCCAAGCGCCGGAGGACAGCAGGTGCTTCCCCCGGTGATCAACAGGAGCAGGCGAAAGCCAGCCCCCCACCCGCTGGCGACTCGCCGGCGCCTGCCACTCCCGCCCAAGCTGCAGCCGACCCTGATCCGCCGTTGCAGGGGGCGTCAGGCGGGGGCAGCGGAGAGGCTGAGGCCTCACCAGCCGCGGGCGCTGGCGACATCGCAAACGGCGGGGGAGCCTCGGGGCAAGGACCTGCCGCTGAACCAAGCGGCGCTGAGGACGAGTTGACCGGGGCCCAGGAGGCAGCTGAGGCAGCAGGGTCGGCAGGGGCAGCGGGGGCGGCAGGCGCAGCGGGGGCGGCAGGCGCAGCGGGGGCGGCAGGAGCCGGCGGGGGCGGCGGGGGCCAGGGGCTCGCAGCGGCTGCCTTGGCCGCCGAGCCTGAGGGCGGGCTCAAGCTCAGTTGGTCTCCAGTCGAGCAGACGAGGCGAGTCATCCACATCACAACGGGGCAAGGCGCTAGCCTGGGGGTACCCCAGGTCGAAGCCAACGAAGGCGCGGGCCGGGGCGGGGGGCGCGGTCGAGGCAACAGCAACCGGGGCAGAGGCAGGGGCAGGGGCAGGGCCGCGGGGGAAGCGGCGGCGGGCCCTGCCCGGGTTGAGTTCGAGATCGCCCTGGCACCCCACGGCGACGTCTCCCACAGCCACCCGGCGGTTGGCTGCAAAGTTGGTGCTGGGAGGGCCGGATGGCGCTTGTGTCTGCACGCATGGGGCCCATTGGTGGACGCGTCTGCCGTCAAGTAACGCTTTGCTTGCCACAGCCGGCTTTCGTTGAGAGCAAGTCCCTGCTTGACCGCTTGCACGGTCCTGGTCCCTCAGGTGATGGTGAAACCCAAGAAAGGCAAGCAACACAGCAACACATGGTGAGCGAAGCGATTTGTATGTGGTGCTCCGTGCGCTTAGCCCCTGGGGCTTGAGCACTAACAGATGAGCACACTTACACCGGGCAAATCTGATGTTGCGTCTCGGCACCAACACCTACCCGCAGCTCCTAACTCTGCATACCACGCCCAACGCAGGTGGTTTGGCGGCGAGGGCGCTCGCGGGTTCCGCCACATGGTCAACCAGTACCTGAGCCACTTGCAGCTGGGGCAGCGCCCACTGCGCTTCCACATCTGGCCCCTGCCGGCTGCCCAGGCGCCTGGCAACGGACCGGCGGCGGGCTCGGCCGCTGGAGCAGATGGGGGCTCTGGTGCTGGCGGGGAGGCGGGAACGAGCGCAGGGGCCGGCGGCGGCGCAGCACAGCCTGCCCTGCGCGTGTTTGGTTTCAAGGTCACCGACACCCAGGGCTTCGTCATAGGGCCAGACCTGTCCCGAGTCCTCCCTGCCGAGGGCGGAGGCGACGGCGACACAACCTCTTCCCAAAGCACGGACCCGCGCTCCGCCGATACCACCGATGCCGCTAGCACTGGCACCTCCGGTGACAGCGGGGGCAGCGGCGACGGCGGCGGAGGCCGAGGCAGGAGCTAACGCGGAGGCGGCGGAGGCAGCGGCCGCCACGGCGGAGACCGCGGCGGAGGCAGCGGCTGGGGCGGCGGAGGCATTGGCGGAAGAGGAGGAGGCAGCGGAGGCGGCGGAGGCGGAGGCAGCGGCGGAGGCCGAGGCAGAGGCGGTGGAGGCAGCGGCGGAGGCAGCGGCGCGGGCGCAGGCAGTGGCGTGGGCAGCGGCGGAGGCGGTTTGGCCGCTTCTGGAGGGCCACACGTTCTGCTGCCGCTGCCGCTGCCGCTGCCGCTGCCGCTGCCGCTGCCGCTGCCGCTGCCGCTGCCGCTGCCGTTAGCGCTGGCGGCTTGGGCGACGGTGTGCAGGGCGCGCCGACACGGCGGCACAGCGTGATCAGCATCAGCAGCTCCGATGACTCAGACACTGCGGCTGCGCCAACCAAGCAGGAGCCGCCGGCGCGGGATCAGCCCACAGGCCCCGTGCGCGGCCCTGGGGCCGGGGCCGCAGCAGCGGCCGGGCCCGCGGGTACAGAGCCTGGCGTTTCGGGCCGCGGCGTGGGCAGGGGCTCGGGCCGCGGTACCAGCGTGCCCAGCCGCGCCGCGGGCCGCAGCCGGGGCCAGGGCCCAAGTGATCCCGGCGGCGGCAGCGGCAGCAGCAGCGGCAGTAGCAGCAGTAGCAGCAGTAGCAGCGATGATGAAGCCAGTGGCAGCGGAGGCGGCATGCCCCCAGAGGGGGTGAGGGTGAAGTGGGCCAAGGGCAACCAGGAGGACTACGTGCTGTGCGTGCTCAAGGAGCAGTGGGGCAGCTTTGGGCTCAGGTCCAGGGCCGAAAGCAGCTGGGGCTTCGAGGTTGCCCTGGCGCCGGATGGAGACACCTCCCGCAGCCACCCGGTGAGCGCGCTTGGGGCCTGTGTAGTGCCGCGGCACTGATCTGACATCTGCCTGATAACTGTTTTCGCGGAGTACGGCTTAGGCACAACAGCCTGTCGGCTGTACTGCTAGTCATCGGGTGCTAGCTGATCCCTCGCTTCATCCTTATTTCTGCGGGACTGGCCGCCGTACTTACTGAGACGCGTCGGTCCGCGTCGGTCTGCGAGACCTGATCACTTGGTTTCTTGCCCGTGTCTGCAGGTGATGCTGTTGTACCGAAGGCTTACCTCGGGCGAGGCATGGTGAGTCTGTTCATGCTGATGAAGGGTGCTGCCATGATCGCACGCCGTGCCTGCGGCGTTAGGATGGCCGAGATATGACTCATCCATGAATCCCCTATTCAGGCGGATGGGTGGAAAGAACAATCGGGGCTTCGGGCACTTCGTACGGCAGCACGTGGTGCCGTACGTCACGGCGGCCCGCCGCAAGCTGGGGGAGGCGGACGTGTGGTTCCGAATCTTTCCCATGCCCGATACGCCGACCGGCCCGGCCGGAGAGCCCCTGCGCACGTACGGCATCCGCATCCTGGATCCGAATCCCGCGGGTCCTGGTACGGACGCGCGCCCTGCTGAGGCGGCGGCGGAAGCTGCGGAGGCGGCTGGCGGCACGGCGGCACGTGTCCGCCAGGGTAACGCCACGCGGTCAGCTGGGCTTGCGAGTGCAGGCGGCGCTGCACCTCCGCAGCCCGCGGGGCGGCAGCCGTCACCCGCACCTGCGCTTTAGACCGGTGGCGGCGGCGGCGCGGGCACAGGCCCGAGCAACGCCGGCGCCGTCCAGGGGACGGCGCGGGCTGCGAGCGCAGGGGCCAGCGGGCAAGGGCCTGACCGCAGCCCTGGAGCTCCGGAGCCGGGGCGTGGTGGGCTGCGCCCCGGCGAGGTGGAGCTTGCCTGGCCTGCGGTCCAGCAGCGGGAGGGGTGGCTGGAGCTTATGCGCAGGGCGTCGGGCGGGGTGCGGGACCCTCGCGTCTTGGCCCTGTTTGGCCTGGCGGGTCCGCCCGAGGACGCCGCGCCGTCGCCCGGCATGCAGGCCGCCCGGAACCTGTTCGAGGTGCTGCTGGCTCCTGGTGGAGACACGTCGCAGAGCCACCCGGTGAGCGGCGGCGGAATGCAAACGGTGGTAGCTGCGGGAGATCGAGGGCCCTGTGTCTGCGAGGCTCTGCATCGGCGCGTTGTATCACTGCTGCTTCCCTACCGCTTGCCTGCTGCTCCCCTGCTTCTGCCCGCGTGCGTCCTCAGGCCATGCTTATCTATCGGGCGTCTGACGGCAAGTGGTGAGCCTGTCATCTGTCCTCTGCCTGAAGGGGAGCGCGATCGCTGTGTGCGTGCATTCAAGCCCCGAGCATGCCGTTGCCTTCCTGTGCCGCCAGAGGATCAGGGTCCCTTGACCTTACACCGGTCCCTAACCTACCTGGGACACAGCAGCTCCCTTGACGCTGAGACTGACCTTCCATCCTACTCCGGTCCCTAACCTACTCCCCCCGTCCTGACCCTGGGCCCCAGGTGGCTGGGAGGCAAGCGCCAGAGGGGCTTCAGCAACATCACCCGCACCCTCATGACCCTCCCGTGCGGGCTGAGCTTGGGTCAGCGACACCTGGCCATCCGGCTGTGGCCCATTCCTGCCGCACCGACGCCCGGAGGTCAGCAGGGCCCTCAGGTCAGCGGCCGTGAGGGCACGGGCGCAGGCGGCACGGGGTCTGGTGACGGCGCAGCCGCGCCCGCCCTCCGTACCTATGGCTTCCGCGTCGTGATTCCTGATACGGACGGGACCGGCTTGGGCACGGCGGGTGGTGGCGCGGGCGCGGACCCCAGCGGGGCGGCCGATGGCAGCGGGACGCGGGCTGGGGTGGGGCCCGAGCCCGGTGGCCCGGTGGCCGCCGCACAGCGCAGCGGTGGAGCCGAGGCAAGCTCAGATGCTGGTGGGCCCAGCAGGGGCGTCAGTAAGCGGGGAGGTCAGGCTGCTGGCCCGGCGGAGGCCGCCCCGCAGGCGCCGAAATGGCGCAGGCTCAACGGAGGGTCAGACACGGGGGCAGCGCCGGCCGCAGCGGGGGCCGCTGCGGCCGGCGCTGCGGAGGCAGGGGCAGAGGCCCAGGCAGCTGGCAGCTCGGGAGCAGCTGGGGGCTCCCGGGCTCCTAGGCCGGAGCCGGCTGGAACCGGGAGGGAGGAAGGTGCAGCGGGCAACGGAGGGCCCCCGGCGGGGGCTGGTGTTGCACCTAGGGTGGTGGTGGCCCCGCCCCGCGCTGCCGCCGGCTGGCGACGAGTTGGCCCGGCACCCGCCTCCGCACCCGTCGCCGCCCAGCCGCCCGCCGGTTCCCTTCAGGCGCCAGCCGCGGGCGCCGCACCTGCCCTCGCCTCCAGCCCTGTCCCCGCCTCCGCTCCCGTCGCGCCGGGCAGCGGGCCTGCGCCGGTGCCCCCTCTGCAGCTGGCGTTGGGGGAAGCAGCGGCTGCAGGGGGCGAGGCGCGGCCCCACCCGGACCCTTCCTGCTCCACCCTCCTCCCCCCTGCCCACCTGCTGAGCCCCTCGCACCTTGCTCCCTGGGAACCCCGCCTGCCGCTCCTGCCCCTCCAGCCACGGGAGCTGCGCGTGTGCGGCCTGGTCTTCCCACCAGACCTGGCGCCGGCGGCAGAGGGCATGAAAGAGGAGTGGGAGGGGCGGCACCCCGGCTGGAGGAGCATGCCGGCGTATGACCAGGTGGACGCATCGGGCGCCCCCGCCCAGCTACAGCCCCTCATCGCCGCCAGCCTCCCCGTTGTGCTGGGCATTGCGGGAGAACGCCGGGGCAGCCCTCTGCCCAAAGGGCCCGTGCCGGGGCCTGAGCAGGGGCAGGGGCAGGGCCAAGGCGCTTCGGGCTCCCCGCCCTCAGCCCTCCTACGGCTGGAGGGCGATGGGCGGGTGGTGGCGGCGAGGGCCCTCCGGCGGGGCCAAGCTCTGGGGGTGGTGGGGGGCTACGTGCTGCCTGCGCGGGACGCACAGGCGTACGCGGAGGGTGGCTTTGAGGGGTGCAGCGCGGCGGCAAGGCAGGAGCTGGACCAGCGGAGTGGTGGAGCCTGCATCGATGCGGCATGGGCACTGGTGGCGGGTGCCGCTCGGCTGCCGTACCCGGGACTGAAGCTGCCCAGGAGAGGAGCGGCGGGTGAGGCAGGGACAGCAGGGCGGCGTAAGGGCAGGAGGGTAGGGCTGGCGTGGACGACGGTGGGGGCGGCAGGGCGGTTGCGGGTTTCCGGTTGGGAATGATCTGGCCCAAGAACGGACAACGGGACAGTGGCCCACAAAACGAGGTCACTGTTTGCTCAACCCAAGCCTCCGTGTGTCCCTTGTCACAGGCTCAGAGCCCCTGGAGCTGTCGGCCCTGGGGTACGGCAGTGTGGCGGGGGCGGCGAGGGACGTGCGGGCAGCGGCGGAGGGCGGAGAGGCCGAAGAGGCAGCCCCTGCCCCAAACTGCGAGGTAGGCTGGGTTTCGTTGCGCAGGAATGGCTTAGGAGGAGGGGCAGCGGCCTGCTTCTTTCCTGTGGGGCCCAGCTGAGGTCTCTCAAGCTTCAACCTTAGCCTTCCCGCCTCCTGCCCCCAGGTGTTCCCCGTGTGTGTCCGGGGCCTGGCGCTGCCCGTGCTGGTGGCCCTCCGCGACGTGGGGGCGGGCGGGGAGCTGGTGTGGGAGCGGGGAGCGGAGTGGTGGGGGCGGCTGCAGTCCGTGCGGGCAGGGGTGGAGGGGCTGGGGGACGGGGCGTGGGCGCGGAGGCTACTGGGGATACCGGAATCGGGGTTGGTAGTAGAGGGATAGACTGCACCCGGCTGCGGTTAGCAGCGCTAAAATGGCATTGAGACGCAAGGTGAAATTGTATGTGTGGAATGCGCCGCCGTCTTCTGGCTAGGGGCGGGTGGAGCCCTGCGGCTGGCAGGCGGGATTGGGGGACGCTGTGAGGTCCAAGGGACGCGCCCTGCTGTGCCCACGGCACTGGATACGCCATGACCCCTCTGCCAGATAGAGGCCGCCGTGCGTGCAGAGGCTGTGCCCAGTGTGTTGTAACTATGAGTAGCCGAGGGGTTGCAAGGGCCTGGGTCTACTGGGTCCCATACGTCAGGACGAGGCCCCGGCGGCTTTAACGGCTTTACCCAGGTTGTATCTGTCGGACGAATTACAAACTGCTGTACGGCCTCCACCGATCATTGCCCGCCGCATGCATTCAGGAGGCCCAAGCGTGAAGTAAGAGAAACGCAGACGATGTATGAACCAGCCAAATAATGTAGTCCGGATAGTGCGTGCAGCCGCCGCCACCATTATAAAGGCCAACTGGAGCCAGCTATACATGGTGTGAACACAGCACAAGCCAGTGTCACCCTGCCGAGGCTGCTGGGGCTGCCGGTTCAGCAGGCGTGAGAGGGCTGGGCAGTGAGCCTCGACAGTGATCTCAGATGGGCGCATGTAGGTTCATACGTTTGGTACTATGTATGTGCTGATCTGTTTCATGCCTGAGCTCCGCTTGCGTAAGATATGCTTTGCTGGATCCCGACAATCCCTGGCCCGACCCTGGCCCGACTCTGGCCCTTACAAAGCTTGCGGGTTGGGTCGACACCTGCATCTCTCTCCTGACGAGTTCAGTGCGAGGGCACAAGACGATCACCTCACCCATCATAACGCACCGGTATGGGCGTCCTTCCAGCCAATGCTCAGGTCAGGCCTTGGCCCTTACCGTAGCCGCAACAACAGACAGCTCACCGAGGACAGACAATGCCAACAGGTCCCCTCGCCTGCAGCGTTCACCGGCCCGTCCACGCGCCCCATTCAGCTCGAGCGTGCCACCAGCTGAGCGGCTGACCCACAAGAGCAGCATAGCCCAACATCGGCGGCATTCCTAGACTAACTTCTTGTGCCGGTCTCACAGCCGACCCCTCAGCGCTTAGCCGCTGGCCCTCAACTCAAGTGATACGTCCCCCGCAGTACGCCCTCACGAGCTGCCGGCCCCGCGAAAGCCCCGTGGACCTACGTTGCGTTGCCTGTATGTGCCCATGCCCAAACAACGGACGACGTAATCTCGCCATGTCCTAGGGCTCTCAACCAGACCATCAGACCAGACCGCAACGATCAGCGGCCAGGAAGCCCTTCCACAGAAGTGACTAGACTAGCTGAGTCTGAGTGGTCTGATGCCACGGCCGCCGCGAGCCCCTCATGAGCGCGGCTCAGGGTCCTGCTGGGCGCGCGCAAGCCTCCGCTGCCGCGCCGCCGCCACCCCCGCCAGCGCCTCCTCCAGCCGCCTCTGCTCCTCCGCCACCTCCTCAGCAGCAGCAGCCCGCTCAGCCCTCAGCTCCTCCCTCAGCCTGGCCGCATCTGCCTCCGCCGCCGCCGCCTTCCGCTCGGCCGCCGCCTTGGCCGCCTCTGCGGCGGACAGCTTCTCCCTCAGCCTGGCCGCATCTGCCTCCGCCGCCGCCGCCTTCCGCTCGGCCGCCGCCTTGGCCGCCTCTGCGGCGGACAGCTTCTCCCTCAGCCTGGCCGCATCTGCCTCCGCCGCCGCCGCCTTCCGCTCGGCCGCCGCCTTGGCCGCCTCTGCGGTGGACAGCTTCTCCCTCAGCCTGGCCGCATCTGCCTCCGCCGCCGCCGCCCTGCGCTCGGCCGCCGCCCTGACCGCCTGCGCCCCCTCCAGCTGCGTCTGCGCATCAGCTGCCGCCGCCCGGCTTGCCACCTGCTCGCTCCTGCGGGCCTCCTGCTCCGACCGTAGCTGCGCCTGCAGGCGAGCCATAGCCGCCTGGCTTGCCTCATTTTCGTTCTTGCGTGCCTGCTGCTCGGACTGTAGCTGCGCCTGCAAGCCAGCCACAGTCGCCTGGCCTACCTCACGTTGGTGCCTGTGCACCCGTTCCTCCGACCGAAGCTGCGCTTGCAGGCGAGTCATAGCCGCCTGGCTTGCCAACAGCTCGCTCCGTCGTGCCTCCTGCTCGGAGCGCAGCTGCTCTTGCAGCCGAGCCGTCGAAGTGTTCAGCGCCTCATGCGCAGAGCTAACGTCCGATGCCAGCTGCGCTTCCCGCGCGCGGTGCGCCTGCTGATCTGACGCGAGCTGCGCCCTCAGCCGCGCCGCCTCGGCCTCGGCCGCAACGGCGCGAGCGGCTGCAGCTGCGGCCTCCTGCTGCTGCTGCTCCTGCCGCTGCGCCTCGCGGCTCAGAGCCGCCACCGCCTCCTGCGCCGCCGCGGCTAGCTGCGCCATGGTACCGGCACCGCCCGCGCCAGCGGCAGGCGTGATGGCGCCTGGGGAGATCACGGGGGACACGAGGGTCGGATGCAGAGACGGTCAACACGTGACAGGCTGCACTTGAAGCGACCGCGTGCCTAGTATCCGGCGCGCCAGCGCGAAACCCAGAATGGCTCGTTGAAGGTTGCCCGGATAACCTACCGCCAGCGCCAGCCGCCGGCACGGGAACCCCGCATGCCAGAAACAACCTCTGCGCGCGGCCTGAGGGCGACACGCCCTGCATGGGAAGGCAATGCATTGTTGTGAGGGGCTCGACGTGACGAGTGCACAGAGAAGCCTGCGCCTACTGCTCCTACAGCTCCTATTGCTGCCACTGCCCGACTGCGGTCCTGAAGTCCAGCGTAGAATCTCACCTGGGGTCGTGGCGGCGGTGGGAGCATGAGGGCGCCCGCGGTCCCCGGCGGTCCGGCGACGCCGCCACCGGCCCTGTCGACGCCGCCGCCAGTCCCAGCCGCACGCGCTGGCGCCCCGACGTTTTGCGGCGTGGCAGGCCCGGAGAGCCCTGCACCTCGGCCCGGGTGCCACCAGCCGGCGCGGCCCCGGCCCCGACCCCAACCCCGGCCCCGGCCTCGGCCTGCCGCAGCCCCCGAGGGGCCTGCCGCCGCCCCACCGCCTGCTGCTGCTCCCGCTGCTGCGCCGGCAACCTCCTCATCCCCCTCGTCATCCTCCTCGGAGGAAGAGTCCTCCTCCGAGGAGGAGGAGTCCTCCCCGTCCTCCCGCCTTCGCCTGCCAGCGGCGCCCTTGTAGCGCGTCCGCATGTGCGCCCGGGCGGCTCCTCTTGCGCCGCCGGCTCCATCCCCTTCCTCTGCATCCTCCTCCTCCTCGTCATCGTCCGCCTGCCGCCCCCTGCGCGCAGCCTGTCCGCGCGTCCGCATGTACTCCCGAACACGCGTGGCCTCCGCCGCCTCCGACTGCTGCTTTATGGTGAGGCTGTAGGTGCGCAGCGGCTCGCTCCCGCCCGCGGGCGGCGCCGTCGCCAGCCGCCGCAGGTGGCACCAGAGCGTCTGCTCCCCCAGGCTCAGCCCCTCCGCCGCCAGGTGCGGCTCCACGTGCTGCCGTACGAAGTGACGGAAGCCGCGCTTGCCCAGGCCGCCAAAGTACCTTCAAGCGGAGAGCGGGGAAGGGCGAGAACGCAGATTGTGTTAAGACCACGAAAGCACCGCTCACGAACCCAGCGTAAACCTCCGGCTTGCTGGGATGGCTGGCTGGGAGCACCGGTTGTGTGAGGCAAACAAATTAGCCCGGTCTCACCAGCGCCCGGTGTTGGTCTGGTACCGTAGCAGCACCTGGGCGGGAGGGCGGGGCATGAGAGATTGCATCCGTGTCGACGGGGGGGCGGGGAGAGGAGCAACGGGGGAAGCACTCGTGTCGGTGGTCCTTGCGCTACCCGTGCGCCAATAGTGCTGCCCCCCTGCGTTCGACTCCTCGCCTTTTCAGTACCGAGTGCCCGGCATCCAACGGCAACAGAAGCTCCCGTGCCCTGACGCCGACGGGCCCCTCGGTTCCACCCAGTCCCATCCAGTCCCACTTAGTCCCACCCACACACGCACCGGGTGGCTGATGGAGGTGTCTCCGTCGAAGGCCAGAGCCACCTCGAAATAGTTCTCCTCCTCTCCGGCCGCCTCCTCCTGCTGCTGCTGCTGCTCACCCCGGGGTCGGCAGGCCAGGCCGAAGTGACTCCACTTGCCCTTCATGACTGGGAGCTGAAACAGCTTCTGCCCTGCGGGCGGAAAGCAGGAGATATGGCTCTGCGTCTGGCTATTGCTTTGCGCCGAAATCACAAGGCATACCTCGACACACGCCTGTTCCTTGCCCGTCTGCAAGCCCCCCCGCACCTGTCTTGGACCACCTTGTCTCGACCCCGCCAGGCGGCATGTTGCCCTCCCCACCACCCAGCCACCTGGGGGGTTCGCCCGCCCGCCTGGGCAGCACGGGCCCGGTCCGGTGCTCCCTCGGCTCAAATTTGCAGGTACTCGCAGTGTCGACCGGGGGCCGGGCCTGGTTGCGCGCCATGCGGCTCCCGCTGCTGATACTGATTGTGTTCGAGCCACCGTCTGAGTCCTCGTCGCTCGCAGATACCGGCCCCCACTTGGAGCGCTGACGGCGGGGCTTCTTTGGTGCGGGCGCCCTGGCCTCCGCCGCAGACCGCTTCTGCGGCTGCGCCTGGGCTGGGGTCCGGTCCCTAGCGCCTGTGGCTGCGCCCCTGCTGCCCGCCGGGCCCGGCTGATTGGCCGGTCTAGGAAGAAAGCGTTCTGCGGTCTGCGCCGGGGGCGCCCCCTGGGCCACGGGCCGCACGCTTGGGGCCGCGCTTGGAACCGGTCCGTGTGCACCGGGCATGCCGGCCCCAGCCTGCTCTCCGGACGGGCCTGCCCGGCCGAGTTCGCCGCCGCTTCCCGCCGGTGCGACCATAGTTACGCTGAGCTCGCTGGGGCTCTATGGGTCCACGGCGGCACGCCAACGCCAACGCCACGCATGCAATGCACGTGCGGGAGCGCTCTATGCCGCGTGCAGGCAGACCGATATCCGTTGTCCTTTTGTCGTCCGAGCTCCTGAGGCCATGGGTCTGGGTTGATTTGCTCCGGTTCGGCAGAGTTCGCCCAGGGTCACCCCAAGTGTCGCCTCTTTGTACTGGTCACACGCAACATATCAGATAATGAACTGAAGGTTGAGGGTAAGCGGGTTGGATGCGCAGGCACGCGAGGGCGAGGGCGATCTGTGTCGTGCGACTTGCGCGCTGCGCTTCTGCGACAGCTTGCACTCGCATGCCTGCATGTGTACAACGGTTGTGTCTTTAAATCAGGCATGCGCTTGCTTTGCGTGCTGTAGGGACTGCAGACCTGTGCCCACTGCCGCGCGCTTCTGCTTGTGTGGCCCTAGCCTCGCTCACCGAGCGCGAAACTGCCATACCTGTGAACCAATACTCACAAAAAGAGTAGCATCAGCGATTGTTGTTGTCGGCTCGCACTTTGCCCGCCGATCCCGAGGTCTTCAGCGCGCAACGAGGATGAATGCCGTCTCCCGCGCACCACCCCGCACGCCTTGCGAGGAGCCCCCGGTGCCGGCCGCAGACGTCACCGCACTTGCAGCGGCCCCCCCGGCCAAGCGGCGGCGTGTCGACCCGTCAGGCGGCCAGGCGGCCGCAGGGTTGCTCGGCCCCTCCGCCGGGCCAGCCCCTGCCCCCGCCGCCGCCCCGCCTCATCACGCCGCGGCAGCCAGGATCGCCAGCGGAAGCAGCCACACTGAAGCCCAACTCGACCTTCTGCCATCGGGTGGCAACAGCAAGCATGCGGGCCCAAGCAGTGCAGGCGAGGGTTCCGGCCTAAAGCCCCAAAGCGACGCCGGTGAGGGGCCGCCAGGCGTGGCCGCCTTGCAGTCGGCACGGGGCGCCGCCGCGGCCGGCCCTGCTGCGGTCGGCGGCGCCGGACCCGGTGACCACAGCAAGGCAGCGCCAAAGGTGCCCACAGCGCAGGCCTCTGCGGCCCTGGCCGCCCCAGCCTCGGCCTCGGCCCAAACCAGCACTGCTCCCGCCGCCGGTGCTGCCGCTGCCGCTGCCGCTGCACCTGCCGCGGCCGCGACCACGGCGGCCCCTGCCGGCCCCGCGGCCCCGCCAGCCCCTGCCGGCCCCGCGGCCCCGCCAGCCCCTGCCGGCCCCGCGGCCCCGCCAGCTCCGCTGCTGCCGCATGTTGAGGTGCTGGCCTGGGCCGTCAGGAAGCAGCAGGGCCAGCCGGAGGTCCTGATCAAGCACGGAGAGCACTCGGGCGCGTGGGCGCTGTTCGGCCTGCCGGAGCCTCCCTCCGACCCCAACGCCAGGGAGCCCCCCAAGGATGGACCAGGCCGCCGGGGCCATGGGTGCCGGCAGCGCGGCTGCGGCTGTGGGGCCGGTCAAGGTGAGATCTTGAGAAGAGCTGTGGTTTTATGGCGGGGGCGGTTCTGTGAGGAGGCACGGCCGATGCCGTACCCGTGCCCATGGCAGCCGGTGCGGCAAGACGCTGTGCCCATGCAGACTGCATTGATCTTTAGCACAGCGGCTGAGCTCCGCTGCTTCTTGCCTGTCCCGACAGGTGGGGTTGCACCCGGTCGCCAGCACCAACGGCAAGAAGTGGTGAGCGCACTGCCGTACGAAACGAATGCATTTGACGTGACATGTGTTTGGGACTCCCGCAGTCGGGGGCTAGCTACTGCCTCGCGCTGTGACATTGACCTGAATCTCTGAATCCTCGTCCCCAGGTACACAGCGGCGGGCTTCAAGGCCGCCGTCCGCGCTTTCCTCAGCAGCGCCACCCTCAACCCGCAGCACCTGAAGCTGGGCGCACAGGACCTGAAGTTCCACGTGTGGCGGCTGCCGTACACCCAGTCCGGCCGGACCTGGACGAGCGGGACGGATTCGGACTCCAGTCCGGACCCGGACTCGGAAGACCTGCCCGCGTTCGGCTTTTTCCTCGTTAGGCCGGCAGCGGGCGGCGGGGAGGCAGGAGGTGGAAGCGCCAGCGGTGCCGGGCCCAGCGGTAGCGGAGGGCAGCAGCCCGGGGCGATGGCAGGCGAGCTTGGGGCAACACCCGCGAGCGGTCGAGGGGCGACGCGCGGTCGCCGCAGGGTGGGAGCAGCTGAGCCTGGGCCGGACGCGGAGATGCAGGTGCAGGGGGAGCAGGCGGCCGGCGCGGCCCCAGCAGCGGAGGCGGAGGCCGGGGGTGAGGCAGAGCCCAGCACGCAGGCGGTCGGAGCCGCAGCAGCAGCCTCTGCTGGTGCGCCTTTCTACCTTGCTGGGTCCGCCGGCTTTAGTCAGGCGGAGGTCACGCTCGGAGCGGTTCCTCGAAGGGAGCACGAAGGGCCTAGTGCCACCACGCTCGGCGCAGGGAGTGCGGGAGCGGCAGGAGGCCAGCGGGGGCCCCGGCGCGTGCGCTTTGCCGAGCCGGAGGCGCCTGCACACGGCGGGGCTGCCGCCTCTGAGCTCGCACACGCGCCGGCAGCGGGGAGGCAGGAGCAGCCGGCGGCGGGGGGCCAGGCCCGTGCGGCCTTGGTGCTACCTGGTGCGGCCTTCAGGGGAGAGGGCCCCAGCGCAGGCGGGGCAGCAGCTCTGGCGGCAGGCGCAGGTCCCGCTGCAGCCCGGACACCCGCCGGCGGTACGCTCGACCCATCCAATCCCGCTGCCGCTCTCGCGCCAGCGCACACGGCCCCGGTCGGCGCCCTTGCCGCCGCCGAAGGCTCCGCTGACGGCGCCCTTGTCGCCGCCGATGCCGCTGACGCCGTCGCCAGCACCCCCGTCGCGGCCGTATCTCCTCCACCTGCCGCCGCCGACGCTGCAGCCGCCGCCGCAACTGCTCCTGCGACCACGGCTGCGCCGGGACCCACCGGGCAGGTGGCGGCAGCGGGCCAGGTGCACGGAGGCATGGTAGAGATGGCGGCACCGGCAGCGGCGGCGGCGGCGGCGGCGGTGGCGGCGGCGGCGGCGGCGGCGGCGGCGGCGGTGAGGGACCCCGCGGCGGAAGTGGCAGCGGAGACTGCGGCGGGTCGGGCTGCGGCCGACAGCGTGGCATCGCTGATGGCATCGCTGGCGAGGGCGCACGGTCGGGAGGCGCGGGCACGGGAAGAGGCGGCGGCAGAGCAGGCGCGGGCGGCAGCGGCGGCGGCGGCGCTGGCGGCGGAGCGGCAGCGGGCGGCGGAGCTGACGGCGCAGCTGGAGGCAGAGCGGGCAGAGGCGGCGGCGGCGCGGGCAGAGGCGGCGGCGGCGCGGGCGGAGGCGGCCCGGGAGAGGCAGGCGAGGGCGGCGACGGAGGCGAAGTATTGGGACCTGTGCTCCGAGCTCAGGGTGCTGGGGGCGCGTGGTCAGGGGGATGGGCGGGGGCAGGGACACGGAGAGGGTGGGAGCGAGGGCGAGGGGCTGAGGGGGACATAGGGAGTGGGAGTGGGAGAGGGAAGGCGAGCGGCGGCACGGGCCCAGCGGTGGGAGTTGGCGCTGACATGCACAACCCGCCAGGATACTCGCGAGCAAGCAAGGCCAGGTGAGCCCGGATGTCGGAGCGGGCCCAGACGTTGCGAAGCAGGCAGGATGAGTGCGGAACGGGACCGAAGACCATAAACCGTTGTCAAGCAAGCGAGGCCCCAGGCCATCTGCCCCCCACCCTCCCCCCGCGTGAGCTCGCAAAAGCAAGCGGCGCTAGCGGGTCACCAACACAATGAGAAGCTCCGTCCACGAGCCGCACGCGGCGAGTGAGCGGGGACGCGGCGCGCTGGCGGGTGGCTGTCAGTCAAAGGGCGAAGCAGCCGTCAGAAAACGCTTCCCCTCCGAAACCCCGGGCACGAAACGAGATCGGCAGCCTCGCCGCGGAAAAAAAGCTTGCTGTGGCCACATTTTCCCTCGACCGCAAGCCAAACACGCCAAAGCACGCCAAACACTCGTGCCACAAGCGACCTACCTAGCTGTGCAGCCCCGTCTCTGGCTCCTCCCTTCCTCCCAACCCCTTCTTCCACGCTCTGCTCAAGCGTCGAGAAACCGCAAATAGCCCCCTAGGCGCAGAGCAGAGCAGAGCGGGACGCTCCAAGCCGCGGCCCTCATGCCGCCCGACCCAACGCCGACGACCCAGCGCCGTCGCCCTCCCTCCACCCCCTCCGCCGCCCCCGCAACACCCGCCTCGGGTCCCTCTCCCACTTTTTCCATGCCCTCTTCCTCCGGCGGCCACCCGCCCCGCCGTCGCCAGCGCGGACCCCGCCGCGACAGCGGCCCGCGCAGCGCCTTCCCGGCGGAGGCTGCCGCCGCCGTCGCGGCGGCGGCGGCGGTGGCGGCGGTGCTGCTGCTGTGCGGCTGCGTGGGCTGGGCGGCGGAGGCTGCTATGCCGCCGCCGCGGCTGGGCGCCGCTCAGCGGCTGCGGGCGGCGGCGCGCGAGGCGTCGCACGGCCGAGGGCTGCTGGACTCGCGGCGGCCCAACGAACTTGCCGCCGCCGCTGAGGCCTCCTCCTTCGCCTCCGCTGCCGCCGCCGAGGGCGCCCTGACGTCGTCGTCGGCCCCGTCCGGCATGCGGGCCCCGACCCGCCCGACCCACCATCAAGCGGCGCCGGCGGCCCCGCAGCCTCAGCAGCAGCACCCGGGATCAGGGGCAGGGACCGCGGTGCCGGCGCTGGGCCCGGCCCTGCCGCCGGCGAACGCGTCCTTTGCGGGCCCCGCCCGCAGCCTTCTGGGCCTGGAGGCTGTCGGGGTTGCAGGAGGCGAGGGGGTCGAGGGGGATGAGGGGGCCGAGGGCGGCGGCCGGGCGCTGCTGCAGGCGCCGGGCGGCGGCGTGAGCCCCTGCTGTGCAAAGCTGGCGGCAGCGGGCTTCGGTTCGCCGTCGCAGGTGGGCAGGGGAGGCAGGGGTGGGATGCGTGGAGGTGCGTGTTGGGGGGTCAGCCGACCCGCCTTCCTTCCCATCACTCGCCCTGCCCCCCTGACTCCCACTCCATCCCTTCCTCCTCTGCCCTCCTGCTCCCCTGCCGTTGCCTGTCAGGTCCCCGTCATGCTGATCGACACCCTCACCCACCGCAGGCCGTTCTTGATGCTGCTCCACTCGTACTCTGCCCTCTTGACTCCCCCTTCTTGCCCCTCTCCTAACCGCTCCTCAGGTCCCCGTCATGCTGATCGACACCCGGGGGGCCCAGATCGCCTCCAAGGAGGGGGACACACTGGGCAGCGTGTGCACGTGCAGGTGCGAGGGGGGGAGGGAGAGGAGGGGGCGGGGCGCGGGCAGGGAGGCAGAACTACTCGCAGGGAACCGTTGGGGGGGGCATGGCGTCCCAACACAAAAACTCGGCAACCCCGCCCGTAGCATCTCTGCCCCCCCCCCCCTCCTCAAACCCCCGCCCCCGCCTCCATCCCCCCCCTCTCCCCCCCCATCCCCACCCACCACAGCCCCCCCGGCGGCTCCTGGGACGGCGCCCCCTACGTTGACATGGCGGGGGCCGAGGCCCGCCTGCGCCTGCGCGGCTCCTCCTCGCTGGCCAACTCCAAGAAGAGCTTCAACGTCAAGTTCAGGACGCCCGCGGGCAAGAAGCTCAAGGTGGGGCGAGGGTGCGGTAGGATGGAGAGGGTGGTGTGGTGGGCGAGGTGGATCGGAGGACGGGTGATGCAGCCCTTGGGCACCTGGAGGCCAAGGGGTGGGCGGTCACATGGAGAGGGCGGAATGGCTCAGCGGGCGGGTCTCCACTCCTGTCTGGAAGCCAGTCCCATGGTAACGCTAAATTAGGGCCGGTACTAGGTCCCTTCCCTCGCCTGGTCGGTGGTGACCTGAGTGCGCCCCAGTCTAAATTTAATCTTGAAGACGCCCTACCCTCCTCCGCCCCTGCACCCCTTGCTCCCAGGTGCCCCTCCTCGGCATGCCCTCCGATGACTCATGGGCGCTGTACGGCCCCGAGACGGACCGCACGCTGGGCATGCGCAACGTACTGGCGTACGACATCTTCAGGCACGTGCTGTGCCGTACGTGCTGCGCGAGCGTGCTCCGTGCTTGTCGTGTTGAGCGCCGTGTGCTGAGAGTTCAAGTGCGCGGCAAGTGCTGTGTGGGCTCGAGTGACCGGCGTTGTGGGGATTGGTGGCCTGGCGTGAGCGGGCTCTCGCCCCCTTTATCCCCCCCTCTATCCCCTGCAGGCGTATGGGTCGGTGGGCCCCCCGCACGCGGTACATGGAGGTAAGCAGAGAGTGGTCTGGAAAGAGAGGGAGAGGGCAAGGGGCGGGGAGGGGTAGGCCGCGAGGCACTAACGAGGCGAGGGCTTCGGGATGAGCAGGATGCGGCTCGCGTACGTCCCCTCGCTCATGGCTCTTACCCTTTCCATCGCCCCTTCCCATCCCCTTCCCCCACCCCCTTCAGGTCCTGCTGGTGGACGACGGCTCCTACGCCCCCCCACACCTCCCGCCCTCCCTTACACTACCCCCCCTTACACCCCCCCTTCCCCCCCCGCATCCTCCGCGCCCCCCCCCCAGGTCCTGCTGGTGGACGACGGCTCCTCCGCCCCCGCCGCCAAGCACTACGTGGGGCTCTACATTGCCACGGAGCGGATCACGATCGGGCCGGATCGCGTCAACGTACGGCAGATGGACCCCAACAAGGATCTCAGCGGTGGGTACAGGAGGGGAGGGGAGGGGGCAAGGGAAGGGAGGGGGGCTGCATGGGCCTGGGCCGGTATCAAAGGCGCTCTCCGTGCTTCCCTACCACGGCCAGTCCTTGAGAGGCCTCTGCCTTGTCGCTGTCCCTTCAACTCCCCCCTCACATGTGTGCTCTCCCCCTCCAGTCCCCACCCCCACCCCCCTCTCACCCCCAAGCCCTGCCCCCGATCCCCCCTCGCCGCACCCGCGGTCTTGCCGTACGCACGCAGGCGGCTACATCCTGTCGTACGAGAACGACAACATCGAGCCCACGGATCTCACCTTCCGGCCCGCCACCAGCCTGCTGCAGTACGTCATGAAGGAGCCCGAGATCGAGGAGGAGGTGCTCAAGGGCGGATCGCAGGTGGGTGGATCTGTGGATCCCGCTGGATCCTGGATCCTGAATCCTGGATCCTGGACTTCGTACTGGGGAGTGGGGAGTGGGGAGAGGAAGTGTTGCGAACAGGTATAGGGGTACCCCGTCTGCGGAGCTCGGGGTTTGACCGAGCAGGGCAGCGACGTCGGGGGAGCGGGGACACCCTCAACCCATGACCCCACACCTGCTCTCATCCCACCTATTCTCTGCCGCACCCCTTCCCCCCACCGCTCTCCCCCAGCCCTCCGGCCGCCCCTCCCCCGGCGAGCGGTCCGCCCTCGAGTGGATCGCCGCCTACGTCAACCTGTTCGAGGCCCCCCTGCTGGGGGGCTACCCGGGGCAGGCGGCGCTGCGGGCGAGGGCGGGGGCACAGCGGGAGCAGGCGAGTGGGGGCGGTGGGGAAGGGTGGGAAGGAGGGGCGGGGGAGAGGGGAGGGGCGGGGGAGAGGGGAGGAGAGGAGCACGGGGGAGGAGAGGGGAGGAGGGGGGAGGAGGGGGGAGGAGGGGGGAGGAGGGGGGAGGAGGGGGGGAGGAGGGGGGAGGGAGGGAGGGAGGGGAGGAGGGGGAGGATGGAGAGGAGGAGGGGAGAGGGGAGGAGGGGAGTGGGCACGAGCAGGCGTGGAAGGAATGTAAACCTCGAAACGGCGCCTCGCTTGACGGCCACCGACCCACCGTGCGCTGTTGCCCTCCCCTCCGCCCCCCTTCAGGGCCTGAACGCTGGGTACCCCTCCGGTGCCTCCGGCGGCACCGCTGCGGCGGCGGTGGGGTCCGCCTCCGGCCCAGCGGCGGGCAGCGGCCGCTGGCAGGACTATGTGGAGGTGTGTGGGGGGGGGGGGGGGGAAGGGACAGGGGGTAAATCTTTGACGGGGGGCAGGGGGGGAAGAGGGGGGGAAATGCGTGTGTCTATCGGAGCGGTAGGGAGGGTGCTTGTCACCCTGAAGGGCCCCCTTTTCTCCCCTCCCCCCCCTCACCCCAGTTCGGCTCCTTCGTGGACTACATGCTGGCAACGGAGCTGTACAAGAATCCGGTGGGGGGGCAGGAGGAGGCGGGAGCGAGGCGGTTGAAGGATACCGTAAACAACGATAGAGGGAGAGGGGCACGGGCCGGAAGGCGGCTCTGGGGCCGTAGCCTGCCACGTCACTTCACGGCAGTCGAGCCCTGTGCTCCCTCGCTTGGCTCCTTCGCACGCAAGCTGCACGCAGCACGCTCCAGCACGTCACAGCGCGTGTAACGCTCAACCCCCCTCCTCACTCGGCGCGGTCCCCCCTCTGTCCCCCTCCCCAGGACGGCTACCGGGGCAGCGTGTACCTGTACAAGAACGTGGGCTCGCTCCTGGCCTTCGGGCCCCCCTGGGTGAGGCACACGGGAGGGAGGGGAAGGGAGGACGGAGGGTGGGGGGAGGGGCAGGGGGATGAAGGGGGTAAGGCCAAGGCCAAGGGTGCCCTTCGGGCCCCCCTCGGTGAGGCACAAAGGTTACTGGACAGGGAGAAGCGCAGTGCACGGGCGGGGGGGCGGGGGGAAGGGAAGGGCGGGGAGACGGGAGGGAAGGCGCGCAGCGCACATGCCCCGTCCATCCACCCATGCCCTCTCGTTCTCCCTCCTCCCCTCCTCCCCCTCCCCCCCAGGACTACAATGAGGCCTTCGGCGTGTGCTGCGGCTACCCGGTGACAGGATTCGACCGGTGGGTGCACGGGAGGCCTGGGGTAGGGAAGGGGGGTAGATAGAGAGGGGACCTAGAAGGGGTATGAGACAGAGCGCGTGCGAGGGGGGTTGGTGGGAATTGAAGGTCGGGTGCGCGGGCTGGCGTGGGGCTGGGTGTTTGGGGTAGGGAAGGAGGTTGAGACAGAGCGTGTGGGAGGGGGGTTGGTGGGAAGGGGAGGGTGGGTGTGCGGGGTGGCGGGGGGCTGGCGGGGGTTAGGAACGGGGGTCGCGGGTGCGCCAGTCTTCGCCCTGACTCTCGTCTGCACGCGTCCTGGCCCCTTCCCCCATCCCCGCTTGTTACCCTCAACCCCATGCCCCCTCACCCTGAACCCCACCCCCCACCCCCAGTGGCGGCGTCAGCACCGGCAGCAGCGGCGGCAGCGGCATCAGCCCCGAGGGGTGGCGCTTCAACATCTGCGACGAGCCGCGCAGGTGCCTATTGGGGGGGCGTTGGGGGCAGGGTGCATGCCATAAGGGCTTACGGGGGGGAGGGGGGGCGCTCATGCGAAGGGGGTAGGGGGTAGGGGGTGGAACAGGGCGGGTGTCATGGAGCCGACGAGGAGGGGGGGATCAGAGGATGACACTGCCGCCGTTAGGTCTCCCTTGACCTGCCCTCAGCCTGGCCCTCTCACTGCCCTTGCTTAACCGCCCCTGTCTCAGGCTCTCAGCACCCCCTCCCCCCTTGCCCCCCCCCCTGTCAGGTGTGTGGCTGACCCCCTGGACGGCCTGTCGCAGTACTACCGGTCGGCCTGGAGGGTGGGTGGCGGTTGGTTGGGTGGTTGGGTGGTTGGTCGCCGGCTTCATAGGGGCGGTTGCTTGGGGCTGATGGTTGGGGATCGTTGCGGCGGTGAGGGTTCATGCCAATGCCGCTTGGTTGACTGCCCCTAACACCCTCCAACCCCTCCAAACTCAAGTGTTTCCGTCCAAGCCCTACCACCCCCTCAACCCCCCCCCCAACCCAGGACGCTTCCTTCCGTTCGGCCGTGGCCAACCGCTGGGCGACGCTGCGCGGCGGAGCGCTGTCCGACTCCGTTGTGAAGGGCATGCTGGACGCCCAGGTTGGGGCGGGCCTGGGCGGGGCCTGGGCGGGGCCTGGGCGGGGCCTGGGCGGGGCCTGGGCGGGGCCTGGGCGGGGCCTGGCAATGGTCCTAGAGGATCATCGAGGCGTTGGGAGGGCCATTGAGATGTCGTGACGGCCCAAGCCATTCTACACCCAGCCCCAATCGCAACCCCGACCCTACTAACCCCAACCTATATCATGACGACCCGCACGGCAGGTGTCCCTGATCCGTGCGGCGGCCCTTCGCAACTACGAGTGAGCGGGCTTGACGCACACACCCCGGGGGGCCGCGGGGCGGAGGGGCGAAAGGCGCCCAGGCAGGCATGGACCCTGTCGTCTTCCTATCCGTCCGTCCCCTTGCCTTTTCCGCCCTCATGCGCCTCTCCCCTAACGCCCCGCCCCCCCCTTCACACACGCCCTTCCGCAGTCGCTGGTCTTCCGTCTTTGCGGCCGCCCCTTTCTTTGCATCCAACTCCGAGCAATGGACCTGGTGGGTGGTAAAGAGAGGGCACATGGTAATCATGCGTGTCAACGGGTGCGCCTCAGGCCGATTGCAATTATCAAGCCAAACGCTCCGCTTCGTAAATATCCGTGACTGTAACTGTTTACGTAACCGTAACCTCCAACCGCCAACCGCAGGTACGTCACCGAGCTGCGCGACTGGCTGACCGGGCGGCTGCGGTGGATGGACGCCGCCCTGGCGGACGCTGGCCGGGGGGGCATGGGCGTCACCCCCGGTTGGCCCAAATCGGCGACCAACGCGGAGACGCCCGGGGGCGGGGCTGCGGGTGTGGCGGGGATGGGGATGGCCCTGGGGGCTGGGGCGGGGGCGGGGGCAGTGCCCGGGATGCGGCTGTTTCGGGGGCTGCTGGGGTGAAAGGCAAGGCAAGGGCTGGGAGGGGACTCCCTTTGGAAGGGAGGGGGACGAGAGGGGGTGGAGTAGTTTCAATGTAAGGAGCGGTAGAGTGGAGAGCAGGTGGGGGTTCGATCCCGGAGCGGCAGAAGTGCTGGCGGACGGCGCGTTCGCCTCTGCCATCCTGCGTTGCCCGGCGTTCGGCTTACGAGGGTTTGACGCGCTCTTCCTCGAAGAGCCGCCAGGTTTACACCTTTCCATTGGAGCCCTGCACGTTGCCACGGCCGCCATGGAAATTGTCACACAGCTGCTCGCCGGGGCGGTCTCGGCGGGCACGCTGCCCTCAGCCCCCGCGCTCGCCTTTCTGCGCACGCTCTTTCGAATGGACACGCTGCAGAGCGCAGCACGCATGCTATACCGCATCGGCAATGTTGTCTGGAAGAGCTCGCACCACGTGCGCGCCAACCGAGCCGGCGGCCCGGCGGCCGGAGGCGACCCGGTAGATCCACCGGCGCAAGATCACCAGATGTCGCACCGGCGCAGTGTGGGCTCTGCAATTTCTTACCACCTGGAGGCGGCCGGCGTAATTGGGAACTTCGTTCACGCGCTATGCGTGGCCGCCGAGCACGTGGGTCAGGTCTTGCCGCCGCCGCAATGCAATGCCGAGCAGCGGCGCCTCCAGATCTCGGCGAATGTCCTCGTTGGAGAGTTCATTGGGGCCATGGCGTCCAGCCATGTGCTGGAGCACCTCGCTACGGCCACTCTGACTGCCACCAGCGTTGCGGGATTCTGGGCGGCGGTGGACGCGGCGGACGCAGCGGAGCACAACGCCGCCGGCCGCGAGCCTCCGGACGACCAACCCTCTGTGCCGGCGGAGCGGATCCCGCTTCAGTGTTTCGTGGGCTCACACGTCAAACTGCTCGCGCTGAGGGCCGCGGTCAGCGAGGCGCCGGAACTGGGCGGTCCCACCATGGCCGCCAAGCTGACGGCGCTCCTGTCGGCCCCCAGCGTCCAGCTCCTGGGGCTCTCGGCGGGGCTGGTAGAGCTGTGCCTGGCGGACGGCGTTCTACCTGCTGGATACGCTCCCCATCCTCGGGGCTCGGCTGGTCGACGGCAAGGCGCCCGACCTGCGGTACACGGACGGCAGGTGAGCCATCACGCGTTGGCTGCCGCGAGCATCGCGGATCAGATTACTTGTGCGTGCGGGCTGGGGCAAGTCCCGTACTACCTGGCAGGCCGCGGGCAGGTGAGCCATCAGGCGTGTGCAGCAGCAGCAGCAGCAGCGTAGGTCGGCGCTACTGATCAGGCGTGTGGGATGGGTCAAGCCCCAAGATATTTGCACAATCTGCATGCCCCCGCCCCCGTCGGGCGTGCGGGCTGCGTCAAGCCCAGCGTCCCCGCACTACCTGACAGGCCACTTGCCATTGTCTTCTCCAACTGTGTGCCCCTGCTCGCTTGACTCCAGGCGCATCGTGCACCCCGACGTCCCGGCGTGCATGCTCAGCTGCCTCTCGGAGGCCTCCCCACCCTGGCTCCCGCCCCACCACGCGGCCCGCCTGCTGCTGCGCCTGTGCCGCTGGGCGGTGCAGCCCCGCGCGGACCCGGCGGCTGCCGGCGGCGCTCCCAGCCAATCCCGCGGCGGCGGCAACGCTTGGCGGTCGCTGCAGCCAGTCATCTCGCTACATCACTACTCCGTCAGTCTCTTCACCGAGGCTCAGGCCTCGGTCGACCAGCTGATAGCCCGCTGGCACCGCAACGGGCCCCGGGACGGCGGCGCGCTGGCGGCATCGGTGGAGCGGTGGCGGCTGCTGGCGGTTGCCAGTCGGACTCTGCTGCGCCGGGAGGCGTGCCCGCCAGCCTGCCTCAGCGACATGGCAGACCTGTACGCGCCCCTGGTGGAGGCAGGCCCTGCCCCGACCGGGGGTGAGTGGGTCCCACCCTCAGCAGGGAATGGGGGGCGAAGTAGGGCGCAGTAGCATGCTAGCGGTTACTGAGACCGGCCTTCGGGCTTGGGGGCGTATGAGAGCTTAACTGGGCAGGCAAGGAAAGGGCAAGAGTTGCAGCTTCTGTTCCTAGGAAAGCCACGGTGTGGCCCTTCTTCCTCACTGCTGCCCGCCTTGTGCTCCCCTGAAGGCGCGACGCCTCGCTGGCCGCTGGCCCCGCTGGCGGCGGCTCTAACCGGCGGCGTGCTGGGCAGCCTGGAGCGCCTGCTGCGCCGTGCGGGGCAGGACGTGCTCGGCCTCGAGGCCGCCCTCCTGGCCGAGCTGCTCGGCGCCGAGCGCGACACCGGCCACGTCCTGATCGGACGCCTGCTGGCCTACGGCGAGCCGGCCCAGGCCGCGGCCCTCGTCACCAGCATGGGAAAGCTCCTCGCCTGCATGGAGCGAGATCTGGACCGCTACGGTGCAGTCGAGGGCGAGCGAGCGCAGGTCGTACTGCAGCTCTGCGCCTCGCTGTGTGATCTGCGGCCCGATCACGGCGGTGGCGACCTAGGCCTGCCCATGACGGGGGCCGCGCGCCAGCAGCACGCGCTGATGCTGGTGCGTGCGGCGGCCGAGTGCGTGCCAAGGCTCGCGCGCCTCACGGCTCTCTGGGCGATCGAGGCGCTGGGGACGCGGCCGGGTCCACCAGTGCTGCGGTCCCCCGACAGCGCCTCCACGTGGCTGACCCTACTCACGGCATACGGCAGCGTACCGCTCGCATGGGCCCGCCTGCTGCCGTACATGGCCGAGCATCATGCGGCCGATCGGGCTGGGCCCACGGGGCCAACACGCGGGGCTGCGGCGGGCGCAGGGTCGGGATCGGGACCCGAGCCATCCGCTGGGGCATCAACCGCTGCGGGCCGCGCCCACGGCCTCTTGCAGCGGGGCCTGGCAGAGGCCACAGCGGCCATGCTATGGCCGCTGCTAGGCCTCCTGCAGCGCTGGGTGCCTCCGACGCAAACCTGCGTGAAGCCGGAGGCCCTGGCCTTCGCCCAGCAGGTGCTCAGCGCTTGCGCCGCGCTGGTGGCAGCGGCGCCCGAGGCCGTTCGCGCGGCGGCCCGGCAGGGCGCCAGCAAGCGGCCCTCTAAAGCTCATCACGTCAAGCTCTGGCGATCCAGCACGCTCGCGAGCATTGCGACCGGGCTGCGGAAGAACTTGGAGCCGAGGGCAGCGGAGGTAGCGCAGCAGCTTGCGTCGCTCCTGGCCAAATGGGAGCGGGGCGGCGCCCAGGCCGCGGCCGAGCTGGCCTGGCTGCGCCGGTACGCGCTGCGGAGCGGCCAAGACAGGGCCCCGGCGGGCGGCCTGCCCAGCCCGGAGCAAGCCATGGCGGTGCTGCCGGTGTGTGGGAGTTTTGCATGTGTTAATGTCAGCGGGGATGGCGAGGCGGAGCTGCCGCTGGGGCCGGCGGGGGCGGACGGGAGGCGGTACTGCAGCTGCTGCAGTGGGCGCTGAGCGCGAGAGCAGCGCCGCCGGTGCCGTGGTGAAGCGCGGGGGTTTGGTAGTGAGGGCGCGCGCGTGCGGCGCAGCTCTGATGAGCGCTAGCTGCCGCGGGAGTCTGCCCTTAGCGTGGGGTGGGGAGGATGGTGTGGGGTTGCGGCGTGGCTTCGTCAGCCGAGGCTCTTCGTGGGCCTGCGTGTAATGGCGCTGTATGGTACTTGAAGCAGAGGTGCTGGGAATTGCTGTGCACTGAATAGCAATAGGTACTGCTAGGCCATTCATACATAGCCGCAACCACGAGATTAGGTTGCAACGCTCAAGGGAAGGGCAGCACGCAAGCAAGGGGCAGATGTATGCACATGAAGAAGTGGGGCGCCTGGAATGGCCTATGTGTTTCGGTCAGGTGTGAGCTGTTTGGCTGGTGGTGCATTGGGGGCACCGGCCCACGTTCAACGTGGCTCAACGGCCTAAGTTAGGCCTGACCTGACAGTGCTGAGGGGTTCTTTGCGACAAACTGGTGACCGTGCTTGGGCCTGAATCGAGAGTTCTGACATCACAGTACGGAGATGGATCCGTTGTTTGGACTCGGAGTGCAGTGGTGCATGCTATTGGCTGGGTGTGGGCGACCTGCGGCGGGTCCTTGCTTGGATGCTGGGCGCTTGGCATGGCCCGTGTGCTTAAAAGTGGGAAGTGTGCATAGAAGTTGGGCGACCCCAGGTTGCGGCTGTACCTTCAATTGTTGTACCATGACTCAGCTCGTGCGGTGCAGGTATGGTTTGGATGTTGATGCACATTCAGGGGTCATGGTTGAGCATGGTTGAGCACTTATCATCTCGTGCCGCGGTTGGTGGCGCTGCAGCGCGCCCCCCCCGGTTCCCGTCTGTAGTGTTGGTGGGTGGCTTGTTTTGGGCATGTGTGACCCGTCTGGACCCTGCAGAGGGGTGCCACTGCTTTGTTCGGTTTGGTGCTGTAGAGCCCCTGTGGCGGCGCTCGGGTCTCAGCAAAGCTGCTGTTGAGGCCGATTCCTATGTCCGTTCAGTCCTGGGGTCATCCCTACTTGCCCAATCGAGTTGTTGACTGTATCGCGTACCGTGATGGGTGGGGCTGCAGCGCCCCTCCGGTGGCTCCACCGCTGGCCTGGTCATTTTGCCGTCGTATCGGTCCGGTACCGTTGTACTTGTATTGAGGCGGGGCTACGTGCAGCGCTCCCGGGCTGGCCCCCCGGTTGTTGGCCTCGTGTACCTTGCATCTCGTACGTACCGTGGAAGGTGGGGCTGCCGCGCTAGCCACCGCTGGCCTTCAGCTGGTCTGGCGCTGATTCTGACCCTGATTCTGACCCTGCTTGGTTTGAGGTGGTGCTGCAGCGCCCCCGTTCTGGCCTGCCGGTTGTTGGGCTGGGTAGAGGTGAGACCTGCTACCGTAGGTGCAAGCTAAAGGGGACGCAGTTGTCTATACGTGCCCCCCCTGCGGATGTCGAGCCGCCTTCCCTCTGACTCGGCGTGGTTGCGGTGCTTGTGATGCTCTGTTGAAGCTGGCCCACTCGGGTTGAGACTGTGGCTGTATGGGTTGGAGTAGGTGGCTGGCTTGGTATTGGACAATCCCTTGGGGAACTCACGCCTGGGGTCGGGGGAAATTGACTCTCTTCCCCTTGTGCGGGGCCGGCAGCTGCTGCCCGCTGGCCGCAACCCTGTAACGCGTCATTCCTAAACGTGGATGACCGGTCTGGACTGCTGCTACCGGTACTCGCTTGCGCTTCGGCTTGGCAGTCTAGGTAAGGGCGCTAGGTTCTTGAAGTTAACGCCGAGAGGTGAGAACCGAATGAGACAGCACGGCACCCTGCAAGTCGCTGAACGATGGCCGGGCGGGGGGCGCGCGGGGGCTCACTCGGGTGGCCCAGAAGCAGGGAACGGAACTCATGTCGTCGTGTGGGGCTCAGGATGCGAAGATTACAGCAGGAACCGCCTCCAGAAGGGGAGGGGTTGAGCGAGAGCGCCACCTACTGGGTGTGCCACCTGCACACCGACACCCAAGCAACGTGACAGACTTTCGGTCGTCGCGCCCCGTCGCTAGGGCTGGGCCCGTAGAACCCCCCTTAATATTCTACCGCCGTTTCTGAGTGTCTGGGTATGGCCCTCCCATACCAGCACACCTTAGCATCAGCACACGCCACTGCTAAGGGGCTCGCTAAGGGGCTCGCCACTGCTAAGGGGCTCAGGCCTGTCGTGTGGGATTCTCGTGTGAAGATCACACGCTGTGGCCGTCAAGACACAGTTGCTTCACAACCTGGGTAGGTGCGGGTGGGTGGGTAGATTGGGGACGGTCCGTTGGGGCTTGGCGGCGTTGGTGTGCGGAGGGCTGCTTGGGTGGACTTGGCTAGACTAACCCGCACCCCTTCCCACGCCCCGTCAGAACCGCAACGTCTCCGCTGCCAACGTGATCCGCATCCTCCTCCTGCTGAAGCTGCTGGGCTTCAGCCGGCCGGCCGCGCTGGAGCGGCCGCCGGCCGTGGACCCGGGCTGAGCGCCCAAAAGCAGCGGCGGCGGCGGAGGGAGAGATGTAGCGGGTGGCGTGTGGGCAGTAGCGGATTGGAGACGGACATCTACTCTTTCTAACTTCTGGAGGGTGCATGTGAATGTGCGCCCAACCCAACCGGCTAAGTCCGGCATTGCGGGGTTGCGAAGGCCCCTAACTTATGGCGGCGTGGGTTTGGTCCGTGCGCTGTGGGGCGTAATGCTTGATTGCGCGGCCCCAGTGCTGCCCGGCCTCGCGGGGTTTGGGGCTCAGCCCTTTTCCCTGTCCTGAGGAGGACAGACACCCGTGTTACCCAATCGCGGGCTTCCTGTCCAACTCAACCGCTTGAGGTGTCCCTCCTCTCCCAGCACAGTGCTTCTCTGCCTACACCTTGCTCCCCCGATGACCCAACACGCCACTGGCCACACTCGTGGCGCAGGGGGAATGTTGATCACACAAAATCAACTAGCCGTCTTCAATACACCATGCATGCATCTCCCACATGAGCGCCCATCAAGGACCACACTGCACGCGGCGTCGGCCACATCACGGCCCACCGCTCACGCCACCAACAGATCTGGTGCCTCATCCAACCGCCCGGCTGTGTTGTCTTATGGCGCTGAGTTGTGGGGACCGGATCGTGTTGCACGCTTGTTGGAGGGGCGGAGCCGTGAAACGCTCTTCTCGCGGGCGTGCAAGGACGACTTGGTGGGGGTGCAGGTTGATTTCTTGAAGGCGTGTGTGGGCGCGGCTAAGCCTCCGTTGAGGCTGATGTTTCGTGAGTGCGGGCAGCTTCCGTTACAGTATTATTGGTTATCGTTGGCGTGTGGTTTCTGGAACCGGTTAGTGAAGGATCCTGGGTCTGCTTATCGAACCACGTTCGTGGCTGATGTAGGGTTGGCCTTGAAGTTTAAGGGGCGGCCGGAGTTAGATTGTTGGGCTGACAAGATGATTCAGGTATTAGGTGCTCTTGGGTACGAGTGGCCGGCGGGTGGTGGTGATGCGGCTCCTCATCTGCAGTACACGGCTCATGTGATCAATGTTGAGTGGGTTTTGGATGCGTTTCGACAGCGTTTGTTGGCGGAATGGACGGGGCCGCAGGAGCACTCGGATCCCCGCACTTGGACCGGGGAAGGAGTGACGTTGTGCCGGTACAGTGCTTGGATGATGGCTGCTGGAGCTGCGCGGTATCTTCGATCTGCTGTGCCCCTTGAGCACATGCGTGCAATGGCGAGGTTTAGGGTGTGTGCTTGGCCTTTGGCCGTTTCCCGTGATGCTAGTCGAGTGCAGCGGTCTGAGCGTGTGTGCAAATTATGCCATCAAGGTGTTGAGGATGAGCTTCATGTGTTGTTCGAGTGTGAGGGTTATGAGCGGATGCGGCAAGAGTCTGGATTATGCTTTCATGGAGGTGATATAGGCTCCTTTTGGCAGCAATGTCCTCGTGCTCTCGGGCGCTTTTTCCATCGTGTCTTACAGCAGAGAGCGAGTCGAATCTAAGTCCTTGGTGTGACCAGACTCTGGCCCTAACGGAGCGTGCGGGTTGGTCAACACTTGTAACATCTATCTATCTAGTATACCCTCCGCAAGCCATTCAGCAAGCGCGCAGCATCCTCCTTCCACCCGAGCCCCGACCAGCACTCCCTTTCCACAACGGTAGCCAAATCCCCTACCCCAGACTGCCGCCATGCACGTAAGGCCCATGTTGCTTCGCCCACACGTGCACATCACGCCACGTCTTACCGGTACCGCATGCCCAGACACATACCAAGCGAGTGGGCCGCTTGCGTTGCTGCCTCGTGAAACACATGCCATAACACGTGCTGGTTCGCTGCCCTACTGAAAGTCGCCCCTGACCCCGCTCCCACTAGGGCTAGAGCGAGGCCCACAAGCCCTGCCCGGTGGTCTGCCCTCGCTGTCACCTGCAACAGCACCACTCCAACTCCAAGCACCGCCACTTGGAGTCCCACTAGGGCTAGGGCGATGCCCACACGTCCTGCATGTGCGCCACGCGGCCCGTGGCAGTGGCGGCCTGCACCGTCACCGCCGACCCGGGCGCGGGCGCGGGCGCGGGCGCGGGGGGCAGGCGCTCGGGCGATCGGCCGGGGGAGCGGTCGGGGGACCGGGGCGTGGAGGCGGGGCTGGTCTGGGACATGGTGGTGCTGAGGCGGTTGGCCTGTGGGGGCGGGGAGGCGGGATGGGGTTGGGGGTAATGGGGTTGAGAGTGGGGTGGAGTGGAGAGAGGTGCGGCTCGTGGGCAGGGGCTCAGGCGCGTGTGCGGGCGATGCTTGCGTTTGGGGCCCGGCGCGTGCGGAGGGGAGGCAACGCGCGTGAGAGGGGCTGGCGCTCACAAGAAAGCGCCCCACGGCCTTGGACCCCCACAACTCCAGTAGGCGCACACCCGCTCGCCCTTTCCACGCCCCCACCCTCTTGCCCTCTCCACACCCTGCGCTTGCGCCCCTTCCCCGCCCCCCGCCCCCCGCCCACCCAAGCCCCACTCACCAGGGCCGACGGCGCGGGCTGCATCAGCGCCCTGGCGGCGGCACTCATCCGGTCCATCTCCACAGCGTCCAGCTCCGGCGCCGCCACCACCGCCAGCCCGCTGCCGCCGCCGCCGCCGCCGTCGCCCGGGCGCGCGCCCTCCGTGACCCTCATGCTGCTGTAGCCGGGCGGGGAGGAGGGCGGGGGAGGGGCGGCGGGAGCGGCGCGTGCGAGCGCCTTGGTGGCTCGGTTGGCGGCCTGTGGGGCGGGAGGGGTGGACAGAGGGATGGGTTCAGCAATTAGCATATGATGGCAGCGAGTGAGAGTAAAATGAAGGAGGGGCGGAATGGAGATCAAGTAGCTTTGAGCAGGTCGCGAGAGCCCACGTGAGGGTCTTAGGCCAAGCGTTGCAACGTGCTTGGGCATCGTACCACTCCGGCCCGGCGATGTGCCCGCCCGCCCGCCCGCCCGCCTTTCTTACCTTGAGCTTTCCCTCGTGGTCGGCCCCACGCTCCAGCGCCTCCTCGAGCTCCCGCTGCTCCGCCTCCCGCGCCGCCGCGCGCGGGTCCCGAGCGACAGCCGTCACGGACGTAACCACCCGGTACCCCGCGCCCGGCGTCAGCACCGGGCCCTGCGGCGCCGCCGGCGCGGCGGCGGCAGCGGCGCCAGGGCCGGCGGCGGCGGCGGCTCGCGACGGTTCGGCTCCGTCCTCCGTGACGCCGAAGTCGCCGGCGACGACCATGCCGTCGTCATCCACGCCGCCGCCGTACGTGTCGTACTCATCGGCGGCGCCGCCGGACCCGGTTTCGGAGGCGGCCGGCATAGCGGCGGCGGCGGCTGACTCAGTGTGGCCCTGGCCGAAAGGCCCGGCGGCGCCGCGACTGGACCCCGAGGCTGCCTCTGCCTCCGCCGCCTCGTCCGCATCGCCTTCGCCTCCGTCCTCCTCTTCCTCCGCGGCGGCGGCGGCAGACTGGGAGGCCCGCGAGCCTGCCCGAGACGCCCTGGACGCGGCTCGGGATCCGCTGTGAAGCTGTCCAGGAGCGGGCGTGGACCCTGCGGCGGCGGAGCCCTCCTCTGTCTCCGCCTCCGCCTCCCCGTCCGCAGCGGGTCCATCCGCCCGGTCGCCTTCGGACTCTGCCCAGAGGGAAGGCGTGGCGGGGTGCGCAGTGGGCGTCGCTCCCTCGCTGCCCTCCGCCTCCACCCCCGCGTGGGACCCCCCGGCCTCGCTGCCGCGTGCCGCCGCGCCGTCGCCGGCGGCGCCGCTGCCGCCGCTGGCCCGCTGCCGCAGGCTGCCGCCAGGCTTGAAGTCCAGAGAGCCCTCCGCCGCCAGACCCGCCGCCGCCCCTTCCGCCGCCGCGTTTCGGGCGCGCTCCGCCGCTGCGCCGTCTGTCGGCGCCGGCCCGGCCGCCGCAGCCCCAGCCGCAACGGCTGTAGCGCCCGCTCCACTCGCCATGCCCCCGCGGAAAGAGTGCTCCGCGTGGATTCCAGATCCTGCCGCCGCCGCCGGCGCCGCCGCCGTACGCCCGTCTGCCGGCGCCGCCGCCATGTGCTGCGGCGGCTCGGTGCCAGGCGCCGCAGCCGACGGCGCCGCCGCAGCGCCCGCCTGCGACGGCGGTTGGCCGGCGTGCCGTACGGCGTGGCCGTTGGCGTGATGGTAGTTCATGTAGTCATCGTGCGTACGGCCGTGGTGGAAGTGGTGGGCGTCATTGGGCTCCTCGCCCGTGAGCAGCTCCGGGTGTGGCGGCGGCGTGGGGAAGCCCTGGATGGAAACACCGCTGATGGAGACGCCCGAGGGCGTTGGGCCGCCCGATAGAGAGGCAGCGTGGGCGGTGGCGTGGGCGAGGGAGTATGCGTGGGCATGAGAAGGCGCGTGGGAGGATGCGTGGCCAGGCGTGTTTGCCAGGGATGGGAAGGAGGTGAAAGAGGCAGCGGAGCCCTCGGCGGCGAGAGCCGAGCCAGAGCCGTCGCCGGTGGCCGTGGTGGCGGCGACGGAGCCGGCGGCGACGGGGCCTGACGCGGCGGCCGGCGGCGCTAGCGCGTTGACGGCAGACAGTGGGTCCACCCACTGCGGCAGCGCCGCCGCCGCCGCCGCCACCGGCCCGCCGGCGGCGGTGATCGCTGCCAGGGCCGCCGCTGGCGACGACAACGGATTGAGGCCCCGCCGGCCGCCGCTCGTAGAGTAGCCGAACCGGGGGCCGCTGTTTGCCCAAGGCCCAGATCCAGATGCGGTTCCAAAGCCGCCGGCCTGTGTCCCTCTTGGGGAGTCCAGCACAGGTACTCCCACGGGTGCGGGGGTGCGAGCACCATCGGAGGAGGCATGGCTTGCCACGCTCCCAGCCGACGCCCCCGCCGTGAGCGTGCTGTGCCCCGTGCCGTGCCCCATCCCCAGGGCGGAGCTGCCGTACCCGCCGCCCAGGCCACTGCCGTACGAGCCGTGTACGGCAGCGCCGCCGCGCGGCGATGACGTAAGCCCCAGCTCCGGGAAGATGTCCGTGCTGTACCGGATGTACCGCCGCCGTGCACGTGCCGTGGTGTTGCCGCCAAACGGCACACCGCTGCTGCTATTGGAGTCCTCGCCGCCAACAGACGTCGCCTCAGCTCCCTTTGGCGATGGCAGCCCGCCGCTGGCACCCTCGGAAGCTGTGAGGCCAGTACGGCGGCCGCCGCGGCTGCCCGGCGTCGTACGTACGAGCGTGGTGACGTTATCGATCGCCTGCATCATGCGGCGGTTGGGCTCCGTGATGGTCTCCCAGTCGCTAACCGTCTGCGGCGTCAGTTGGCCGTTGTAACCGCGCCGTACGGCGGGCGGCAGGTGCGACCGTGCCAGCTGGTCCGCCCGCGCCGCCGCCACCGCCGCCTCCGCCGCCGACGAGGGCGTTCGCAGCTTGCGACGCCCGGGGGAGGATGGGGACCCTGGGGGCAGCCCTGGGGAGCCCAGCCTCTGCCCCAACAGCCCCGTGCCTGGGGTGGACCCCCATGCCCCCAGACCACCCCGCCGCCGCCCGGCCACTGGCGACGCCCGGGCCGGGGAGGCGCCGCCGTCGGGCGACGCAACCGTCCAACCGCTGCCGATCCCGGACCCCATGGACGCGAACATTCGCTGGGGCCCGTCGGGGCCCGCCTGGGCCTCGGCCAGAGCGATCGCCGCGTCCGCCTCCACCGCCGCCATGGGTGAGCGAGGCGGGCTGTTGAAGCCCTCAATCCTGGCAGCCACCGCCGCCTGCGCCGCCGCCGCCGCGGCGGCCGCCGCCGCAACCACACCGGGGGACGCGTCCCACGAGAGCCCCAGCGCCGTAGCGCTCGGCGTGCCCGGCAGGTCCAATCGCAACTGGTACGGGTCAACCGCCGACGCCTGGAAAAGTGACAGCATCGTACTAGCGCCGCCGCCGCCGCCAGCGCCGTTTTGTGCCGCCAGCTGGGCCGCCAACAGTTTCTGACGCGTCAGGGCCTTGTGTGCTTCGGCCCGCCGGGCCATGGAGTCCAGCGTAACTGCCAGCGGCGTCACACTGCCGTACGCGCGATCCAGATGCCGTACGGCACCTGGCGGTAGCGAGAAGTTGATCGCGGAGGGCGGCGGCGGCGCCAGCCCGGGCGCGGAGAGGCCCCGGGCCAGGCCGTCGGGGGCACCGACGGCGCCGTCAGCGGCTGGGCCGGCGGAGCCCGGCCGCCGTGGCGTGAGCGTGGCAGGGGCCGTGTGCAGCCCAGCCCGTACGGCATCGGCGGCGGCGGCGGGGGAGATGGACCCGCCCACTCCCACGCCCCTGCCTGCGCCTATGCCCACGTCGGCGGGCAGCTCCGGCGCGGGACTGCCGCGGGGCGACGGCAGCGGCAGGCTGGGTATGCTCTGTCGAAACGGCGACGACGGCGACGCGACGGAGGACATGACGGGGGAGGACTGGCCGCTGACGCCACCAAACTCATCGGCGGCGACGGCAGAGGCCGCCGTGAAGGCCGCGACGGCGGCGACGTCGACGCTGATGCCGCCGGGGGCGGAGAGCGGGACGGGCCGCCGGTGCGGCGGCGGGGTGGCGTGGCTGTGTCGATAGACGTCATGGGGAACGGTGCCGGGGCGGCGCTGGACGTCACGTGCAGCCCCCGTGGTGGCGGGTGAGGAGACCTGTTGTAGCAGGGCTGTGACGGCTCCATCGTAGGCCGTGGCATGGCGCGAGAACATGTGCTGCTCCAAGATGGGGCTCATGGTGCCACTGAGCCACGCGCCCGCGCCCTCGCGGTTCCCTCGCGCGGCTGGGAGTTGTGGGGGCGGGACCATATGGGCTGGTGGGGCCGCGGGCGCGGTGGCTGGTCGCCCCGGGCCTGTGGGCCCAGGCATGGATGAATTGGCGGAGCGCGGCGGAGCCGCGCCAGCCCAGGGCGTGGCGGAGGCGATTGGCCGACCGGCGATTCGCGGGCCAGTACGAGAGCCGGAGGCGATGCCGCGTGAGGGCGCGTGGCCCGAGCGCCGCGTGGGCTTCAGGGCGGAGCCAGGCGCGGAGCCGGCGGAGGAAGGATGCCCCGAGGCGCGGGGTGGGCGTGGCGAGTCCTCGCCCTCGTCCTCATCCTCGTAAACCGCGCCCTCCTCAAACTCGTCGTCCTCCAGCATCAGGTTGCTGATAAGCTTTTGCGAGGCAGGCGACCTTGAGGGGCAATGAGCGCCCGCGGGATGGGCAAGAGCAGTGGTCGCAGGTTGGCAGGAATCTTACCGTCTATTGAACTCAAACGAGAGGGCTAGCAGTCGATAGGCCCGCCAGGGCGCCAGGCACACCCTTCGAAGGACGCATCCGTCCCGGCGACCCGAGCGCAGGCCTTACCTGGAGTCCTTCAACGATAAGCTTGGCATTCCTCCCGGGGACAGGCCGTTACGCCAAGCGGCCCATGGCTCCGCACAGCAGACCCGAAAGCCTGCTCGCGGCCCGCGCTCTCCTCTTCACACCCAAGCTGGTCAGGAACTCTACAGCTCTAAGCTTTTAGTTTGATGCGTGTCGGGCAGTACAGCCTGTTTTGGGCGCGGACGCAATTGTGGACGTGTTTCTCGCTTGACGCAGGTTGCGGGGCGGTTCTCCTGCCTATTATACTCCAAAAGGTTTGTAGACGTGACCAGTCGGGAGCGCACGCAAACACACTACGGCACCGTTTCTGGCACGTTTTGTCCGCGCCCCAACCCCCGCCGACCCCCGCGCCTTGCCCCTACCGTCTCCTACCAACCCGCACCGCCTGACGTCCTATGCTCTGCCAAGAGTGATCGTGCTGCATTGCCTTCGCCCCCAATACACCCATCGACCCCACCCCTGCTCGCACTCGCTTGCCCTGCACCCCTGTCCTGATCCCCCACCCCTGCGTCCCCGGTTAGTTGCACGTTGCTTTGACCCCTGCGTCCTGCCCCCATCCCCAACAGCTGGTGTCGCGTCTCTCTCACTTCTAGGCCTGTGCTGCAAACCCGTGCTGTACTTTCAGACCTCCTCAGCATCTGAATCTTGCCGGTATTAGTGCTGTAGCGCACGTGGCTATGGACGTTGCACAGATAGTACTGCCCTATCACCAGGCACCGCCGCCTTCCTTGAAGTGCAGCCACACACCATCTGCCCTGAGGGCCTGAACGCTCCAATACACCAGCCTGCATCCGGTACCGGCATTGCAATTGAGTTCGTGTCCGTTCGCGAGCCCAACGCAGGGCGTTCTGCCCCAATGTTTGTGTTCCCCTTCCCGGATTCAATCATGGCTCTGATCTGGGTCGACATGGTGGCAACGTGCCCATGCCAAGAGGCAAGTCCACCCCCACCCCCGCTAAGCTCCTCATGCACCGAAGTGATCCCGAGTGTGTCAGATTCGACCTCGCATACGGTACTATGCGCATGAGCACAAAATCGATGCGGCTTCCCAGTGAACGAACCAATCACGCCGAAGCAGGACCCAGGCCTGCGTTCCTCCCCCTGGCCTCTGCCCATCCTACTCCGCCCTCGTAGCGCCGTAACCGTTCACACCCCCTGCTCAATCCAGGGCAAGCGGCGAAGAATGGTAGCGGTTCAGGCGTGCAGCTCTTGGCCTGCAGCCTCAGTTGTAGCGCTCAAAGTCGGAGCGGGGGCGGCCACCTCCGCGGCCGCCGCCGCCGCCGCTGCGACCCCCGCCGCGGCCGCCACCGCTGCCGCCGCGGCCCGACTGAGGCCGTCCGCCGCCGCCGCCGCTATAGCCGCCGCCGCCGCTGTAGCCCCCGCCGCGGCCGCCGTACCGGGTGCCGGGCATGGGGGCGGGGTAGTCCGTGCCGATCCTGCAGGGAGAGCGGGTGGAGACCGAAAGGGCAACACAGCCTGGGTTCCTGCCTGTGGAGGCACGCCTGTCGCCATGCCGTCCGAAGGCCAGTCAGCCACCCACGCGCGGCCGCCTCAGCCCAACTCAGACTCGGCAAACCTCCTCCCCTACCCTCCCCAACACCAACCACACTTCCGTACCGGCCCAGCAGGCCCCTCCACATTGGCTGCTGCCCACACCTCCACCCGTCCACCCGCCCCCCCTTTGCTCCCTCTGCAACCACCCACACCCGCCCCCCCTCCCTCCCCTCCGCACCTGCACCCGGTCGCCTCCTGCTCGGCGCCGCTCATGGTCCAGGGCTCGTGCACGTGGGCGGTGGGGACCCGGGCCAGCTCGGGGCACCAGGTGCGGACTGGGGGGAAGGGTGGGGGTGGGGGTGGAGAGGGGCAAGAAGAGGGCGGGAGGGTCAGGGAGAGGTGAGGAAGACAGAGGCGAGGAGGCGCAAGTGCGGAAAGGGGTGGAAGGGCTAACAGTTGGATGATCGGCGACGGGGCCGTACAACATGTCCCTCCCGCTGTATGCCGTACGCACCGTACGAGCCGTCCGGGTCGTAGTCCTTGGACTGCAGCCGGGAAGGACGAGCAGTAGGGACAGGGGGGTGAGGGCCGGGGTGAGGACTGCGTCACGCCACGGACGGTACGGCAGGCGTCATGTGACAGCACTCCGGCTGTACGGCTGTACGGCACTCGCGCACCTGCTTGACGATGTTGAAGAGGTTCACGCGCCCGCCGGTGAGGCCCGCCGCCGCCGCCCAGTTACCCCAGTTGGAGGCCACATCTGCGGGCGGGCCCGGACGCAGCAGGGGGTGAGGAGACACGTCAATCCAGGGTCCCCTCATCACTTGCCCCCAACCACACACACCCACATGCCTTGCCCACAACCACACCGAACCACATGCAAAGCGCATTCGCTGCCATCGCTTACTTTGCGACCTGTCGTAGCCCCCACGACCCCCCAAACCACGGCAAACCCCAAACTCCGCCACTAGCACCCCAACCCCCACCGTAGTCGAGCAGCAGGCTCTCGAAGTGGTCCCCCCCCTTGCGCCAGTCCAGGCCCAGCTCCAGCGCCAGCAGGGAGGCCACGTTCTGGCGCCCGCGGTTGGACATCCAGCCTGTGGGGTAGGGGGTTGGGGGTGGAAGGTAAGGGGGAGAGGGAGAGGGGCGGATGGGGGGGGGAGTTGGCGGTGTGGTGCGGCTCCGTGCCTTCCTGAGGACCGCAACGAATGCGTGGTGATAGGGTAGGGCAGGCAGAGCGCTCCAAGCCCATGGTGTGGCCCAGATCTCGGATCCAGATCCTGAAGTGTCCCCAATCCAGATCCAAGACATGTGAGATCCACGCACCCGTGGCCGCCAGCTCGCGCATGCACGCGTCCACCAGGGGCAGCCCCGTGCGCCCCTCGGCCCAGCGCCGGAAGGCCTCCGGGTCACTGCGCCAGCCGTCGCGGCCCGCGCCCGCGGGGCGACCCGCGGGTCCGTGCTCCCAGAACAGCTTGGCGCCGTACTTGAGGGCGTAGAACCTGGTAGGGGGGCAGGGGGGGGGAGAGGGGGGAAGAGGTGGAAGGGGGAGAGGTTGTTGGGAAAACGAGTCGAGTGGTGGCGTGCGGTTGCGGTAGGTGTTGCTGATGGACCCTACGTTGGGCGTTCAGACACCCTGCAGCCAGGGAGGCACAGGTCCGAGGGGGGGGCACTATTGGGCTACGCGAGGCAGGCGAGGCGCTGGCGTGTTCACATGCCCTGCTTTCAGCCGATATCTATTTTGGGGTGCGGCCCCACCTGAAGTAGTCCCTCCATATGAGCTCGAATATGACCCAGTAGGTGGACTTGTTGCCGCCCTTGGCCGCCTCGTAGCGCTTGATCTCGTCTGGGGGGGGACAAGGGGGAAAGATGGTGAGGAATCGGGAGGATCGGGATAGCTACAGGAAGCGCAGGGGTGGGTGGGGTGCATATGGGTCCTCAAACAGAACGCTTCTCGGTTGCTCCCCACCCCAGCACAACAACCCCCGCCCTCCTCCCACCCGGTCCCCCCGCTCACGGTAGACCTTGCGGGGGCTGAGGCAGCCCGCGGCGAGCCAGGGCGCGAACTTGGTGCTGGCGTCCGCCCCCAGCATGCCGTTGCGCGTGTCGAAGTAGGTGGCCACTGCGTCGCTGCCCCACAGGTAGTGCTGCAGCCGGGCCAGCGCCGCGGCCTCGCCGCCCCTGGCGGAGTGGGGGGAAGGGGGGGAGAGGGAGGAGGGGGTTTGGGGGGTTGGGCTACAAGGCTCAGGCTCGCAGTATACCCCAGGGCCCACCCGAGTTCCCCCCGAACCCCCCCCCCCCCCAACCCAACCCCCAACCCACTTGAAGTCCATGACCAGCTTGGGGTGGCCCCACGCGGCATAGGGCCCCCGAAACACACCACACGAACCATACACTTTTTCCCTTTTACCCCCCCCCCCCCAGACCCCCTCACTTAAAGTCCATGACCAGCTTGGGATGGCGCTGCGGCACCGCCGGTACCGCCCCCGCCGGCCAAGGCAGCTCCCCCCAAGCGGGGGCGGGCGCCGCCAGCGCCGCCGCCGCCGCGGGCGGCAGCGCCGCCGCCGCCGGCAGCGGCAGCGACCCGGCGGCCGGCGGCGGCAGGTCCTTGCGCACGGTCGCCGCCCGCTCCACCTTCTCCTTGAAGGGCGTAAAGACGTCTGGCATGTTCTTCAGGCCTGAGTGGTGGAGGGAGGGAGGCACAAAGGTGCTATTAAAAAGGTTTGGAAACGAATTCAAGTTCAGTTCCAAAAAGGGTCCTAGGATAGGGGCACAGCAAACGGTTGGGCTCCTGTAGGCAGTCGCGCGCCTTGGCGCCCCCTGCTTGAGCCCGCGTCCCCTTCCTCTCCCCCCCCCTCCGCTCCCCCCCTACCCGGCGAGAAGAGCGCGGGCGTGAGGTCGTCGTGGTGGAACAGGGTGCCGCCCCAGTAGCGCAGCAGCTTGCCGCCCGAGGGCTTGATGGCGCGGGCCACCGCCACATCCACAGCCGCCTCCTCGGTGCCAACCTGCAGGGAACGGACAACGGAGCGGAGACGGTAAGCAGCAGGAGCGAGGCGGTTCGGGGTTGCAAGCTAGATGCAGCAGGGAGCGCACATGGAGCTTTATTCGAGTGGCAAAGCGGGCACTTGTTGTCGTTGTTACACGGTTGTTGTTGTTACACGGACAAGGGCATCAGCCGTGAACTCCCATACGGGCCGTGGGCCAAAGGGATATGTGTCCAGAGACGCAGGAACGAAGCCCCGGGCCCTGGGCCCCGAAGCCGAGCTGCTGGCCGGTCCCCATAATCACTTAAGCCTAACCCCCCTGCCCCACCTCCTCCGCCGTCAGCACCAGGGGCGTAGCGGAGCCCACCAGCAGGCCTGCGGGGAGCAAGCGACGGAACATGTCAGTTGTGAACACACGAGCGCCCTGCCACCCTTGCAAGCAATGCCATCTCTCATCCCCATGCCCCCCCCCCTTTGCCCACCACCCGTCTTCCTTGTGCCCCGACCCCCCCTCCCCCCTTACCCCACCGCCTCCCCTTGCCACCCAGACCCTTCCACACACACCCCGCACACCCGGCAGCACGTCCTCCCTCACACCCCTCCCCCTTCCCTACCCGTACCACCCAGGCCCTCCACCCCAACCCCCCAACCCCCACCCGGCAGCACGTCCTCCCTCACACCCCTCCCCCTTCCCTACCCGTACCACCCAGGCCCTCCACCCCCCAACCCCCCAACCCCCCAACCCCCCAACCCCCACCCGGCAGCACGTCCTCCCTCACACCCCTCCCCCTTCCCTACCCGTACCACCCAGGCCCTCCACCCCAACCCCCCAACCCCCCAACCCCCACCCGGCAGCACGTCCTCCCTCACGCCCCTCCCCCTTCCCTACCCGTACCACCCAGGCCCTCCCCCCCATCCCCCCAACCCCAACCCCCTACCCACCCGGCAGCACGTCCTCCGGCCTCCCCACCGCCACCAGCAGGTCGGAGCCCAGGCCCCGCAGGCTGGCCTGAGGGGGGGGGAGCAGCGGGTAGAGAGGGCGGCGGGGGCCGGGCACGGGCGCTGAACCCCACCGAGCACCACGAGTACCCGCCACAAGTACGCTGGTGCGAGCAACCACGCCACCTTCACCACCTTCACCACCTCTTCCGCTCCCCCTTGCCCCACGTTTCATCACCAGCCCCATCTCCTCCCTCCCAGCTCCCCCCCGCCCCACCTTGAGCTCCGCCACGCTCTCGAGCAGGAAGGCCGCCCGGAAGGGGCCGGTCTTGTGGGAGCCCCACTGCGTGATGGCGTAGGTGCGGGGGTCGAAGCAGTAGACCGGGAGCACCTGCAAGCGTGCGTGGGGGGGGGGAGGGGGGCGGGAAGCAGGTTGTAGGCAGCCGGTCAGCTTGATGACACCTCCACGCGACATCTCCCAGCTCCCATGCTGTGGCCCGCCTCCGCCGCCCGCCTAACTGGCAGACCCCGTGCGAGGCAAGCTCCTCAACACACACTCTCAAAATCCGAACATAACCCCTAAAACCCCAGGTCTAATCTTAACCCTCCGCACCCACGCCCTCCGTACCTCTGTGTACTCCCCCTTCTTGACCCGCTGCGCCGCGTCGTGCAGGCAGTAGTTGTCGTGCAACCGCAGGTCGTTGCGGAACCAAACCACCAACCGCTTGGCACCGTTGGCGGCGCCACCAGCGGAGGCGGCGGCTGAGGTCATGGCAATGGCTCGGACGCAGAGGGCGACCAGGGGGCGGCGGGGGCGGAGCGAGGGGGCGGCCCAGGCGCTAGGCGCGTTGCGCTGGCGGCAGGGGGCGGCACGGCCGAGCAGCTGCGAGGCAAGGAGAGCGATTAGCAATGTGATGAATCGTAGAGGGTGTGGAGAGGGCGGGAGAGTTGCAACGTGGGCTCCGGGGGCGAAGCGTGTCGAGTGCGGCAGCCACACACGCCGGCATGACCACGCCCGGGCCACACATCTCGCGACCCCGTCGGGAGGTTTCGCCCAGGCCTTGCCTGCACGCCGACCCCGAGGATCACGCTCGTCGCCAGCGCGATGGACTTGCAAGCGTCGGGGCGGGTCTGTGTGAGTGCCGACCGATTCAGCGACTTGCGTGGGCGAGAATCGCGGAATCCGTGGGAGTGCGAAGCAGCGGGCCTGGTTATTCGCGCTTTTCTGTAGTGCGGGGACTACACTGACAACGAACGAGTGGCGTGAGGAAGCGGTCTTGAGGCCAAGAAACGCTGCATCGACAGGGCTGCATCACAAAATCTCAGCTCAGGCCTTGCCAACGTGATCCCCCGCAATCAGGGGAATACTGGCAACGTAGTCTACTCAGCCGTCCAGGTTCGTCCCAAGCGACCGGTCGGCTGCCGGCACCATCCCGCGTGCCCGCGACAAGCAGGGGGACACATCTCGTGCCCGCGCCATTACTCATACGCCGCAGCCCCCGCCCCCGTCCCCGGGAGCCAGGCAAGGAGCTTGTCATGTGAACGGAGGCGGCATAGCGGACAAGAGCGGAGGTTAGATTCGTCGCAGCTGGAACTTGAACTGAGCCCGTAGGGATGGGCAGCGGGACGTGCAGCCAGGCAATGGTGCAAAGCGCGGGGGACGTGCAGCGCTGCGCTCGAAGCTTCAGGGTTACCAATGGCCTGACCGACGTAGGGCAAAAAACATTTGGGGGAGCTCAGCTCACAAAGCGTGCCGTTAAAGTGGTGCACCTGTGGCCAAGGTGCAGCAGCCCCCGCGGCTCACTGGCGGCTGGCACAGCTGGCACAGCTGTAAGGTGAGACCAGGGCGTTATTTGGCGCAAGATTAGAAAGGGGACAATTACAGCGGAAGGTTTGCGGAGCGGAGGGCCTCAACGGGTGCCTGCCGTTCCACCTAGGCCCGAGGCCACTGGACGACACCCCACATTAGCACGGACGACACACACCACCTAATCCAAGCCTGCTCCCACAATCTCGGCACCTAAGACTCCTAATACCTGCCATCCTGCGACAATGGCAGTTGCTGCTCCCCATCCCTTGCTCCTCAGGGCATAATTAATCTGCATGTGATCAACACAGCCATGGCCTCTCTCGAACAGTTAATGATTGCGATGCCCCCTCCACCCGCCACCGCCCCCAGCTGGGGTGGAGTTCAGACAGACAGTGTCCCCCCAAACACGCGGACCGCACAGCCTGCGTCGAGTAGAGTAGGCGAACAACGAGCTCTTAGCCTCAGCTGGTGTACAGTGGGGGCCACCCCTCCCCAAGCTCAAGGGCCATTCATCCAAACGAACAGCAGATCTCGAGTACAGCGCCCGCACAGAATCCCCCACATTCACACGCATACATACAAGCGTTACCGCTCGCCCCGCCCCGGCTGCTGCCAAACACACATGCTTGCCTGGCACACATCTCTCCGCTCCCGCTCTGCCACTCCGAAGAAAATCTAGACAAGACGGGGTGCCCCACAGGGAGGCAAAAGGGCTCAGCCATAAGGCCCAACACTCCACCCAAACTCCACCCGACCTCGCAACCCACGGACCTCTTTCTGTCATGGGCCCTTCCCCAAAAAGCTGCTTCGCAGCGGGGGCCCAGTGTTGTCCGACACGAAATGTGAAACACGCACCATCATACACACATTAAGAATGCATCAATACGTTTTGCGCTTGACGACATCAAGCAATTCGCAACATGGGTACTTGTCCTCGATCTGGGGCTACGACAAGGTCTGAGAGAAGTGAAGATGTCTTTCTCCAGCTACCGCCCACCCGCCACCCACTGCACTCCTGCGCAGTTAGCTGCTTTCAAGCCCTCAGCCCGGGTCCACGGCAGGCGGCCGCTGCAGACCAGCCATTGGGGTCCATAACCCGCTCCACGCCCGCACGATCCCGCTCGGCTCCACTCTCCTCACTTTCCTTCAGGCCGCCCCCACAAGGGCCCGGGCCCCAACCCTGAGCCTCGTCCGCTTTCGCTACATGAGGGCTGCTGTGGCTGGGCGCTCACGCTCTGCGGTAGCGCTGCCTGCATGCCCGCTGCAGCTGCGTCCGTGAAGCTTTCGTCCCCGCCACCACCAACAGCCGTAGCTACCTCCCGGCCACACGCTGTTCTCGCCTCTCACAGCGCCTCCTCAGCCAGGGGTCGGATCACGTCCTGGTACTTGTCCAGCAGGCGGTAGGCGACCTCTAGCTCGGGCGCCGCGGCGCGCAGCGTGGGAGTGGCCACGAACAGGGCGTCGTCCACCAGGCAGTCCAGAGCATGCAGGTCGGTGGGGCGGACCGCCGCGTTCCTGCGGCACAGGACGAACAACACGTGTGATAAACACGTCGTCGAGCGTTCCATAAGACGGGCTCCGGCAGATGCAGCCCCATCGAGCGACCTCAGCCCCCTGCCGCTTGCCGCCCCGGCGAAGTCCCACCGTGCGGCGACTACGTCGTCGATGCTTGCGCAGAAGCTCTTGACGTCGCCGTCCGCAACGGGCCCCAGCAGCCGCTCCGAGGCCTCCCCGAGCGTTGCGAAGAGTTTGCGGAAGGCAAGGGGTTCGGACGGTCGAGGACGTTCCGCGGCGGCAGGGGCTGGTCCTCCTTCTCCTTGGACAGCGCCCAGAGGCAGTAGTACCTGAGCACTTTCGCCACCTGCAGGGTCCGTTGGTGGGGGTGGGGGGGCAAGTCAGTGCGCCGACGGCTTGCCCCCAAGTCCCGTGTCCGTGCCAACCCGTTGTCTTGCATGCATCCCACATCCTTCCCCTGGTCCGGACCACCAGCAGCCCTTCCACCCGTTGCTGCTGACCCGCGTTCCGCCTGCAACCCCAACGCGCAATCCGTTCTCTAGAACGGTGGGAGGGCCGGTCAGTCCGCACGTCAGCACGTCCAGCCCGCTTACCTCTGACGCCGCGCTGGAGACGGTCACGCTGGCGACGGACACGGCGATCTGTTTCACCACCTGGAGCTCCCGCGTGAACTCCTCCCGAGCCGCTGCCTCGCTCTCCTTCATGCTTTTGAGCTCCGCCTCAAACCTGGCAAAGCGCTCCATCTTCTTCTTCTGCAGTTCAGCGAGCTCCGCCCGAATCGTCGCCAGTTGCAAGGCGACGTCGGGGCTGACCTTCTTGCCGTCGGGTTGACAGCTTGCGGCCACCAGAGCCCGCCGGCTACAGTGCGGGCCACCCGCGGCCACGCACGCCTTGCGGGATGTGCGGTGGAGCGACGGTGCGGTGCGGAGCAGAATGAGCGCCATGGCTCGAGGCTTTGAAGGGGTGCCTAATGCAGGTCACGCATGTCTCCTCAATGTTCTCTTACGCGGCTTGTCGTTGGCGGGCGGCCTAGGGACCATGTTTTGGAGAATGAAGTGCAAGGTTCTGCGGTTGATTGCGCACCCCTTCGCGTGGGCTGGCGCATCCGCACTGTTCATAGCTTTTGGCGTCAGGCTAATTGTTTTGTTACCTCTACATAGCGCCCGAAACGGTGGAAGGCTCAGCAGCGCATAAGCCACACCTCCTCGCTCTCCCTATGAGCACAACTGCGGCCGAGCGAGCCCGGCCGGGGGCAGCTGCATGCGAGCAGGTTGCACCGAACGAGGATGCGGACGGCGATGCCTCGCGCACCTGGCTGCCCGACATCGTTTAGTCCCTTGCGAGCGTCCTCCCTGACAACGAGAGTGGCATGCACGCTGCGGCTGGTCTCCCGGGCCACGGCGCAGCAGTTCGCGGACCAGACAACCGTGCGCCCCGCCCAGCCCGTGCCGCGCTGGTGCTTCGCCGCCGAGTGCCAGCGCGTGTGCCGAAGCCCGACCCTCGCGAAGCGGCGTCAGCTGCTGTGCCGGACTGCAGCCAGCGGGGACGTGGCGAACCTGGACGCGGCGCTGGCAGAGGCAGGCTGCCCGCTGACCATCGATGCCCTGAAAGCCGCGGCCGGGGCAGGCCAGCTGGAGACGTGCCAGTGGCTGGTGGGGCCCGGGCGCACGCCCGCCTGCCGTAGGGCTACGTATGATCTCATTGTGAGCGCGACTGAAGCTGCTGCAGCCGGCAATCGCGGAGAAGTGGTCGACTGGTGCCTGGAGCCTCGAGGCGGCGTGCCTCCCAGCACGGACTGCGTCAAGGCGGCCGTCCTGGCTGCCCTATGCAACGGCCACGAGGGGCTGGCGTGGAGGCTGTTCGAAGCTCACCCGCTTCCCGACAAAGAGTCCTGGCGGTGCGCAGTCGTACGCGCGGCGGCGGCCGGCTGCAGCCTGGCGGGCCTGCAGCGGGCGTGGGAGCGCTTCCGGCCCCACGATCCCAGTGGCGAACGCGCCGACAGCCTGCTCACCAAGGCGGTCTGTAGCCCCACCGACGACTGAATGAACAAGGCAAAGTTTTTTGATTGAGAAGGGCTGCAGGGTCTGCTGGATGATCAGCTTCTTCGTGTCTCGCAACTGCTCCGGCGCTGGTGCGGTGGAGCGACTGGACTGGCTCCGGCCAATGCGCCTGGAGATCTTGTCTGGCGCTCTGACGGAAGCAGCGGGCAGGGGCGACGCCGTGCTCCTGTCTAACCTCATGGAGCGGGGCCTGGACGTAACGGACTTCGAAGTCTTTGCGGCGGCCCTTGGGGGCCACGCGCGCGAGTTGGGAACGCGCCTGGATGCTGCCGGGGGCATGAGCGCACGCAGCCTTAAGACGACTGCGCTAAGTCTGGCCAAGTCGGGCTCTCTGGCCGGCCTGGCCTGGCTGATGGAGGAGGAGTACGGGGCCGAGGTCATGGGCGGGTTCACAGCGGAGCTCTTCGGCAGCGCCTGTAGCTCGGGCAGCGTGGAGCTCATGGGCTGGCTGCTGGCGCGGGGCTGTGAGGTGGACGAGGGCGCGTGGGAGGAGGCGGCCAAGTCGGGCTGCGAGGCGGCCCTGGAGCTTCTGTTCGAGCGGGGCTGCCCCAAGCCGGTGAGCGGCGATGGGCGGGGCAGGGGCAGGGGCGCTGCCTGCGCTAGCCGGGATGTGGGTTGGTGTGCTGCTGGGTAACCGGGATGTGGGTCGGTGTGCTACTGCTTAGCTGGATGTGGGTCGGCGTGTTTCCGGCGAGCTTGTAGCTCAGCGACCACGGGCTCTTGAGGCCAGGCCAGGCCCCTGCGCCCTGCCGGCACCTCATCAGCCGCGCAGCCTGGCCTGGGTCCGGCAAAACACTGCACTGACTCGCCCCTGTCCTCCGCTGCCCACACAGGCCAACGGCGAGCCCTACGTCGTGGCAGCACGGGCAGATGACGTGCGGACGCTGGCGGTGCTGCGGCGCCTGGGCGTCTCCTTCGGCCCCTGTGAGGGCCAGGCGCTGTTCACCACAGTCGCGAAAGGAGGGGAGAGTTCGAACCGTCCCTTGGGCCTGATGGCTCTGGACTGGCTTCTCGCCAACGGCTGCGAGGTGGACTGGGCGGAAGCAGAGGGGGCTGCCGGGAGCAGGGCCGCGTACGCGGGGCGCGCCGAGGTTCTGGCGTGGCTTGAGCAGAGCCGGCCGGTGGGCCCCGGCCCAGAGTGAGCGCGGCTGCGTGCACAGCCTACAGCCAAAGGAGAAGGCGGGGCAGTGGATGGTCAAGGGCGGGTTAGAAGACGTCAAGGGCGGGTTGAGGTCGGGTTCGGGCAGTGGCTCGCAGCTGGCCGGCGGGGGGCTTTACTCTGCTGGCTGGCTGCGGCGCTGTTGGACGAAAGGCTGGCGAGCTGCAGGGAGGCAGACTCGGCACCGCCATCTACCACATGTCTGCCGTCTATCCAATTGAGTCGTTGCCTGATTGTCTGGTCGCTATGCTAGGCTGCCTCCTTTGTAAGGTGTGCGGCGGCTGATGGGGATAGCCATGCCAGCGGGCTCCTGCCAGCCAGTGGGAGGGGCATGACGGCGCACGGCCTCGACATAGCGGTTGCTGCGCTAAGATGAGGAGGACATCCAGCTGCCATGCTGCGCTTGTGTGCTGCGCTGTGAGGGCGCGTGAGCGGAAGCCGGGGCGTGGATTCCGACCAAAGTGTTGGCGGTCTTGTGCAATGCTGTGGGCAAGGGTTTGGGATCTTGCGTCATGGAAAGGGCGCGTTGCCCGCATATTGTGTAAGGTTTGTAGTGGGTATGGTTTACAATGCGACCGGTTGGCTTGCCCCATCCTCAGCCCAGTCCCTTACCAGCCATGAAATCACTGCATTGCGCCCTGACCCTCGGCAGTCCCAGCGCTTACGCTCGATGGACCCACGCAGCCACGCTTATCCTGGATCTCGTAAGGTGCTGCTGCGGTTGCCGCTTGGGCACCCGGGGTCTGGCCACAGGGGCAGCGGAGGTTCCGGAAGTGGGCGGCGAGGCGTGGATTGGGAAGGTGCCACAGCGCTGGCAGACGCTGACCGACTCCGGCTTAGTAGATGCGCAGACAGGCCACACAGGACGTCTACCCAAAGGCTTTACATTGGGCCAGGCGGCCGAGCGCTAGGCCGTTTCTAACAATGCAGATGGGCCCCAAACCGGCAGCAAGTAAAGTACAGCACGCGCACCAACAGCTGGCAAGCACGTAGATGCCGGGACACGCACAATGTACGGACGTATGTTAGATCGGGCCTTGCGCTTGCGATGAGCATCACATGGGCAATGCCTTCACGCACCCAAGCCGCTGCAAAGGACAGATGCACCAGGTGGGCGACTTGCCCACATACCCGAAACTGAAAGCGAACCCCATCCAAGCAAGGCTCTCAACCAACGCTGCTACAAAGCTACGGTCAGGAAGTGTGGAGTCAACACGCCTTGGCAAGACAAGCGAGCGCCTAAAGCGCAGGCTCGTGTTCAGGGGTCCTGCCAACGGGTTAGGCGCCTGGGATCGCGGCGGGCCGCTAGCTATCCTGCGCATCAAAGTCAAACAGCCCCACAACAACAGAGGCGGCCTCCGTAGCGCTGCCTCGGGGCACAAACTAGGTCACTCGTTATTCCTCGCCAGCGAGGCCACACGGCCGGCCGAGGAAGTGCTTCGAACAGTGCTACGAAATGCTCTCTCTAGTACCGAGAGGACCGCCCCTCTAAAACACACTGGCCAAAACGCCCCAACCAAGGCGGTAAAGCCAAAACCCATGCAGGGACGCACCCACGCCGTGCTCCCATGCCACACCTCTGCCTCGTCGTCCCACAACCGCAATCCCACCACCACCGAGAACCCCGCACACCTGCACCCACAATAGCTTGCGCTACAAATCAGCGCGACCTGCTTCAAAGTTGCACCAGTCAGCCGCAATCGCCACGGCCAGGCCTTCAACTTCACTTCACATGGCCCAATGCAATGGACCTTAATCGCAGCCACAAATACGCTCACGGCAGCGGCGCCACACTCGCACCGCACGCCCGAGCGAAATGTCAACAACGGCAGACCGCCAACCGCTCATGCGACGGCACAACCCCAGCCTCTGGCAACCCCTGCCGCCGGAATAGTCAAACAGTGAAATGCATTAAGTTGTCTTTGGCCTGGCGCCACAAAGCAAAGCAACACGGAACCAAAAGTCATGCGCCACAGCGGCGCCTTTGGGAAGGGGTCGCGCTAGCTAGCCAATCGCATGCCGCGTACGGATGCGAGTACGGATCGCACACAAGCGACCGCAACGCCTCACCAAGACCCTCGCGCGTTGGCGCCCGCACAACGGACGCACGCAGCAGGCAGAGCGCGGCTCGCCCTCCGGCGGCTGTTGCTCGCCGCTCCCTCCGCTCGGTTGCTACTAATCTCACACACACTCATGTACAGACCACGCTCACCCTCTGCTTCCAAAACCTGCTCACTACGTCTTCCGTCTTCGTAAGGGCGAGGGCCCAAGATCGCGCTCGAGACCCACGCACAAGAGCGTAGCTAGGGCTAGCGCTCGACGCCGGCCCGGCCCTGCCGCCAGACGCCCGCAACTCGGCCCCACCAAACGCGCCCCTGAATTGCAAATCTTCGACTCACTGCCTCCGCTCCGCCACCATAGCAGAATCAATCGGGCTGCACGCCACCAAAACCACATCCACCGCCTCACCAAAACCCAACGAAAGGACGCCAGAGGGCGCTGCCAATCCAACCTAGGAGCGAGTGGAAACTCCGCAAATTCACCGAGCCTAGGAGCCCAGGAGGGATGGCGGCCCCCAGCACGCTGCGCCGGCCGAGCGGCGCAGGCGGTGAACTCACGCGCGAGGCTCAGGGCGCCGCCGGCTTGGCGGCGCCCCCCGGGCGGCCTGCGACCACCACCACCTCCTCATCTCCGAACGTGGCGTCAATCTCCTTCACCTCCAGCACCGCCGCGTCCCCAACTGGGCCCGCGGGACCAGCCCCAGCCCCAGCTCCGGCCGCTCCCGCTCCTGCTGCCCCGCCCGGTGGCCCGGGCACAGCTCCCAGGGAGCGGGCCCGTGCCCGCAGCCTCGCGGCGCGCTCCCGCGCCCTCGCCAGCTCGTGCCGGGCGTCCACCATTCGTCCCTCGAGGACGGACGCCGCCGCCCGTGCCCGGGCCACGGCCTCGGGTAGAGCCACGCCGTCCACCTCGCCCTCCGCCCCGTACGTCTGCCCGTGCATCAGCCCGTGCGCCAGCGCGTGCATTGCGCCGTTCGCGTCCGCCGCCGCCACCATGTGGGCGTGCGTGGGTACGGACGAGGCGGAGTACGACTGCGGCGGCGGCGGCGGTGGGGAGGACGGGGGCGGGGCCGGGGGCGGGGGAGGAGCGGCCGCGGCAGGAGGAGGGGCACGTGCAGGGGCGGGGGGCGGAGCTGCTGGGGAGGGAGCTGCGGCCGGCGCCGGGGGTGCGGAGGCCCGCGGTGGCGACCTCGGAGCTTGCGACGCAAACGGCGACGGAGGCTGCTGGGCCGGGGCCCCGGGGGACGGGGCCTGCGCGAAAGCCTGCCGAGGCGCGGTCGAGGGCCGCGGCGGCTGCTGGGCCGGCCGCGATTGCGCGGGCGGAGGCGAAGGCGGAGGGGGAGGTCCTTGGGCGGCAGCTGGGGGAGCGGTTGCGAAGGTCCGCTGGGCAGGCTGGGAGGGCCGCGGGGCCGGGGCGGGTGGGGGCGGAGCCTGAGGGGTGGCGGGCGCTGTCATCGGGGCGGCTGCGGGTAGCGGTGCCCTCGGCTGCTGCTGCGGCTGAGGGGCGCGTGCCGGCGGCGGTGACGGCGGCCGCTCCGCCACCTGTGCCGCCGCCGGCACCGCCCGTGATGGAGACTGCGACGGCGAGGGCCGTAGCGGCGCCGCCGCCTGCGCCACCGCTTGCCTGGCAGCAAGCGCCGCCGATAGCCGAGCCGCCTCCGCCGCGGCGGCCTGGCGGATGGCTTCCTCTGCCTCCGCCGCCGCCGCCTCGGCCGCGGCGGCAGCCTCCGCCGCCACCGTCGCGGCGAACGCCGCCGCCACCTCCGCCTCCAGCTGCTCCTGCTCGCGGCGCAGGGTGCCGTACTCCGCCAACCGCTCCCGTACCCAGTCCCCCATGGCGCCGTACAGCGGTGCTGACATGGAGCGCATGTGCAGGTGCAGGCGCATGAGGGAGTCACGGTGGGCGTCCTGTGGAGGGGAGGCAGCAGACAGGCGGGGATTAAGCAGGCGCGTCAGAGTGCCAGGTTTGCCCCAAACCTCGAAGGTCCTCCAACCACGCGTGTGTCTGAACCCATGCCGCTGTCTGGCTTCAAGCGCCAATACGCCCCATGCCACTCCCAGACCCCCGGGCTCCCGCCGTCGCACTCACAAAGGACATGACGGAGGGCAGGCCGTGCGGGGGCAGCTGCCGTACCGCCAGGCCCTCGGGTGTGCACAGCACTGCGTAGAGCGCCGCGAGGGCGGGGACCAGGCCGGGCTGGTGGGGGGGGAAGGGGGAGACGGGGGGAGTGAGGGGCGTGTGGGTGCGCAGGACAAGGGGGCAGCAACACGGTAAGCGGGAAGTGTGCCTGTGCGCAGCAAGCAGCGCGCCGTGCCTACTCTCGACCTTCAAGCCTTGACTTGAGGCACGCTGTGACCACGTGCTTCCGGCTTCCGGCCGCCAACCCCGCCTCTCCATGGCCTCCATGAGGCCGTTCGCCAGAAGCGGCGTGCCGTGCCGTGCCAACGGCTAAATACCCTCTGCCCACCGCCCGACCGCCCATCTCCCTAACCCCCTCCCCGGACAGACCCTCCACGTGGCCCCTAGGGCTCACCATGACCTGCAGCGGACCGTCCCCCACGCGCAGACGCTTGGAGGTGAAGATGGCGAATCGGGCGGGCACCGACGGCGACGAGGAGGCGTACGGCGGCAGCTCGTGCAGGCAGTAGAAGCGCCAGCGGCGCAGGCCCGTCAGCAACCCCCACACCACCACCGGCCCCCGCTGCGGCGGCGCGGCAGCCGCCGCCGCGCCGTTCCCGCGCGCCGCCGCCGCGGCGGCGGCGGCGGCTGCCGCCGACGCTGACGCGCCCAGCGCCAGCAGCCCTGCCTCCATCATGCGGGCCCACAGGCGGTACTTGGCGGCGCTGAGGCCGGCCCGTGCCGCCGCCGCTGCCGCCGGGGTGCCTTTGGTGGGTACCGGTGAGGGTGGACAGACAGACACTTTGGTACAAAGCAGCAGGCAGGTCAGCCCCCAAACCCTATTCATGCACTGTTCAGCAGCGTAGTAAGCGCTGTGAGGTAGCCCTTGGCGGGACGGCCTACCGTAGAAGGGGAAGCCGTGCGCCGCACGGGTCTGGTCGTCCATCTCCAACAGCTCGCCATCACCGCCGTACATCTCTGGGGGCAGGAGCAGAGGGCGCGGTTGCGGGCGGGAGGCAAGCAGCACTCAATAGGAACGCTTAAGAGGCAATTGAAGCTGTGTAGCCATCACACCAGTCCTGCAACCGGCAACTGCACCGCCCGCCAGCTCACCGGTCAGCAGGCAGGGCTCCGCGGCGCCGCTGGCGATGGCGTCTGCGGCCGAGGGCGCCGCCAGCACTGCATCGCGGACGGCGGGGGCGGCGCGGAGCAGCAGGAAGCCGGGCGCGGGCGGCGCCGAGGAGGGCGGCGGGGGCGGCGGCGGCGCGCTGCCGTTGGCGTGGCCGTTGCCTGTGGTGGGGGACAAGTAGCGTGAGACTGGGCTTGGGATGTGGTGCGATCTGGATGTGGGTCGGAAGACGCATTGAAGCCCCCATCCGTGCTCACAGCTGGTCGAGTCCTGCATACGCCACAGGGCAGACCCACCGTTTGCGTGTCCGTTGGCGTGGCCGTTAGCGTGGCCGTTGGCGTAACCGTTGGCGTGGCCGTTAGCGTGGCCATTTGCGTGTCCATTGGCGTGGCCGTTTACATGGCCATTGGCGTAGCCGTTTGCGTGACCGTTAGCATGGCCGTTTGCGTGACCGTTAGCATGGCCGTTTGCATGACCGTTGGCATGGCCGTTTGCGTGACCGTTGGCATGGCCGTTTGCATGACCATTACCGTTGCTGCTGCTACTGTTGCTGTCGTACAGCCACGCTGCCACGTCATCCAGCTCCTCGGCGCCCGCCAGCAGCAGCTCACGGTCCCCGCCCAGCTGCTGGAACACCTGGAAGGGGGGTGGGGGGGTGGGTCGAGATTAGAGGATGACGTCAGGGACTGCAGCTTGAAGCTTGAAGCCGAGCACACAGCATAACGCTCTTGCGCTGGGAAGACCCCCAGCGTACGGCTAGGCTGCAGGCAAGCTGGAGAATTCTACCACAAAAGCACGCTTAAGCGGCCCGGACTACTGCGGCGTCTCACCCGGATCAGGTCGTACATCATGAGCCCCGCCGTACACGACCCGAACCCAGATCCCGAGCCGGATCCCAGCCGCAGCCAACGCTGTCCTCGGACTAGCGGCTCTGCCACGGCCTTCAGAAGGGCCGCGGCGGTCTCCTCCGAAGGAACATGCAGAGCAACTGTGGGGGTGGGTCGAGGGGACGAGCATGAGCGTTGACGCGTCTCAGGGAAGGACGCCGTGGCTGGGACAGAAGCGTGCTAGATGCTTGTGACAAGTTCCGAACCCTCGGTTTCGGGAAGTGTACTCTGATGCACGGGGCCGTCCGTCCCTCGCGTACCTTCCCCACGGCGAACGTACGAGGCAGAGTCCTCGAGGAAGGCTCCATACTGCCCCTCAAACTCGGCACGCGTGGAGATCGTTGAAGCTGGGCGACGCGCATAGACGACCTTCACCGAGCCGCGAGTCGATGAGGCGGGGGGCGGGGGCTGCGCGGCTACGGCGTGGGCGTGGGCGTTGGGCGCCTGCGCGTTGGCCGCTGGGGCCGCCGCAGAGGCCGCCTCAGCCGACGAGGAGCGGCCCGCTGGGACAACAACCAGGCGCCCTCGACAAACGCGAATTGGCAACCAAGAGGTCTGAACCGCGTGGCGCGGCTGCGGGCGAACGCTAGTGCCCCTCATCACAGTCCCGCCGCAGGGTCCCAGGCCTTTACCCCAGGCAAGACGGGATTGATGTCAGCCGACACGGAGTGTTGTCGTCAGGATGCGCTCGAAGTCACAGGCCGGCCAACAAGGGCGAAGGCGTGATTAGCAATCTTCGCTGCGGCGAGAGGTGGCCTCTATCTATGGCAGCGGATCGAGGGTGTGAAGTGAAGCTGCAAAGTATGGCGGGCAAGTCCGTGAGCTCAGAAAGTTTGGCTCCATTGGAGTTTGGGCGCGTTTCCTTTCGGTGCGCTTTTTCCAGGCTTCCGCGAATCCTGGCCTGTTCTGCTCGTGAGGACAGTCCCCTACGTGCCGTCGCGCGAACTCGGTGGGCATGCGTTACACGTCTTCCCAGACGGCTCGCGGACGGCTCGCGGACGGCGGAAGTGTTGCGATTCCCAGGCCGACACTAAAGCCCGAGCGCCTGCATCCAGCAAAACCTCGGCTTCAGAAGAGTCCCGCATACCAGAGGAACTAGTGCTGGGGCGGGGCACCCACGCACGCCCACCGCCCCCACCTGCCCCCGAACCTCCCCCGACACGCCAATACCGCGGCACCCGACACCGCCCCGTTGTTTATAAAACGGTCTCCCGACCCAAACCCTGTCGTCGGTTGCGCTTTCAGTCATGAAATCCCCCCCGTCCCGCCTTTCTTCTGCAGCTGAGCTTGCGCCATGGCATGGTGCGCCGCAGGCTGGGGTCGCGTCGTACAGGGGCCTCCTCAAACCGCTTCTCAACTGCCGCAGCGGCATGTATGCCCCTACCCTTCTGCGTCCAAATCGTGATCAACGCCGCCGGTGGTTTGTCAGACCCGGCTGGGGACCAGTCAGGACCGGCAGGGCACTGATCCTCCAATTCCTTGCAAGCCGATGGCTCTCCCGTGCTGCCGGGCTTCTCGCCTCCGCAAGAGAGAACTCTTGCCCCTAATGTCCCTCAAGTACTTTCCGTAGTCACAGCCACAGTCACTCAAAGCAACAGCCATGGTCAGAGAAGCCCTACGTCAGAGCTTGTCCTAACACTACAGGGTCAGCTACGTGCCCCAACACCTTAGTCACAAGACGCACGCTCGCCACACGTCATGCCGGTCCTGCAATGTTGCCCGCCCTCCCCCGCAATGCTTGTGCAAGCCGGCCCCCCTCCCCCCTACAACATGTCCCTACAGCCTACGGTCGCGTAGCCCTATCCAACGCTACGTCCCCCCAGCGCGGCTTCTTGCCACGCCATCCACATTGTCACCCTCAACGCCCCCACTCTTTCCCCCTCCACCCCCTCCTCCCCAGCCGCTCCGTGCCGCCTAGTCCGCCAGGGAGAGCAGGAACGCCACGCCCCTCCGGATCCAGTGGTCCTGCGGAAGATTAAGGAAGCAGGGCAGGGATGTTAGCGCTGAACTCCAGCCTGACGCTAACTTCAACCCCCCTCTTCCACGCTCCTCCTCCCCAACCCGCGCCACCCCTCCCTCCCTCCCCACCTGTGGCTGGTCCGAGGGAATCATGAGTTCCATTACGAAGTTGGTCGAGTGCCCGGTGGTGGCCAGCACGCCGCGGCGCTCGGGCGTGCGGTAGAGCGGGCACTCGTAGTGCGGGAAGGACTGCTGCTGCGCGGCGTCGCAGGGCGACAGCTTCATGAGCGGAGCGGGGCTGAACAGCACCTGGGGGGGAGGGAGGGAGAATGGAGGGGCGGGACAGCGGGAAAGGGAGGGTGAAAAGGGCGCGAAGAGGGCGTGAGGAGGGAAAGAGGGATGAGGGGCTGGGCAGTGCAGGAGGCTACAAGGAGGCAACAAGTGCGGGGGCCCGATGGGGCCCTCCTCCGCGGGCGGTCCAGTCCGCACGCACCTTGGGCAGTGACTCCTGCAGCTTCTGCGCCTCCGCGTCCCAGCGGGCGCCCTCCACGTACATGCCGCTGATGAGCGCGCCGTCGTCGGGGGGCATCTGGGGGGAGGAGAGCGGGTGGGTGGGTGGGTGGGTGGGTGGGAGGGAGCGAGGGGTGAGGGTAGAGGCGTGTGAGGGGAGAGGTGTGCGTGGGGAGGCCTAGGACGAGGGACGTAGGGAGTCACTGCTCAGTGCGGTACCCCGCCTGAAGGGTGCAGTCAGGTGAAGACCAGAGATAGGTCACCTCCCCTACTCCCCACCCGGGAGCCCTCAGCTCGCCCGCCCAGCTCGACGCCGGCTTTCCATCCCCACCGCCACACGCCACCGCCGCCAACGCCCCAGTGCCTAGCCCCCTCTGCACGGCTCCCTCACCCCCCTCGTACCTGGTAGTCGTCCGCGTGGCCCGGCATGCAAGTGTAGTTGAATGTGATGGTGTCGATGGGGATGCGGTGGCGGCGCGCGAAGTTCTGCTTGACGCCGGTCAGGAAGGCGTGCGTGAAGTAGAATCCCGAGATCCAGAACACGGCGGGCGGGCCGCGGTCCACCCACTCGTTCATCATGCGGCAGCGCTCGATCAGATCCGCCACGTACGACGCGAGCGGCTTGAGCGACGGGTACGACTGCGCCATCCACAGCGCCGGCACGCGGCCGTCGTACATTGCCGTACCGAGCGCCTCGAGATCGCCGGACATGAGCACGAGGCCGCGCAGCGCTTTTTGCAGCGCGGCGAGGCTGTCGTGCACGACTTCGAGCAGGCGGTTGAAGCGGACTAGCTCCTGGCATAGCACGGTGTTCATGCTCTCGAAGTAGTCCACCGGGTACTTGAAGCGCACGGCCTCGATGTCGAATGGCTGCGGCACGCGCGCCGTGATGTCCGCCGCCACCTCCGCCAGCACCGCGTCGCGAGCTGCTGTGCCGCCGCCCCTGCCGCCGCCACCACCGCTGCCGCCGCTGGACGCCGCGAGCAGGGAGGAGAGCAGCAGGTCCGTCTCCTGCTGATCTTTGGTGATGTCGGCATTGGCATGCAGGCCAAACACCTCGGGCTCGGCCAGGATGGGCAGGCCTCGAATGTAATGCACGTACGCATCCAGCGGTCCCTCGGGCGGCGCGAAGTAGCGACCAGAAGGCGAGAAGGCGTAGCCGTCGGTCAGCGCGCCGGGCGAGTAGAAGATCTCCAGGATCGACATGAGCGTGCGCCGGTCGTGCGCGTCCGTGACGCGGCCGCCGTAGTTGCACTCGCCCGTGAGATAGCGCAGCGCGGGCAGCGGGACGGGCGCGTTGGACGGGATGTCGCCGGGCAGCATCGCCGGCGGCATCTCGTTGAGGAACATGATGAGCTGTCTCGCCGAGATGACGAAGTCGGGCGCGGAGAACTGGTACGGCACGTTCCAGCCCAGCGGCCCGAACTTGAGCCGCTCCTGCACGAAGGCGTGGAAGAAGCACAGCCCGAACAGCAGCTTCTTGAAGGCGCCCGGCCGCGAGCATCCCTCGAAGAAGGCGGGGTCGTTGACCGGGTCGCTCAGGTAGGAGCCCAGCAGGTTGGCGCGCAGGCCCTGGTGTGTTGAGGGAGGAAACAGCAGGGGAGGGAGGGGAAGGGGAGGGGGATGAGGAGGGGAAGGGCAGGCAGGTGATATCACTAGTGGGGGCACGAGGGAAGCGGCAGAGTGTGGGCAAGAGGGGGGACCTGGGAGGCATCAAGTCACCGGACCCAGCGGAGGGACGGCAGGGACCCTCGGTCGGGCCCTCGTACCTTGGGCGGGTCGCTGGTCATCTTGATGCCGTTCTGCAGCACGCTGACCGGGAAGGCGGGGGAGGGGTAGGAGGTGAGCCACAGCCGGAACGCGGGCGCCGTGTTGTCGAGCGTGAGCCCCTCGCACAGCCGCTCCAGCGTTGGCATCCAGGAGACGGCCAGGTGGCAGTTCTGCAGCACAACCCAACCGCCGCTGGCCTGGGCCGCCTCGATGAGCTTGGCGGCCTTGGGGCCCTGGCCCTGGCCCAGGCTGATGCTGTCGACCGTTACGCGCATTGCGTCCGCGTATTTGAGCAGGCCCGACATTGGATCGGAGCCGGGCGAGAGGACGAAGATGAGGGGCGTGAGGCAGGTCGAGTCCTGGTAGCAACGGTCCAGGTCGAAGGGCGGCGGCTCGATAAACTTCTGGCCCATGACCTCGAGCACGTAGGCCTGGATGCCGCCCACGAGCTTGTCGGGGCGGATGAGGCTGAGGAGGAGGGGGGAGAGGGGAGCGGGAGGGGGAGGGAGGGGTGAGGGACGGGGTGAGGGAGGAGGGGTGAGGGGATGAGGGGGCGAGGGAAGGTTGAAGGGGGCTCAGGGGCGGGGGTTTTGCAAGGGACAGCGCCAAGATAAGCCGAGATGCGGGTGAGGGTGGAGGGACTTGGAGAGGGGCTCACCGGATGATGAGCAGCTTTTGGAAGGCGTCCAGCTTGGAGTGCCAGGGCTCCGGGAAGCGGAACTTGGTGGGATCCGCGCTGTCGTACATCATGCGCCACGGCCCCGGATCCTCCCGGAAGCTGTCTGGAAGCTGCCGGAACATCTCAAAGTGCTCTGACAGCCGTACCATCTCAGCCCAGCAGCGATCCGCCAGCCAGTCGCTGGGGTTGGGCGGCGGCTCGGCGGTGGAGATCCCGCCCGTGAGTAGGAAGCGGAAGAGCGACAGGTCGACTTGGCCCTTGATGTGGGCGCGAATGGCGACCGTGAGTGCAAAGGAGAAGAGCAGCTTGTCCTTCTCGAACAGCGAGCGGCAGATGTTGATGTAGAGCGAGTGGGTGAAGTGCGAGATGAGCGCATCGATGCGGCGCGTGAGGTCCTTGGACTTCTCTGCCCTTGTGATCGTGTCCTCGAACAGGTTCACAAACCAGGACAGGGAGTACTGTGGTGGGGAAGGAGGAAGAGGAAGAGGGGGGCGGGGGAAGGAGGCGAGAGGGGGCATGGGATTAAGAGCGGGTGGGCGCAGGGCGTCCACAGCAGGGCGGCGGGGAGATGAGGGCGGGGACCCTTGACCCCACCCCCAACCCCGGCCACCGTCCGGATGAATCCCTGCTTCCTACCCCTCGCGAAGCGCACACACCAGCACACGCGACGACGATCAGACAAGCACACACGTGCCAAGACCACCGCGCACCTGGTACATGGGCTCGATGGCCGCCAGCTCGCTGATGCAGAAGAAGAGCACCGACACGTGCCTCGCCACGGGCTTGTAGCCCAGGCGCGTCTCGTCGATGGTGCGCTCCGTCTTGTCCGCGATCTGCTGCTTCTGCGCGATCTCGTTACTCAGCTGCTTGGACGAGCTGATCACGTTGATGGCGGTCTCGTCCTGCATGACAAACAGGCGGCGGTTGGACATAAGGCAAGCAGTCTATGAATGAGCCAACGGGGACGAAGTCCAATCAGCCGGCAGTGGCATGTTCCCATTCGTTCCCACCGCCCCAGGTAGGGCCCTTACATACGCGGCTGGCTCGCCCCCTGCCTCACCTCCAGGATGTTGCCCTCGGACGTGCTGAGCACCTCGATGATGCGGTCCTCGATCTCCTTGAGCTGCCGCGCGTTCTCCGCGCCCGCCAGCACCAGCTTGGTCTTCTGCTCCTCCAGCTCGGGCCGCTCCAGGCGCACCACAATGCCCAGCAGCTGGTCCTCCAGGCCCTGGGGGGTGATGAGGGGTGGGGGTGGGAGTGGGAGTGGGTGTGGGGAGGGAAGTGTGATGGGAGGAGAGAGGCTTCGGCGGAGGGGAGGGCTGTTAATGGAAGCGCCGGCGTGCTGGTGGTGAAACAAGCCCGGCAGGCCCGGCGAGCAAGCACTGCAAACCTCAGCCCCGCCTGGGCTGGAGCCCGGAGCCCCGACCCGGCACCCACCTCTGGCGTGATCATGAAGTTGAGCAGCGTCACCTTGACCGACACCTCGGGCAGGTAGTGCGGGTTGCGCAGCTTGGTGGTCATGTAGAACCTGGGGGGGCGGCGGTGGGAAGGAGAGTTGGTGGGGTGGGGTGCAGAGGTGGTGAGCGCGTAGCGGGTTTGAGCCGCAATCGGCATGAGCGCCAGCCCTTTCCCTCCAGCCGGCGATCACGGGCCCCCTCCCACGTCCCAAACCCTGCTCGCCCACTGCACACCACACTGCGCCCTTGCAGCAAACCACATGTAAGCCTCATCTCAGAAAAAAAACAGGCCTCCGCACCTGAACGACTCGCTGTACTCTATGGTGGCGTCCCCCAGGCGGATGCACAGCCCGCCGCCCTGCTTGTACACGGACTTGAGCAGCAGCGGCTCCAGGGTGGGGTCCAGCTCCTCGCCGCAGTTCTCCAGCAGCACCGGCAGCCCGAACTGGATGGCGTTCTCCAGGCGCCGGATGTAGTCGCCGTCAGAGAGCTTCATCACCTGTTGGGTTGGCGGGTGGGGTGGGGTGGGGGATCACGATTAGGTTTCCCACTGAAAGAAAGAGGAAGCCCCAGGCGCCAGAGGAAGCCCTCTTCCCCACGGCCCGATCACCATCCATGTTCTTCCGCCTCAAGGCGCCTCCACACGCCGACCTCCAATCAACCGAATGCCCAAATGAATCTAGGGTCGGCCCAGAACGATCATCACATCCGTCCAACCCTTCACCTCGAGCTTGTGCTTCTTCTCCATGTTCTTGATCCACTTGTTGGCCTGGCCCTGCGGGTCGATCAGCAGCGGCCAGCGCCGCGCCTTGGACACGATGATGCCGTTGTCGATGGAGAAGGAGTCGTTGGGAAGGCCGTCGATGGTCCAGTCGCGGATCTTGACGGGCTCGCCCAGCACCGTCACCAGCCTGCGGGAGCACACAAGGGGGTGCGAGGTGAGTGACTTGTGCTCACACAACGTGACGGGTTCGGGACAAGGAAGTTTTGAGGGTGGAGGTCGGGAGGCTAGGGTGCGAAATAGGCAGAGGCCGGGAGAAGCGCATGGGAGGGGCGCGCTTACTTGAAGACCTCTGAGCAGGGGATGTGTCGCTCGCGGCACAGCGCCACCCAGCTGCTGGTGGCTCGCTCCCGGTAGGCGGCCGTGAAGGCGCCCAGGTAGGCGATGAAGCCCGAGGCCAGCAGCACGTCGCCCGTGAGGTTGATGTAGTCGTGGCCCAGCTTGGCCGCCACCTGAGGGGGGGGGGATGGGTGGAAGGGGGGTTGGCGGGGTGGTGGGAAAGGGAGAGGCGGGGACCCCAAACACCCGGTTTTCTGCATAGGCGGTCGTATAGCATGCCAGGCGGTTGCGCGGAGCCAGCGCTCGTGGGGCCGTGACACCAGGGGCCAGGACCCGAAGCACCGAGCCAGGCACACACCTCCGTCCAGCGCGTCTTCTCGCCGCCCAGCCCGCCGATGAGCTTGGTGGCGCGGTCCAGCTTCTTCTCGCACAGGTCCACCTCCGCCTCCAGCTGCGCCTTGCGCGCCTGCATCTCCGCCAGCTTGGCGTTCAGCCCCGCAAGCTTGGCCTCCAGGTCCGCCAGCTCCGCCTTCTTGGCGTTGAGCCCGACCATGAGCTCGCTGAACTCGGCCTCCGCCTCGGCTAACTTGGCCTTCTTGGGCGCTACCACCTGGGGGATAGGGAGTAGGGGGTGAGGTGAAGGGTTGTGGAGGGTGGTGAGCGGGGAAGGGGAGGGTGTGGAGGAGGGATGAGGGGAGCGGGGGGATACGGGGAAGGGTGGAGCACATGGGTGTGGAGGACTACACGCGCATCTGTCGTACCTTGGCGACCCTGTCGTACGCCTCCATGGCGCGCACCCAGCAGCACAGGCCGTACGCGGCGGCCGAGGCCTTCTTGACCTGGGCGGGCTCGAACTCGTCCATGTCCAGGTACGGCCGAACGGCAGCGATGATGGGCGGCGCGATGTTGTCCTTGTCGTACGTACGGAGCGTGTCGAGGAACTTGGTGTCGGCCAGCAGGCCCTGCACCACACAAAACCACACCGTTAGTCAGCGGACAACCGCAGTTAAACAAATCCCCTCCTTGCCACCCCGAGCTTTCTTGCCACCCCAAACGAGGTGGTGCTGCAAGTGTCGCATCCCGCATGTGGCCGGCCGTACCTGCGACGGCCCCCAGTAGTCGTTGATCTTGCGCGAGGGGTTGGCGGGGTCGTTGATCTTGTTGGGCTTGATGCTGAGCATCTGGCACACGGCCTCCATGACCACCTTGACGGCCTTGGGCGGGTTCTTCATGGCCTTGACCTCGGTGATGTCGGCCTTGGTCAGCGTGTCCAGGGCCTGGGGGCGGGGTGTGGGCATTGGGGGGGGGGCGGAGGAGGGGGGGGAAGACGGGAGGTAAGGCACATGCCGGCCGCAGTCCCACGCCCCACGCAGAGCGTCTTGGGAGTAGGGGGGGAGCGGCCAGGAGCGAAGGTAGTCACACCGGTGGCGGGGCAGGCTCCTTAGCCAGACCGCCGCCGGGGGGTGCTGCGGCTTCCAGGCGTGCACCCCCACCCCTCCAGCCCCTCCTCCTCCCCGCCCCGACCCACCTTGAGCGCCGCCTCCAGCAGCGGCAGCGCCACCGCCAGGTCCGCCTCGCACTCGTCCTTGATGGCCTTGGCGGCCGCCGCCTTCTCGTTGGCAACCGCCTCCTCGCCCACCACCACCACCTTCTTGGCCTCCGCCTCCTGCGTCTGCCGGTCCACGATCTGCGAGGGGCCGGGGCACGAGAGGGGGCGCGAGCGGAAACACGGGGTGAGACCGACACACCCGGCATGCACCGGTCGCCCAATCGCTACAGTCCGTCGGCATACTGGTACTCGCACCCGTACAGGTGGGCTGCGGAGCATGCATTCGGCCTCCATCTCCACCTCTGGAACCCCGCGCCAAAGGCAGAGCCCTCGGCGCGCAGCACGCGAGGCGGCTGCTGCACACGCACGCACCTTGAGCGTCTCCTCCACCTCCTTGCCGGTCTCCACCAGCTTGGGCTGCAGCGCGATGAGCTCCTCCTTCATGGCGCCCACGTCCGTCTCCGCCGACAGCAGCTTCTCCAGGCCCACCTCGTAGCGCCGCTTCAGGCCGTGGACCTGGGGGGGCGGGGGTGGGTGGGGGGTGGGGTGGGTGGGTGTTTGTTGCTGAGCGGGATCGCGCCGACGCCAGGGAACCCTTGCATGGGTGCGTGGGTGGGTGGGAGGCGGCGGGGTACAGCGTGTCAGGCCGGCGGATAAACAGGCCTTAGCCACCTGCCCCTGCTAACGATGCCCCCTGCTAAGGATACGGTGCGGCGCGGGATTAAAGTAAACCGGCTCGCCTGCTTGCGCTTGTTGGAGAGCAGCTCCTTGTAGGTCTGGATGAGCTCCAGGTAGGAGGTGGGCGTGGTGTAGTAGTGCCGCCCTAACTCGGCCTTGAAGTCGCCCGCCAGCTGCCGCACGGTCATGTGGAACTCGCGGCACATGTCCTCCACGGCCGCGCGCGTCTCGTCAGAGTCCATCTCCACGTCGTGCAGGAACCTTTTGGGGGGAGAGTGGGGAGGCGGGGGTTTGGAAGCGGGGAAGAAGCCGGAGGAATGGTTTGGAGGAGGCACGAGGGGCAGTGGACCACGGCCCTTGCAGCTGTTTGCGTGCGCTCCTGCTGTTACGAGTTACAAGGACAGATGCCGGTACAGCCCTGTATGACAGCGCTGAAACAAACATGGTGAGGGCAGCTTCGGAGCCTTACTTGCTGGCGACGCTCTTGAGCGCGTCCGCGGGCCAGACGCTGAACCAGTCGATAGTGGTGCAGTTGACGAGGGAGGGGAACTTGCGCAGCCGCTCGCGGAAGGCGCCGCCCACGGGGCTCATGGCGAGGACCATGTGCAGGTTGGCGCGGCAGGCGTCGACGAAGAAGGCAAAGAGCGAGGCGGGGGTGAGGTGCTTGCCGGCACGCTTGGCGCGGGGTGTCACCTGCTCCATGATGCCCACCAGCTCGTCCTGGGAGGGGGGTGGGAAGGGGGTGGGGGCAGGGGCAAGGGAGGGGAGGAGGAGGGGAGGTGTTGAGAGGGGGGCAGGTGGGGTCAGGGAGGGCAAGCCGTGCTGTGCCGAGTGTTAGCCGTGCGTGCATCTTTGTGCATGGGCATGGGCATCTCTTAACGCACCTTGGCGAAGAGATTGGGCACCTCGCCGGTGTTGAGGATGTTGTTGAGGTCCTCCAGGAACGACTCCTCCTGTGGGGTCAGAGGCAGGGGAAGGGACAGGGGCGCAGTCGTGACGACACAGGCACGCTCGCCACGGCTCAGCTGAGGCGCAACAATCCCGGTGAACTTCTTCCGCCTCCCAAGTTCAGCCCCGCCCCCGCCCCGCCAGCCCACGTGTTCCCTTCCCTATCACTCGAGTCTCGACCCCTTTTCTCACCCTCCCCGGCCTCCTTTTCCCATGCCCACCTTGAGCTGCGTGTCGGAGAACAGGAACACGGTTGGCTGCGCCGCGCCGCCCGCCTGCCTCAGCACGCGCTTGAGATCGTCACGCCACTCCGTACGGGTGTACGACTTGGAGATCTCGATCGTGAAGAGCTTGAAGTCGGCCATGAAGGTCGCGATGCGCGTCAGCGACTGGCGGCCGGATCCGCCCACGCCCACCAGCAGCGCGTTGCCGTACGGCTGCTTGATGATGCGCGAGATCCGGCAGATGTGCTCGGCCGCGAATAGGAAGAGGACCAGATCCATTCGGCTCTTGGACTGGGCGTTGTAGTCTGCAAGGTAGTCCTGGGGGTGGCGAGGCGTGGCAAAGGGGGAGGGAAGTGAGACTGGAGGCGGGCCGTAGGGGCTCGGAGGACATAGAGACGCGCGGATGAGCTAGGAGACGAGCAATGCTCGTTTTGCTCAAGCCTTGCGAGAAGGTGATAGCACCTGTAGACTGCAAACACGAGGTCCTGGACCCCTGGACCCCTGCCCCTGGACCCCTGCCCCACCTGCACCACGCCCAGTAGCTTGGGCAGGTCCGTGACCTCGTCGTACTTGGCGGTAGTCGGGTCGGCGCCCGGCACCTGGCGGCGGAATGACGGGGAAAGAGCCCATAACCCATGGAGCGCCAAGGCCTGGAAGCCGCAGTGGAGCAGGCCCACGTTCCCACGAATCCCTTTCTGCCTCCAGAGTCACTCCCGACGCAACTTTCCCCGACCCACATCGCCACACGCCCCCACAGTCTGCCCCGACCCACATCGCCTCCCCGCCTGGAAGTCGAGCAGGTCCCCCCGACCCACATCGATCGCCGCACGCCCCGCCCCCCAAACGCTTACCAAAGGCCCACATCACCCGCCCCCAAACAGGATTCCGGGAGGGCCCCACCTGGAAGTCGCAGTAGAGCAGGTTCCGCAGCACCGCCACGTCGCCCTTGGCCAGGCTGCTGCCCGCGGGGGGCTCGAAGACGTTGTCGAACTTGAGCCCCAGGTGCGTGTTGACCTGGTCCTTGAGCAGCGTGCAGAACCTGTTGTGTGTGTGTGTGTGGGGGGGGGGGGGGGTGTTGGGGGCAGGGGGCAGGGGGCGGGGGTTTGGGCGAGGGGGGATGGAGGGGGGCGGGGTGGGGGACGGATGGGGTGGTGGGTGAGGGGGCGGGGGGATGGAGGGTTTGGTGGGGTCTGGGGTGGAGGGGGCGGGGGGATGGATGGGTTGGTGGGGAGGTGCACCAGGGGGTCCAGGGCCCCGAGCTGGGTTTGGCGGCATGGGCTGACTGGCGTGCATGGGAGACGAGGCCCAGCTCGTGCACTGAAGACCGGTTAACTTCAGCCCGACAGCCAACACCCCACCCCCTTTTCCCCGCTGCCCCCCGGCTGCCTGCCCCACCACTTGCGGTACTCGTCCGCCCCTGCCCGGGCCAACGCCCACCCCCACCCCCACCCCACCCCCTTCTCCCCGGCTGCCTGCCCCACCAGTCGCAGTCCTCGTCCGAGGCTGTCAGAAACCCGACACCCCACCCCCTTCTCCCCCGCTGACTGCCCCACCAGTTGCGGTCCTCGTCCGACACCAGGCGGTCGTGGAAGACGCGCAGCGCCTCGTGCGCCCACAGCCTCGTGAGGGAGCGCGGGTCCTGCACCGGCACGCCGATGGACTGCGGAGAGAGAGGGGCGAGCGGGGAGGGGGAGGGAGGAGGGGATAGGGAGCGGGCGGGCCGAGAGTGAGTGCACACACTGACATTGCGAGCCGGGGAGAGGGGAGTGAGAGCGCCACGGCACGGCCCACACCTCCCACACATGCGCTGCGGCTAGCGCTCACCTGCACGCCCTGGAAGACCTTAGACAGGTCGCGCATGTTGTAGGTGTAGTGCGACTTGTCGGGCGTGGGCAGCAGCTGCGCGCGGATGGTGTTGTAGATCTCCAGCGTCGCCTTCACCAGCGCCGGGCCCTTGCCGCGAACCTCCTGCGAGGACGGAACCACACGCACACGCACATGCACGCCCGGGGTACGGTCACGCTATTTCACTCCGTCCCTTGCTGGCCATGTGCACATGTGCAAGGATACAGGCCAGCAGCTCAGCATGCCAACCTGGTGCCCCCACTCTCTCCTCCAAGCTTCCACCAATCCACCAAAACCACAAATCCACCAAATCCAGGATCCACTCACGTCCGGCAGGCGCGCGCGCCTGAACCACCAGTCGCAGATGGCTCCGTAGATGCGCGTGTAGACCGCGTCGTCGAACTCTGTGATGGCCACCAGGTTGAAGTGGCGCAGGAAGCGGGGCGACACGGGGTTGCGGCCGCCGCCCGGCGGGCCCATGGCGCAGACCAGCTGCATGTCCACCAGGTGCCTCCACGTGTTGTCGGCGCGGTCGTACCTTGGGGGGGTGGAGGGGGGAGGGGGACGGGGAAGGGGGAGGGGCAGTGGAGGATGAGGAAGGGGTGGAGGGGGGGGGCCCGTGGTAAGGGATGGAGGAAGAGTGGAGGCAGGCGGTGGAGTCGGAGGAGGGGAGGGGAAGGAGGCAGGGCCGCTGGAAGCCACCCCAACCCGGTTCTCACCAGCCGCTGTGGTCCAGGAACTGGCGGAGCAGCTCCACGGGCGGCTGGGCGCCGTACACCTGCGTACGACATAAGTGCAGTGCACAGCTGAGGAAAAATCGCGAAACCACCTCCATGAACATGAACATCGCACGCACACATGCCGCTAAGGCGCCACCGCCAGCAGGCCACGTGGCTTCGTGCCCCCACCCTCCCAGCCCCACCTCTAGCGCGGGCATGTTGACGTCGTCCACGAACACCACGCACTTCATGCCCACGGGGGGCCCGAACACGCCCTTGCGCCGCTTGTCCAGGCGGTTGTCGATGATGTCCTGCGTAAGGGGAGAGAGGGGTTGGGGGGGTTGGGGGTTGGGGGAGGGAGCACGCGAATAGGAGGTTTCCATGTCTAGCGCCCCAATTAGGTGATGGTACGCAGGGCCAGCGAACAGGAGCATGGCACCCGTCTAGCCCGAGCACCACCGCCTATCCAAGCTGCGTGCTTCGCTGCTGCCCGCCGGGCGTATGCGTGTGCGCAGGGCAAGGGGCGATGGGGGGTTAGGGGGGACCGCTTGAAGCTGATAAGCGGGAGAGCGTGTAGTGGAAAGGTGGGGGGGAAGGCGCACCTGGATCATGTTGGCTGAGGTCTGCGCGGAGAAGGCGGTCTGCTGGTTGGTGTACTTGGCCTTGTCTAGCCCCTCGATGGCGGCCTTGACATACACGGTCTTGCCGGTGCCCGTGGGGCCCGCGAACAGCACGTGGCGCCCGTGCGTGGCCAGCAGCTGGAACAGCCACGTGTAGCGGACCTGGGGGAGTGGGAGGTGGGGCGGGTGGGGTGGGGGGGTGGGGCGAAGGAACCGGGGCGGAGGCGGTCAGGACGTGGCCGCAGCGTTGGGAGCTGAGCATTGTGTCGCGTTGCCAGCGGGGTCGGCAAAGCACCAGGCATGCATGGGTGGAGGCGTGGCTTGCGAGGCTGATTGAAGGAAGGAAGGAAGGGGAGCATGCGGCATGAGGAAGCCCGTACCGTGTCGACTGTGGGGACGATGATCTCGTTGAAGGCGGCGCTCTCGGGGATGGGGGCGTCCAGCGCAGGCGAGCCCGCCGCCGGCTCCATCCAGTGCCGCCAGGCGCCGCGGGCCTTGTCCCAGACGTAGTCGTACACCTGAGGAGCCGTACAGACATGCAGCATGTTGCGTCATTGCAGTGGGAACCTAAGCGTGGCCGCTCAAGCAGCCCAGGTTAGAGGCCATCCGTGCCGATAAAGCACTGGCCGGTAGCAGTAACACAGCTCGCGCCGAGCTCCCCGGCCCCCGCACCTGGCCGTCCTTGGGGAAGGGCACGGGGAACTTGAAGTTGGGATCAGGGATCTCGAGGCCGGGGCCGAGATCGTAATCCGTACGGCTCATCTTGCGGTCCACCGCGCCCTCGAGCAGCTTGCGCAGGAATTCCGAGAACTTGGCGCGGCCCTCCCCGTCCGTGGTGGCGCCCACGGACCACACGAGCGAGAACACAAACATGCCGTCCAGCTGCTTGAGCACCTCCTTGGTGCCCAGCATGGACACGGCCTTGGCGTCCTTGAGCTCGGGGTCCATGAGCGCCGCCAGCGTGGCCATGAGGTTGTTGGGCAGGCTGATGTCGGCGGTGCCCACCAGCTCCTTGCAGTTCTTGCGCACGAAGGCCTGTTGGGAAGAGGCGGAGGGCAACGGGGAGAGGGCTAGTTCAGCTAGGGAGAAGCGCTTGGTATGACGGAGGCACCGCGTGGGGACATGGGGGGAGAGGCGAAGCTGGCTGGAGGCAGGAGGTAGGAGGGGGTTCACGCACCACGCATGCATCCACGAGCCAGTCGAAGAGGACCAGTAGGTGCGCCCGGGCGTCGTCGTTGAGCGTGGGCGGCAGCGTGTTCATCCAGCTGTCGCGCAGGGGCCTGGGGGCGGATGGTGGGTGGACAAGGGCGTGGGGTAGAGGAGAGGGGGATGGGTAAGGTAGTGAGGAAGCGATGCCCGCGAGATGGTAGGGGGGACGGCCACGGGGCGGCAAGGGGAGTCGCAGGAGCGGGGGCCGGGCCCACCTCCAGCCCAGTTGCTCGGGCTCCACGTATACCATGCCGCAGCGGGACACGGTGGCGGGGGAGGCCACGGCCAGGTCCTGCACCTCGAAGATCATGTTCTGCAGGCAGGCAGGGGCAGAGGTAGGCAGGGATGAGGCAGGAGCGAGATGAACTGTGCACAAGCGAATCAGTACCACGCCAGCCCCCACTGCTGCGACGATGTTACCACCCGAACACCACCCACCATGGTCTGGCTCATCTGGATGATCTCTCCGCTGTTGAGGCACAGCTTCTTGTTGTCGTCCAGCACGGTGTTCATGTTCTCGATCCACACCGCGTCCACGGGGCCGTCGAACAGCACCCACTTGCGGTCCGTGCTGCGGGTCACAACACAGGTCCCCACACACAAGCGTCAGATCCTGCCACAGACACTCCTCTCTCGAAACCTTGCCGCTCGTTACTACGGGGGTTGCGGGCTCAGGCATAGCGCTTGACACGATCCTTGAGATCCTAGCCGCCCCCGGGCCACACTCCCGCCAAGCCACACCCCACCTGGTGTCCACCGCTGCCTCGCGGAAGAGCTTGGCCAGCACGCCGTCCTTCCACTCGTGCGACACGGGGTCGAACTGGCCGTAGAGCTGGCCCATGGTGATGGACTTGGGGTTCATGATGCGGTGCTGCACCTTGTGCTCCTCCATCAGGCCAGCCACCTGGGGGGCGGGCGGGGGGGTGAGGTGGGGTGCGGTGCAGTGCGATTTAGGGGAGTGGTCAAGGCAGGGCGGCGGGCTCTGCTAGGGGGTGGTGAGATGCGGCAGGGTGATAAGTCAGGGCAGGGCCGCGGGCTGCGCAGGCGGCAACCCGCAGGGTGGCTACACAGGTCAGCAGGTGTTGCCTGACAGGGCTCAAGGGATGAAGGGGTGGTGTTGAGGAGAGAATAGGCATACTAAAGGCGCGCACGACTCACCTCGAGGTCTGCCAGGGCGCCCGAGAGCGTCTTGTAGATGCAGGACTTGGCGCCGTACGAGTAGCCCACCAGCATTAGGCCGTGCCGTACCAGGATCATCTCGTACAGCTGGTGCGCCTTGTCCATGAAGGTGGGCGTGGGCTGCGGCGCGGGTGCCAATCAGGAGCAGGTTAAGGGTAGCCGCTGCTTTTTCCTCCCCCTTAAAAAGCCGTGTCGCCTCCTGCCCTGGGCCCTTGTCCAGGGACGAGTCAGGCTACACGCTGTGGAGCAGATGCGGCTGTGGAGCAGATTCTATAGCAGATTCTGGACCTGTAAGAGCTAAACCTGCTTCGCGTGCTGCTTTCAAGGGCCCGGCCGCACCTGCAGGTTCATCTTCTGGCAGTTGGACAGGAGGCGCTCGTCCAGGGCCGAGTAGTCGGTTGGCGGCAGGTCCACGCCGGGGAACAGGTCCGACAGGATGCCCGCGAACAGCGGCAGGTCGGGCGCCAGGAACTTGGGCTCGTTCACGTCCCGGATGGAGCGAAGCATCAGCACGTCCTGGGGGGGGGGGGGGGCGGGAGTGGAGGAGAGCGGGGTGGCAAAGAGAAAGTCGGTAAGGGCTGGGTTGGGGGCATCAGCACGCTCGGGGGAACACGGCTTGGCCTAAAACGTAGGCTGTGCAGTGACCTTCCAGCCCTGGAGGAGGGGCGGGGGTAAGCGGGAGGCTGCCCACGTGCACGCACCTCGAGCGTGTCTGGCGAGCGCTGCTTGTTGGCCGCAGCGGCGCGCAGCACCGACATGACGGCGCGCATGCCGTAGTCGTAGTGCGACTGGCTGGACAGCTGCTCCGAGCACAGCCGGTACGTGGCCACCAGCTTGCGGGCCAGGTCGCGGGCCTGGGGCGGGCACGTATGGTACGGCAGCACGGGATGCCAAGGGTGGGGTGTACGGAGACAAGGGCATGCCGGGGAACACGCAGAGAGGATCATGAGAGGGATGCGCGCTGAGGGTTAGTTGCGGTGCGAGGGCCTTGCGGCTCACCTTGAGGTAGCCGCTCGAGTAGAGCATGATCTCCGAGATGAGGGCGTAGTCGGGCACCATCATGGCCACGGAGCGGAACAGCGCCTGGAGGGGATGAGGGGGGGTGGAGGGGTTGGGAGGGGGAAGTGTGTTCGTGTCAAGGGGGGAATGAGGGCGTAGTCGGGCACCATCATGGCCACGGAGCGGAAAAGAGCCTGGGAGGGTGTGTGTGTGTGTGGAGGGGGTGGAGGGATGCGGAGGGGGGGGATGGGGTTTAGCAGGAGAGCAGTTACACGCACAGGCCACAGCCCAGGATGCAGGGTAGAACGCGGGAGCGGGTGCGTGGGAGCAAGCGGTGTGTGGATGGAGATGGGGAGAGGGGCCCACCTTGAGGTTGTCGGGCAGCTCGGAGCGGCCCGCGTATCCGGGGTTCATGGTGATGAAGACGGAAAAGGTGGGGCGCAGCGAGAGCTTGGTGCCCTCGAACTCGAACGCCGTCAGGCCCTGGGCCTTAGCGCGCTGCATGGTCAGGATCTGGGGGGCGGGCAGGAGGAGGCAGGGCACGTGCATGGGCCGGGATCACGCCAATGTGCAAAGGCTGCCCGCCCGCTCCATGCGGTTTCGCCGACGCCATCACCTATCTTCCCATTATCCTTGTTGATCAGCTCTCCTCAACCCCTTCCACGCACCTGCTGCGCGATCACGGACAGCACCTCCAGGTCGATGCGGTTGAACTCGTCGAAGCACGCCCACGCGCCGCTGCTGGCCAGGCCCTTGAAGAACTTGCCCATGGCCTGAAGGGGGGGGGGGGTAAGGGGGGCGTGCACTGGGATCAAGGCAGAGGGCAAGTGCGAAGTGCAGAGTGCCAAGGTCTGAGGGAAAGGCTCACGTGCCTGCTTTGCACCGCACCGCACCGCACATAACTGCACGCACCTGGTAGTCCAGTCCGTCGGAGCAGTTGAAGACCACGCACTGCATCGCGATGGCCTTGGCCAGGTCCTTGGTGGTCTCGGTCTTGCCGGTACCGGCGGGCCTGGAGGGCAGCAAGCAGGAGTGTACGGTATGGTAGGGCGCGGCAGCACGGTCAGACGGTGCGGTGGGCCCGGCCCCTGGCCGAGGGCGCTTGAGACCAAACACATGCATGGCCGCAGCAACGCAGAACAGCAGGGGCGTTCGGGTCTTGGCACTCACCCCTCCGGCGCGCCTCCCAGGTTGAGGTGCAGCGCGCCCATGAGCGTGCGGTAGCACCTGCGGTCGCGGCAGACAAGGGGCACGGGAGACGTTCAGCCCTGCTTTGCACGAGCTTCCCCCTCCTATAGAATGGCCCCTTGCGCCAGCTCCCGTTAACATGCAAGCGCGGCGACGCACCTGTCGGTGAGGGGCGTGATGACCAGGCGGCTGCCGTTGCCCAGGTACTCGTAGCCGTAGGCGATCTGCGCGTTGATCATCTTGACCTGCACCTCGCCGGCCTCCCAGTTGTAGCGCAGCTGGCTGGTCCACGCGAACTCTGCGTCGCTGGCCACCCCCGCGCCGGCCAGCTCGGACACCGTGTCGCGCGCGTGCACGTCGATCACGATGAGCGCCGACAGCGTCTTGCGGTCCAGCTTGGACAGCTTGCCGCGGACCTTGTTGACCACCTGGGGCGGCGATGGGGGGATGGGGCGCAGGGGTAGGCGGTGGAGAGCGGCGGTCCACGGAAGGCATCATATGCTCGTGCTGCTGGTCAGCCCTCCCCACTACTTGAATTTCCTCCTCTGCGCCGATGCTGTTTCCAAGCGGCTCCCCCTCCCACTTGGTTTCTCCCCCAATGCCCCCCAAACCCAGCCCCCCCGCAGCCCCACCTTCATGAGCTCGTCCGTGCACTGCTGCGCGTAGTCGGGCAGCGAGGCCCGCAGGATGGACTCGGTGACCTCCTTGGTCCAGTACATGCAGCCCACAGCCAGCACCACCTGCCCCGGCCAGGAGGTCACCCAGTCGATGCGCTGCTGCCGGGCATAGTCGTCGAAGGAGCGGCGGATGGTGTCCTGCGGGTTGGGGTGGGGGAGCGGATGGGGTGGAGGGAAGCGAGGGTGATTGGAGGGAGGGCAAGCGAGAGATAAGAGGAAGCGGCGCGGAGGATGGTTGGAGAGTGTGCTTGAGCGGGGAGAGGGGCGCGGGAGAGAGAGGAGGGAAGGGGGCGAGGCGGTCCGCACGAGGCGGCGGCTCACCTTGAGCGTGGTCCGCATGGCGATCTCGCACTCGATCAGCCAGCGCTCCACGTTGGCGGAGGAGTCGCGCGGGTTGAAGGTGTCCTTGAACGGCACCTTCTCGCCCTCCTCGCTGTACATGGCCGTCACACGCCCGTCCTCCTGCGGGCGCGGGGCGGGCGGGGGTGGGAGTCCGAGTTGGGGTCGGTGGCGAGACGGGGATTGCGGAGGGTGCATGCCTGCTTCAGGCGCTGAGGTGAGGCGGTGAGGCTAGCAGCGCGTAGGAAGATGGGTAGCAGGGCAGGGATGAAGGCGAGCAGTGAGGGGACACACACACACACACATACCTGGAACTCGAGGGCGTTGATGCCCTCAAAGATCTTGCGCAGGAAGGGCTGCACGCGCGTGGGGTCCTTGGTCTCGGACAGGATCTGAGGCGGGGTGGATACGGAAACAAGAACGAGTCAGACAATTACAGCAGCACGTTGTAAGGTCCGCTGCCCTGCAGGGCAAGCTACGGTCCTTAAAGCGAGGGTGGCCACCCTTCCACGAACAGCAAGCACCGTGGCCCCGCAGCGCACATAGCCACGGAAGGGCGCGGGAAGTAGGGGGGGCCGAAGGCCGAGCCCACCTCGAGCAGCTCGTCGTTGGACAGGAAGTAGAAGCGCGGGAAGGCCAGGCGCTTCGTCTCCAGGTAGTCGTTCAGGCCCTTGGTCACCTGCTCCAGCAGCTTGTTGGCCTCGGACAGGGCCTGCGGGGGGGCGGGATGGGGCCAGTAGCGGAAGCAAGACTGAGTGAGTGAGAGGACAATAACAACCAAGAGCCGCCCCGTGCGGGTTCGGCAACTCCCTCTCTCCTTCCCTCGTTCTCTAGGCCGCCCGCACCTTGAGCAGCTCGTCGTCGGCGCAGGTGACCAGCACCTCGGCGTTCTTGGACAGCTTCTCCATGGTGCGCCGCCACGTGTGGTCCACGGCCTGTGTGTGTGTGTGTGGGGGGGGGGGGGGTCAGGAGGGTGGAGATAAGGAGCGGAGGGCAGACGCAACAGACGTGTTGAAGAGCGAAACCTGTGCTGAGGCCAGCCCGCCGCAAAGCCGCAACCGACACTCCCTTGACCTCGCAGCCACAGAACTCCAGACCCAGATCAAGATGCAGATCCCACCTTGAACTTGCGGCCCTCGTTGGGCATCTGCTGCATGATGTCCTCCGATCCAAAGATCGGCTCCAGGTAGAGCCAGCCCTGCTGGCACTGCAGCCACTGGTCCAGGGTCTCCTGCACCAGGCCCAGCTTGGCCTCCCACAGGCGCACGCGGTCCTCGAAGGGCCCGATGTACGGCGAGGCCCGCATGGACTGCGTCTTGACGATCTGGTCGTCCAGCAGCATCTGAGGGGATCGGATGGGGGTAGGGGAGGGGTAGGGGAGGGGAGGGGGTAAGGGCGGGGATCGGAGAAGGGGGGGCAGGGTGAGGGTGGGGGTGGGGAAAGTCCGACGTGGCGCAGGGTAGCAAACTACGCGGAGGAGGCGAAAGTGGCAAGGGGGCCTACCCCACTATTGCAGTGCAATGCTCGCATGCCTTCAGTGTGGCAAGCCAGCTAGAAGCGGGCCTGATACGCACCTGCACGTCGTCCAGTGCGCGCAGGATGGTGGTGCCGGTGGCCCTCCAGGGGTGGGTCTCGAAGATGACGCCCGCCCAGTCGGCCTGCATCTTGTCCAGAGCTCGCTCCAGGGAGTACTGGTAGGCGGACGCGTGGGAAGCAGGGAGGGAGGGAGGCCGTCAGGCACGGAGGGCTTCAAGCGGGGCTCCCATTCGGCACAGTAAAGGGAAGCAGTTCGGGAAGTAGTCACCGACCGTCAGGCACTGAGTATTTAAGAAGCACAAGCTTGGCACCCCGCAAAAAAGCCCACTCAAGAGGCACGCACAGCAGCCTACCGGCCCCTGTTCAGCAAAAGCAAGAAAAACACGAAAGAAAAGGGCCGCTCACCTCCTTGCTGGCGTACTCTGCGACCTCCTCGATGGACGCCAGGTGCTTGGGCAGCCCCAGCTGCAGCGCGCGGCTGAGCGAGAAGCCGGCGTCCGCGCGCACCGGGAAGCCCGCGGCGGTGGAGATGCGGTCCCAGTGGCGGTCGCGCAGGCCTGGGTTGCGGAGTGCCGTGATGAGCGGTAGGTGCACCTGCAGGGGCCGGGGCCAGGCGGGGGCAGGCCGGAGGCGGTTGGGGCCTCAACGCAGGGATCTAGATGCAGAGGTCACTCGTTTCTATTCCGTTAGCTTGGGCATTGTCAACCTCACAAAATACGAACACCCGAGCGCAAGCCCTTGTCACGTGACATCACCCTCGAGGCCGCAGCCCGGCAGCAACAGCATTACCCCTTCGGGCCCCCTCCCTCCGCACCTGGAAGTCCTCCAGCTTGGTCCGCACCGCCGCCACCACCTCGGCCGGCTCCTTGTCCAGCTGCCGCGCCAGCTTGGCGGTGGAGCGCCACCAGCGGTCCACGTCAGCGGCCACGGCCTCCGCGTCGATCTCCGTGAAGGGGCCATCCAACCACTCGGGCAGTGAGCGGGCGAACTCGGAGGCGATGCGCCAGAGGTCGGCGGAGGGAGCGAAGACCTGCGGGGGTGCAGTGTGGTGTGGGGTGCGTAATGAGTTGAGGGGTGCGCGCGGGGGCGGGACCGTGCACGTCAGGGGTGAGGGTGCACGCGGGGAGGTATGTGTTCAGGGCTGCTCGTGTAACGGCCAGGGAAAGCGTAGGTATGTGTGTATGCGGTGGATGGGCACACCGCGCCGATGGCCTTCAGATCTGAGATCGTGGAATCCTGGAATCGATCCTGGTGGTAGATGCGCACCTTGCGGACGTCATCCAGCTGCGGGTACTCGGACCGCGGCAGGCCGAAGATCTCCTCGCGGTTGCCGTACAGATCTGCCAGATCCTGGTAGGAATTGAGGCGGCCCTCGATGTCCAGCACGGTGGCCATGCGGTCGTCCACCTGCTTCAGGTCGCCCAGCGTCACGAAGCGCTCCACCTCGGCCTGAAGGAGGGAGTGGAGAAGGAGGGCGGAGGGGTTACGTTTTCGTGCAAGAAGCAAGGGGGGCGGGGGATATCACACGCGACGAGCGAGCGGAGTGCAAAGAAGCATGTTGTGATCAGGGAGGGGCCATGAGGGAAAGGAGCACCGCAGACACAGACACAGACGCCGGTCCGCACCTGCAGCTCCGCCAGGTCGGCGATGAGGGCGGCGCTGTCGGCCTTGAGCTGCGACAGGTAGCGCCCGCGCCAGCGCGCCAGCTGGCCGCGGACCTGCAGAGGGGGGGGGGGCAAAACGCAGAGCCAGCAGTTCAGGCCGTGGATTTCACCAAGCCATACGGAGGAGCACAGCGTGCCTCCCATACCACCCAGCTCATCCAAGCTTTCGCCGTGCTGTCAGCGCCACAGGCCTCCACCACTCAGCCTCGGCTACCGCCACGAGCCCCTTGCCGCAAATGGCCCCGCACACACGCACCTCGGTAATCACCGCGCCTAAGACTCCCAGGCTCATGTGAGCAGCCCTTTACACGCACCTCGGTGACCGACCCCGCCAGGTCCAGAGGCCAGCGCAGCAGGCGCCAGTGCGTCTCCGCCGCCTCGGGCAGCAGCTCGTGCTGCGCGGCGTGCAGCACGTCCGCCACGGCGCGGCTCTCCGCCACGATGCCCTCGAACTCGGGCATGCGGCCGTCCACCTTCTCCACGAACTTGTCCAGCTCGTCAAGCGCCTCGGTGGAGTCGGGGGCCTGGGGGTGGGAGGTGGGTGTTGGTCGCTGAGCGTGGGGAGGTGTGGGGTGGGTGGGGTAGGCAGGGGCGAAAGGTTCCCCGACTCCGCCCCATTACATGGCCGGGCGGCCGGCAGCTGCTGTCGCGTCTCGTGCAATCCAGGAGCTGCCGAGGCCCTGCCCACCTGGTGCAGCCTCGCCACGATGGCCTCGAACTGATCCACCGCCCCCACGTTGGCGGTGTGCCACGTGTCAGCCTGCAGGGGGGGGGGACAGGAGCAGAGGAGGGCGTGGGTGAGATGCGAGCACACCGCTCTGTGACCAAGCACACAACAACGAGGCAGCCCAGCGCCAAGCGCGCTAGGGCAGAGCGTGTAGGGTAGTGCGGAGATGCTAGCTAGCCACAAGTTGCGGATCAGCTCCAGCCCCCCATGCAGCCGCACCTGCCACGTCAGCAGCGCGTTCCTCAGCTCCGTGGCCTTGTCCGCCAGCCAGGCCTGCGCCGCGCTGCAGTCCACCACCACCAGCCGGAACGCCACCAGCGGCTCGCACTTGGCCTCCACGGCCGCCACCACCGCCGCCAGCCGCGCCACCTCGGCCTCCGTCTCCGCCAGGCTGTGCCCCGCCTCCGCCCACGCGCCCACGTACTCCCCCGCGTCCACCGTCACCAGCCAGGCGAACTCGGAGAAGGACTCGCACAGATCGGCGGGCGCAACCAGGTTCTGCGGGTTGGGGGTTGGGGCGGGTTGGGGGGTGGGGTGAGCGGAGGCAACACAAAGCAGACTGGGCCGCCGCGGGAGAGTACGAGGAGCCGCGTATGCCCACTGGAGTCTCGAGTTCTCGAGCGGGCGTTTGAGGCAAAGGAGAGAACAAAGGAGGGAGGGAGGGGGAGCAGGGCCAGACATGCAGGGAACGGCCGCTCACCTTCTCCACGATGCCCCGCACCATGTCGCGGCCCTCCACGGCGGCCGGGTCTGTGTCGGGGTCCACCGAGGGTAGGTACTGCTCGATGGCCATGTTGATGACCTTGACGCTGATGTCGTCCACCCTGGGGGGTTGGGGGGGTGGAGGGGGGGAGGAAGGTGGTCAGCCCAGCCCGTAAAGGATTGTGCAAATACAGCTGAGTGGCCGGTGGTGGGGGTGGACGGGGTGAGGAGGACGGCTGGCCCAGGTGGGTGGCCGTGCGGAGGTGAGCCTCAGGGAGTGGACGGCGGACGGATGCGCGGCGCGGCGCACGCCCGGGTGAACAGCCCGACCGTAGCCGACTGGAGCCGCACTGTGTAACGACACAGGGGGGGATCCAACGCAACGACGCTCTGCCCCTCGCCTCACTTTGCGGTAGCGACCATGATGTCGTTGAAGGTGCTCAGCACCGTGTCCTCCACCTCCTTGAGGCTGGGCACCAGGCGCACGCCGCCCTCCACCACCTGCGGTCGACGGGCAGCGTGACGCGAGAATGGGGGAGAAGCGGAGGGCATCGCGTCAGCAACACATACACATGAGCAGCCCGTCTAGGTATGAGTAGCATGCGGACTCTAAAGAACACTGACTTCCCAACCTGGAGAAGGGCAGACAAGTCCTCAACGCCTTCGTCCTCCGTGGTGACAACGCCCCCCGCTCCCCCCGCCCTCCCCTTCCTTAGCCACCTGGAGCGTGATGAGCAGCAGCGGCAGCGGCCACGAGGCGTGCAGGTCCTCGCCCCACTTGCTGGACGGCGGGTGGGTGCGGTTGAACCAGATGTTGGCGCCCTCCACCGCGGGCCCCTCGTCCCCCTCCGCCCCGGCCCCCTCCGCCGCTGCAGCTCCCGACGGCGCCGCGGCCTCGCCGCCCGCGGCCGCCTCCGCGCCCTCGCCCTCGGCGGGTGCGGACCCGGCCGCGGGCGGCGGCACGCCGTCCCCACTGGGCCTCATCGGGGCCCGGGGGGTCCCGGGCGGCGGCGTGGCCAGGCGCGCGTACGGGTACCCCGCGCTCGCGTGCTCGTCCCCGGGCGTGATGTCGTACTGCTGCCAGAACTTGCACGACGCCTGGATCGACGTGAGTACGGCGGTACGGAGCTGATCCGCCATCATGAGCGAGACCATCTTGATGAACCGCATCACGGCCGCCTGGCTCAGACCGAACGGGTTGGTGCCGCCGGGCGCTGGCAGGACGCCCGACGCCGTGTTGCCCAATGCCGCCAGGGCAGCCTCCGCCAGGGCCGTCATCTCGGGGTCCTCCCCCGACAGGATGCGCTCCACGATGGCAATCACCTGTAAGCAGACAGCCAGGCAGATCAAGGAAAACCCTACCCCCGAGGACAGCCGCTACGCCACGAGGCCCCTACATCGCTGGTGCCCCTTGCCCCAAGCCTCACCCAGCCACTCTCGCCCATGGCAGAGACTGCCACCCACCCTCCCTCCCCTCCCTCCCCCTCCCCCCTCCCCCACCCACCTTGATGGTCCAGTCGCTGGTGAGCATGTCCGCCACCAGCTCCCGGTGGTTGCGCTGCAGCCGGGCGTAGTCCGCGGGCCGGGCGGGCAGCGGCAGGTCGCTGGCCGGGTGGGGTGGGGGGCAGGGGGGCGGGGGCAGGCGAGAGTTGAGGCGACGGCAGGCCCCAAGAACCGGCAAACCGCTTACACCATCACATCGTGAGCTGCATCACACCGGCCCTGTCTTCACCCCGCTTGGCGGCTGCAGCACTGGCGGCTGCGAGCCGCTGGCGCCGGGGATCGAGCCGCTCACCGCAGGTCCGTGAGCGTGAGCCCCACGCTGCTGATGTCCAGGTCGCGGTACATCTGCTGCAGCGCCGTCAGCAGGGCGGGGTGGCCCACCACGGCCCCGCGCTTCACGTCCGCAAGCAGCAGGTCGAACGCCTCCCTGGGGGGAGGACGAGGGGGTGTGGGGAGGGGGTGGGGAGGGGGTGCTTGTGAGCGTCCGAGCGAGGTGCGGATGACAAAACGAGATTGCGCAGCGATGCCGGGCTGGGCTGGGCTGGGCTGAGGGACCGTGCGTGGAGAGTGGTTGGCCCCACACACGGCGCCGCCCTCCATGCCTCAGGCCGTGTGCGGCTCACCGGGTCACGTCCTGTGCGAAGCTGTCCCGCCCCTCCGCCGCGGCATGCTCGGGCTGGTTGACGATGACGATGCGGCCAGCGGCCAGCGCGTCCAGGTTCACGCAGCCCTGTGGGGTTGAGGCGGAGGCGGAGGCGGGGGGTGGGGTGATACAGGCACCGGTGATGTGGTGTGGTGTGATGAAGTGTGCAAATGCGGGTGGTAGACCTTCCGCCGCAGGAGTGCATATGGCAGTGCGTGGCTGGGAGTGCTCAGATGTGCAGCAGCCGTCGGTCAATGGGGTGTCGGTCTCTGCCCCCAAAGGGACTGCCGAAGGGGAATCCATATAGGCTCGTCACTCGGCTGCTTGTGCTCCGCGAGCCCCGCCATGATGCAAGGGATGAACGGCATGCTTGACTTTCCCCTCCACCCCCTGGCCGTCGGTCAATGGAGTGTCGGTCTCTGCCCAAGAGGGAACTGCCGAAGGGGAATCCATGTAACCTCGTCACTCGGCTCAGTGCTAGGAGTGCGGTCTGCATGCTGGAGGTGCTATGCCAGGCTTTGTTTGCGTTCCAACCACCACGCACACAAAAGAGCACGTGGTGCAGCGAATGAGAGGAGCAGCACAAGCAGACAAAGCAATGCTGGGCCCCCGCTCCCCGCCCCGCTCCGCCGCTTCCGCGACCCCAGGCGACCGGCCCCACGCACCTGCGGCGGCACGAGCGCGCGCGAGTGGTGGTTGACGGGCTGGATGTTGGCTGCCGCCAGGTGCGCCGCTGCGTCGGGCTGGCTGAACTGCACGTCCACGATTGCGCTCTTGACCGCGAACTTGAAGTTGGAGCGGAAGTCCTCAAAGTGGACTGGGAAGGAGCGGGGGTGTGCGAGGGGCGCAGGAAGAGCAAAGGGCGCGGCATGCACGTCAGCTCCCAGGCTTGCAGGCGCCGCGCTCAGCAGAGTGTGGGCGCCGTATCATGGGTCCCTTCCCGCAAGCGGCTCGAGTACCGCTTGATGCCCGACCATACGGCAGATCAAAGCTTACCCGTGGCGTTGGGTCCCATGTGCTGTGTGATGTCCCCGCCCACGCGCTTGTAGATCTTGCGCCTGCAGGTTTGAGCAGATGGGTGGGGCGAGAGCCCTTGGACACAGCAGCAACTTTTCTGTTTGCTGAGGGCACCAGATCCATGCAGCCCCATACGCGTTGCCTCTCGCACCCAACCCAGAACGCGGCAGGGCTCAGTTTGGTCGTGAGGCTGACTGCCGTGCTTCCCATCCATTCCCCACCTGAAGGGATCGTCCAGGACGTCGATGTTGTTGAAGGGCTGCTTCGCCACATACTCGGCGTATCGGGCCTCCGCCTCGCACTACGTATGGGTGGGTGGGGCGGGTCAGACCGGGGTCGGTGCATGCTAGGAGAAAGCGGTAGGGAGAGGCCCGAGTGGGCACGGCGGTACGGCGGCCCCATTGGCTCACCTCGTCGCGGCGGCGGCGCGCCTGCCTCAGCCTGAAGCTGAAGCCGGCCTTGCTCTCGTCCGCGAACAGGAGGTTGAGGCGCTTGGCCCACTTGGTCTTGCCCGTGGCCGCCCACGTGATCTTGTACATGTCCTGGGCCCTGTCGGCAGATAGCCGGACCGCCAACGGTTTCGTCAAGCATCCCGCATTCAACCTGGAGACCCTAGCTGTTCGGAAGGCGATGGCAGCGAGCCAGACGCCGCAGCGTACCACCCAGCAACACGCTTTGGCTCCATTCACCCCCTGGCTTGGCCCCTCGCCCGGAGAGACGTTGGCGTGCTCACGCCTCCCCCGGGGACCACTTCCACAGCTTCGCCCCTCGGTGACCCCATTCGCCGTCCCCATTCTTCCTTGAACGCCCATGCATGGCAACACGCGCCCCGCCACCTCGGCGCCAGCCTCTGCAGCAGCTCAGCCGCCCAGCAGCACCACGCTCCGCCCTGCCCTGCCCGGCGCTGCCATCCAAGTCCCCGTACCTGTCGTACTCGGTGACCAGGCACGGCGCCCACGTGAACGTCCCTGCTGCGTCGAAATACCGGCTGTACCCCAGCACGCCGGGGGGCGGCGGCAGCTCCGTGACCGGCCGCCCGGCGGCCTTGTCCGCCCGCGCCTTCTCCGCCGCCGCCTTGGCTCGCTCCGCCGCCTCCGCCAGCCGCGTCTCCGGTGGCACAAGCTCCATCTCTGGGCTGTCAAAGTACTCCAGCGGCATGCTGGTTGTGGTGCGGACGGGTAGCTGGCCCGTGCGAGGCCGCAGTCGCGTGCCGAGCTGCGCGTCCTCCGCCGGCACCCAGCCCAGGGGGTGTGCGGGCTGCGCCCGCACCTCCTCCGCCGCCCCGCCGCCCCCGACGGAGAAGTAGTCTGCTAGCGCGGAGCCCTCCACCGCCCGCGCCGGGAACACGTCCGAGGCCGTGGCGGGGTCGAAGAAGTATTCGCACGTGGGCTCCCGGCGTATGATGGAGGGCGGGGCCGGCATGGACCCCAAGGCTGGGGCGGGGCCGGGGCTGCCAGGGGCGCCGCCGCTGCTGGCCCCCGCGCCCCCGGGGCTGCCGCCGCCGGCTACATGGCTCGCGGTGGACGCGACGGGCCGCGGCGGTAGCTTGAAGGCTGAGTGCAAACTCCCTGCGAGGCCAAACCACCAGGGCTTGTAAGGCGCGCCCAGGCAAAGCGGCATACGTGCCTAGCGGCCCTCACGTCAAGGCGCCTGCCGCTATTGTCGCCCCCTTCCGCCCTGGCCCTCGCTGGAGCTAGGTTGGCAAGCAGGTGCATGGTAGGACTACCCTCAGCCGTGCGAGAACGAGTCTCGATGGCCTGGTAGGCCTCACACAGCCCTGTTTCCCAGGTTCTGAGTGCCACGGCAGTCGAGCGACACCCTCCCAAGGCAAGGGGCTCCCGCAGGGCTAAGCCTGGTGGGTTGTTAGCGTTTGCCCAGCCCCGTCACGGTGGCCCCACCCCCACCGAGGGGCTTGCTGGCCTCTGTCCTGACGCTCCGCTCCACCAGAAGAGAGTTCCCCGACAGCACGGCGGACTCAAACAGAGCCTTTGGGAGCTTGACCTGCGTCCCGAGAGCCCGAAGTCGCTGGTCAGCGTCCGCGCCTCTCGGCCCGCAGCCTGGATGCTCCGCGTCCTTACCTGCACCTTCGCCGGCACCTGCTTTTTGCTTTGCAGAGTTTGCTTGACGGGCCTGCGCACCACACATTGTCGTCCGTAAGGCCGCGCTGGTCGATGCTGCCGCGAGCATGTCTCTCGCGCAAGCCGCACCTCTTGGGCACGCCAGCAACTCCAGAGTCATCCCAATCCATGGTACCTCCCTAGTATCTATAATGAGCGGTCATATGTGCAAACCATGCTGCCCGAGCCAAGAAGTCGCTTTCAAGGGTTAATCTGGTCCAGAAGCTAGGCTAAGGTTTGCGGCATGGTTTGCGGTTCGCGGAATAGCCAGAAGCGCGGAACTCGAGGACCCCTTCGAAGGCCGGCATGGGCGACTTGCCAAGCCCGCACCTCCCCGCACAATCGTTGGCCCTATCAGTAGCCTATAGGTAGGGCATTTATTGTGCCCGCTGTCCGGGAGTTATCCCGACTTGGGCGTATCTCGTCCTTGCGCGGGGCCGGTGTGCAAGCCTCTGCACGGTAGACACCCTATACACTTGCGAGCTTGAGCTCACATTTAGCCATGAACTTTCTGCCATGCGCCCGCTTGGGCGAGGGCGCCTCCACCTCTGCATCGCCCACAATTAAGATGGGCGACTGCGTAATCGTCTATGAGGGCCTGAACTCGATGAAGGCGGTGTATCTGGCCGAGAACGGCCGGTTTGAGAACCGGTTCGGCATCTTCAAGCACCAGGTCGGTGCCCGGAGGTGGCGGCGGCGGCCGGGGTTCCCGCGCCAACCGGCGCCCCCGGACCCCTCTCCCAGCAGGACTCTAGTTCCTCCCAACGCCTCGTCCGCTTGCTTCTCTGCCACGCACTGCTTGTCCCGGGTCCTCGGCCGCCTAGGCTCCGTCTAGCCTGTGTGCCTGGGCCCTGAACGTCCTGCCTACCGCTCGTGCCTGCTACCCCTGCCGCAGTCTTGGGTGGGCAAGCCCTTTGGCTGCAAGGTGACTGCCACCATGGGTGGGCACGGCTGGGTGTACCTGCTGCGGCCCACTCCGGAGCTCTGGACGCAAGTGCTGCGGCACAGGTGGGGCTCCACGCGCCCCTTGGTCCCCAACACCGCGTCGGTTCGCTCCGCCGCCTCCCCCGCCCTGCACAGCACCAGGCGCCCCATGGCCCCCCAGCTGCCCCGCCCGAGCTGAGCCGTGTGCACCACGCAAACGCCCTCCTGCACAGGACCCAGATCCTCTACCTTGCTGACATCAGCATGGCAGTCACGCACCTGGACCTGCGGCCGGGTAGGAACCCAGGGCATGAGACGGGGCAGGGCAGGAGTCGGAGACAGAAGCGGATGAGGGGGCCAGGGTGCGGAGCCGGGTATGCGGGCCTACCACACCCTGCAGACCTGGTCCTGTCGCCTCGCCTCACCCCCGCAGGCAGTGTGGTGCTGGAGAGCGGCACGGGCAGCGGCAGCCTCACGCACTCGCTCATCCGCGCGGTGGCGCCCACGGGCCATGTGCACACGTTCGAGTTCCACCCGGGGAGGGCGGGTGAGCGAGGCCGTCGGAGGGCTGGGGCAGCGGCGGGGGTGAAGGCAGGGGCGTAGGGTAGGGTACAGGGTACAGGTGACGCAAGGGTGGGATGGCATGGTTGGGCTGGAGGGGTGTGCGGCCTGCACGGGGCCTGCACGGTGGGAATCCTTCCCTCCTTACTGCGGCACGTGCATGGCATGCATGAGCTGGCCCTCTCACCCCTGGTTTCCCTGCGTGGTGCGCGCTCAACACTTTCCTGTCCCTCTCTGATCACGCGCACAGAGGAGGCGGCCGTGGAGTTCAAGCAGCACGGCCTGGGCGAGCGGGTGACGGTGACGCAGCGCAACATCGAGGAGCTGGGCTTCCCGGACACCCTGCACGTGAGGGGGGGCGGGCGGCAGGGCATGAGGGCGAGGGTAGGGGAAGGGTTGCGCCCGTTCTGCTTGCTTCCGCCGCTTTCCTGCATTGCCCTCACCCCTGATCGTGCCCTTACGTGCGACCCTTTTTGCTCCCCAGGGCCGTGCTGACGCCGTCTTTCTGGACCTGCCGGGGCCCTGGAAGGTGATCCCCTCGGTGGCGGCCTGCCTCAAACCCAACGGCCGCTTCTGCGGGTTCTCGCCCTGCATCGAGCAGGTGGGGGGCGGGAGGGGAGGGGGGCGTTGCCGAGGGCGGAGAGCGGCGAGCAGGGGAAGGGGAGGGTGGGGGGGGTGCTGCGGGCGGTGCCGGGGTGGAGTGGGCTAGGTCGGCGCGGGGGGGGCGAGGCTAGGGAGTTGCGAGCCGCCTGCGCGGTGACCGCGGGTGACAATGGTCTAGGGCGTGTGGACGGGTGAAGGCATGGGCTTGAGCATGTGCAGCGTGCAGCGGTCCGCGCAATCTAACACACCCTGCTTGTTGTGTACACGCCTCCTCACGCCACCACCTCTGCCCCACACCGCAGATCCAGCGTACGGCAGAGGCGCTGTCGTCCAACGGCTTCACGGACATCATCACGTACGAGTGCCTGCTGCGCGAGTACGAGGTGCGTGCACTGCGTGCCTGTCCGGTTCCTACACGTGGGGAAGGGAAGAGGCTCGAGTCGGACACCCGAGTGCTGCGGTCTTCCGTCGGGTTCGGGCGTCTGCGCTGCGTGAGGCTAGACGAGCGTTGCCATTCACGTGCTGTTCGGGCTCCTGACGTGTCCGCTGTGCGCCCTGCCTCCCCGGATGCGGATCTTCCCCGCAGGTGCACCGTGAAACGCTGGCCACAACGGTGCGGCTGGCGGAGCCGCCCGCGCCCAAGCGGCCCCGCACCGCAGGCCCCGCGGCGCCAGCAGAGGCCAAGGCGGCCGCCGGGCCGTCCTCGGCGGCTGGGGGCGAGGCGGAGGGAGCCGGCGCCAAGGAGGCGGGGGCGGGGGCGGAGGTGAAGGAGGAGACGGTGGCGGACGCTGGGGCAGAGGTGAAAGCGGAGGTCAAGGAGGAGGCGGGGGCGGCGGAGGTGAAGGAAGAGGCGAAGGAGGAGGCAACACCAGCGCCGGAGGCAGCGGCGGCGGAGGCCGAGGCGGGCGGCAGCAAGGCGGAGGAGGGCGATGGAGGGCAGCCGGGGACATCGGCAGGCCCCAGCGCAGCCGCCGCCGCAGGCGCCGAGGCGGCGGCGGGCGAGGAGCAGGGCGGTCGCGGGAAGCGCGGCGGCGGCTTCCAGCGGCCGCCGCCCCCCGCCAGCATGCTGCAGGCCGTCAGCGCTCGGCCCAACCTGGAGGCGCGCGGGCACACGGGGTACCTCATCTTTGCACGCAAGTTCGTGTGCGGGTAGCGTGTCGGGTGGAGCGTGCTTGGGATTGGGGAAGGCAGGGCTTGGCCGCGAATTTGGGACTGATAGGGGTGTCTGAGGTTCCGGCAGGCGTGGGCTTGGTATGCAAGGCGGCAGGGAGCCGAGGGTGGACAGAAGGGAAGGGCGTGTGCTCAGGAGTTACGGCTGATAGGCATGTGACGAGTTAGGGCAGGCGTGGGGCTCAGTGCACCAGGTGGCCGGGAGCCGAGGGTGGGATGCACGGACGGGGATGGAGCTACTGCCGCTGCTGCACCAGGCCAGACAGTCCTGCGCATGGGACGTATAGGAGTTGGGTCGAATGCTGGTGCTCAAGTCGTCAAGTGCAAGAGCCCAGATAACGCCACCCAGATTCAAAGCGTCAGCAGCAGCGGTGCAGGCCAGGCCTGAAAGGGACCACCCGGGATGAGTCGTGGAGCAATGTGCGGCTGCCAACGGTCCAGGGGTCCAGGGATGGTCTCAGGCTAGCCCCCCACCGGGAGGTCGGGCCACATTGAAACGTGCAGAGAACCGGGTTAGGGCCGCGAGTTAGGCTACCGACTGCGTCCCGGACTCGAGGGAGGCGGAGGGAGGGAGGTGCGTGCAGCAATCAAGTGGTCCACACTCACCAGTGCCGACACTTTTGACATACTTCATTATTATACTGCAACATTACCTTTAATTATCACGACGCACTGCATAAGGGGGCGCATTGTCGTAGTGCACAACTCGTGCTCGCTCACGCGCGATGGAGCTCATAAAGCTCAGGCAATTGTGCGGGGCTCCCGGGCCCAGCAAGCAGTCGCGTTCGGGCGCGGAGGAGGAGGCCCCGGATGCCGATGCCGCGCGCGTCTGGCTGCCCGAGCTTGTCCAGCGCATCGCCGGCTTCCTCCCTGACAACGAGATAGCATGCACGCTGCGCCTGGTGTGCCAGGCCACGGCGCAACAGTTCGCGGACCGGACCACCGTGCGCCCCGCCCAGCCCGTGCCGCGTTGGTGCTTCGCCGCGGAGTGCCGGCGCGTGTGCCGGGGCCTGACGCTGGCGAAGCGGCATCAGCTGGTGTGCCTGACGGCTGCCAGCGGGAACGTGGCGAACCTGGAGGTGGCGCTGGCGGAGACGGGCTGCCCTCTCACCGTCGAGGCTCTCGAGGCCGCGGCGGGGGCTGGCGAGCTGGAGATGTGCCAGTGGCTTGTGGAGACCGGGCGCATAGCTTGGGAAAAAGATACTGCTAAGCACACAACAGAAGCCGCTGCATGCGGGGGGCACGGAAAGATTGTCGACTGGTGCCTCGCGCGTCGGGCGGGGGTCAGTCCACGCACCCTCTGCGGAGAGCTTGCCATCCTGGCCGCCCTGCGCAAGGGGCACGAGGGGCTGGCGTGGAGGCTGCTGGAGGCACAGCCCACGGGTCCCGGCTTTTGGCGCCGTGCGCTGTGCGCGGCGGCTGAGGGGTGCAGCCTGGCGAGCTTGAAGCACGCATGGAGGACCTTGTGCGCCGCCGAGGGTCGCCCTGATGAGTGGTACGCCAATACGGCACTGCGCGGGGCGGTCAGCGGCCCATCCTCTGACTGGGAGGCCAAGTTTGAGTTCCTGCTCAAGAAGGGCTGCGAGCTACTCGCGCGCGCCTGTGCGCCTGTTGCCAACTCCGTATTCCTGTCTGGCAGCGCCGCGGTGGAGCGACTGGCGAGGCTGCAGGCGCGGGGCTTGGGGCGACACGGCGAGCTGTCTGTGACAGATCTCAGTGCTGCGGCGGTGAAGGGCGATGCTGTGCTCGTGTCGTACCTGCTGGAGCGGGGCCTGACGCCCTCTCGTTGCGACGTGCTCTTCGCGTTGGAGGCTGGGTGCGCCCCGCACGTCATACAAGCGCTTGCCGCGGCTATGTTGCCGCCTGTCGATAACAGCGGTCTACCAATGACGGCGCGAATGAAGGCGTCGTATGGCTCCCTGGCCTGCCTGTCCTGGCTTCTGGAGACGTACGGGGCCGCGGCCATCGGCGGGTTGACAGCGGAGCTCTTCCGCGATGCCTCAGGCTCGGGCAGCGTGGAGCTCATGGCCTGGCTGCTGGAGCGCGGCTGTGAGTTGGACGAGGGCGCGTGGCGGGCGGCAGCGGGTTCGGGCTGCGAGGCGGCCCTGGAGCTTCTGTCCGAGCGGGGCTGCCCCAAACCGGTGAGCTCTGGGGAGGTTAGGGCAGAGGTTGAGTTCCAACTGTGAGCCCTCGTACGAGGCTTCTGTGCAGTCTCCAGGAACCGGCCGGCCTTACCCTTGTGCCACTTCCTCTCCTGCCCGTTCAGGTCGACGGCGAACCATACGTCAGGGCGGCCGACAGCCGCGATGTGCGGACGATGGCCGTACTGCGGCGCCTGGGCGTCTCCTTTGGTACCGACGGGGGGAAGGCGCTCGTCTCTCGCATCGTGGGACGCCATGCGAACCCGTCCGTGCTTCCGGTCCTGGCCTGGCTCCGCGCCAACGGCTGCAGCATAGACTCAGCCGGGGCGCAGTGCGCGGCCCAGGCGAGGTGGCCAAGCCAGGGGCGTGCGGAGGTGCTGGCGTGGCTCGCGGAGCAGCGGTGAGGCGCTGGGCCGGCATGACGGAGAAACGGGCGGGGCGGGGCGTCATTTCGGGGTACGCTGTGCTGGGCATGGCACAGGTGTGTCGGGGACGGGTCCATGGAGTCGGAACGGCACCGGTAGACTACAGGCTGTGGCCGCCGGGAGGCGAGCAGGCTCGAGGATGCGGCTTGGCCCGGCGACTGGGAGGCTAGCAGGCCCCAGGCCAGGCCCTGGCTGATGTCTGGCGCCACCTGTGCCGCAGGAGACTGGGGTAGGTAGAGGCCATCCTGGCGGGCTCGCGGGCGGCAAGGCCGTGTTGGGATGGCAGCAGGGCATGCCGCATCGGGATAATCGACCGGGTCATGGCAAGCACGGTCACGCATGGCTTGCGTGCTGAGGCCTGCAGGGGTGCTTTGTGGCTGGGGCGGATGGCGCTCCTGCCAGACTGCTGGCCGGCACGTGAGGGCGACTGATGCATGCGCCCTGCAGAGCTAGGGTGTGACTCTGGCTAAGATCGACATGGGTAACACCGAATTACAAGACGGGGTCCCCCTCGGTTGCGAATGGTACCGCGCCAGATAGAGATGTTGTTGCACTTGGCTGGCCCTGCTTTCCGCGTAACCTCGTCTCCCGTTTCCCCCTCCCCCTCGCTCGCTTGTCACACTCTCTCAACCACCAGCTTTCCATCCGTGGGGACTCAGGCTGTAGGACCAGAAGTGACGACGTCAGCGCCCTCTGCCTTTAACCCCGTCGCTGCCCCGAATGCATATACTGCTCCACCAACCAGCGCGTGGCGCTCAATAATTTTGTTGAGTGCACTTCTCAACGCATCATGGCACATCGATAATAGCATACCGGCAGCATCGGTTCCCGTCACTCTGAGCTTCATGCACATAGCCCTCATAGGATCAGCCCATAGCTGTAACAGTAGCCAGCAGGGGCCACGGTGACCAACCTTGCACGTCAACGTGCCGGCGAGCCCCCTCAAGCAGTCTCTGCGGAACCCTCCACACTCTGACTAGTGACTATAGACTAGGCTAGACACGTGGGGCTCTATGTGCACCTCTCGCCGTGGCTCCCAAGGCAACACGCCTCCTCCTTTAAGTCTGGCCTTGGGCATACGAATTCCTTCACACGCAACGATGCAAAACATGCCCTATGTGCACAACGAACTCACCGGCAATTGTCATTCACTATATGATTGGTCTATCCCAATTAAAACGTCTCACTCTTCTTGCTCACCAAGCGCGCCCCTGTACACGGCAGAGAGCCCCTTCACGGGATCACGCCGTGCGTGCTGTCGCTCGCCCCTGCAAGCGGACGATCAGCAAGCGCCGCCGCCCTGCACCAAGCACTCATCGCCGCAGAACGGCCAAGAGGCCCTCACTGCCACGCACTCCCCCCCACTACTGCCGCTCAGATGAAGTGCACAGGAGTTATGCCCGGCAGGTTGATGCCCAGCTCAATCTTGTACAGGAAAGCAAAGGCCGTGTAGATGGCGGAGGCCCCGCACACGAGGCCGGCGTAGCCCGCAGCCCGCTCGCACTCCCGGCTCCACACGCCCCCGGCCAGCAGCGAGAAGGTGAGGCCCATGAGCGCGAATATGGCCATGAGGCAGGCGTTCTTGCGGCACGTGATGACGAAGAAGCCTGGGGGAGGGCGGGGACGGGGCGGGGTGGGAGGGTGGCACGCGTGGCACGAGTGGCAGGGGGCGGGGGCCGCGGTGTGATGGCATCGCATTTCGTTGGCCGACGCAAAAAGCCTATGTAGCGTAGCCGCCTATGAACGCGGAACCCTCCCGAGGGTTGAAAGTCTATGGAGCCCCCCCGGAGCCCCCGAGTAGCAGGGGGCGGGGGCATGCGGGAGCGGTAGGCAGTCAGGGGTGTGGGATGCGGGGGGGGGGGGGTCCACGTAGCCCGGCACCCTCAGCCAGCCCTTGGCCGCCAAACGAGTGCGTGGTTGCTCGCAGGCTGCCCTTGGCTTGATGCCGCCCTGGACCTCCCAAACTCTGCGGCCCCCGCCCTGCTCACAGAGCGACAGGAAGGCCCAGAGCCCGCACCAAAGGGTCTTGCCGGTCTGGGCCAATGGGAACAGCTCCTTGTCCGTTATCATCAGGTACTCGAGCAGGAACACGCCCATCCAGAAGGCGCCGAAGCTGCAAAAGGCGGTGCCGCCAAACGTGTTGCCCTTGATCAGCTGAGGGATGGGGCCGGTTCGGGGGCGGAAGGCCAGGCGTCAGGTCTGGCTGAGCCGGGCTTTGCTCACCCCTGCTTCTGGTTTCCCAGGCCGCCGTGCCCTCGCGCACTCGCTTGCCTTACACTTCTGCTTAAGACCCCTGCGTTCAACCAATCCACCGACCAAAGGGGCACGCCTTTTCGCCCGCAACGGGGGCCGCTAGTCAGGTCTGGCTGGGTGGGGCTGGACCGGGGAGACGGGGTTCCGGGAGGGGGCGGGGGCACGTGCCCCTTCGTGTCTGTGTTCGGCAGAGCCCACCTGAAGTACCCCAGCGACGATCTGGCCGAAGCCACCGTAGAACAGGGCATAGCACATCACCGTGGGCAAGAATGTCTTCTCCGCCCACCCGGCGGTGATGAACATCAGCATGCTGCGGCGGGGCAACGGCAAGTACTGACCAATGCACGTGTCCCGTACGTGCTATTAGGCTCCATCCTGGTGACCCAATCTCCTGGCCTAGCGATGCTCGCAGAAGCGAGCGCAGCTTGGGCGAGCACTCACCAAGTGGTCATGCCGAAGCATAGGAGCCCAAACGGACTGCAGGAGCGCACAGACGGTTGTTACGGGATGTATTCTAGGAGCTCGTAGACCCAGAGCCACACCGCGCAGGAACACCGCGCGCGGAGCGACCGGTGCGCCCCACTCACCCGGGGTCGCCGCGGACCCATTCATCCCTGTTCTCTGACGCAGCAGGTAAGTGAAGAAGCTCATGCATCTTCGCGTCGCGGTGTGCCTCAAAACTCTGAGGCACACGGCTGCTGGCCATCGTGCAAGCGTGTGGCCGGAGCGCCAGGCTGTGTGGCCAGCTATGCGGCGATGACTGCGTGACGCACGTCGCGAGCGAGCGTGCCTTGCTCGCGCAAGGGCCAAGGCGTAGTGGGTCGACTTTTTACGTACACGGCGGGACTCCGTCAGCGACGAGCGCGTGCCAATCGACTATGTTCTTCTGTGCTAGGTGATACAAATGATTTACAAGTGGTTTGCAGGAACGGTAGGGTTTTGCCGGCCGTCTGTCACGCTGGCCGACTTTGGCACTGAGATTCGGTCAGCACGCGCGATCAGCGTACATAGCAGACAACCGTTTGCAAATACATTGTCGTGTCCTCCTGGTCGTGATGGCAGCTTGGGGCTGCCGGGGCCTGACGTGGGCCTGCCCAAAGTTGGTGCGTGTTGGTGCGTCGCGGAGCGCGCGAAGTGATGGCTCGTTTGCATGCCAGTTATGTGATGAGGCATTGTGGCATACGGCTGTCTCGGCGGTACCGAGTCCTCGATGCCCAAGCTCTTGCCTCAAGCTGCCTCAAGTCCCAGCCCGGACCCCAGCCCTGTTCACCCCGCTGGCATGCTCTCAAGTCTTCGGGCGCTCACTCTCTGCCCTTCCGTCTCTGGGACAACACCTTCACTACCCACAGGTTCGGCTCCGTGGGACGTGGGGACGCTTAGGCCTCCGTGGGCGCGCTTCTCGCGAACGGGCTCGGGCGATGGCGGGCCAGGAGCGGAGGACGCACAGCAGCGGCGCACAGGTAAACGGCGAGGTACGCGGGGCTTCTCGGGGCTTTCCTTCGGTGGAGCCGGCTCGCCAGCCCCTCTCGGTGCACCGACGCGCGGAGCAGCCCCGGTTACTCTAGGCGGGACTTTCAGCCTGGAAGCCACTTTCGGCGACCAGGTACCCCGTTCACAGGCACAGGCATTCTGCGTCGGCCAACATCATGCGACGCCAACACCGCGGCACTACGCCCCGTTGTCTATAATAACCCCAGCCCTGCCCCAGCCACAGTAGCCACCGTCTCCCAAGCCTCTGTTCAGTTCAGCGACCCCGTACAGCAGTCCCAGCGTCCAGCCAAGTCCGTCCTTTGATCTGACTGTAAGCGGCCCCTGGCCCCAAATGCAGAATCCGCCAGCAACGAATCCCATCAGGGCCCTCCTTGCACGCGCCGCTTCACCATATGCGCCAAGACTTCTTCCGCGGCTCCTGCAGCGCCGGGCCAGTAGCAACAAGCACAACTGTCTGTCTGTGTCGACTGGCAATGGCGTGAGGACTAGATACCTCAACGCAGCATCCCCTTTGATCCCTAACTCATTAAGCCAAGCCCACCCACCTGCAGCAGCGCCGCCGCCTGGCTGTCCACCGGTGCCAGCTCCATTGGCGTCTTGCCGTCCTGCCCAGCAGTGCAGTGGGGAACGAGCAGAGTCCGTCAGCGCGACACCGCGCGTTGCTGCTGGCGGGAGGGGGAGGGTGGCTGCAGCAGCGTGCCAAGCAGGGCTCGCTCGTTCAGGCGCCCACCTTGGTCTTGGAGTCCACCTTGGCGCCCTTGTCCAGGAGAAGCTGCGAAGCGCCGGGGAGCGGAGAAGGGCTAGAGCCAGGAAGTGGGATAGCCGGGTACGGGGCCTCGGTACAGGCTCAGGGCTCAGCAAGCATGCCCGTCCCACCTTAAGTACCCCGACTTGGTTTTTGTGGGCGGCAACGTGCACCGGCTGCAGCCCCTCCTGAGGGTGGAGGAGGGTGGAGAGGGGTAGGGGCAGGGTGTTGAAGGCTTCTCCGGTAAGCCGGGAACGAATGAATGCCGTGGAGACTGTAGGGTGCAGGCTCCAGACCGAGTCCGGCCCATGGTGCGGCAGCCGGCGGCAGCCCTGTGCGGGCGGGAGCGTGTGCGGACCTCTATCCTGCCCTACATACCCGGTTCTTCGCTTCGATGTCGGCCCTGTGAGACAGCAGCAGATCCGCCACCTCCCTGGAGCCGTGCTGCGCGGCCACATGCAGCGGCGTCGAACCCTCCTGCATGCCGCAACACACGCGCGCCCTTTTGCGCTATGTTGTTTAGCCGGTGTATGTCGAGCCGGCCTCCACCAGCAGCGCGCCAATGCCGACATGCGCCCTACGAGGGCCCGCACCTGATCCCGCGCGTCCACCTCGGCCTTCTTCACCTTCACCAGCTTCCCGTCCACCAGCCGGTTCCCCGGCGCCCGCAGCTTCGCCGCCACCTCGAGCTGGTTGTACTGCGCCGCCACGTGCAGAGGCGTCAGCAGACCACCCCAGGTCCGCGCGTCCACGCTTGCGCCCAGGCTCAGCAGCGCGGCAACCGCGTCGGCGTTTCCGCTCTCCGTGGCGATCAGCAGCGGCGTCCGTCCCACCTGCTGACGGATGCAGGGGCGAGGTTGGGCGGGGTGCTTAAGGGCGGGTAAGCGGCGCTGGGCGGCAATGGTGGCGGCAGGCGCTGGGCTGCGGCGCCGCTGACGGACCGCGGTCGCCGCCCTGGCCCGCTGCCACCGGCCCAAGCACCGCCCACCACCCACGCACTACTTAATCCAGCAACCGCGCGCCCGCCCACCATCGCACCCCGTACGCACGCTCACAACCCGGACCCCACCCGCACCGTGTCAGCCAGCTCCGCTGAGACCTTGCCCTCCATAACCAGCGCCGTAACAAGGGCCGCGCTGACGGGGCCACATGTGCGGCAGGCGGCGTGCAGCGGCGCACAGCCCTTCTGCACCAGATGCGACAGGTTCAGGGCCGGGGTAGACTTGGGAGAGGCAAAGGTGAACGTGGGGCGTGCTGAGAGGCGAGGCGAAGGCGGGCGGAGCCATGCGTGCCAATGCTTGTTGGCCTAGGGCCTGCTTCCCAGCTCCTCCCCGAACCTTACCGCGTCTTGGTCGTCCGCCTTGGCGCCCTTCTGCAGCAGCAGCCGACCGACGGCCGCAGCGCCGGTGCCGCCCGCATTGCAGCACACCCACAGGGGCGTGGCGCTGCTCTGTTGGACGGGGGAGCGTGGCGCAGGCCCAATCCCCCATCAGCGTCCGGTATTCAAAGCTAGTCCCCTCTCAGCTGCCGGGATCCAAGCCCGATACCCTCTCAGCACGAGTCGTGCTCCCAGGCGCACCCACCTGCGTCCGGGCGTGAACGTTGGCTCCCATCCCGATGAGTGCCTGCATGGTAGAAAAGAGTTACGCTCATGGTCGAGCGAGGGCACGAAGCTACCGCTCCGCTACCGTTTATCTCCCCGCCCCCCGCCGCGCGCCCCGCCCCCGCACGCGCCCTTGCACACCTTGACAACTGCCACGTGGTTGCGGAGACAGGCGACGTGCAGCGGCGTCTCCCCTTTCTGCGGGGCGCAGGACAAGGGCGCAGAAGCTGCTCAGCTGCCAGCAACGACCAGTATGTAGCCGCCTCGCCGAGCAAGGCCCCTGCATAGCCGGAGGCTTGGGGCCACCACAGCGGACCGATGACTGCCTTCTCGTCGAGGAGCTTGCTTCCGGTACCGGTGCCGCTGCCGCCACCTCCTTGCTGCCTGCTGACGCCCCGCCGCCCAGCCCCCCGTCTCCCGGCGCCGGCCCACCTTGTTCTCTGCCTCCACCGCGGCGCCGCTGCCCACCAGCAGCCTCACCGCCTCCTCATCGTTGCTCAGCGCCGCCAGGTGCAGCGGCGTATAGCCGTTCTGCGGGGGCAGGGCCGGAGGCGGCGGTCGCCGCGGCGAGCACCGATCAGTGAGCACTGAGCAGCAGGTGGGCCCTGCCTCCGCAGACAGCCAGCGGAGCTGGCCAGCCCGATGGAAGGGGAAACATAGGGGCAAGGGGGCCCACGCGCCCGTCCATCTCACCCACCCGCCCCACCTTCGACTTCGCGCGCACGTCACAGCCCAGCTTCAGCAGCTCCAGCACCAGAAGCGTGGAGCCGCTCTCGGCCGCCACGTGCAGTGGTCTGTAGCCGTCCTGCCACGGCAGGCCAGGGGCGGTTGCCATGCTGTGGCCCAACTGGACTACCGGAGCCCGACTGAGGCGCTCCCCCGGCGTCTGGGCGGGACCATGGCCGGTTGGCTAGAGGCCCGCGTGTAAGCCCCGACCGCCAGGACCCCGCCGGCTGCTGGTGCCCCCGCCGCACAACCTGCCCTGCTGGCCCCCACCCGCCAGGACCCCGGCCATCTACCACCCGCGCTACCCACGCACCTCGTCGTACGGCCCCCCGCCCTGCCCCGCCCCGCACCTCATCATACGAGTTGAGGCTGGTGCCAGGGGGGGCCAGCTTGAGCTGCTTCAGCACCTCGCCCACGTCGCCGCCCTTGGCGGCTGCCAGGAGGCCCTCCTGTGCATGCAGGGCCGAGCAGAGGTGCCTCACGGAGCAGAGGCCAGGCCACGGCTTGCTTGGCTGACCCCCACCGACGGCCGGGCTTGGACCCACCTCGGTCTTTGACTGGGCGGGGCGGAAGTGGTGATGCTGGGCCACCTGCAACTCCTGGAGGCCGCCGGGGCAGAGAGGGGGGCAGAAACAAGATTGCAGTTGCGTCCCAGAGGGCCGCCCTCCCGGCCCCCCCCGTTGCGATTCAGCTCATCCCTGCCAAGCAACCGCTTGAGCAGCGCATGGTACCAAGCGCCGGTGCGAAACATCGTCTGAAGTGGACGTGGACTGGCCCCGTCCCGGCCTGTCGCGCGCTATTCGCGTGCCCCAGCGGACGACCAGGGCAAGGTGATGCTTGAGGAGTCGGCCCCGGCCCCGCACCGCGCCCCGAACCGGCCCACAACCTCACGCAGCTGCGCCGCCAGCGCCCCGGGCCCTAAGCCCGCGTCATTGTCCACGTCGGCGCTGGCGTTGGCCGCAGGCGTGGTGCCGCCCGGACTCTGCCGTGCACAGGTATCACGCACGGCCTGAATAGTGGGCCGCAGACGCTGCAGCTCCGCCTGCACGCCGCCGAATTGCTCCAGCAGCTGCGCATGCCGCTCAATGGCCTGCGCGCGCTGCTCAATGTCCTGCGCGCACAGGCTTGCGTACTGCTCAATGCCGAGCGCAAAGTGCAGCTCGATCAGGTGATGCGAGAGGCGGACCGTGGCGGACTTGAGGGCGTTGAGAATGTCGCCTGGGGCGGGGAGCGAGATCCGCCAGGGTGTGGGGGGACGGACGCGTCGCGCCAGCGGCCGCGTTGAGTTTGCAGTAAGCGTGACTACGCGAAGATGTGTTCAAGGCCACGCAAGACATGCCGTCACCGCAAAGTCCATGCCGTCACCGCAAAGTCCATGTCCACCGCACTTCTCCTGAGAGCGTACTTGCCCGCGGTGAAGAGCTTGGCGACGAAGCTCTTCTTACAGAGCGTTTTGGCGTAGCTGTCGATTTGCTTAAGAACGTCCTCAATCGCCTGCATCAAGGCGGGGGGAGGGCGGGGAGTGGCGGGGGGCGTGTGGCACCTCCGGGTGGGAGCGTCCCCAAGGACCCTACGCCACCCCGCTGGAGTGCGAGCTGTGTAGTTACTTGCGGAAGCGACGCCCTACCGTCAGCGCCTCGACCGTAAAGGTTGATTGCCACTGCTTCGGTGAGATTGTCGCCTTCACGTCGTCGCCTCGTAGCCAGGACAGCAGCGCGGAAACGCGATGCACCTGGCCCGCTAGCAGCTTGGCATCGTCCTTTATGTCATCCAAAGCCTGCAGCTGGTTGTACACTTTCAGCGCAAGCTCAATGGCACTGTTTACTGTGCTGAAGATATCTACTGGCATTCTTATGATGGGCACGTGGGGATGGCAGCAGAAGTAAAAGAGGGTGACTGCTCGGAAGCTTTGCGACTAGATACGATTAGTACTCGTTCTCGATCGGCACGCAAGCGGTCTGCAGCAGTTTGCTGCAGCAGCTGCGCACATCAACTCAGACTGTATCCTCAGCGGGCAGGAGCAGCTTTGATTATTGTGCAGCGCTAGTTGGCCACGTTTCGAGGGACGTTGCGGTTAGGCCCCTCTTGGGCCCCTCGAGGCCCCGTGGCCCCTCGCGCCCCCCGGCGCCCCCTGATGAAGACAGAGGATTCGCCGGTGGCGCAAACTCCTGCACAGAGTTGGCAGCTCAAGAACTCGCCACGTGGAGAGGGAGGCGTTCCTAATGATGAAGCTGCACCACTACACCGCCACAGGGGTTTTGGGGGCAGGTACCGGTACCGGTAAGCCAACTTCAAGGGCGTGAGGCAAGGCACGACACGCCCCATGCCGCATGCCCTCGTTGCTTAACTCGTCGCATCCGGCTGGTGGGCCAGACCTGGCTATCTAGCTGCACGTTGCATTCAGTTGACCCCCGCCCGCCCCCCGCCCCCCTACTGAGCATACTGAGCTTCGCACCGGCGAGGCCCCGCCTGCTGCTGCTGGCCCGCCCGCGCTACCTTCTCACCCGTCAATGTGTTCGCCCCTGCCCCCTGGACGTGAACCGGTTGCAGCGCTGCTAAACCCTGCTGCTAAGCCCTGGTACACCCTGCCCGACTGCAGGCCCCGTCGGCCGATGCCCCAGCAGCTAGCCGCCCACCTAGGGACACCCGTGGATACGTTGCACCGCACTCTACGGAACGGCGGGTTTGCAGGTGAGCGGCAGGCCTAGCAGGCCTATGGCAGGCCTAGTCTGGCCTAGTATAGACCAGCCCGGTGACCTGATTATTTGACACTTGGGCGGTTGTTGGCCGGGTGGTTGATTAGCAAACTTGCTCGTTCTCCGTATGTTGAATCCTCAGCCTCGATAAAGCCTGGCAGGACCCCGAGACAACAGTACGGGGCGCTTTACATGCAGAACATCATACGCAGACTTGCGCGTCGTGAGCCTCGTAGCTCCAGCCCGGCCACCAGCAGTAGTCCGGCCAACATGGCGCAAGCCCCTGCCAGCTTGGGAGACCCGCAGGTGTTAGAACACCTCCGCAGACTGCTTGACGGCTGTGAGGAGGCGAACATGGCGCTGGAGTGCTGCTCTGCCATCGGCAATCAGCGCGAGCAACTCGCTATCCCCCGCATTGTGGCGATAGGAGACCAAAGTCACGGTATGGTCCGCATAGAATTTGACCTGGGCAATATTAGATGCTCGGAAATAAACCAACCAACGCATGACACGCACCGTCTTACGCACCCTCCTCCTCGCGCGCCCTCCCGCCGTCGGAAAGGAACCTGGGTCTGCTCTTTGCTGGCCTGCTTTTCGCGTCTGTCAGTTCCCCTTTCCTCCCGCCGTCCCCACCCCTGGTCCCCACCTTTTTCCTCCTCTTTGTCAATCACAGGCAAGAGCAGTGTTATCAGGTGGGATTATGTGCCATGAAGCATTATGCTTGGTCCCCTCGCCTGAACCAGCTTGAACCCTGACATATCGTTGCCACAATGTGCCCACAGCCGCGTGACCAACATCAAACTTCCAAGCGAGATAGGCCTGTGCACCCGTACCCCGCTCAAGATCGCGTCCCGCACAGGCCCCGTCAAGGCGGAGCTGTCCGTTCCCGATCATGCGGTGCTGAAGCAGCACGGGGAGAGCCAGGAAGGCGGCAAGCTGCTGCCCTCTCAGGGCTGGCGGCACGAGAACGGGTGAGTCGGCCATGAATCCAGCGGTGCATGCTCTCTATCTCGCTCGGCTCCAAGATTTGTTCAGACCGCCCTCGCCCTTCCCATACTGTTTGCCGCACACAGCCGGTACGTCAAGGGGCTGCTGCCGCCTAACGGTCAATGGCCCCCCGAGCCCGAGGCCGTCAAGCAGGCAAGCCCCACAGGCTTACCTCCAACCTCCGTCTGTGAAGAGAGGCGGTCGCTGGAGCGATGCCGATCGATGGAGACTCGAACGGGGCTCGGGAGCGAGGCTTCTCTATCTTAGTCGTTACAGAGCTAATTGAGTCGGGAATAGGCTGGAATTGCCGTCTGGGGCGCGCGGAGCGCGTATTTAAGTGACTATTGTGCCGTACACTTGCCTTCATCGGGCCCATGAACTGGACGAGCGTCTCTAGAGGCTTGCACGCGAGTTCCTTCGTCTCTACGCTTCGCACGCTACCATGAACACCATTGTCATCGTCTCTTCATGATCTATCCAACGATATCACTTCTATTGGGAATTGTGCAAGTCGGGTTGTGCAAGCATCCCGACGATTTCCGAGTCGGCGACGCGCCTCACTTCATCATCCCCCCTCCACTGAATGTTGCGTCCTCGCAACTGTCCTACCTACCCATGCAACGCATCAGAGAACTTCCTAACCTAGCCTCAGTACATCTCAACCCTTGCGGTACCTAACAGCTCAGCTCATCTCATATCTCTCTCTCCTTATCGCTTTCGCTGCGTCGATGCGCTCCTCGGGTGCTTCTTCTCGTACTCGGCGATCAGCTCCGGAACATCCTCCAGCAGGGTGGCTTCGTCGATGTAGAGGTTCTCGTGGGCGTCTTGGCCGCGGAACTTGACCAGGTATGTCACGCGCTTGGTGTGGGGCGTGATCTGGCGGTTGAGGATGGCTTCCACTTCGTAGAAGATGGCGCCTTGCTCGTTGATGTAGGGCTCAGGGGCCTGGGTGGCCTCGGCGCGGTCGGGGAAGCGGTCGGCGCCGTCCTTGTAGGGCCTGAGTTGGGCGATGTTGACCACGGGATGGATCTGCATGTGCTTGGGCAGCTTGAGCTTGGCTGCGTTCTGGTTGACCATGGTCTCGATGGTGAAGGGGCCGACGTATCGGGCATTGAACTTGTTCCTGGATGTGCCTGTCTTCAGCTTGAGGTGTGTGGTGGAGAGCAGCACCTTGTCGCCTGCCTTTAAGGTGAGCGGGCGCATCCGGGTGTCATTGCACCGTGCCTGACGCTGCTGGGCAGCGCGGACGTGGACCTTCGCCAGGTTGCGGGCAAGCTCTCGGTCGAGCATCATGGTGGCGGCTGATCGGTTGGCGGGCTCCCAGTTGGGGTGCTTCGCGAGAAGGGACAGCGGCGTGTTGGGCTCGTAGCCGAGGGCGAGCTTGAACGGCTTGAAGCCGGTGGAGGCGTGGACCGAGGAGTTGTAGGCGAATTCGAGGGCGGGCAGCACGTCATCCCAGTTGTTCTGGTGGGCGTTGACGTAGTGGCGGAGCATCTCTTCGAGGGTGCGGTTGGCATGCTCGGTCTGCCCGTCGGTCTGGGGGTGATAGGCAGAGGACATGTCGAGGCGGGTGCCCGACAGTTCGAAGAGGGTCTGCCAGAAGGTGCTGGTGAACTTGGAGTCTCGGTCCGACACGATGGACTCGGGGTGTCCGAAGGTTTGGAACACCCAGTCGTAGGCTATCTCGGCCAGGTACTTGGCGTCGATGCTGGTCTTGCATGGAATGACTTTGATCATTTTGCTGAATCTGTCCACGAAGACTGCGATGGCGTCGTCACCACGGTGGCTCACCGGCAGCTGCGTGATGAGGTCCATGGAGATCGATTGCCAGGGCCTGTCCGGAATGGGGAGAGGCTTGGATTGACTGGGGGTCTTGCCTGGGCGGGGCTTGTTGCGCTGGCATGAGGGGCAAGACTGCACGTAGGCGGCGACAGTCTGCTCCATGCGGGGCCAGTAGAAGAGCCGGGCGAGGCGTGCCTGCGTTTTGGCCGTGCCAAGGTGACCAGCGGTGATGATGTCGTGTGCTTCGGCCAGCAGCTTGGTGCGTAGGCCGGGGATGTCAGGAATGTACAGGCGAGCTCGTAGGGCGCCTGGGGGCTCGTAGTAGAGCAGGCCCTTGTAGAGCTTGAATGGGCAGTTGGGGTCGGCAATGGCCTGCGCGCGGTGCTCACAGTACTGCTCGTCTTGCCGGTAGCCTACGCGGATGGCATCGGCTATGTCATCGGCAGGGCGGATCGTGGAGACCGTGACTGCGCATGCGCGGAGGTCCGGGCGGCGGCTGATGGCGTCAGCGACCACGTTGGTCTTGCCGGGTTTGTGTTGGATGATGTAGTTGAATTCCTCCAGCTCAGCGAGCCAGCGGACTTGGCGGCGGCTGAGGAGGGGCTGGGTCTTGAATTTGGAGACGGCGGAGTTGTCCGTCCAGATGGTGACTGGGTGCGGACCCTTGAGGTGGTGCCACCACACACGGAGGCAGTGTGTGACTGCGAGCATCTCCCTGTCGTGCGCGGGGTAGTTGCGCTCGGCGGGGATGAGCTTGCGGCTCTCGTAGGCGATGACACGCTCGTGGCCGTCTTGGACTTGGGACAGCACGCCACCGGTCGCGTAGTCGGATGCGTCGGTGGTGACCGTGAACGGGAGGTTCGGGTCAGGGGCTGCCATGACGGGGGCGGACGTGAGTGCGTCTTTGAGGGCTTGGAAGGCCATGTCGCACTCCTTGTCCCAGGCAGTCAGCTCTTGCTTGCTGCCTTTCTTGTTTTCTTGGCCTGCGAGTAGGTTGGTGAGGGGGGCGGCGATCTGCGCGAAAGACTTGACCATCCGCCGATAGTACTGCGCGAGGCCGAGGAAGGACCGGAGGTCGGTGACCGTCTTGAGCTTGGGCCAGTCCTTGATGGCTTGGATCTTGCGCGGGTCGGCGGAGATGCCGTCGGCGCTCACCACGTGGCCCAGGAAGTCGATCTTGTCGAGTCCGAAGGCGCACTTGCTGGCCTTGGCGTGGAGCTTGTGTTCCCGGAGGAGCTCCAGTACCTTGGCTACATGTTGTTTGTGTTCCTCCTCTGTTTTGGAGTAGATGAGGATATCGCCCAGGTACACGAGGACGCATTCATCGAGGAGGGGCCTGTAGATATCATTCATAAGGCGCTGAAAGGTCGCGGGGGCATTAGTCAAGCCGAAGGGCATGACCGTGAACTCGTAGTGACCGTAACGGGTGTTGATAGCGGTCTTGGGGATGTCCTCTTCCGCGATACGTATCTGGTGGTACCCCGATTGAAGGTCAATCTTGCTGAAGACCTTGGCGCCGTGGAGGCGGTCGAGTAGCTCGTCTATCCGGGGCAGGGGGTAGACGTTCCGGATCGTGGCTTTGTTTAGGGCCCTGTAATCGATACACATCCTTAGGCCACCGTCCTTTTTGCTGGCGAAGAGGACGGGGGACCCGTAGGGCGAGACGCTGGGTCGGATGTATCCCTTTCCGAGGAGGGCCTCCAGTTGCTTCTTGAGCTCGGTGAGTTCCTCCTGCGACATGCGGTAGGAGTTACGGCTCATGGGGACATTGGTGTCGAGGTCGATCTTGTGGTCGATAGCTCGCTCGGATGGCATGCCCGAGGGCTCGGTGAAGACGTCGGCGAACTGGTCGAGGACGGGTTTAAGGTCGACGACGGGGGGTTTGCCTTCTTCGTCTGCGGGGACCTCTTTGATGACCGCCAGGTTGTATTGCGTTGTCTGCTTGGACCGGACGAGCCGTTTGAACTGCAGGGCAGAGATGACGTGAGGGTCCGCTGCCTGCAGAGACTCGTGCGTGTCCGCCTGGATGGTCAGGGGTTTGGCTCGGTTCTCTGTGAACGTGAGCGAGTTGGTGTGCCAGTCGATGACCGGGTTGAAGCGGGCCAGCCAGGGTTTGCCAAGCACCACGTCAAAGTCACCTAGGTCGGTGACCGTTAGCGTCGCAGTGCTCCTGTGGGGAGAGGCACGCCCTAACACGATTGACGCGTTGGGCAGGGCGTGGGTGCATGGCTGGGTGATGCCGTTGATGAGTCGCACGAAGGTGTCGTGGACCAGCTTGGCACTCTTCATTTCCTTCTTGCGCATCCAGGTGGTGTCGACGAAGTCGCCTGTGGCGCCACCATCGACAAGCACATGGGCCCTGCGTCCGCATACTATCCCTGTGAAGATGATCTGTTGTTTTTTGGGATTGAGCTTCACGCTGTGCAGCTTCAGCATGCGAGGGACCTGTGGCTTGGGGGGCTTCGGAGGGTTGGCGGCCTCCTTGGCCGGGGTGACCTTGGGTGCGCCCTGCGGTTTGGCCTGCGTCTTGGGAGACTTGGGCGGTTGGGCGGGGGTGCCCTTGGTCTGGGGAGCCTTGGGTGAGCCCTGCGGTTTGGCCTGTGAGGGCGGTTGGGCAGGGGGGCCCTTGGCCGGGGTTTTGTCCGGAATCTGAGGATCGGGGTTTGTGATCCGGGCTTCGTCCGCCTGCAATGCAGGGGATTGGGACCTGGCCCGGGTGTGGGCATCAGGCCCGTGCGGCGGCGCTTGTGCGCCGGTAGACCCGCACGGGTCTACTTGCCGTTTCCCTGGCGGGAGAACTTGGGGCACGCGTCCTTGGTGTGCCCGAGCTGGCGGCAGCGGAGGCAGCCGTTGTTGGCGAGCAGGTGGGAGCGCTCGGCGTCCGTCAGCTTGCTGATGGGTGCGTCGGGCTTGTTGTTGCCCTTGGGCACGAACTTGCGGGTGTCAATGGCGTTGAGCTCCATGGCGTCGTTGCCGTGGTTGTTGTGGTTGTTGTGGCGGCGCTCGAAGTCGCCCTTCTTGTGCCACTTCTTGCCGTTGCCGTTGCCCTTCTTGTCGTAGCCATTGCTGCGGTCGTGGCCCTTCGTCTGGGCGAGGGTGTGGTCGAGCAGCTCCGCCTTGGCGCTGAGGTCCGCGTACGACGCGTTGTGCATGCCCTGCAGGGTGAGGGCAACGCGGATGTCCTGCGGCAGCGCGCGCATGAGCTTGTCACGCTTCTCCGCCTCGGAGACGTCGGGGATGTGCAGGCACAGCTTGTCGATGTGGTTGATCAGCTGCGACACAGATCCCTTGAAGGTGACGCGGGCCAGCTGGGCGCGCGACTTCTCTGCCTGCAGGGGGTCGGAGAACTTGAGCCGCAGCTTGGCCATCGCCTCGTCGTAGGTGGGTGGGGGCGAGCGGGGCTCGATGTTGACCCTGAAGTACAGGCTTGCGTCTCCTGTGAGGAGGTGGGGGAGGGCGTGCATGCGGTTGCCGGGCGGGATCTGCAGGGTGTTGAAGTACCCGTTGATCTTGTACTCGAACTCGTCCCACTTGATCTTGTCCGTCTTGGGGTTGCCGCTGAACTGGTCCGGCTTGATGTGCTTGAGCACGTCCTTCATGAGCACCGCCTGGAAGGGGGCGTTCATGGCCTGGAGGGCAGCCTGCGTGGCGGCAGTCTGGGCAATGTGGGACGCGGTGTTGTGCACGACCTGCGATGCGGTGGCCGTGGCGGCCTGCTGTGCTGCCGAGTTGACAGGGGATTGGATCAGGCGGTGCACCTCCTGCGCGATCTGCGGCAGGATAGACTGGAGGGCACCGGGGAGGAGCCTAGCCAGGGCTTCTAGCTGGCTGGGGTCCTGCAGGCCTTGGCCTTGGCTGGGCTGCTGGGGGCCTGCGGACTGGGCTGGGTTGGTGGGTTGAGACTGCTGCTCAACCTCGCCCATGGAGGATTGACGGGACAGGGCCATGGTCTCTCCTCTTGGTTGTTACAAGTTGGAAGCCTTGACCTGCACCTTAGCTTGAGCCTTGGCTTGCACCTTGGCTGCCAACCTGCTACTCCTGCGAACCACCACCACGGGGTCGGGCGCTGCTAGCTTCCTAACCCAATCGCGGAGGGGAATGTACCCTCGTCCGCCTGCGTTGGGATTAGTAGCTTCACGGTGGAGTTGGGGGAGTGGCCTGCATTTCAAGACGGTGGCGGGGAGTTGGAGCTCTCGGCCGTGGTCTTGAGCAGGCGGGGGGCAGGGGGAACTCCAGTAGAGTTGGGCTTGGTCTGGGAGTCCGAGCCTGCGGGGGCTGCAGCCTTGTTGACCGGCGCCTGCGCCCTGATAACCTGCGAAGTTGAGACCAGCAGGGGTGGGAGGGCGGGGGCGGAGGCGGTCGGTGTTGGGCCCTGCGCGATGGGGGGCCCTTGAGGTCAGCGGTTCGATTCTACGGAGGCGCGGGTGGGTGGGAGGGAAAGTTTTGGCCTGCGAACCGAAGAGAGGGTGACCTGCAGGGGGGGGACTCCGCGACTTGAAGTTTTTGGGGCTCGCGAGGTCGCGCTGGTGTTAGCGACTTAGCGTGAACGCTATAACGACCTGCGAGAGAAATATTTTATCTGCGAGAGAGGGGCGGAAGCGTATCTTGGGCGTTCGGGGGAATCGCGACTTGTTTGGGCCTGGGGGGATCGCGAAACGTCTAAGGGAACTGGGGCGCGACGCTCTTGGTGTCGACGGTCGCTCTTGAGCACCTTAGACGATCTGCGAACAAGGTCGAGGGTCGTGGTCCCGCTAACCACTGAAGAGAGGCGGTCGCTGGAGCGATGCCGATCGATGGAGACTCGAAGGGGGCTCGGGAGCGAGGCTTCTCTATCTTAGTCGTTACAGAGCTAATTGAGTCGGGAATAGGCTGGAATTGCCGTCTGGGGCGCGCGGAGCGCGTATTTAAGTGACTATTGTGCCGTACACTTGCCTTCATCGGGCCCATGAACTGGACGAGCGTCTCTAGAGGCTTGCACGCGAGTTCCTTCGTCTCTACGCTTCGCACGCTACCATGAACACCATTGTCATCGTCTCTTCATGATCTATCCAACGATATCACTTCTATTGGGAATTGTGCAAGTCGGGTTGTGCAAGCATCCCGACGATTTCCGAGTCGGCGACGCGCCTCACTTCAGTCTGGACCTGCTTCGCGCACCTTGACTGCATCTGTGCGTGCTGCCCGTTGGCGGGTCCGTGTGCAGGCCGTGCGTGAAGCCACCAACGCCGTGGCGGGCGACAAGGAGCTGGGTGGCGTATCTGGCGTGGAGCTGCGCCTCGACTGGCAGTCGGGCACCACGCCCAACCTAGACATCATCGACCTGCCCGGTGAGCACAAGCGCTTCGTGCTGGGGCGGACCGAATCGTTTGATCAGATAGATGCGGCTGGGCTCTTATCGGGGGGCTGGGCGGGGCTGGGCGGGGCTGGGCGGGGCTGGGCGGGGCTGGGTGGGGCTGGGCGGGGCTGTCGGTTGCAGTGGGTTGAGAGCAGGAGGGGAGTGCTTGCCTTTTACGCTTGCAGGCCTGGTCTCCATTTCGCTGGCGAAGCAGCCTGAGAACATCTCCGACCAGATCCAGGAGATTGTTGAGAAATATGTCGAGGACAAGGACACCATCATCATGTGTGTCTTCTCGGGGGTGGTGGACGCAGCTAACTTCCGTGCCATCAAGGTGCGCAGGGGAAAGGTGCCGTACGGTGGCATTTTGGCCTTTCATTTTGGCCTTTCATAGCTGCCGGGGGGGAAGGGGGGCCCTATGAGAGAGAGTAGGGGCTTGCAGATGGATCCGACAAATGTGCAATTTCAAATTGAACACATATTAGCGTTGCGCACGTAGATGCCCTCCCATTTGTACGCGGAGTTTGATCGCTTTAATCGCTTTCATGCCCTTCTGCCAACCTTATTCATAGCTCAGCTTCAATAATTGTCGGGATGGAGCTTGCGAAGCGGAGGATGTTGCGGTGCCGACTTCGCTCAAACGCCACCGCTTGCTATCGAGCTGTTGGTGTACCTGTTGGTGTACCTTGGGCTTGACCGGTGTGCCGTGCACGTCTTGCCCACAGGTTGCCCAAAAGTTCGACGAGCAGCTCTCCCGCACGCTTGTGGTCATCACGAAGCTGGGTGAGTGCCACATGCGCCGTCTGCGGCGTGTGCGTAAGTTGCCGAAGGCCAGCCAGGGGAATGTCTTACGTGCCCTTTGTTGGATCGCACTGCGGGACGACGTCGCTAGCTTTCAGCAGGCCTGGGAATGGGGCAGAGGTCGGGCAAAGTCGATAACGGGCGGTGCTGTAACGGTGCAGGTAAAGGTAAAGGTAGCCGCACCTCCGTGCGTGCCCGCCTTTCAAACTAGGCCCCTGCCCCCGTCCTGCCGCTTGTGCAGACATGTTCCAGCCTTTTGAGGAACAGAAGCGCTGCCTGCTGCAACACCTGGACAATCTGCGCGGTTTCGACCCCATCGACATCATCCTGGTAGGCGCGAGCGCGGCAGACAGCCAGGGCGAGGGCAGCGGGAGGGGCCCAGGGTGCCCAGGAGGACCTGGTGCGTGTCTGCGGGCTGGGACACGGATGCTGGGCACTGTCGCTGTAGTCTGACGCCGGTCACTGCTGCCTGCCTGCTCAACCGCACGCGCCCGCCCGCAGGTCAAGAACAGCGGTGGTGAGGAGGGCCTGGACGCACAGCTGGTCTTGGAGCGAGAGTTCGTGGAGGCCTTCCGCCCCGTGCAGGTCTGGTCGGGGCGCCGGGACGCATCCCGGTCATTTGACCACCCCGTGGCCGCTGGTTGCTGGGCGGCGGGGCAGCTGCCGGTCCTACCTGCAGGTCCTGCATGCCACCCTGCGCTGTGCTGTGCTTTTACCGCCGGGCGCTGGGTGCTGCTGTAGGAGGAGCGCGCCAAAGCAAAGCAGAGCTTCAAGCTGGGCACCCCCGCGCTGGTGGCGAGGCTGACGGGGCTGCTGGTGGATTCCATCGTCAAGGCGCTGCCATCGCTCAAGGGCAAGGTGGGGGCGGCATCACCAAGCGGCATGCCAGGGTCAGGGGCCGCGTGACGCAGCCGCCTCCGTTCCCTCCTCCCCCGTGCAGCTGGAGACAAGCATCTCCACCATCAAGCACGAGCTGGAGGGGCTGCCGCAGGTGCTGTCCGAGAAGGGCGCCCGCGAGAAGGCCGTCAACCTGCTCAACCTGTGAGGGGGCTGCTGCCGTGCTGCGGGCCGCCAGCCAAGCAAGGGCCGATGTGTGTATGGCCGGCCAGACAAACAACCCCCTCTCGCCCCTTCCTCAGCCTGATTGGGCGGCTGCAGGACATCCAGGCCGGCGCTCTCAGCCGCATCATTACTCACAAAGAGCGCATTGAGTCCACGGACATCGTGCACGCCAACCTGGAGGTCAGCGGCCACGCCATGGGACTGCCCTTGCTTTTTTGCCGCTTGCCAGGGCATCTGGCGACTCGCCATGGGCGACGGCGGCTGGCTGCTGACTACTGGCCCTCGTCCCTGCCTGCATCCCCATTGCTCCTGCTCAGGACATCAACAACAAGTACTTCGAGCAGGCAGGCCCGGGAAAAGGTTGGGTGCGGGGCCAGGGGGCTGCTGGGGGCCTGGTGGGACGGGCGGACCTGCGGCGGCGCATGCATGTCTATCTAAGGCCAAGCCCTACCCCCACGCCCCCAGGTGATCACCGTGCCCTCCTACGTGGACGAGAAGCATTGGGATGAGTTGTGCAGGGCTTACAACCAGGTGCGTAGGGCTGCTTATGATGGGGAAGGAGCACTGCTTTGTGCAAGGTCGACCCTGCATGCGTTGCGGGTCCCCTATGTGGTAGTCCCGCATTTTCACTCTGCGGTTTGCGTGTGCTGCCTGTGTTCAAGCTCAGCAGCCTTTGCCTACCATCAACTCATACATGACCCTCCCTCCTTGCCCACGACCCAACTAACAGCGTCGAGGCAATGGCCTACCGGACCATCACGCCATGGAGGCCCAGTTTTTGGTCTACTTCAAAGGTGGGGGTAGTGACTCCACGGGTGGTCTACGTAGTCTACGGCGGGTGGCCACGCACCATGGGCCCATGGGCGGCGGCGCAAGGCAGCAGAGCTATTGGCCTCCATCTAGCTACTCCAGCCAACCCCTGATGGCTCTTTGTCCCGGCCCCCTTCAACCCCCCGCAGCCTTCGTGAACAAGCTGGGCGAGAGCATGAGCCGGCTGGTGGAGGAGTCCTACCAGTGCGTGCGGGAGACGTACGACTCCGTGATCGGGGCCGTATTCCGCGACTTCGTGTTGGTGCAGCGCGAGGTGCGGCACATCATGGAGGAGGAGATCCTGAAGCCGCAGAAGGCGGCCCTGATGCTGTACATCGAGCAGACGTCCAAGGCGCAGTGTGAGTGATCTCAGTGCGTGGATACTTGCATGCGGCTGGGAGGAGCAGGGTGTCCCGCCACGGCCGCCAGTGAGGTGGTCAATTCCCGCGCCCTCTTGCCGCTCTGCAGTCGACATGTACACGTGCAGCCCCATCTACACGGCGGCATTGAGCTACTATGGGAAGGCGTTCATTGGCAACGAGGACAGCGTATTGATGCCCGAGGTCATGACCCCGCTGATCAGCGGCGATGGCAGCAATGACAGCGCGAGCCACGCACGGCCGGAGCGCATGTCCAAGGTGCGCGCGGTCAGTGCGGGGTGGTGTGGGGCGGTGGCCGTGGGCTTACCTGGGTTGGTGGCCAGGAGGGCTACTCGGGCACTACTGCTAACCCACAACAAGCATGCCATGCTGCTTGCTTCTGCCTGCCTAGGCCGCCCAAAGCCCCGAGCCTGCCTCCCGCCAGCGCCACCTCCAATCTGCCCTCGTGCCCTGCGCTGCATTGCGCTTTGCTTTTACCCCCCCCCATCCAAGTCGGCCTGAACTTCCACACAGGCGCCCACTGGAGCTCTCGGCGTGGAGACAATGCTGTTCGGCGAGTCCGTGCTCTCCGCGCTGGCTGCACACATCAAGGCCAAGAAGAAGGTGACGAACAGGGAGGGGGTTGGCCGTGTCTGAGATCCCGCACTTCACCCCGCACGCCGGCCCAAAGAGTGACGGCGTGGACAGCACGTGCCCTGCACTTCTTGCTATTAACGTGCGGTCACTCTGTCACTCGTCAAGCGGGGTCAGGCTAACCCGCTGTGCCCCTGCTGGCGCCACACCCGCAGTCCCTCAACACGCGTCTGCTCCGCCAAGAGCAGTGGATGCTGTACGTGTACAACATTATCGTGCACAACAGCCTGAGAGACATGGTGCCGCGGGCCGTCAAGCTCTTCCTCATGCGCGAGGTGCGGCGGGCGCGGCATGTCCAGCGGGCGAGGCGAGCGGCTTAGCGGAGGGCTCCTAGATAGGAGGGCAACAGGGTTGACCCGCGAGCTAGCTCACGCTTGACTGCGCCCTCCCGTGCTAGTGACCCTACCGGGTGCACCCCGGCCGTGTACAGGTGATCGAGAAGGTGCCCGACCTCAGCCACAAGGTGTACGACGAGAAGTGCAAGCTGTACGACGCCAAGTGGCTGCACGAGGCCTTCGTCAATTCGGACGTACTGCGGCGGCGGAAGGTCAAGGAGGAGGAGCTGGTGGCGCTGACCAAAGCGCTCGAGTCGCTCAACGCGGTGCCGCCCTGCCCATTTTGAAGTGACCCGCAGGGGAGGTGGAATGAGAAGGCCGGAAGGTGTGGGGTGGGGGCATTATGCATAGCCACTTGCCCACCCACTAGATAAGGTATGGACATGGTTCTGGGTACAGTGTCATGGCCAGAAGCAGGGCTGGAAGGGGCTGCATGCGCAGGGCGGCAGGCTGACGTTGGCTATGCGCTTGAGGGGCTGATGGGGCGGGGCGTGGCCTGCAAAGGCAAGGTGCGCATGGATGAGCGATGGACGGAGATGACGGTGTGCATAATTGAAGGGTTGGGCAGAGGTTGTGGACGAGGTCTAGCCGCTATGGGGTGCGGCACGTGAGCACGTAAGAGTTCAGTGCGAGTCTATCTGTTGGAGACTTGCTTGGCGTGTTGGCGTGCAGGTGGCAAGTCCGTGAGGAGGGTGGTGTGGCGCCAGCAGCGTTCCGCGCTGTGCATGCCATCCAGAAGGGGTCCTTCATTGTAAACACCGAGGACCGCGGACTGGGTACGCGCGGCGGCGGGGACTACAAGCTGCGGAGTTCTAAGCCGGTCATTGCATGCTGGCAGTCTAACAGGAGACCGCCCGTGCGCGCCAGGCGAGGCTTGGGGCTTGGCATGGCAAGGGCGGAGGGGTGTCACGGGGGGGTCCAATCGGGAAATCCTGGAAAACCGTGTGGCACCCAATCTTTTTCGCTCCAATCCAGTTACGCTGGCTGTCCAATCCCCCGGCCAGTCCAATCCTAGGATACACGGCCCCCAGGAATCGGGTGCCACACGCCCCGACAGGAATCTTCCCCGGTGTCACCCCTCCTGCAAGGGATGCCCCCACCCAGCGCGTCAGGTAGGACCGCACGATCTGAGGCTCCCTGCGTGCGGAGTCCACAATGTACGACACACTGTCGTACAAGGCGTGCTCTATGCTTGGGCGTGCACCCCGTGATCCACGCTGGTCGGGTTCCTTCGACCATGTCCGCCATGCCTCACACCCCGACCCATCCATTGTCCTCCGGCTCGGCACCAAGGGGCAGCATCATGGTTGCTTGCTCCAAGCATTGTGCGAGCTGAGGCGTGGGAGTGGAAGGCGGGCTTGAGGGAGCTGCCCTTGGGTGGCCGCGTGTGCGAAGGGCCCGGCATGCCGACATGTCCCAATGGTCCCGACCCCTTATTACCGCTGCAAGGTTAATCCGACCCCTTATTACCGCTGATGCAACCCCTCTGAATAAGTCCATGTCATGTCATATCTTGCCAACAGACTTCAAAGCGGCTATGTTTGCATGTCATGGCAGGAGGTGGCAGGGGTGCGGCGACGCCCCGACGGCCCGCGAGCCTCCCAAGAGCCTCCCCAAGCCTCTCAGGGCGACCGCCTGTCTGCCAAACCCTCTGCTGAAGCACTCTGGGCTACGGCTGGTGTTAGGCTCCCGTGGAAACACAGGCACTATTTCGAACCCGCACGATGTGTTGGCAGCAGACACTGGCCAGTGACACCAGTGCGCGTGTTACATACACGTCTCATTCCCCCCGCCGGCCCTCAAGCCTCCCCAGGGCCGCCGATTCTCTGCCAACCCCTTCCCCGCACTGCCAACGCACTTGGGACTTCAGGCGACATCCAGCCCGTACGTTGGCGCGTGACAGGCCGCCAAACCGACTCACGCCCTCACCCTACCCATGATGTGGAGTTTGAGTGTGAGCAGTGCCCGTCAGCAGCACGATGCCTGCTGTGACGCTAAGCACAGACGATACGAACGACCCTGATACAACGATAGTTAAGGATAAGAGCGTATATGAGCCAAAACGAGCAAAGCATCCGTCCAGGTGAGCATGTGGATCACAAATTTCACACAAGCCTCCGTACTAATCCCTGTACAGAGGATCGCGTCAGAGGCAAAACCTAACACCCCATCCCGCAGTGTGCGGAAGGTACCGTACATAACGACAACGGGCAGCAAGCAACCCCAGAACAGCCGAGCCGGCCACAGGTGGCAAATAACACACTACAGTCCTGCCACCCTGCCTTGCGACACGGCCCTCGGAGATTGAGGACCCTGCCTTATGCACATCAGCACGTCTCCGCGCCTCCAGCGCCCGCAGCGATAGGCCGTGTCGGGTCCCCCGTCTGAAACCGCATACTGACGCTCACTGATTCACGTTTTTACGCAGAAACCTCACCACCAAGACACGCACCCGTCAAACCGCCTGGAACCCTGCTGGTGGGCCGCAGCAGCAAGCTGCTTTCCGCCACTCCCGCCTCTCGCCTCCCCACCCGCTGACCCCCCCTTGGCTCTGTGCCGTCCTCCTGACACCGCCTAGCTCCTCAGCCATGCCTTGAGCCCCGATGAGGCCCCCATGAGGCCCCGGTGAGGCCCCCATGAGGCCCCGGTGAGGCCCCGCGGAGGCCCCGCTGAGGCCCCGGTCCACGCCACAGGGGCGGCAGCGCCCCCGCCTCCAGCCGGCTCAGCCCCAGCCTGAACCCGCAGGCGGGGCTTGGGCGGCGCTGCCGGCTTCCGCCCCGTCTCCACCCGCGTCCTCTCCACGCACCAGCCCGCTATCGCTCTCAGCCCTCCGCCGCCGCTGGGGCCTCCGCCCCGTTCACAGCTCCACTCGCGGCCGCCGGGGCCTCAGCCCCGTCCACAGCTCCACTCCTGCCCTGAGCTGCTCTGCCACCCTGGCGTCACAGCCCCCTTTCCACGCTCTCAGACCATCCCACCTGGCGCCTCAGCCCCCTCCTGCACGCCGCCGCCGGGGCCTCATCCCCCTCACGCAGCTTCCCATCTCACCCCCCCATGGCGCCTCAGCCCCCTCCCGGGAACGTGGTGGAGTGATGGCGCTGCCCCGACACCACCCGCCGCATGGAGCCGCCGCGGGAGCCGGGGGGCGAGCTCTTCTCGCCCCTGGCCTCGGCCTTGGCGGCGCCCGAGGGCAGGATCGATATGTATCCTCGCGACGACGCGTGCCTCCACAGGTGGTCAAACTGCTTGACCGACCGGGCCTTGTACTCGGGGATCACGAGAATGCTCCAGAGCGGCGCGTCGCCGTGGCGGGCCCCGGCGGGCCCGCGGGCCTGGGCCTGGGCCTGGCCCGGGCCCGCCCGGGCCCCACTCCCGCTCGCGCCGCCCGGCTCCGACGACGAGTTGTCCAGCCCGTCCGGCAGTCCGGAACCGGACGTGGACGACCGGACTGCGGCGGCGGCCGCCTCGAGCAGGGGCGTGAGTCCGGCCAGGGCTGGGTCGTCCAGATACGCCTCCGGATCTCCGGGGGTGTACGGCGTGCCGCCGAACATGAGGCGGCGGGAGGATTGCATCTCGGGGCAGGCGACGGGGTCCAGGGGGTCGGCCGCGGAGGCGCGGTCCTCGCCGCTGGGGGACGCGTCTGCGGGCGGAGGCGGGAGGGAGGGAAGGGTGGGGGAGCGGGTTGAGGTGAGAGGCCTGAAGCCTTGTCGGCTCTGGCTGTAGGGACCAGTATGGAAACGTCTAGGGCGTGAGGCGTCATGCGTCCAGTTTGGCCCGCCCGTCTCCCCTCGCCGCAGCCCCGCGCACGCACCGTCCTCGGCCTGGGCCTCCGCCTTGCCGCCGCCGCCCGAGCCGCGTCCGCCGCCTCCGCTGCCGCCGCCGCCGCCCTTGCCCAGCGAGGGCAGCCCCCACAGCCCCTTGCGCTGCGTAATGGACAGGAGGAAGGGGTGCGTGTGCGAGGCGGGCAGGCCGTCGAAGTGCGCCACCCCCACCAGCGGGATGAGCGTCTTCCTGCGGGGAGGACGGTTAGGGTGGGGCGGTTGATGGGGGGTTGAGCGAGGACGGCAGGAGCGACCAGCCTCAGCCTGTAAGGACCGGCCCCGCCCCGCGTTCCTCCGCCTGCCCTCTCCAAGGCATCTTCGCAAGGGACAAACCTCAGCCTAGCCAGTCTAACCCGTGCCTCCTACCCCAGCCAAGCTCACTCAATGGCGGCCAAATCGCCCGATCAACACCAAGCGGGAAGCTCCTGCCCCCCTTCCCCTCTGCCACTCTCTCCATCTCACGGACCTCGCCGCCACCAACCGCCACCAACCGCCACCAACCCCTCCCCAACGCCCAACCCCCGCTCACTCGATGGTGGCCACCCGAATGGACCACGAGGTCGTGAAGCAGTGGCGGCGGCAGGTCTCCCGGTCGTAGAAGGCCGAGGCGGCCGTGGAGGCGCGCCAGGCCGTGAAGAGCGCGTGCGCCCCAGCCCGTGTGGGCGCGTCCACGCGCGAGGCCGGGAAGAGCTGCCGCACGGAGGAGCCGCACGTGAGCGCGTTGTGCTCCGCGGCGCGGACGGCGGCGTTCTGCTCGGCCTGCGGTTGGGGTGGTTGGTTGGGGTGGTTGGGGTGGTTGGGGTGGTCGGTAGATGGGTGGGTGGGGTCAACTGGTCCGGGGTTGGATGGGACAGGGGCCTTGCCCCGCATGGCAACACGCATCACATCCCGGCCCTGCCGCCCCACCCTGCCCCTCTCCGCGCTTCACAACACGGCACCCGCGCCCTAGCATCATGTGTGAGGACAACCGGACCGGGGCGACGCTCCGGCCCCACGTTCCCCAAGGAACCGGGGAAGCCGGGCCGGCCGAAAGCTTCGCCCTGATGCGGTGGTCCTGGCACATGCCGGCCGAGCTCGAGTCACGTACACCCTGCGCTCAGCCTCCCTCCCAGCTGGAAACGGACCGGTGCGTCTTTGACCCCAGAAACCCCGGCATGGTAAGCTGTGGAACGCTTCGCAGGAGGTTTTGCCGTCGGATACCGTAGCATTTCTCTGCCACTCGCGACAGATACTGAGGCCTCAAAGGCGACTTGGAGGCTTCCGCCTCTGCCCCCCACACCTGCCCGCCATGCCTCTGCCCCCGCCCCTGGCCCCCTCCCCAACACGCACACCTCCCCACCCCACCCCACCCCCCACCTGGTGTGGCGAGTCCTCGAACGCCCGCAGCGCAAACAGCACCGGTGTGCCCCGCGCCACCAGGGGGTGCTGCACGGCGGGGTCGAGCCAGGCGGTGTCAGGGCCGGAGAAGGCCTCGCCTGGGGGTGGGGGTGGTGTGTGTGCGGGGGATGGGAGGGGGTGCTTGAGGGGCGGAGGTTGAGGTGATGAGGGCGGGAGGGGAGACGTGCTGGGGCCTTGAGTGTGCGGGTGGGGGGGCCTCGTTAGAACCCACACCAAAGCCAGCATCACGACTGCGGCCGCGCCTCCTCCCTCCCCCGCTCACCGAACTCGGACTCGTACAGCCGCGCCGTCTCCGCATAGAGCGTGGGGCGCTGCAACAAGAGCGATGAAAAGGAACAGGGGAGAGGCCATTGGTGGGTAGAAGCCGGCGATTCGTGTCGCCGGATACCCGGCTCGCCTTCACGACTCACTGACCCCGCCAAGGGCAAACGGGCACACGCACTCCAGCGCACGTGCACAGGCCCCCTTGAAGCACGCGAAACGCGACCGCTGCTCAGCGCGGAGCTGGGTCCTACCCAGATCCAACCCCGCGTCCGCCCCGGGCCCGCCCTGCCGTACTGCCGTACCTGCACCTCGTCCAGGTCCAGGTAGTCGGGGCGCCAGGGATCGTCCTGCCCAAACAGGTCCAGAGTGGCCAGGGCGTAGCAGCCCGAGATGGCCAGGTGCGTGTGCCTGGGGGTTGGGGGAGTTTGAGTCAGGGTTGGGCAGGATGGGAAACAATGGAGGTGGGAGGTTGGCTCGCGCCGGCGCCGGCGGCTTCGTTAGCGGAAAGCTGCGCATGTGACTATGTGCGTGCACGGCGGCCGGACATCCCGTCGGCCCCACACGCGGTCCCCTCGCACCCCCTCCGTCACGCCCCCCGGCTATCCGGCCCCCGCCCTAGCTGCCCCTTTCCCCTGCTGGACCCCACTGGCCCCCCTCCGCCCCCACCGCAACCCCCACCCCACCCTCTCCCCACCAGAACAGGGCCATGTCCGCCGCCGGCACCAGCAGGCGGTTGGGGTAGCGCTTGTGCAGCTCCAGGAAGCGGCCGTACCTGTGTGGTACGACAGCGTGGTACGGCAGCGTGCAGGGGTTGGGGCACAGAGCGACCGGGTCCATGTCAGGCTCTGCTAGGTCCTATGTGATGAAGGGCGGTGATGGCCCCCTGGCCCCAGCCCGACTCGAAGCCGACCCACCTCACGCACGCACGGCCCCCCAAGGCCACAGCCCCCCCCCCCCACTACCACCTCACACCGCCTGTCTGGCGGCCATCCATATCCCACACGTGACACCGCCTCACGAGCAGCCCTCAGCACAAACACTTCCCCCAACCCTGACCACACCGCACCGCCTCACCTCACTCTCGCCCTCTCCCCTCTGGCCCCCTCCCCCCAGCCCAACATGACAACCGCCTCACCTCATCCTCGCCCGCGACAGCCGGTCTGCTCACAACTGCACCAATACATATCACGCGCCCGCCCTACGCATCCTAAACCCACACACACACACGCAGACCGGCCGGCTAATCACCGCGCCTACGCTTTTCTCGGCCTTTACACGAGCAGCCCTGAACACGCACCGCCTCACCTCACTCTCGCCCGCGACAGGAAGTCCGAGTCCAGGAAGTGCGGCCGCAGCCACGAGTGCAGCAGCTGGGAGAAGCGCTGCATGGCCAGGGCCTGGGGGGGGGCGGAGGGGGGGAGGGAGGTGACGGGTACCGTGATGAGGCGTTTCAGGAAGCTGCCCCTCCCCCCGTTGATTCCATCACCACGGAGGGCTCCGAAGGTTCGAACCAGAGAAGCCCGCCACCCTCCATCTATGAGCCTGCCCCCATTTCCCAGCTGGCTTCCCCCTATCGACTTCCCACGACCACCACCACCCCTCACTGCACCAGCTACACATCCGCAAAGGCCCTTCCCCCTGCCACCTAGGACCCCGCCCCGCATCCTCCCTCGGACCCCCCTCCTTCCCAAGGCTGCAACGCCTCCCCTCCCACGCCCCCCCCCTTCCTCTCCCCCGCCCCACGCACCAGCTGCACCGCCACAGAACGCCTCACACCGAGGAGCCTGCCCGGCCCCCCGCCCGACTGCCTCTTCCCCCTGTGAAACCCTGCCCCCCACAGCCCACACCTCAACGCCTCCAACCCTCCCTCTCCTCCCTCTCCCACCCCCCTCCGCACCAGCTGCACCGCCACGAAGGGCCTCCTGCCTCCCAACTAGGAAGTGCCCTTTTACCCACCCGACTGCCTCCTCCTCCCACCCTCTTTCCCAAGACTCCCCCCTCCACGCAGCTCCCCCCCTCCCACACCCCCACCCCCCCCGCACCAGCTGCACCGCCACGAAGGGCTTGCGCTTGGACATGGCGGGGGTGGGGTCGTGCTGCGAGCCCGGCTCGGGCGGGGGCCAGTGGGAGGCGTCGTGCGCGAACTCGGTCCACTGGGGGGAGGCCACCTCGTCGAAGCCAAAGGCCTTGGAGGCGGGGGGGTCCACCATGCCCCCGCAGCGGCGCTGCATGCACGTCACATAGCCCAGCGGGTGCTGGCGGTGGATGAGCCTTTGGGGGTTTGGGGGGGGTTGGGGGGGTTGGGAGGTGGGGGGTGGAGGAGTGAGGTGTTGGGGGGTTGGGTTGGGGGAGGGGCTGGTGCGGCGAGGGAGGCAGAGGGCAGGGGAGAGAAAGGGCTGCAGCGGGGAGCAGCCTGATGCGCCCATAGCCCCCACAGAGCAACCGTTGCATGCGTGTGCTTTGTCAGCAGCTGGCGTGGCCAGCGGGCCGTGCCGTGCTGAGCTTACCAGGCGAGCGCGACATCCAGCGGCGGGTGGGGCGCTTTGGTCCGATGCTCTTTCAGGATCCTCAGCCACACGTACTCATACCGCAGCGCCGCGGCCAGGCAGTAGTAGCCGCTGTAGAGCCCGCCCCGGGGGAAGGTGTCACAGGCGATTAGCAGCCTGCGCGACAGCACGGGGGAGATGGGGCGGGGGAGGGGGCCAGTAGCGGGTGTGGGCCATCGTCAGGACCTGTCCCGAAGTGCGGCTTTTCTACGAACACCCAGATGACCGCGAGGCACGCCCAGCTGTTCGCGTGGGGCTTTGAGGTTGTCCTCCGGCAGCACGCGCCTTAGCAGCCGTATCACGTCGTCTCCGCTGGGTAAATCCTTGGTCGCAAGGTCAGGGTCGTCCGGCGCATCCGCGCGAGCTATTGAGGGCCTATCTTCGCCAGTCTGGTCGCTGGTGCGAGACGGCCTGTCGGGGCCAGGGAAGGCCATCCTATCAGCTCATGAAGCTAGGCGGCACCCACAGGCTTCGTGAGCTATCGCAAAGTGAACGGCATCGGTAGTACACTGCAGGGGTCACTGCAAGCTGCGCGCGGCACGGAACACGGTCACACAGGACATTTCGGTGTACGGCGCCTAGAGGGACTCGTTCCTTTGCAGTTGCAGCGTTCTCCCATGCAAAGAGCAGTAGCTTGGCGCCAGGAAAAGTCCAGTTTTGGAAACCAATTGCGGCAGTTGGCGCGGTCGGGTTCTCGGCGCCGCGGTTGAGACGTGCCGAGAACTGCGGCACACTGGCTGAGTGCCAACAGGAGCAAACGCTTGGAAACGAAGCTACGAGTCCAGGGGCCCCAGTGCGACTGCCGCCCGTGGGCGTGCGGCCCTGCTCGCCCTTTGCCCTTCCGCCCAGGCTCTCTCCCTCTCCACCTCCGGTCCTTCCTCGTAAACTCCTTGAGGCCTTGAGGTCTTGAGGGAGGAATACGTCCGCCAACTGCACTCGTACACTGCTCTCGCAATGTGACGTGAAAGCGTGCCTCGACGATCCTCTCGACGGACCTCTCGACTCCCCCCGGAGTGCCCGCCTGCCTCCTTCGCCCTCCCCACCTCCCCCCTGGCCGACCTTTTCAGTCGTACAGGCCTGAGGCCATCAACCTTCCCGCAGAGAGCCCCCCCCCCCTTCACGACCCCCCCCCTTCACGACCCCCACCACCACCATCTCCGCCCTCTGCACCTCCGGTCCGCCCTCATCAACTCGAGGACGGAGACTCGGAGAGAGCCTACCGTACATCTCCGGACGAAGACTGCGCTTGCCTGGTCTGCTGCCAAGTCCGCCGTCCCCACCCCCGCCTGTCGCTCCCAGTGTCATAAGCGATTAGCCTTGCTGCAAGCCCCATGCATCCCCCCCTCAGCGTACAACGCGCGTAGAGCCCTCTGACTTCTGAGCGCGAAGGGAACAGCCCTGCACTCCATGTCTGCTCCGTTCGTTCCACCTGAGCGCCATCTGAGGCGCACTGCCAGCGGTCAAGTCCCTGCGCGACTGCGTCCCCCCGCCATCTCGCCCCCGCCGTGCTCCCTCATAAACAACGCTCGCCCCGCTCCCCCGAGACCCCTCGCCCCTGCCCCCCCTCACGAACTCCAGTCCCTCCCCCTCCTCACTCCCCACTTCCCGACACTGCTGACTCGCCAGTGCTTGTCCCCACTTGAATGGTCCCTACCCCCGCTCGGCCGCTCCCCCCACCGAACCGCCCCGCCCCGCTCCCCACCCCGCCACTGCTCCGCTCCCTCCCCTCCTGCCCCCCGCCCCCGCCCCCTCCTCCTCCCCCTCCCGCAACCCCTCCACTTCCTTCTCCCGCGCCCTCGCTGTCCCGTCGCCGCAGTGCCGCCGACCGCAGCAGCGTCCGCCTCAGGGCAACCGCTGCGAAGGCGGCGAGGATCCCCAGGTTGAGGGCCAGGATGAGGGCACCCACTGCAGCCTACAAAGGGGGGGAGTAGGGGAGGGGGGCAGAGGGGGGAATCGGGTTTAATCCACAGGCACGTTGGCAGAGAACGGCCGGCGCAGGATGAGGGAGCCCACAGAGGCCTGCGACGGGCTATGAACGGGGGTGAACGGGGGTGGACTGGCCCCCCAGGACGCGGCCGCACCCACCCTCACCCCCCTGCCAGAAGCACCAGTCATCCGCCCGCATCCTTCCGCTCGGCCCGACGCACGACACAGCACCTACACACACCCGCACCCAACCTCACCCCCCTGCCGGCACCAGCCTTCGCCCCGCCCCGCCCCACTCCACCCTCCCCACCCGCCGCCGCGCCCTCCGACAGCCCCGCCCCCGCCGCGCCCCCCTGTTGGTTCACAAAGTAGAGCGACAGCGACACAGTGAGCGCCAGCCCCCCCAGGGAGGCGAGCTCGAGCTGGGTCAGCAGGCGGTGGCGCAGGGGGGACGCGAGCGTGTTGGCGAGGGAGATGGTGGGGAAGGCGGCGAGCAGGAGCAGAGCCTGGGGGGGGGGGGAGGGGGGAAGGGATCGTGTGCGGCGGAGGCAGGGGAGTTAAGTTGCACCCGCCTGCTCCGAACAACACCCGGTTGGCGGCCACCAACCCCCCTTTGCCCACCCCTCAGCTGGACCCCCCCCCCCCCTCCTCCTCACCTTCGCCTTCATGGTTAGTTCCCGACCTCGGCTGACCGTTACCTGGACCCTGGACCCCTGGATTGAAGCGCAGAGGCTCGCGTGCGAGAAGTCAAGAAACACGGCCCCGCCGTTTAGGTAGGCTCGTTTGCCAGATAGGACGGCGGAGTCCGTGAAGATGAGGCGGGTGGAGGGCCCGGCGGAGTCGGTTGCAGTACTCGTGGTGTAGAAGGGGGTGGCTGGGTTGGAAGGAGTTGGAAGAGGTGGAGAGGCCGAGGGGGGAGCGTGTGCGCTGGGAAGGAGGCGTGGTGCTGGCGTTGGGCGCGGGAGCGGGGGGCGTATGGGGCGGGAAGGGGATGGTGGGCGCATAAGGGAGGTTGGGTGAGAAGGCGGGCGGCTGCGGTGCGATGCGCGGGCGGCAGAGCGCCTGCTGCAGCGTTTGGAGGTCCAGAGTGTCGGCGCGCTCCCCCGCCCAGCCGTTGTCGCAGGAGCGTGGGCGGATGCCGCTTCTGGACGCCCAGGGGTTCACCTGCGGGAGGGCGTAGAAGCGTCATCGCCAGAATGTGTGAGTAGTGGTGCTCTACCCGCAAGAAGCTTAACCCGTTACCGGCCTCGGCATGCGCCCTCTCAACCGAAAGCTGATCGGCGCCACCCAGTACCCGCCTCTCAAAGACTCAGCCAGCAGCCACCCCTCTGCCACCCACCCACCCCAGCGCCCTGGCTCCGCCGCGGCCCCGCCTCGCCACGTTCCGCGCCCACTGCCCGCCGTCCATGGTCACAATGTCCGGCAGCCAGGGCAGCGCCAGCCGCCATTCTCCGCCGCCGTTCTCCGCCGCCTCACTGTCGCACACCAGCGGCCCCGGGCCCACGCGCACCGCCGTCAGGCGGCGCCAGCCTCAGCGTGCTGGCGCCGTCGCCGCGGTCCACCTCGCCGCTGGGCAGCTCCCTCGGGCTGGGATCCGCGGCCAAGATTGCGCCGCCGCTGCCGGCAGCGCTCGGTTGCCGCACACGCGGGCGCCCGCACCCATGATCTCGACGTAGCCCACGCCCCAGAGCGCATAGATTGCGCCGCCGTGGATGCCTGCGGTGTTGTTGGACAGGGAGCCGCCCGCGCCCACGAAGACGCGGTTGATCGTGGCGGCGCTCACTGCGCCGCCGTCGGCGCCTGTGGGCGTGTGGGGCGTGGGGGGTGGGAATGGGCGGGGGGTGAGGGAGGAAGGGGGCGGTTGGGCGGAGGGGGCGATAAGGCAGGAGGAGGTTTGGTCACGGCGAGGAAGCGGCGTTGCAGCCAGGGAAGAGGGCTGGTTGGCTGGGGTTTGTTGGCGTTGGAGGCGGGGCTGCAGGGCGGGGGTGGAAGGGGTGATGGGTGAGGGGTGAGGGGGGCAAGGCCAGGGCGTGTCTGGAAGGGGAGGGAGGGAGGGTGGAGGAGCGGACAGGAAGGACCCGCAGGCCGCGGCCACGGGGCGGAGGACGGACCGGAGCGGAGGGGCAGGGGAGGGGCAGGGGAGGGGCCAGCCCACGGGGGCAGGCGGGCTAGAGGGCTAGAAGCCCGACCTCTGGCCACCTCGGTCCTGACCG